>JAUMJL010000063.1:3507500-4227500 GCA_033558185.1 Dromococcyx pavoninus | reverse complement strand
GTGACTCACAAGGAGCTAAGCTCTTCCATCTTTCACATAGTATTTTTCCAACTTTCTAAGCAATTCTTTGGAAGAAGTCCATTTTTGAATGAGGCTTGGTGTGTGACTCAGCATGCACCAGTGGAAAGTGAGCCCTAAGTGAGGTACAGCAGGAAGCACACAAAGACATCACTTGCATCCTAAGGTACCGCCTGATGCAGATGGCATTAGCAAGCACATATTTCTGCTTTCTGCTGGGAACTTTAGAGAAACCAACATCTGAAAAAAATTTTTGTTTTAACAGTACCTAATTTTCTAACACAGTCCCATCTCATTGAAATTACAACTATTGCTCTTCAGTGGCAGCTTAACCGGAAAGAGTCCACCTTCCAAAAATTTCTATGTCTCCCCTCAGGTGACAATTGCAATCTATTTCCAGCTTAATATTCTTTAAATCTTGCCTTTCCATGCAACCTCTTTTCTTTGACCTTGAGTTCAACTAGGATCATATGTCACGACCAAACTATGTGACAGACTTGAATTTACTTAGTCCAGAATTTTCAAGGTAATGGGATCAACTCTGGTGTCAAGTGGGCTCTCCGGCAGTCTTAAGCCTGCGAGTCACCATTAAGTCTGCTAAGTGGTGTGAAGATATAATCATGATAATAATAGTACTGCTTAATCTCTATTGAACTTAGGTATTCTGCTACACTCTTGACTTCTGCATACTTATCTACCTTTTCTTGGCTCCTGAAATATTTTTAAAGGGTTGGTCGTTGCTGCAGTGTCCTTGATGTGCACTTCTGGAGACTGAACCAGCGGGTGCTACAGTGCTTGACAATCTTTAAACGCTTCAATGCTTCTGAATACCCAATATATTTTGTACCCTTCCCTCTTTTTGAAAGAGTTTTGAAAATGGGAACATATACATAAGTGTTCTCAGACACTTAATGGCCTCTGCTTCACATCACGTTGGCAGCGTCTGTTTGCCAAATGACAAACACAGCCTGGGTCAGATAAGCTCAACTCTACTTGACAAATCAGGAGATGAACAGAGTTGATTTTCCCCTTCTCATAACGCTCCTGTTGTCATCTCTGTACAAAGAACAGACCTGTGTCTTTGTCAAGGATGGCAAAGGTGTTTTCAACTATTACATGTCAAGAAGTCTCAGATCCACATACTGCTTGACTTACATCTTTCTCAAAGAGTCTTACTAGAACAAGAAATTCTCTCTTATCTCTTTGATCACTGCCTTTATGTCTTAAACAAGATGACCTATGCTTTCTGATGTTCAGCTGGACTAATGAAGCATTTTTAATGTGTGTCATTGTTTTCACATATCTCAGGATTTCTTATGGCAATGTCGCAGAATGTTTCTTCAACACCTTGGCTTTTATAGGTGTCTGTGCCATTTATAGATATCTTCATCTTTTGCTGCAGTACCTAAGATTAGCAGATTCATGGTGTAGGGAAACAATAAATAGCTGTAGGTCAGGGGTTATTTTGGAGCAATGTACGATGTTCTTATTTCATTCTCAGCATGTTTCTTAGCCTTAAAATCTGTATTATGTCTTTTTCAAGAAACAGATTCGGCATTGTTTGATCATAGTAAAAAGGAACTATAAGCGAACATTACCGTAAACTAGACTGTAGTTTCCACGGCACGCCAAATAATAATAACTATTTTCTGTCTCCTTGTTACATTCTTTTAAAGCAGAAACTATGGCTTTTTACCATTATTTTGAATTCTCTTGCATGTAAAGGCAGTGGAACCAGAGACCTATTCTTCTAAACTCTGTATAAACAGAGTTTGGTTTCCAATGTAAATGTTCATGAATAATCTTCTGTGATGGAAAGTAATACACCAGCACAAGCAAGCTGGAATATACAATACAAATACATACATGTAAAGTACAAAAATACAGAAGTTGTATTATACCTATTATATAATTAAGTCATATGAAATGAAATCCAGCCTGTTACATGACTGAGATGGTGATTCCTAAGTACTGCTATGATGATTTTATGTTAATGCATATAGAATAAGCAATTCCCTGTCTCCAGTGACAATATAGGGAAGCATTAGAAAACTATAGTGTTTTTTGTTTTCAACACACAGATGTCATTGCCAACCCCGCTAATTCCAGCAAATGACATAAAGCATCCATGTTAAAAAAATTCATTTTGTTTGAATGGTTGAAGATTATGGTCATGGCTGATTACGTCAACTCAGTTAATAAGCAATATCTCCTTAAGTCAGTAACATATTTTATAGAAATTTGCTTCCTGTGTTTTTTCGTACTTTCACTTTCCATATTTGAATTTTATAATTTAGAAGAACCATTCAATATCTCGTTTTCTTTAAATATTAATTTGATTTTTACTAATATGAAATATTCAAAATTCATTAATAAAGATGTTCAAAGGATAGACCTATCAGCAAAAAAATAGTTGAATTTACAGGAAGAAATATTTGCCATTTAAAAATACAGTGTCTTTGAAGCAAAGGAATTTATAACTAATGTTACTTTTAACTGCAAAATGATAGTTCTGAAAATGTAGAATAATGCTCCTTTAATGTATTAGCTGTATCATATATATCATGTTTTTGCATTATCATTCATTGAAATGAGAAAAAAATACTATTTAAAAAAATTAAAATAAATTACAATATTCGCTTTTTTTAGCATGAAAATGTTAAAGGAAAAATATGAGTCCTGGTGTAGAGCTTTCAGGAATTTCTTTCTTTATAGACTCAAATTTATTGTAGAAAATTTCAAAATTTTATCATGCCCAATATTATAAAGCAGCAATTTTACTAGTAGGTCATGTACAAAATTTCGCTATGAAACAGTTGTGTAATCATATAGTATAGAGGTTTCCAATTAGTGTCTCTTTAATGAGTTATGCTAACACTAAAGGCAAGACACAGCACCTGGTGGAAGTCTGTAAGTCTTGCTGGAAGATTTCAGTGCAACTAAAAGGCAAATTTATGGATTTGATGATGTTGCACTGAGGTTGCAGAATCATGGCTCTCCTAATCTGCAATAGTTTATTGGAGGCACAGAAGAATGAGGGTTAACGGTTCATAAGGAGTGAATAAGGAAGAGGGCAGGAATAGGCAGCTGTGGGTAGAGTGGAGGGGGAGAAAAATAAACAAACTGCAGCACTCAAATCTATTTTAGAACGTATTGAGTGTCATTGCCCAGAAAAGAGTAAACTAACTTCTGATAAAGGTCACATCTGCTGTATTGGGATGTATATATATTTAATGAAAATAACAGGTATCATGGATGTTTATGAATGAATGCCTGGACAGGAAGAACTGCAGTTCTGCTGTAACAAACAGATAATGACCATATTTCACCTTTAAAAACTATTAATCTTCTAATCTGTGTCGTTTTGTATCAATATGCTATAATATTCCTACCTTTGCAATCAACTACATTTTGTCTTAAAACCACTTGGTCAAATAGATATTTTCATGCTAGTACACCTTTAATTTAGGAAGAATGTTTTTCTCTGTCAGTAATCCTTTCAGTCACAGATGTTTAGCCTAGTGAAATGAAATAGTTCCCAGTTTGTTGAAAGTCTGTCTACGATTAAATGTAATCAGTTTTTAATTAACTGGAATTTTCAATATCTTGCAAGTACTCTTTATGAAGTTTTATTCAAATGAGGTTATGGATTACTTTACTTTTCAAAATTTGGAGTTCAGAGAAAAGACAGCAGAAGAGACGGTACAGATAAAATGAAGCTTAGTAGAAAAAGGACAATGTATGCATAAAAATGTGCTTAAAGGCTGTGCAGGGTGTGTAACCAGAAACAGACCTTGAGCAAGATCTTAACTGTGTATTAATCTGATATACACAGTTTTACAGTTGTTAATAATTATCATTATCTTAACTCTTATGTTATTAACTAATAGGGCTGATACTGTAATTGAGTTACTGTGTATAGCAGAGTTTTAGCCTGTTAAAATATGGCACAGAGAGCACTAAGTGTGACATCTCCCAGGTGAACTGTGTCCTCTCCCAGAAACTACTGCAGATGCTGCATTTCAGCAATGCCCTAAAGAAGTCTCTGGGGTATCTTGAACTAGATAAAAACTTTCAAAACCTCATGAAGCAAAAAACTGCATTATTACAAATTTACCTTCCTGGATCAATGGACAGACAAATAGAAGATCATTTGAAACCAGAGTAGAAAGTTTGCTATTATTTCTTTTGAAAACAACAAAGCTGAATGTTTTCCATCCAAAACTATATGATCATTTCTTTGTACAAATAATAAAAATTTTCCTTCTACCAAAGTGAAAATCTCAATTATGTAAAGAAACAAATTTTCATTTCAATAAAAATGTACTATAAAGTAGTGCTGTAACATAAAATAAATATTAGCCATATCAAAAAACAATTCTATAAAATCATATTAAATATAATATTAAATTAAAAATAAAATAACAAATATATTTTCTAACATTAAAAAAAGAATGATTTGACATATATATGAGAACATTGAAAGGAAACAGTTTTAACATCTTGTTTTGGAGTTTTTGACAAAACAATTGAAATTGACAGTCATCTATTAAATAATTTGTATTCAATCAAATTTTTCTTCTGAATTATCATGTCCATGTAGTTCTGCTCTTGCAAGCAGATATTTTGTTGAACATGCATGAAGTTAATTTAAATATATGCCTATATTTTTTTCTCTAGTGGTTATTAATTATATTCTGCCACTAATTAAGCAGCCATTTAAAGTGCCAACTTCTCACCATTCCCTCCGATGCAAATACTCAATATATTGTACAATCAAAAGGAGCAGGGAGGTCTCAGTCTAATTCTTGATACAGGCAAGATGAGACAGACAGATTTGAAGGGTTGGAAATGTATTTGAGTGAGGCCTCTAAACAACAGAAGCCAACTTACTTCTTTCAGGCTCAGGCCAAGCCTTCTTCACTGTATAGATGCAGAAGGAACCTACAGTCAGGTTTCTGGCTTAGACAGGAAGGAAATCATGGTTTTGGAAGTCAGGATTTACAGAGTCCTCTCAGTGCTCTGACTCTGATCTTTATGAGCTGAATGCCAGCTCTCTCGTCTGAGCGTGAATGTTTTGTCAGGCAAGAGCCACCCTTTCTGTCCTCAAGATTGTGGATGGAAGGAGGGAAATCATCCATTTTGCTCCTTTTACTAGGGTTAGAGGGGCATTTCTGCAGAGTGGCAATGGCACTTCCTGCACTTACACTGGGGTGACACAGTACAATTCAAGGTAGTTTAGGCATAGTAGATGAATTCTCACTAAGTTTGGAAATAGCTCTATCTGTGGAAATTTGACTTGGCTAACTAGAGGAGTGCTCAAGGATGACAAATTTGTTTCTATGCCTTCATCTATGTAGTGATGCGCCCTGAGAGCAGGTGATTCTCCATATCCAGCAATGCAAAGGCAGTAATTACAGTGAGGAGGAAGCTCTTTGTGTTCTTCCCAGAGACTGCTAGCAACATAGGATTTTCTGTTAACAGTGTGAGACCATGTGATGGCCACCAAACAAGAGTGTAACCATCAAGCATCCGGTTGCAGGAACTAGGAAGGGGCGGTATTGGAACTGGTAAAAAGCAAAGGAGTTTCCTTCCTTAGGAAGAGAAGCAAATAGTTGGCTTGATTTAAAAAGCCCTAGCTTCTAAGCTCTAATTAAATCTTCAAATGAAGGGGAAGGGGAGGATGAGGAATGCAATTGTAGAACTTTCTTCTGCAAAGCTGCGCAGTCCGGGGGTCCCATTCATCTCCAAAGCACACATTCAGTCCTTAGCTGTTATAAAACCAGCCCAGCCTGGCATCAGCCTGCATTGCTCCTGGCTGCTCATTGAAGCCAGGCACAAGCACTGAAAGAACGTGTGAGCTGTGTGAAAGGTGCATTGGCAGAGCTGCATGGGGAAGTAGCTGTCACCCATGGTGTACCAGTACAGGGCTTTCGTGAACAGCAAAGATGTTTCTAATCTCTCAGATGCTCTCTGCAGCCTCGTTCCCAAGGCTTCTATTCACACACTCTTCACTGAAGTCAAGGGCAAGTTTTCTTCCAAAGAAGGGACTAGGTGAGGAAACTGCAGTACTGGAGTGTATTTTCAATTGTTATGGAAACCTAATGGAGAAAATGTGTTAGAAATGACAACCACTGCTATGGCATAACAGGTATGCAGAAAGGATGTTAAATTTGCAGGGGGTATAGGTTAATGCAGAGGAATCCCTAAAGCACGCTGGATATACGTTTCCACTTTACCCTTATTAACCTGAAGCCACAAGCTGTGGGTCACCTCCAGTCAGTTTGCCTCCAAAACTCATTTCTATATGTAATGTTATTTTCTGTACTGCTTGTAATAGCAGTCTGAAAATCAGAGAGGTAGCATGAACCATGCTGCCTGTGTGGCATGTCTGATCCTGCCTCTCTTTTGGGCAATGCTGCCCACTTGCAGGCAGTACAGGCAATCGAGGGTTTGGGTAAGACTGTGACCTCAAGCTTGGAGATATGTGGGAGCAGAGATTTAGTCTGAGATTCCTCTCCTCAGAAAGGTTATACCCCCATTTACATAAATATATTGCTACTCTTGTTGTATACGCCTTCTCATGGCCACGAAGAGCAAACTTACCTCAACAGAGTTCTGTATTTTTAAATGAATGCATAGGGATTTACTACAGCTCTGGTAACACAGATTTTTCCCCCTTAATGCATTTTTTTCGGAATTTTTTGTGCTATATAAAGAAAAACTGCCTTGGAAAATGTTTTTTTCTCCCTCACAATATTTCAGTTAAAACTACATAAATAAACAGATAAATAAAGAACAGTAATAACCTAAGAAGTATTCTTACTTTTTCTAAAGTGGCGATTGAAAGCAGTCCTGGAAGATTTTTGTTCTCTTTTGGTGTTGTCTTGCTTAGATCACATGTCTAATGAAAGAGACAGTCCATGGGGAAAAGGGGAGAAAGACAGCAGTCACTAACATACGGTATTTTAAGACAGAATCGAAATAAGTGGTGCCGTCTTTGTTTGGGTAATAAAGGAACAACTGATGTAGTGATAATATACTTTTAAAAAATAGCCAGCGTCCAGATACAATAATGTCCCCATTTCTATAGGGATCTTTCTGTAGTTAATTGTGTAAATCATGTATATATACATATATATCAATAAAACCAAGCTCCATAACAAGTCTCCAGGCCATTTTTATAGTGATTAGCAAGGTAAGATCAAATACAGAAAATTCCTTAACATGGAAATAAAAGAAAATTGGGGGAAAAAAGCCCTTTTTCAAGTAGAAACTACCCACAAACTGCATTTTCTATCTTATGTCTTCAGGCACATAAGCATACAAGAAGTTGCAGCGTGTTCTGAATATCTCACAATAGATCTAGAATCATAGAAATGTTGGACTTTAATGGATTTTCTTGTTCAATCACCTGCACTGAATCAGCACCAAAAATACACGAAACGCTCTGTATGTTGGTTGTCCTTGAAAACCTTCAGTAAAAGAGCTCCTCAGGCCTGTCTAGGCAGACTGTTCTTGTATTTCAAGCATATTGGGAGGGTCATTTTCTATTATTGAGTTTAAATGGTTACCTATTCTACAAAACGTCTTATTCTATCCCAAGGACTGTGGAAAACAAATAAACACTGTAGTTTTTAGTACAAATTCACAGAATGACAGAATGGTTTCGGTTGGAAAAGACCTTTAAGATCATCAAATCCAACCATTGATCAGTCCTGCTAAGCCCATGTCCCCAGGTACAACATTTACTTGTCTTTTAAACACCTCCAGGGATAGTATGTATTGGAAAACTGTTAACTGCATTTGTCAGAGTTTTCTTTTCCAGACTGAGTACAGTTCATTCGACTTAATCTTGTTGTTCTTGTCAGGCTCCCTGTTTGTCTCAAAACAATACTAAAGCTGACATACAGCCTAGATAGAACCTGGCCATGGACAAGCAGCATTGAACAATGAGGAATTAAAAAAAGAAGCCAACTTGTTCCTATAAACTCATCACTGAATTCATACACTGAATAATAGCTGTTTTTTATTCCTATTGGTCCAATCCTTTTATACCAATTAGGCCAATTCCTTTCTTTCACAGGGCGTTAACAGCACAGAGCGCACATGCATTGCTACCCTCACTTACACAATGTAAGAACTTGCCCCCCAGTTCTCTCTTAGTTGTTACTAATTTCTGTTCTGCAAAACAAAGGGTATTACGCATCTTGCAGTAGTGAAGCTCTGCATACTGTAAAGCATTCCTTGCATTGTCTAGCCAAATACTTTCATTTTTAATAACCCTTGATGTTCATTTTCTTTTGTTTTTACTGCTGCAGAGTGCAGTGGCTTTAGATTCAATGGTGCTAGAAGTGGGAAGGCTATGTAAACTAAATCAATAATACTCAAAATTTAATTAAGCAGTTACATCTGAAGAATTGACTCCAAAGAGTACATGTGATCCATCATGATACAGCCAGTGCTATTTCAACTACAGTGATATAAAAGTGCTAGTCTTTTCATTGTAATCCTTTGGCAACATGATATTCTTCTGCAGATAGACAGAAGAAAAAAAGAAAAAAAAACCAAAATCAAATTAGGAACTCTCTGCAGTTTACTCATGTGTTCAACATGCTCTGACCTTCATGGCTAAGCATCTCTTCAAGCCCTACAAAGCGTGCATGAGTTTCTGATCCTTGTATGTTTTAATTTCCCAAGGTGTTTTTGACTGTCCTTGCAGAAAATTATCACCGGAAGGGAGAGCAGGAAGGGTTGCTTGGGGTATAATTGTAGCTTACTGGAAAAGAGAAAAAAAAATATTCCAGCTTCTAACAGCATTTTTAAACTCTGAGCAGAGGTTGCTTCTGGAGAGCTTACAAACAACTTTGGGACAGTGCTTGGAGCTAGGAAGACACTGGGAGTCCCATGACACTTCATGTAACACTCACACTACATCAATGGCCTTTGCAAGCAGATGTCTGAGAAGCTCACACATACATCAAGCTAGAAATTGTAAGGAAGCAGTTTTAGCTTTTTAAAATATTCCGCTCTTTAGTTTTAAAATGTATGTCTTAAATCTCTTCACAGTTGAAAATTTTACCTATCTAGCTTTTCATGCTGAGTTTCTTCCATGGTTCTTATTCCAATTAAGAATAATAAAGAAGAAAAAAAAATGAAAAAAGTCTTTGTTCATAATGCATGAACAGAACTTTTATAAAATTGTAAAATATTAAAATGAAAGTTTAGTATATTCTATAATGATTATAATATTATTTTAATATATGGGAAATCTCCTACAAAGATACTTCAAAAGAATTCAGAACGTGGCTTTGTCATAGCTCTTTCAATGCTCTATTGTTGTGTGTTCTAAAATTATTCTTTTTAACAGGTTTTGCATTTCTCCATATTATGCTTACTCTGTCTCACTCTCTGTTAACACTGCTGCATTTTGTAAGTGCTTGAATAGAAGAGACAGCTGGTTATGGTATGGTCAACTGGTGATGTTAACAAGCCCCATGATGCACTAAGAAACCAGGGAGAAATGGGTCATGTTGTAAATACTAATGTTAATTTACACCAAAGTCTGCGGAAATATGCAGGTCACATCACAAGGTGTCTATACAAAATATCCTAGAGCAGTAAGAACACCTGATCTTGCACATGATGCCTGCTTCTTGAAAGGAATGATGAAAATCATCCCTCCCAGCCACTTAAGAAATGTTTACGAAAGGAACAAAACATACATACTTTTCTTAAGCCACTAAAAAAACAAAGAGAATATCAGAACTTTTTACAGAAGTTCAGAGAAATATAGTCAAAGTTGCAGAAGCTGTCATGACACCTTACATGCTGTATAGAAGCCTTACAAAGACGCATTGCTAAGCAATTACTAACTACTTTCAAGCAAAGTCAGTATTTTTCAGTTTATGGATACATAAATTTCATAAACATAGTTGTGCTCCAAAAGTGTCTCTACTTTGGATCTGTTTTTCTGATATTATTCATTTTTAGTAGAGTTGTTCAAGAATTTTTTATCATGTTTTCAAAATTTAAACATTTTTGCAACACAGAGCATAAAATCTACCACTGCTTAAAAAAATGCTTATAAACTCATGTTTTTTTAAAAAATACAGGTTACAGTGCTGCCATAAAAGAGAGTTTTTCTTCTATTTTTAAAGTATTTTTCCATTGACTTTTAACAAGAAAAAAATTCTACGTGAGCAATTTGAAATGACAAATAGATATTTTGACAGTTTTTCTGAGATGATCTTTGAAGAGCTATTTTTTTGAGTATTCAGTATTTTAAGTGCTGGGGAAAAAGTTCTGAAACATTTCCCTCCTAATGCTTCTGAGGTAATTTGTTTTCTAGAGTGTGCTTGTAGAAGATGTCGCAGAATGGGTTACGCCAAAGGACTAATTGCACTATTTTTTGGGTAATACTTTATCTACTCCACTTTTCAACAATTTCTCTGATAAAAGACCCTGATCAGATATTACATGACAATAATTTGCAGTAAAGCTGTGTGCAGTGAGAAGTAGGAATCCTGTGCTTACTCTAGTAAGACTTAACAAAGTCTATCCTGACTGTGGGCAGAGAACTTCAGCTCACGTTTTAGTGCCAATAAAGCCATCTTCCTGCCTCCACGTGTGTAGTCATAAAATGGTGTTTACATAGAAACTTATTCTCATTACCTTGCTCCAAATTTCTTAAAAAATGCTGTCAGGTTAACATTTTTACTGACAGGTATCACAGCAAACTAGTCATTGCCTATTTGTACCATGCAGCAAAGGCTAGATTAGGTGTCATCTGTGCTCCCACCTCTATCATAAAGCTGTTTGATAAAACTAGAATAAATACCTTACTGTATATGCTAGCAAATTATCATGAATGACCATGCTTTTTGAGTCTCTAACCACTCCTTGTAGGTAAACAGGTAATGCATAGTAGTAGAACTGGTTGTAGAAGTCTTGTACCATTTGGTCTGATCAAAGATTTCTCATTCGGTGATGTTCACATTGCGGTTCGTTCAAGCCAATACCTTGGCAGTTCTGACTTCTGATGTACCAAAGAGTTACACTGAAGAATGATCCAACTTCAAAGTCTAAATTTTCAAAGCCACTGTCTGGGAGCGTCCTCTGGCCATTGATCTTATACCATGCAACAGGACTGACCTGGGCATCTTCTACCTTCAACACCTTGTAGAAATGAGGAATGGCTTTATCTAGGAGTAAAACATACAGTCTATATGGATAGGAGGAATAGGGTGATAACTCTAGCTCTTCTCCACAGCAGTTGGACCCCTGGTAGCCACCAACATACTGATGTTATATGTGTGCTAGTTTTGTGAAAGTAACAGCCAGACTGCTGTTTCCAAAGTTTGTGGCCTTGGGGATATCTAATCCAGGATTGTTTTTCCGGTGCTTTTTTCCTCCCTTACCTCCCTATATTTGAAAAATTACCATTGTTTTCTGATTTGGCCTTTGTAGGCTTTTTTATAAATCTGTATACTCAGCTCAGGTTATTTGACTGTGTGTACAAGTAATTTTGACAAGCATCTTCTTTCCTCTACTTCGTAAAATATCCATCAACCTTAGACATGAATGCCTGACAATTTTTTTTCCCTTGAGGCTTTTTCAGCCTTACTCCATTGTCTCCTTCCTGTTCCCAGTCACTTATTTCCACTCTTTCTGCTGTTTCCAGATGACACATTATATATTTCATAAGCCATGGATTGTTTTTTTTTTCTACAGAGCCACAGAACTGTAGCTCCAGTCTCCTTATCTGCTACAGTCAGTAATTACAACATAGTACTCCGTCTATTTTTCAGTGTATCTTCCTACTTCAGTTTCCGAAGAGTATTCCTCCAGCATCTGTGCAAAACCTACACTTTACCAAGTGCAGCACCTACTACCCCTAAGGAATGGAAAAGGCTAAATATGTGCATTACAGTTGGTCAAAGGCAAGTGAAGATTGCTGGATACCAATACTATATTTTCCATATGCTGACTCTTCCAGAGCAATTCCAGACTTAAGGCCATCAAATTTTCTGTGTTAATTTAGAAGAAAGATCTCATATGATGACACTATCCTCCCAAAGAGGGAGCTGCAACTATTGAAACAGATATCTCAAAGGAGTAGACCACATATATGTTGTACAAAACATGGGAGATGTGGGAAAATGTGGAAATATGAAACCATTGAATCACGGAATAATTTATTTGGAAGGGATATAAAGAGGATATGTGTTCCAACATCCTGCTCAGATCAGGGCTAATTTCAAAGTTACATCAGGTTTCTCAGCAAACTCTGCAAGGTCACATACTCTGCAAGGTCAGGATCCTGCTCTAAGAGGGTCCTCTTTCCTTTGTTGACCATTCTTTCAGTGAAAATTTTTTCATAATATCTAAAAGGAATTTCATTTTTCATAATAAATTTCCTCTTCTCCTTTTACTGTCCATCGCCAAAGAAGGATGTGACTTTGTCTTTTCTACATCTCCTTATCAGGCAGCTGAAGAAAGCAATACATCTCCCTTTAATATTGTTTGTCATGAGCTCCATGCCATAGCTCTATTATCTATGTGACCTCCTCATCTGCCTGGTATCATGCTACAGTATCTTAATTTTTCACCACAGAAGCATTTTAGACCACAGAAGTGTAGACAGTAAGGACTATAAAGAGTCTCAGACATGACATTCTCTTTTTGTCCACATGGATAACCAATGCAAGAGGCAGCTGGAGTTACAACTTAAGAGCTCTCTGCTAAACAACCTCAGAAGTTACTTTTGGGTTCTGAAAGGTCAAAACCAAATCCCTGGACTGCACTGAGACAATCTTGGAGAAATGTAGTTGATATACTCCTAAGGAAAGTCTTCAGAACACATGAGATGTGATGAGGCAATCAGGGATCCAAGTAATTTCAAAACATATGTGTACCTGCTGCTTTTCTCATACCTATCAGATTTTAACTGATATTTTAACCTATATCTTCATTCTCACTCAATAGGCTAGGGCTTTGATAAAGTACGTTTTTTACTTTGCTAGATATTGCCTTCAGTATATTTTCTTCTACTATTGGATATGTTGACAATTACATGCAAACTTCAATGGGAAAATAAAAATTATAATTTCTCTGCATCAACAAAAAAATGCTGTTTTTCCTGTATATACAAGTAACAGTGTTGGACCTGGGTTCAGTGTTACTGATGATGCAAAATGTAACAAGTCAAAGAACTCTCTGGAAATGAAGAAACCCCAGAAATATATCAAAAGCATAGCCTGGGTCATTTTTGAGAGACTCTTGGAAACCACTATAATATAATAGGCTTTGGTGCTGGGAAAAAACAAAAAGAAGGTATGGTTTTCTTAGACCTCTGCTTTCATAAAAAAGGAAATACTAAGGGAAAAAGGAAGTCAATGTCTTGGAAGTTTTCTTTGGGGTCAGTGAGGAGGAATTTCTGTACATCAACAAAAGAGTCAGTATAGGATGTGATAGGTCACCCTTCCTTCTGTTTTTACTGCTATAACTCTGTTCAGATCTTTGTATATTACTGGCCTTAGAATCTAATGAATATATGTTCCTATCTCCTGTTCATGTGGGTACTTCTGCCCGGAGAAGTGGAAATACATGGTTAATTAATTCCTTATGAGTCTCAGAACATTTGCCAGGTGATGCAAGGAAATACTCAGTCTTAATTGACCTAGGTAACAGTTAAATCATCAGGCTGTACATAACAGATATGTTGTTGTCATTCAGTACAAACATTTGCAAATTTACAGATATCACTAATTATCAGAGAATACCATGCAGCCCGAAAATATTAGCCTTATAATACATTGACATCAAACAAAGTACTTTTATTTTCAGAAAAATAATTAAAAAAACTTCAACCAAAATTTGATCTTGTTTTGTATTCCGTATCAGTCATTCTGCCTTGATGCCAACAAGTGTATTATAACTGGCCTTGATGCCAACAAGTGTATTATAACTGGCTTCCCACCTAAGCCTGTTGATCACAGACAATACAGTTTCATATATCTTCTGGATACACAATTTTGACTCTTTAGCTCAAGGTGCTGCAGCTTATACCTTCTTCTCTGGAAGTCTCTGATTCTGAATTTAGTACATTCTGAATTTTACACATTCCTCTACTTCCACTTTCAAGTGCAAACACTTTCCAAAGTACCATGAAAAAAATTAAAGAGCAGGCTCTTTAGGAAAAAAAAAGGAAGGAAAATCTTAAGCAAGACGTTACTGTTCAAAAAAAAAAAACTTAGCTAAAAGTAATACATTTAAAGCATTTCACTTATTAAGGTTCACATCCTCAGAAATGCTTTCACTTCTTTAGAAAACATTATATGAGGTGGATGGCAATTCAAACCAGACCTATTCTGGGATAAAGATAAGAACATTGGCGACTTGCTCTAGGAAGTCTCAAGAACAGTGTACCCTTACACTTCTAAAATCATCTGCTTGCAAGTCTCATTATGTTTGATTACTGCAATTAGATTTCATGAGCAGTTTGAATCTTCTATCTTATCATCTTCAAGAAAAAAATAAACAATTATAAAAAAGGTAGGATTGAGTAATTTTTGTTTTTCCAATCTAAATTTTGCCCTGTACCAGGTTTACCTGTTTATTAATAATGGCCTTGAGAAACTGATGTAAATGCTGCTTCAAATGAAAAACAGTGTAAGGTTTCAGAATCCCAAGACAAACATTTTAGGGACATATCTTGGATAGAAGGATATATGAATAATGGAATAATTAAATAGAAAATTAATCTATGTTGGTTTATGCTCATGACACAACAGATAAGGCAGTATGAAACTGTATTGGTGAGGTAGAAATCTCATTTAAATACATTTGAATAACTTGTTTCCTGAAGTTTGGATAAAAATAGGACAGACTGTGTGTGGGCTGTATTAGTGAGATACGTTCCCATTCAAAACAGACATATTTCATCAGTTTCTCCTTTCAATAATCCAATTGTCAGTTTCACAGCCCATAAAAAAATGTGCAGAAGTGATAGGAAATGACTTTCATACATATCCTGGCTGCTGAGTTACTCTGTTTCATTACTTTGCCTTGCAGATGACTGACAGCTTTGTAATCAACTTCAGGCTGGATTTAGTGATTCCATGTCCTTTTGTCTCATTAATAATTGAAAGCATTTTTCTCTGCTGAGAATGGCTACTGTGTGCCGGGTCTCTATTCACTGTGCTTATATTTGTGTCTCCCGAGCAGCAGCAGAGTTGTATGTTGAACTTGGAGTCGGTCATCACATGCACACACGCAAGAAAAGATGAAGAGACAGAGAAGTAACATGAAAGAACTGTAGATCTGTGTGCAAGAGGCCTGGAGCAGCTCTGCTGTTATCTGTGAGGTCTCAGCACACTGTGTTCAGAAGCCAACCAACTGTTCATAAGAGAGGTTCTTGTTTTGCAAATGCTTTGGTTTTATTCTGAAAAGAGGATGGGATTTTTTTACTGTTAAAAGTGCTTCTTGTCCTTTTCTTGCTGTCTACTTAATTGGAGGGTGCAGATGAAATGGAAATATTCTTAAGAGATCCCTGCAAGTACAAGTAGCATAACAGTAAAATGAATGTCCTTTAAAAATAATTTATACTTAAGAATATTTTTTTTTCTAAAACATTTAGTGAATGCTAAAGAATGCCATGACCTGAGCTCTTTTCTGGATGAGCCAGTCACTGACCAAATAAATATGCCTATAAAAATAGATCAAGTACACGTCATCTTTTTCACCCCTTCTCTGAGTCAGCTGGTGCTGCTGTAACACAGTACTTAGTTAATACATAGCTGCCTTTGCCAGCCTATAGTTGCCTAATTGATATATAAGTTGATATATAGCCTTATTTTTCTTCATTCACATTGTTATAGTACTGCATTTGTACAGCTGTTTGGATTGGATGATGTGTCACCAGCAGAGCTGGAACAGAAACTGGGAATCTCGCATATACCTACAACTATTCCTGTAAACATAGGCTAAATGACAAACTCTCCAGGCTCTCAGTTCCTACTCCAAAGGACTTCAACCATATCCATCATTAGTATTCAGCTGCCACACTTTGATAGTTTCTTGGTGCATTATCTTGGTTATGAAATGGAAAAAATGCCAATTCCTGACCTCATGAACATCTTACATGTAGGAGCAAATGTCCAAGCTTAGCAAAACCCAGAAATTTCTTTTTAAAGAGGTTTCAAAATTGTTATCCTTCTAAAACAGAAAGAAGTCTAAAAAAACTGATGAAACAGAAATTGGGAAAAAAGTCTGTTTAAAGGATTTGAATTTGATAAACATTGAAAAGTTTGATTTTGTTTTCAAAATAAAGGAATTCCTTTAGAAATTAAATGGAAGAAGAAATCAAATATGTGCATTTCATTTCACGCTGCCAAACACTGCAATTTGTAGTGTAAAACAAAAAGGGGAACAATATCAACATACACATATTATTTTGATAAATTATTTTTTTCTAATGGATTTTTTTCCAACCAACTTTAATAAATGAGTAGTGACATAGCTTGTAATTCCACCTTTTGCATATTGTTCCTCTTGCCTATTTTCATGAGAACATCAGTGTGTGAGGAACCTCTCATGTTACTGAACCTAGTTCCTCCACATTTTAGCCAGAACGTTGTTTAACTCAATAATGGGTAAAATAAATTACTAACCTGGAAACTTCTCAGCTATTAAGAGAGGGATAAGAGCATCTGAAAAGTTAAGATTGGTAATGCACATCTTTAGGGGAAGGACTGATATCTAAGCAAGTAAAAACTGAACACTCTGTACGAACAATACCTGGAAAGATAAATTATCCATCTATAGAATATGAATAAAAAGAACATTATAAAAAAAATGGATGATATGTGTAAGTGGCTGAATTTGTGTATAAGCAGATGCTGAAATATTTTGAAGATACTGCAGAATTTGTTCTGTGATTAATAATTTGAGCCAGATGGAAAACATTTTCAACATCTTCTGGTACTTGGACATAACAAAATAGTTTTATTAGAAAGGCAATATATCAACAATACTACAGTTGTATATTTTTCTTAAACTATACAAACCTTGGAAAAACAACTATTATACATGAAATCATTTCAATGTATCTTTTTGCGCAGTGTCAATACTTTTGCTAAAAGACGGGAATGTTTTTACATCTAAATTATGGCAAATTGAGGTCCATATAATTTTTATTCAAGGTGATGTCTCTAGCCATCAAAATTGTTTCTCTTGGACTATATCTTTAATATTTTCTCATCATAGAAGAATAAATACTGAAAGTAGCATCAAACTCAAAATTTTTCAGTTTCTTCATATTCATTTAAAATATCAGTAACTGTTCAAATATGATGTTAAAAGGGAATAAAATATCATTTTTATTTCCACCTCAAAAAGAAGTATTCTTATTAGAAGGAAATGCTAGTGCTTTGAATTTGAGTTTCTTCATCTCCTGCCTAACAATTAACTTGAAGATTAAATCAGATATAATTATATGACAGCAGAAAATGAGCATAATAAACGAGATAGCTTTGCTAGAATTACTTTTTCTTCCTACTACTTTAACAGTCACATTAAAAAAGAAGAAAATAAAACAACCACACACAACACCTAAAAAGTTCTACGCTATATTTGCTTCACTTCAAGGTAATTAGCACATATATCTTCATGCCAAAATCATATCCTGTTCTTGAAAAATCTTTACTAAATGTTTTCTTAATGGATTTCATACACATAGGAAAAATAGCCTGTAGACAAAGGAAGACAGATTCCAATCGAACAGCTCCATATGGAGAGCCATAAGGATATGGCTGATATTTGAAGGCAAAATTGTATGATTTGGGTTTTAAACAGAGAGGAAAGAAAATTACAGTGCTTCATTTCACAACAATGCCTAGTAGAAGCCATTATTTTGTGTAGATTCTCTGGTCACTAACAGAAAGTGAGACAATTTCATTCAAGACTTCTGTGACAGCAGAGGGAATCCAGACATGCTCTCTGGCATTGCCTGTACTACCTTGCCTCCAATATATAAAAATATGGAAAACAACATGAAAGAAAAAATACTATTATCATATTCACCTTACTTGCATCACTGACAAAGCTTAGCCTTCCCCATCTTAAAGGTAACTATTCTACCAGTCTTTTGTAGTAATATTGAGAAACTCATAAAAAATAAATATAATATTTCTTCTAATTTCCTTTTTAAATATAAGTAAGGACAGATGATAAATAATATCTCATGTGCTAATATAATTATAGTTGAAATAATCATTTATTTCCCCTAGAATTGTGCAGTACATTCTTATTGGATGCTTTATAGGAAGGCTAGAATTACCTCATCCGAAACTACTCAGGATTACATCTGTCATTTAAGGATGCACTACACTGGTGGCGCATAGTCAACCTGCTTCCAGCTGATCCACTGATTACTTTAACCATGACTGTTATTTCAGGCTTATAAACACACAGTTGAGATATGCTTTTTGTGTAAACCTAAATGCATACCCTTGCATTTTGCTCAATTGCTCATCTCATTCCCACTGCTCAGCTTTCAATGTCATTGCATTTTCCTTGTGTGGCATTGTATTGGGTTTGCATGGCAAGATTTTGATAGCAGGGGAGAAGGTGAAGCTACAGGGGTGGCTTCTATGAGAAACTGCTAGAAGCTTCCCCTGTGTCTGATAGAGCCAATCTCCAAGGCCAAACCAATCAGCAACAGTGGCAGTACCTCTGTGATAACTTATTTAAGAACGAGAAAAACAAATCTGCAGGGCAAGAGCAGCCAGAAGAGAGGAGTGAAACTATGTCAGAGAAACAACTCTGCAGATACCAAGACCAGTGAAGGGGAGGAGGTTTTCCGAATGTCAGAGCAGAGATTTTCCTGCAGCCTGTGGTGAAGACAGTGGTGAAGCCTGTGGTGAGGCAGGCTGTCCCCCTACAGGCCATGGAGGTCCACAGTGGAGCAGATATTCTCCTGCAACCCGTGGAAAATCCCATGCCAGAGCAGGTGGATACCTGAAGGAGGTTGTGGCCCCATGGAAGTCTCCTACTAGAGTAGATTCCTAGCAGAACCTGTGGACCTGAAATAAATTCTTGTTTTGTCTCTCCTATTGCAATCCTAACTTAATTTCCATAAAGTTTGTACTCTTACAGTTACAGAGAGAGAGAGGGGGAATCATCGTCCCTTTTCCAAGTAATGTCTATGAGTAGAGGTTAATTCTTACATACTGACATGGGTAGAAGCACTGGACTCAATAAAGTTCTAATTCTCTACCTGTATGTATAGAGCCTTTAAGAAAATTACCTGTAGTGAGAAGCTGCCAACCTGTTTTATCAGCTGTCAACGGCAATTTTTAAGCCTGAGTCTAGTGTAAACTCTGAGCCTTTGTCAGATAGTACTAATAAAAACAACTTTGACTTCATGTAACAAGGTAGAGTTAAATAATGTGGTTCTCCAGGTGAATAGAGTATGAGATTGGGAATATATCAGCAATAGTACTTAGATACCAGCATCTATTTATTTACAGTAATTTTCTAATTATAAGGATAAACTATGGAAAGGAGACCAGAAATGGCATTGATACACTCCCTGTCTGGAAACTGAAATGGGTGCAAGAAAACTGTAGATCAGGAGTGTCAAACTCACAGTTCCCTCCATTCTCCTGCTCCAGCTCCTGCAATGTAAGGCGCATCCCTCATGCTGCACACGTGACCTGCACACTGGCAGGAGCTGAGGGGCAAGGAGCTTGACAGTGCACTTTCTTAACCTCCTGGTGTGCACATTGATTCCTGTCAAAAAACATGAAATTTTCTCCAAATTAATAATCAATCAAGCTGTTTCATACATCTAGGAAGCAAACGTCATTATTATGATTTCTCTGTGTATAGCAACTAAAGAAGAGAGACCTGTAATGCATTCAGTAAACTATGGACATTAATGCATTTTTTGGGTCACCTTTTCTCATACTGAAGGTTAAAAATCAAGGTTGGAGGGCTTTCCCACTAAGACTAAATTTGGAATAGTGACAAATCAATAATTCAAGTCTGTCTCATAGATAACTCTTCTGTTAGCTTCTCAAAGAGGGTGGTAGGTGAGATAGTGAGTACCAGCTTGAGGTGGTGGGCACTATTAATCTAATTGTCTAGACTTTTTCTTACAGCCACTGGAGAAAACTCGACATTTGCATAGCACAGTTAATCTCATCCTAAAGCAGGTTTCTAAATTGATCAGATGAATCATGCATTATTTCATGTATTTCCTTTTATGGACTACAAAAGGTATCTGGAGTCATAAACTCACATATAAGCATTGAAGTTGCTGCAGGCTAAATTTAGTGAGCTGAAACACACCCACGAATACTAACCTACTCTCAAAGTCCCAGAAATTTCCTATTTAAAACAAAAGCAAACCAAATCAGTGTTTGTTTTCATTCTGAATTAATAGTTACGGTATAAGCCAAGGATACCCACATACTTTCAATATCCTTGAAGCAGTTTAAAAATACCTCCTATGACTTTAATTTAATATACTTATCATCAGTAGACTAGTGAGTTCAAATTCCTTTCTTTAAGTTTCATCAGTTTTCTCACCCTTACCACTCCTACAACATTTCTAGTTATTTTCAAATACCATTTTTTCTTTCTTCAAATATCAAAACCCCATGCAAGCTTAAATACTGACAGGATCCCAAGAGAATATATTTTAATCTGTCCCTTAGATATGAGACAAGATGGGTATATCTTAACAATTTTTGCTCCATACTTTTCTGAAAACATTTTCTGAAAATATTTTCAGTGAGGTGCACTTTGTGGCTTCCTTGAATAACTGGTTCCGGTACTTTACTCCCTTGGAGTCTGACTGTTTTCCTTACTGCATTTTTGGAAGTTAAACTAATTTCTTTATCCCTGTAGATGCAGAAAGAAATTAATCACCACCATTTTTATAACACTGGTTTATATATCGAAGATATACGTCCTGTCTCAGTCTCTGTCTTCCCTTGTGTAGACAGAAGGAATCCATTTTTTTCAAACTTCCCCTATAAGTCATGCCTTATATACATTTTTTCTCTTTTTGTTTCTCTTTCAAACTTTTGGGGCTTCATTTATCTTCTAGTATAGTGTTTAAAACTATGGAATAGCTTACTGTAATAATGGTAGGTGAACTTTTATCATTATTTCCCATACCTTACCTCTCACATGGTCTTAATGATTCCTGAGTTTTTAATTACTATCTCTCTGTTGACTTTCTTTCTTCTCAGTATATGCTATCACTCCCAGGTCCATCTTGGCACACTGCTGCAGCATTAAATATTCCTCTTTTTTGTAGTTACACAGATGATTTCTTCTTATGAGGTCCAGTGCCTTTTACTTCTCACTATTGAGTTTTGTCTTGTTGGTTTTCATCTTATTTTCCTAGTTCTTTGAGAGCATTTTGAATTTTGATACTGCCTTGTAGGTTGCTTGCGACCTCCCTCCTGGCATTGAAATCATCAGAGCATCACAGATTAGAAAATAAATTTATAATATTACTGAGCTAATCAGTGTGTGAAATGAAAACTTTAAAGCAATGGCAGAGAGTGAAAAACATTGCTAAAATTAGTTAGAAATAAATACTGTGTGTAGTTTTTCACTAGGAGTTCAACACTTACATGATACTTCCCCAGTTGAGTTGGGGATGAAAATGGTGATGTTGCAAACAAAGCATAATTGTAAATACTCAGTACTTCCTTAGTCTTATGTATATGTGCTGAGAACCTCTGTCAGCCTTCTATGTGCCACTGTGACGAGTCTGTCTCATCTGGGTGACTACCCTGGGATGGGAGACCACTTGGGACGTCAAGTGAAGTGACCGATGTGTGTAAGTCTTACACCAAAGTTAAAACCAGGAACATAATGTCTAAGGCAAAGCTATCCAGGTCAGAAAACTATGAAGGTTAGCTATTTTGCTGGGTTAACTGTTATATTTGATAAGTTGGTGACATTGACGATTAGCACGTAGACAATATATCAATGTCTGTAGCCCATCAAAGGATTAGGGAAGACCTGCACAAGACAAAGACTACAAATTTTCCCAGCTACAGCATTTTAAGATGCAAATCTTGAACTACAGTGCAGCTAGGAACAAAGTTTCCACATGGGTTTAAGATAAACTAACCAACTAAAAAGTGCTAGCTGCCTGGCTGAAGGAGATAACGAAAAAGAAAAAGTGTGTTAAAAGGGATTAAGGATGTATTAAGTATATGTAAACCTGTAGATTTCATCTTTGCATTTGGAAATTGTGTGCCGGATTGACAACAGTGGGTCATGGTTTTTGGAGCTCCTGACAGCCAGTAGTCAGAAGGCTGTGCAAGAAAGCAGCCATCAACAGGTAGGAGATGCAGATTCTAACAAAACTGCATATAAGAACATAAAAAAAATCAATAAAGCTATTTTCTATTCCTTTACTTAAATCACTAAAGAAAATACCGAACTTATCAGGAACCACTGCATACAGGATGCTACCTGAAATATCTTCATAGTTTAGCAATAATTATTAATTGTAGTTTGAGGATGATTTCTATTTAGCCAATAGTGACTTCGTCTCATCCTTTCCTATCAAATGCTTATGCAGCACCTCTCTACCTGCCAGAATTAAATTTAGAATGGTTAGTTCTTCAAAAAATTCTTTTCTTTTAAAGAAAAAGTTGGCCTCAAAATTATTTTTATTACGTTTCTGTGTTCTACCACATCATTTTGCAGAAAAACTCCAGATAATTCAGGTTCTTTATTGCCACCACATATGCTTTTTTTTTTGTAATTGTGTAAAATGGCACATTTTTCCCCTCTTACTAGGCAGTCTGCAGCACATCCTATACAGCTGTTTTTCTCCTTTTGCATTTATTCAGAATTACTCACTATCTTTTTCCTGTCACTTTTTCATGAATGAGAGCAAATATCAACTCTTTCAATATTAAAAAATACATCTTAAATTTTCCTCAAATATTAAATTATTTTGTGAAAACATTCCAGTTCTGTGACTTATTTTAATGTGTCCCTTAAATGATAATATACAATTTTGATGATGTTCCAATATTTTGAATTTTTCCAGTTCACTCCTGTTCTCTGGACATTCCTGCACAGATACTTGAACTACTCATCAGGCCTTTCTCATTTTTCTGCTGAAGTTTTCAGCTAGATTCCATCTTAATAGTATCCTCTTTAAATGTTCTAAAATAATGTTTAGCAGGTTGTATAATCTTCATATACTTAGGTACTCTTCCCTTCCTTATCAGCTGGGCATCCAATGTTCCTCATGGATCTTCCTGAATGAACACTGTCAAAAAAGCTCAGTGCCAGAAACATATCTGTTATACAATGAATTCCGTATGAAAATCTTCAAAAAGCAACTCTAAAAGGTCATTATCTGCCTGTAGATGCCTGTGCCACTGCATTCATTTGGGAGATCAGACAAAAGCACCTAATGTTATTCTGACGTTTTCAACTTTCTTCTCAGAGTTTTATAGTTATTTCTCATTGACTTAGGGTCATTGATACCAGCATGGATAAGCAGCTTACAGTAGCACTGATGTTTTCAAGACCTTGAAGGTCATCAAACTCAGATGTTTGGGCATGTCACAGCAAATTCTATTTACAATTAAAACAGCAAGAATAACAAGAGGATTAATCGCTTCTTGTGGCACTATTGCAGATTCATATGTGTAGTTGAGTTCATAGTCTGGCCTGTTGACAGGTGAGTTCATTTATGAGGAGTGGTTTCATTGTTATTGCTCTTGCCACAGTATTCTTTCAAAAGGAAGTTCTTGATTTATTATTCTTGCATTTCAAATCCATTAAAAATATGCATTAAATATATGAATAATATAATTCCTGATAAAATAAATGTTTACTGAATTTCCTTTCATCTCAAATAAAAAGACCACTTCTATCTCATCCATCTTCCTGTCAATAAACAATTAATAGATGGAAATAAATATTCTCACAGATGTCTGTACTGATACTTGATAAGTATGGCTGAGTGTCTCTTAGTAGAGTAAATGAACTTGGGCAAGCTGCTTGATTTCTTCTGGTACTGGATGCATTTGAGCTATAAATATCCTCTACCATGAAGGCATGCTATGGAGGAAAAAAACAAGTTACATGGTGTAAGGTTTTTCAGCTTTGGGAAGACGTTCTGTCTTCAATGTTCAATTTCACTGAGTATCAGGCATCATGAGCAACAGTTGGGATCCAAGTGTGAACCACCATAACCACATACAAAGCCAGTGCTATACCAGAAACTCCCTTCATTTTGTGGTTATTGGTGCAACTCTGCCAGCAATACAGGCAAACTAAATAGTACAATCCTGCATTAAATATTTGTTGATCAGCAATATTGTCTCTCAAAGTCCAGAGAAAACTGGAATCATATCATAAAAACACAGAATCACAGAATAGTTTGCATAGGAAGGGACAATGAAAGTCTTCTAGTCCAAACCCCCTGCAGTGAGCAGGAACATCTTCAACTAGATAAGGCTGCTCAGAGCCTCATCCAACCTGACCCTGAATGTTTCTGGGGATAGGGCATCTACCACCAATGGAATTTTACAAAAGAACATTATTTAAAATTTAAATTAATTTAAAATTAATATTATTTAAAGTATTAATTTTGGCCCAGAGTGTTCTCAGATGATATGTTCTGAACTGTGCCCATTCCCAGCCATTAGGTTCTTTGCTGCAAACTTGTGTTGTTGACTAATAATTAAACCAGTGAAACCCAAGTAGACCGTGCATGGACTAAGTGCAAGAGTCCTGGTATGAATTTAGGAGATAAAGTTACATGAGCTTGAATTGAGCCATAAATGGAGAAGTTATCTCACTTTCTCACCTAGGTTGCAGCAAAACACTTGCAGTGTTATTGTTCTCAAAGGAAAACTATGCATTATATAAAGCACAAAAGAAGGCTACTCCCAGATGTTAGAGAATTAACTGCTTTAATTTCCATCTTTGATGGAAACTCCTTTACAGCACATCTGATTGCTTTAATTGAAATTTGTGGAAATAACATACATTTGGCAGGAAAACAAAAGATTCTTTTGTACTATACCCTTGATGCATCTAGAATAACTGCAATTATACAACCTACTGGTAAACAAATGCTTCTTTCAGTGAGCACTAGAGAACAGAGGGTATGCCACTGAAACAAAACCAAATGCAAAATCATTCATTATTATGCATAAGACTTTTAAGAAACCTCAAGCATATTCCCCCATTTCCCTGCAAAGATACACTGCTAGCAAATTCATTTTATGGGCAAAGAGGTAAGCTATTACATATAAAACCAGATCTCCAACAAACTGTAAAACACATTTGATGACAGTGATATCAAGACTAAACTATTTGCATAAGACTGCATCTTGGCCAGCAGATGATAAAATCTGACTCCAAGGTCACAAACCGTTCCAATGTGCTCAAGAGGAAATATGTAGCTTCAAGTCTACCATAAATGAAATAGTAAATCTCTTTAGAA
Source organism: Dromococcyx pavoninus (assembly GCA_033558185.1). NCBI lineage: Eukaryota > Metazoa > Chordata > Aves > Cuculiformes > Neomorphidae > Dromococcyx > Dromococcyx pavoninus. The sequence goes on along the minus strand of JAUMJL010000063.1, from coordinate 4,201,972 downwards.
CAGCCATTCTGAGGAGAAATTACATTCTTCTGGCCTTTTATGCTTAAGAAGTCCATCTTTTGATTTCCCATTTTTCTGGTTTATCAAAACATTCCTCTCTTCATTGTATTGAGAAGGTTTCCAAATAAGGCTAAATAAATGTTACACCTTTTATGTTATCACTGTAGCAAAATTACTTTATCCTGCATGTTCTAATTTTCTGTTCAAGCCTTTAAGAAAATCCAGGTTAGAATGACTTTATCAAGATTCAAATTTTAAGACAGTGCGTGAGAAGACAGAACCCTTAGTCCTGTGGGTGACTGCAGAAAACTTATATGTATATGTGACCAATTGCAATAATACAATGTAGAGTGGTAAGCTCTACATTTTAATACTTCTCAATTTTATTTTCATGGCTCTATATGATCTTAACGCTATGGAGGGCTCCTGGATTTATTGCAAACACGGTATTTGTAGCATATTCTCTGGAAAATATTTGGAAAATATACTCTCTTCTTTCAAAAATCTTCTTTGGTAGATCTGTTTGTCTCCCATGCCCAGCTCCAGTCAATTTCTTAAAATCTTTACTGCTTATCCAATGCTTCCATAACATTTTAGGAGTCCAGAAAAAGATTAGGAGCATAGATATTAAGTGCAACTGATTTTTGATACTACTGATATATTGTCTCAAATGCAAACACAGACATTTGAGGTGTTGTAGAATATGCCCTGCAGCTGCTGCTCCAGAAAGACGTGGTCTTCCATAGATCCCTGTAACATTTTCAAAGCATGTGAAGGTGTCGTCAATAACATGAGGAATCTCAGTTTGCACAGGACACCTTAGTCAAGAAAGTTAGAAAATAACTACTGAATTTTCTCTAGATATATTTGATCAGCCACATTACTTTATAGGCTCCACTGATCATACTAAGACACCTTCCTAATCACTTAAATCACATTTTGACAACTAGAGAAACACTATAACGTGGGTGGCCTAATCTGGGTCTCACCTTAAATCTCAAATGCTGAGTTCAGCAATGTTTTTGATAGTTCCTCCCACCAGTCTCAAAAATAAGCTATTAAAATCCAGTCTACTTACAAATACTTAGTTCCAGTTTGAGACCAGAAACAACTTTATAGCTCAATATTAATAGTGATGGTCACCTAGGATTAAAAATAGAGCTTATGACGTGTCCATTACTACAGAGTTTTAAGGAACAATCTAGGCATATAATTGCTAGAAATGCTATAGAAGTAGTGGTATTGTAGCTGTGACAGTCCAATAACATAATAGAACAAAGTTTTCCAGGGAGAAGTAACATCATTCTTTAGACCTAAATATTTTTCATGGTTAAAAAAATGGAAACCCTAGGAACATTTGGTTTTATGTGCTTCTAGATGAAAAGCATTGTGACACTATTATACAGAATGGTGTGGTTTGGAGTTTTGTTATTTGTTTTGGTTTTTTTAACAAAGTTGTGACTAGACAAATAGTTGTAGTGCCTCCAGGGTCATTTTTTCAGGATTTGTATCATAAACCTAGAGGCCCTGGTGCCTAAGAAAGATGTTTTGTTTGTTTTATCATCAAACTGTGTTTTTCTAGATCACTTGAGGTAGTTTCAAAACACGTACTTTAAGAATCTAATTTCTGTTTATGCTTCACTGAAATCATATAAATACTCTTGTGGAACTTCCCTCTAGCTCTTATACATTTTAATGCAAATTTTCAATAGAGGGTTTTGTTTATTTCTTAATTAGGTTTATAGAGCTTCGGTCTCATTTAAACCTATCCTAAAATAAATCACATAGCACCCAAGTGATTTAAATCAACGGTTCAGTTCACTGTATAAATGCTGTACTCAGATGAACTACCCACAGGAATCCTACCCTAAGAAGAAGCAGCTCACAGAGATGAAGAAATGGAAAAGCTGAGCTAGAGAAGCTTTAATGCATTCCTATTTATAAGCGCTATTTACATTATTATGGAGTCAGCTTTTGTGCAGTTTGGGCAGTGCGATCCACTGCAGCTTGATAAACTGCAGAGACAGTATGACCTGAGGTCCATATCCCTAGAGCCTTTCCCTCTCTCTGCAGCACGGCTGAAGAAACTTCAACCTCCTTCATTCCTCTTGTAGAACAGCAGATTTTCACTTCCTTTGTGTCTTTCTCTCTCTAGGCAAAACTTCTCTTATCCTCACATATGGCTGTCTGCACTGAGGCTAAAAGAGGTGTCAGTTATTGATATGTCCCAGCATCTTTGCTTCCCCATAGCAACAGACTGTATTGCTCTTCTCACTTTCTTGCAACCACCTTCCTCATAAATCTTTGTTTTCTTTTATCAAGAACAATACTTTCCTTCCTGTGCTTAAATGCAAATAAGGCCATACAACCACATCAGTCAAATATCCCTGTTTCTATAAAAGGAAGTCAAGCTTCTGCCATGGTGAGGATGAGGAGGAAGGAAATGGGATAGGACAGGTGACAGCCAAGTGGGAGTGGCAGCAGCAGTAACTACTGCTGACAAGAGTCACTGCCTACCAGCAGAAGCTGGCGTGTCCCCTTTTCACACCATCAGCAGCGACAGTCTTGCCATCTCTGGCCAGCTGAAACAGATATGGAAGACAGAAATTATCTATCTGGGCAGAGATTATTGCTGCAACTTAGCTATCTGTGTGACTTTTTCTCCTAGAAGGGAAAAATCATTGGACTCTACAGAAAAAATTTGTAGTTCAGGTTTACCTGTAGAGTGCTCTGGATTACACTTGTTTTCCATATTACTTACCACAGAGAACACCATGAGTTGCTTGTCCTCATTCCCTGTCTTGATTAATATTCAAAGAAAAGAGATCTGTATGGACAGAGATGGCAGTGTGTGGGCTTACCTGATTGACAAACCACTCCCTGATTTCGTGGTAAGGTACTTCAGAAGTAATGTCTAGGCATTGCATGAAGGCTAACAAGAGCACTAGAACTGACTGGAGATTGGTGGTCAGTTAATGAATAGCTTAGAGAAGGAAGAAAATATATTGGTTTTATTTCTCCCTTAAGAAGGCATTCCCTGTTAGCAGAGATCCCAGATGCTCTTGTCAGACTTAGGCGGGTGTACCTTAAGAATGGGACAGGTTCACAGAAGGAGTGTTTTGTGCTCTTAGTCCTACATTGTTCCTAGCATCCACCAAAGTAATTTTGACCACATAACTATTTATATTTTACTGGATCTTTTTACTGATTTGAAATATTAAGTTAGTGGCTAACGTTTATGGCAGAACTAGTAGAGAGATGTGTGTGTCCTGACTCTCAGCTGAAGCTGCCACAATCTATTCCTTTTGTTAAATGTTGAAGTGATCCAGGACTATTTGCTCTGATGCACATGGTCCAGTTGACACCATGAATTATCATTGTCCATAAAAGCAAGAAATTGGTATTGATCAAACATGACTTTTGTGCCTTAAGTTGTAAAATCTGATTTATCACCTTGGCCTTGACAATATCTTACTTAAAATCCCGTGCAAGTCTGACATTTAATATCCTTTAAATGAAAGAGCATTTAACCTGAAAAGGATGCATTGAACCATGAATTTGCAAAAGAGTCCAATCTGGAAACTGCAAGATGTGGTTTTGCTGCCTAATTTCTTATCAGTGCCTGGAGAAATCAGTCCTAAATGTACTCCACATGCAAATATCAATGCCTAATTTTTATGTTAGTGAAAGTGGTTATGTAGGAACTCACAGGGCATGCTAAAGAACTGATTAGCTTCCCATCCACCTTTCTTTTTTCAAAGGATTGATTTTGAGGCAACCCATCTTCTAGGTGAGAAGCCAAGGGCAAGTGGTAGATGCGCTCAGCTGTTCCTCCCGTTATCCCATCCGTTCTGGAACATCAGTCAGAAAAGGCTCTCCCTAGAGGGTTTGGTTCAACTTGTGAGTGTTCAGGCTAGGACCTTACAGGATTTTGTGATAACGTTTATTCTAGTGTCTTGTATCTGTGAGGCCTATCTAAATGTCAGAAGCGTTGATCTGTGAGTAGTGTGATTCCAAATTCACAGTAGCCAAATACTTGCTCTTGTTCTCTGTATTAGTGATTTAATCGGGATTATGCCCCAAAACAGAAATCTACCTTCATTTTTAGAAAAAAGGTCCTCACTTTTAGTCAGTAAAAAGGTTAATTCCACAGAGGTCAATCCCTAATCTAAGTGTTATATGCTTGTGCATTTCGTTGCTCCTAAAATATGCCTCTTTCTATTTTGGTGGTATAGACCTTTTTTTTTCTTTAGCTTGAACCAACTGAAATAAACTGCAACACAGAGCAATTAATTTAATTGAGAACCTTTCCCCAAGTGATAATGAAATAATTTGTGATTTGCTTAGCACTTCAGGAAAGGAGTTCATTTCTTTGTTTCTGTAGCTGTGTCCAAGCATAACAGCAGTTACCCCTGAAGGGCAATAAATGTCTTTATTGCAGTCATTATATCCAGCCTGTGCTCTTTTAGAGAGCACAAATCTAGCTGAACCTTCCTGGCACGTAATATGCATTTTTTCTACTGCAATCAGCTATCCTGTCAGGAGTAGTGCATGTGACATTTGTAGCTGAGAGGGATGTAATTTCTTTAGCAAGAAAGAAACATGGGTGCTTGTCCTGCAATGTTCACTCCTGGATGTGTAATTAGATTGCTCTGAGCTGAAGCGCCCCCAGGAGTGTGTGGAAAACATCTCCAGGCCTGAGTACATGAAAAGACATCAGTTGTTCTGAGCTACCTTACCTGGGTACACAACTTCTGTCTATGTCCCAGGAGCAAGGTTTAACCTGTGCCCTCAGCCCTTGCCCGTGTCATGTTGCACATACCCCTGTGCCTGGTCCTTGACTTGTTGACTGAATCAATGTCAGACCTGACTCATTGCTTCAGGTCTGTCTGATGCTCACCTGGCTGTCCCAGATCTGTTGCTCTGACCAGTCCTGTTCCTCTCAGATGCCACAGGACTGTTTTCTCAACAAAAATGTCAGTATGGTGGGCACCCACAGTTCCTGGTTCATCTTCCGCTTACAGCAATCCTTTTCTTTCTGCTCCAGACACCTGACATGATGGTATTTCTACTCTGACAAGACTTTTTAAATGACTGTACTCTTGAGATTTAGCTGCCCAGACTAAGCTAAATATTCTTGATTCTGTACCTGGGTGATTCTACCACAAAAATGCTTCACTAGCTTGGCTCTGGCGGACATTTCTTTTGTTCAAATCCTTTCAGTTAGCAAAAAACCCAATCAAATAAACAGTTGCAAACCACTTTCATGTTACTTAGTATGAATCAAAGCAATATATTATTATTAGAGGTGCATTACACACAGTCACAAAGACTAAAGCAGAAGCAAAAAAAGAAACATTTCACAAGGGAATGAAGGCAAACAGACCTCAAATGTCACAAATGTCAACAATTGTAAATTTTCAAACTGAAAGAAAAACCCTCTTGATGCACGATTCTAGCTAGGAACTTACTTTTGCAGAATTTTGACAGCCCTAGCAAACAAGGCATAGTCCCACGGGAGACAGATCCACTGTAAAAAACCACAATGCAAGCCACATAACCTCCACTAATGGAAACTAAGAGAATAAATTGAGTCCATTTAAGGCTATTAAGTCCAAGTGTACCTTACTGGGAGGTCTAGAAAAGAATTCTATTCTGGAACAAGAGATGAAATATGAGAGTGACCTATGAAACCATGAATGGGATGAGGCAGCTGCATGAGTGATTTTCTGTTTCTCCACAGCTCATAAAATAAGAATCTCCATTGAAATGACCAGGTAGCAGGTTTGTGAAATGCGGTAGATCCACAACAGGTGAGGTGCTGCTTTTAAGTTTTGCAGACTTTACAGGTGGGTTTCACTGAAGCACTACATTTTCATGAGTTTTAATTTCTTTTTTTTCCATGAGTTTGTGTTATTACCCACTCCAGTGACAAATTCTAGGTTAGGGAATCCTTAATTAGGGAATGCTTGCAGAGAATTACACAAAAATTAAATAGGGAAGATGTGTAAGAGGAACCATGAGAATCCTTAAGTAATTATTGCATCAGAATCAGGGAATTAGTAGACAGCTAAAGATAACCAAATGAACATGTGAAAGTTTGAATATTAATTCACAAAAGTATTTAAATACTTACAAAAGGCCATGATATCTCCAAGAGTTCACGGAGTATCAAATCCTATTCTGCTACTTTAAATACAAGTTCATCCCATCTCCAGATTTTATCCCATTATTATTCCCTACCTTTCAAGAAGCAGGAGACTTCAAATTACAGACAGAGGAAATCTACATTTTCAAAGCATGTTTATATTCTTCTCACAGTGAAGAGCAGGCCCATGAAAGTCATTGTCAAAAATAGCAGGGTTCAAACAAGAACTGGATATTCATGCAGATAACGAGAATTAAATTATGTGGGATGCCTATAACCCAATCACTGACAGAAAATATTAGCAAGGAACTTTTCCCATGGTCTTTCTTTAACCTCTCTCTGAAGCACCTGAAATACACTACTGGCTGAGAAAACATGTTCAACTGACCCAATATGACAATTCGTAAGTTCTTAACAGTCATAAACCTAACAATTTATGAGACACCTATGGACTCAAAGTGTGGGTTGTTTTTCCAGGCCTTCCCTGGCTTTACTTTTCCCTGAAACTGCAGCGATTTTTTTTATAAAAGCCAAGTGAAATATGAGAAATTACGCGTCTGACATATTCTTCACACTCTCACCTTGATAGCTTTGTCTTTTATGAAGAATGTAACTATGAGCATTTTTAGGAGGAAACTTTCAATACTTGTTCTGATTTCAGTTACTCAGCACAGAACACAAAACTACACATATGTGGAAATGAACATGAATATAACTAATGGAAGGAGAAAAGGATATTTAAACCTAGGTTTCCTTTCTTCATATATTCTCTCTTTCCTTTCAGCTCTGAAGTATTACATATTTCCTTTTTTTCCCTTACTTCTTCCAGTGCAATATAGATTTATGCCCATTTTGTGTGTTTAATCCTAATTCTCAAATTATTATATTTATCTGCATGTTTCATAAATGACAGTAGCAGTGATAAATCCCTCCTTTTGCACCTGGAACTCATGTGGCTGTATTACAGCTCTCTCCAGTCTGTTTTTTCCATGCAGTTCTCCTTGTAGAGTTAATTTCTAAGAACTGGCTATAAGTTAGTCATCTGTTTGGCCTTTCTGGTTTGACCTCCTTTCATGAGGTTAAATGTGTTCTGCAGGGAATCATTAACTGTGCATAAAACACACGCACAGCTTTCTTGCTTCCTTAAACCTTTACTCCTTATTGGATATAATTAAATTCCTTGAAAAGTGGGAAACTCCAAGAGAATTAGAAATAGTTCAAAACAGACAAGTGTGCACACTCTAGTGCTTTGCTCAGATAGGAAAAGAGTCTGCAGTTCAAACAAAGACATCAGATAAACTAGAAAGAAGAACACAGTCTGAGAGGCTGGCATCTATTCTTTTGAGCCAGGAAAAGGTTTTGAATTTTGGAAATGTTTAGGCTATATCATGTATATTCTAGAAGAACATAGGCTGAATTCTGCTTCTGATGTATCATTGGCTCCTAGCTGAGAGATGAGCATACATTTCTGCTCTGTGATAAGTAGATTGGGGGTCAACATAAGGTGATGTCAGTAGGAAGTTAAAAAGTCAGACTGAGAGCAGACACTGCCATCTGTTATAAACCACTGTCATTCCATAGATAGCGGAATTGTCAGAAAGGTAATTGCTAAAAATTATTAATGGATAACTGCTGAGTTATATGCCTTTCTGATGCAGAATCTGTTTGCTGTGGAAGATAGTCATCGACTCAAAAGTAAAATTCAGAAGAGAGTATAAATATATCTTCTTCGACATGTTACACCTGCCTAGTCCTTATAATGACAAAGATTCATTCAAATTTAAAGATTGATTTTTAGGAAGAAGTACATAAGCAGTAAAGATCTTTTCCCTTAGGTTTCTAATCTCAGTGATTTATTGCTAAAAGTGCTTTCCTTTTACAGAGGGCTCTAATTGTTTTCTTTCTGATACGGACTTGGAAAGATATCTTTAAAAGAAACTTAAAGCTTTCAAAAAGCTTTCTCTTCTCTTTCAAATAACAAAATAGAAATCACTATCTGCAGTGCGTAAAGAAAAGGAAGAAAATAAAGATAAAAAATGGTGCTACATGACACAAGTGATAATTTTCTGGAGATGGGGAAATATTTTTTGTTGTGCAGACACAAATTTTGAGTCATCTCCTGACAGTCAGTATTTCTGTTGAAACCAGGATTGTGACTGGAGGAATTCATGTCTACATGTGAAATAAGGAAAATATGATTGCCTTAAATATGCACATATTCAGGTTCTTGAATCATCGGGCTGAAGACTCTGCAAGAAGGATGCACTTCGTGCTTGTGCTTGTCTTGATCCAACCTGAGATGTCACAGCTAAACCTGTGCATGTGCATGTGCATGCTGTCATATGCTTTTGGTGTTGATCACTAGAAAACAGGAAACCACATCATGTTCCCAAGAGGAAAGAGGAAATGGGTGAACAACATTTAAGAGTTATACGATGTTCTAGACTAACCTTAGCTCGTAGAAAGTCTGCTCTTCTCTGTAGTAAGTCTTCTGTCATAGACATCATTTGGTATATAGTAACACCGATAGGATCTGTGCAAAACAGTGCTGCTGGGCATTTCTGTTTGTTTCTTTGTTTGTTCATTTATTTCATCTGCAGTAATAATATTTTTTCTATACCACTATCTTTTCTTGGCTTTCATTTATTTCTTATTATGTTCATTTTGTTAGGAAGTACTTCTTCAGTTTATAATTCTATATGTAATTCTGTCCTCTGTAAAGTTCTCTTCATTTCTTTGCCTTGATAGAAAAAAATTGATCTTACAAAAAATTGAACTGAACTGTTCCTAAAGACTCAAAGTAATTCTGCTTTTTTTGTCCTTGGACAGAACATTGACTTCTAACAAACACGTGGACTATAGATATTAGCAATTTAACCATGAGCTTTTGGGAGCATAGAGCAAATGAAAATCATATTTTATAAAGAACTTCTTTAAAATTTACATATTTCCTTTAAAAAAACTTTGGATCTTTTGCGTGTTTATAATTATTGGTTTTTGTATTAAGTCATAAATAATTGAAAAAGAAACCTATTTCTTTGAATCCCATGCCCTAATATCTTTTGTTGATGGCAGCCCAGTAAGAGTTGAATTTGCTTAGTAAGCGCATTGGCAAAACTCATTCTGGAGTGTTGCACCTGCATATTTCATGTTGGTATGCTTTAAAACAATAAATGCCACACATCCCCTGCTTTAGAAGCACAGAAGTGAAACACAAAAGAACTCAGCTTTTAAGCCTCTATGGTGAAGGTAACTATGACTGTACCTGTGTTTTTCAGATGTTCATGCTCGTACCTGACAATTTTTCAAATTACTTAATATTTTATTGGTGGTGTTGTTTCAAACACACATAATCCTAAATTCAGTTTTAGTGTAAATGTGCATAATTCAACTATTCAGCTTGTAAAGTATGTAAACCTTGACTGTAAATGGGATTGACTTACAGTCAAGGTTTTGATTGACTCAAACACAAAAAGGAAGTACACTGAGGCAGAAGCAAAGATGAGGTTAAGAAAGCTAAAGACAAATCAAATTGCATCTGGCCAACAAATACAACAAGAAGGCTTCTCGAAGTGTGTAGGTGACAAAAGGAAAGCTAGGAAAAATGTGGATGCATTGCTGAAGGAGATGGTGGGCCTGATTAGCCAGAGCATGGAAAAGGCTGTTATACTGAATACCTTCTTTACCTCTTTCTCCTAGCAAGACTGGCCTTTGGGAACTCCAGGCACCAGAGATCAGAGGAAACAGTTGGAACAAGGAAGATGTATCTTTAGTGAAAGAGGACTACATCAACGAACACTTAAGCACATCTGAGCAAAATTCTGACCTCATTGAAATAAGCAGATCTTTATCCTATATTTAGTGGGATTATGACTTGGTCCCTAAAATTTCTGATTTAAAATGTCTTTAAGTTAATGGACTATTGACTTCTGAAGACCCATAACATATCTGTAGACAAATAGCTGTGCTTAAATGACAAATAATTCAATCAGAGAAAAACAGGACCTTCATGAGGTGGCCTGAAAGAAAATTTCCTCCAAGAAAAAACAGGTTTTTCAATTTCTTCAGTTCCTTGTTCTTGAGAATTTTATAGGGGAAAAAAACCTCTCTCTGTGACATACTGCAGCTGATCATAGAGATGTGGAATAGAATAAAGTTACATTTATGAGTTAAATTTATACAGGTCTATAAAGCAGGCTCTGCGTGAGTAATGCTTACAGTAGAGTGATTTAGGTGCAATCCCTTTTTAATTGTAGAGCCTTTAATTACTTCTGCCCTACACCTTGGGGAAATACACTGGGGACTGATAAGGAATCTTGTTTCTACAGAAAAGTCAGAGGAGGATAAGCAAAAAAATGTGATTAGTATCAAGTGAAAAGCTCTGCAGAATGTAATTAATTTGTAGATAAGAAACCCATGGCTGCTTCCTTCTTAACCTAAATAGTATCAGAGTTTTTAAAGTTTCTTTTTTTGCGTGAATAACATTTTCATCATGTTACTAGCTACATGTGTCTTTTATAAGTCTCATGACTACCTTTCCCTTTTTTGTTTGATTATTCGTGCTTGGTGTCAGTGATATAGAAATATTTTTCTCGTTATTTCATCAACAGAATTTTTCAGAGATACTGATAAAGACCTTTTTTTTTGCCTTTGGAGGGCCTTACTTCTATTTCTAGGTGCAGATTTTTCAGAATCTATTGTAACTTTCCATCTTTCAAGTTGCTTTGGTTTGTAACTAATGAATCACACAGATTGTATCAGACTCCTAGGTGGAGTTGTACTCCTCTCTCATACATTCTGATCTCTTTCTGCTGTGTTTTTTGTTGTCTTTTTGTTTTGTTATTTTTTTGTTTGGTTTTTTTTTCCTGAGGACTTTGTGTAGCTTAACTTCAAAACATCCTTTCAGACTGAGGCTAAGTTTCATCTATATTCTGTTTCATTTCAAGAGATAAATGGAGGTCTCTGTTCCTGTTTGGTTGCCTCTGATCCACCTCTTCTGTATCTGATATGGATGCACATAGTGTTGGCTTTTATCTTTCAGTCAGTTTGTGCTTCTTGTGGACACCTGCCATAATCCATTCCTTTCATAATGCAATGCTATGTGGAAAACATTTTATTCTTTCTTTATGTTTGCTTCTACCACATATCAGTGTTTGGAGATGGGGCGTGTTCTTCCAGTTTTCTATTAAATCACAAGCAATGGGCTAGACTCTCTAATGTACGACAAATTTAACTGAAAACAGGTGTTTCTCTGAAATACGTCTGTATTTAATGTTAGATGTGGGGAGAGATCTCTTATACTCCTGAAAGAGAAAAAAAACAAAACAGAAAAGACTGTGGAGGTAAACTAGCTGAGGAAAATTTTGCAATGACAGTTTCCTTAAGTTATCTCAAGAACTAAATTTCATACTTCTGCTTTTAAATGATCGTGGAAATAAGTCCTGTGGAAATAATTCCTATGGAAATAAGTTTCCTGTGGAAATGAGCCCTTAGCAACATTTACAGAACATTTACAAGGTCTCCCCAGTAGCTGCTTGAGTTTTCTTTCCTTTCAGAGGCTTAACTTTTTGATAGTATCTTGCAAAGCAGGTTGGAATCCTGGGGTCATCCAGGAGTCATAAAGCTCTTTTCAATAGACCCCACTGTGATGTCCCAAGAGCAACACAAAACGTTTGCCTGGCCCTCTCAATGCCTCAGTAGCTATTACAATGGTTGGGAAAAGTCAAGTGGCCTTAATTTGTCTCATGAGTTTTCTGGCTTAAGTGTTTTGTCTCATTCCATTAGCATTTAATCAATGACTTTTCCTTGGAAGAGATGACTGTAAGATCGTGTGAATATTCCGGCTCAAATTTACACACATGCTCAGTGTGCATAAAATGACATTTTGGAGACTGTTATTAATATTGTCAGGAAATATAGTATAGCTCAGAATTTCACTCCCAACGGTCTATGCTTTTGTGGTCAGATCAACAAAAAGAAACCTTTTGAAAATCTGGACTGGTGTATTGATGCCAGCACACACAAAATCGAAAAGCCCCAGGCCTGAAGGAGACTTAAAACAGTGTAATGGCTTACTGGGACCATTTCATATGTGCTGCATCATCCTTCCTGGCCTTCAGCAATGCTTGATGTGGGAGGGAGCCTTGCATCTCAGCCATTTATATTAACAAACTTTTAATTAGACAAACACGTACATACTAAAAAGCATCCCAAAACCAATCATGGCTTCTAATGGATAATGATTTCCCCTTGTTTGATTTTTTCTGTTTATTTATCACACTTATCACAATCACACTTATCACTGTCACATATGATGATGACGACTTTCTTGTCTGGGAATGAAAATTTGTCTCTTAAATATGAATTTTAATTTAAAAAAATGCCCAAGTAGAATTTTTTGATGGTAGGGATTTTGGGTTTTGTTTTTCATGATTTTATTTATTTAAATAAAATTCCCTTAGAGGCTTGCCAGGGACATTTTCAACAACTTGGCTCTGTCTGAAGGAAGAAACAGCCAACCCAATGAATCCAGCCAGCAGTAAGCTTTGCCTAAGACAGCTGACACTAGCAAGGGTAGCAGAGAAAGGATTGTCACGGTGTGGCATGCAGGGGACCTGCTCGGTGTGTCACCTGCGTTGCAGATGTGTCCCGGGAAGCCCGATGTGCCCGAGGGCTGCAGGGGGGCCCCAGCCGGAGCACTGCAGCGGTCCCGGGGCACAGCCCGGCCTCCCTGGGGTAGCGAGAGGCAACAGTACCACCTCGTGGCCACCGGCACGCGGCTGCTCTTCAGGAAAGCTGCAGACCACACGCCGAATTTGGGGAATATTGTGGGGAAAAGGATGTTTCATGAACTGCTGCCTGTCCTACCTGTCCAAAAGCCTTTTATCCTTCAGCACTCCCCACTGCTCCGTATGCCAGGAGATGATTTGAAGCTCCTGGATATATTTCTCTTTATTTCCGGAAAGATTTATATTAGGCATTGGTAAGAAATTCTTCACAATGAGGGTGTTGAGAGACTGGAGCAGATTGCCCAGGGAAGCTGTGGATGCCCTCTCACTGGAAGTGTTCAAGGCCAGGTTGGATGGGGTCTTCAGCAGCCTGGTCTGGTGGGAGATGTCCCTGCCCACGGCGGGGTGGTTGGAAATGGATGGGCTTTAAGATCCCTTCCAACGCAACCCATTCTATATTTCTATGGTTCTATGCAAACTGTTGTTGTTGGTATTAGAGGTCCTAGAGGATCAGCCAAGGAGTATCCTGCTTCTGGGTGCATATAACGGGAAAAAACAGTCTATTTCTCTCTGAGTCTGAAATCTCGACCAGCAAACCAGGCATGGTGAGTTAACTTAAGACAAACTAGTTTAAAGATATGTATTCTGTGGTATACTCTTGTGGAAATTAGTGTGGACTGCCCACTCTGAATTTACTCAGCATTTCTGAGAGAGTGACTGACTTCTTGCTGTTCTGGGTTTAAAAAAAGTGAAGAAAAAAAAAAGACGAGTAAAGAGGCATTATTACTGTGTAGAAGAGAAGCTGTAGCAAAGACAAATTAAAGAGTTTACCCAAAATCATAAGAGAGATCTGTTCTAACAGCAGGAATTGAACAACTGTGTATTAGTTCAATTTAGTGCAGTAAACACTGAATTTTTTTTCCTTTACTGACGTAAGTCCTCTGGACTTGGGTCTGCTCTGGATTTAGAAAAGAGGAGTTAACAACAAAACTTGCTCGATAGCCACTTATTACAGCCATTCTTCAATTCCCTGAGAATTATCAATCAACCTTTCGGGGGTATTCTCAGAGAAGAGACTGAAGAGCAAACATATCATCCCCAGTGCTGTTGAATGACTAACCTCTAGCACAACAGAGGTGAACAAGTGTTTGATCTGCTGTCCATGATAAAACATTTCAGGTTCACTGACTGACAGCTTTTCTCTGGGAAGTGAAGAATGGTAGGAGTAAAAGTCTCAAGAGGCAAATTCTGTTCTTGTCGGATCTGTCTGAGAAGTCATATGTATGTGATTAATGTTTCCAGATAAAATAATGCATGGACATTCTTAGTTTGCCACAAGACTCCTGTTTAGTTTTGGTATAATCCAATTCTGGATTACTCTTGAATGTAAACCTGACCTTAATATCAAGTTCATGTCCAGATGGATACAAAATTGCTTAAAATCCAGAGCCAATGTAGAATTTTACCTTTCAATTAATCAAGATTTTTGCACCCAAAATTTTAAGTCCAGGCTGATTTGCTTTTTTTTTTTCAGAAAAACAAAGCAAGAGAAAACAAATTACTGTGTAGACTGTCTTAAAAAAAGAGCATGTGGGAAGTAATCTGTTAGTGTCAAAACAAAATTAGACAGGATTTTTTAACACTGAGTAAATTAGGATATATTAAGTACTTTGAGTGAAGTTAAGATGACAGCAAAAGCCATAATAATTTCACCGTCAGTTAAAGGTGCAATTGCCAGAAAATTGAAAAATGTAGGCAAATTCTCTACAGTGCTTGAAGAATCAATGTTGGCCATATGTGGCGGTAGAAAGCTGATGTGGATAAGATAGAAATGACTGATCGTTTTGGTGCAGTCTCTGAAGCGTGAAAGTCATTCTGAAGTTTAATTGAAGGTGGCTTCTAAGAGAAGACGTTTGTTTTAACTATTTTTCAGGAAACGAATGAAATCTGATTTTCAACATGTAAAAGACTCAGGCATTCATAGATAAAGATGGGCTTACTAAAATTATCACCTTCTTCAATTGTGGGGAAAACAACTACTCAACCAAAGTAATACTTCAAGCTGTTAAAATTATTCCGTTGTTATCAGGAAGCAAGAAATGAGTTCCCTTATGAATATAATTGAAGAAGGAAATTCTAACATGTCTGTCATCATGCCTATCCAAAAGGCACTTAACATTAACTCAAATATGTGTGTGCTATGGTTAGTGTTCAAAATAGTTATTGTAAGCTCAGAGCTGCTTTATTACCTGCCTCATTCTGTGCACTTAGAGTACAAGAGCTTCTGTTCAGGGATCTCCCTTTCGTGATCCACGTGGGTAATGCTTCCCAGGTGGACTTATAAACAGAGTATGTATGTGCTGCTGTAGCATTAGTAGCAAAAATTTATCTGTTGTGACCACCTGAAAACCCTTTGCAGTGCTACCTGTATCATTCATTAATTTTGAGGCATATCCTCATTCCCAAATTTCTATGGACATGTGCAATGTGCAACTGTGTTTTCCAGAAACTGAGATCCTAGCTGGGATTTAGCGATTGACCTTAATTTGTCTGCCAGGAAGCCATCATCAAGGATGCCAGTTTACTTCTCTGTAAGCAGGGACAATGCCATGAATTTCTGGTGGAAGCTGCTGTGACATCTGCAGTTGGAAAGTGTTGAGTATGTATCATCATTATATCATTTCAAAGGAATCAGACATTACCAGGACTCTGTTTTGATTCTCTCATTCATCATTCTTATGACAACCAATTCACACTCCCAGTCTATAAAGCAACATAGATTTGTTTTGTTCTGTCCTGTAAATGACATATACTGCTAACCTGAAGGCTAGGATATAAACATAAAGTTAATAACATTCTTATGAAAGGAATATAGTTCTAGGACACACAGATTTCCTTTCCTTTTTTTTTTCTGTGTGGAAAATATCAATTTATGTTATAAAGACGCTTCTTTGTCTTTAGAAAATATTTGTTTTGTGCTTGTCTAGAGAAAAATTTTAAGCTAACGATTTCAGAGTAAAGAATAATATTTACAAGGATAAATTACTATTTTATTGCATTAGAAATTAAATATTTATCTAATAAGAAATGTATTCTTTTTAATTCTATGCTATTTAGACCTTACACACTTTTTTTCACAGCATCAGGGGCTAAAACTACCTAAATTTGAGACATCTTTAAAGGGTGTAGATATTTAAAAAACATAGTGTTATAATACACAATCTGGGCTCCACTGAAACATGCTTTTCACCAATAGAGCTATTAATAAAATATACCCTTATGCATTCAATGATTATAGAAATGGAAACATTTTATGAATTAAATTTAAAGGGTTACCTGAGGCTTCAAATGAAATGTCAACATCAGTTTATGAAAGGCAGGTCCTGCTAGACCAACCTGATCTCCTTCTATGATAAGGTTACCCGGTTAATAGACAAGGGAAAGTCTGTGGATGTGGTGTACCTGGACATTTGTAAAGCCTTTGACACTGTTTCTCACAGTATTCTGATTGAGAAACTGGCTGCCATTGGCCTGGACAGGCACATCCTCTGCTGGGTAAAAAAATGGCTGGATGGCCGGGTCCAGAGGGTGGTGGTAAATGGAGTTAAATCCAGTTGGAAAACAGTCACGAGTGGTGTTCCCCAGAGTTCAGTGCTGGATGAAGGGATCGAGTGCACCCTTAGCAAGTTTGCAGATAACACCAAGCTGGGTGGCAGTGTTGATCTTCTTGAAGGAAGGGAGGATGTGCAGAGAGATCTGGACAGTCTGGATCGATGGGCTGAGACGAATGGGATGAGGTTTAATAAGACCAAATGCTGAGTCCTGCACCTGAGACACAACAAACCCATGCAGTGTTACAGGCTTGGGAAAGATTGGCTGGAGACCTGCCTGGTGGAGAAGGACCTGGGGGTGTTGGTTGACAGCCAGCTGAATATGAGCCAGTAGTGTGCCCAGGTGGCCAAGAAGGCCAATGGCATCTTGGCTTGTATCAAAAAAAGAGTGGCCAACAGGACCAAGGCAGTGACTATGTCCCTGTACTCGGCACTGGTGAGGCTACACCTCGAGGACTGTGTTCATTTCTGGGCCCTTCAGTACAAGAAGGACATTCAGGTGTTGAAGCATGTCCAGAGAAGGGTGACGAGGCTGGTGAAAGGGCTGGAGAGCAAGTCCTGTGAATAACGGCTGAGGAAACTGGGGTTGTTTAGTTTGAAGAAGAGGAGGCTGAGGGGAGACCTCATCGCCGTCTATGGCTGCCTGAAAGGGGGTTGTGGCAGAGCGAGTGTTGATCTCTTCTCTCAAATGGCAGGCGATAGGACAAGGGGAAATGTCATAAGTTGCGCCAGGGGAGGTTCAGACTGGATATTAGGAAGCCTTTCTTTACCGAAAGGGTGGTCAGGCACTGGCAGAGGCTGCCCAGGGAGGTGGTTGAGTCACCATCCCTGGAGGTGTTTAAAAAAAAGGTAGATGAGTTTTTGAGGAACATGATTTAGTGGATGATGGGTGTGATTGGACTCGATGATCTCAAAGATCTTTTCCAACTGGAAGATTCTATGAATCTATGAAATAATCAATGAGAAGAAAAGAGTGTCATAATAGTAATCACATCCTTATCCTGGTTTGAATTACTGAAGGGCACTGAACATGATTTCAGTATCACAGATGTGTTTGTAACCATACAGTGCATTTAGTCCAGAAGACCAGGACAGCTTCCAAAAGGTATAGACGTGCTAATTTAGTTAGATATTAATGACTAAATAAAATGTTATTAGCATAAACATATTCATATTTTTCAAAATACAGATGCATTTACATATGTACATACACAGAGTGTCATCAGAATGCCCCAAATTTACTTCTTTGCCATAATGATAAATAAAGGAAAAAGTAATGGTGTTT
This sequence comes from Dromococcyx pavoninus, assembly GCA_033558185.1. Taxonomy (NCBI): domain Eukaryota; kingdom Metazoa; phylum Chordata; class Aves; order Cuculiformes; family Neomorphidae; genus Dromococcyx; species Dromococcyx pavoninus. The sequence goes on along the minus strand of JAUMJL010000063.1, from coordinate 4,184,200 downwards.
TCAGTTCTTATATCTTGGACGTCCCTGAAGAGTTTTGTCCACATTGCACAGCTCAGACTTGCCTATTGGTATTTTAGGATCTGGTTGTTCCTCATGATTTCAGGACCAGCAGGCACAGTACCTCTTGTATTTCTTCCTGCTGTCAATAGTCACTTTTTTTCAACTACAGCTCTCCATTTCTGTAGTAAGTACCTCGTAACAGCAATGGCAAAAGGAACCACTGCATCTATGATTTACTGTCATAAACATACTCTGATTTTTGACTGCAAGTCTTTCACAAATATCCTTCTCTATCACAATATATTTTCTGTTTCATTAAACCTACTTACAGACATTTGCAATACCTTTGTTTTTAGCATTGGATTAATACAAGCTAGGTTGATTCTTAGCTTTGTATTGAACCATATTTTAGAAGTTTAGCAGTTTAAACTTAGCAGTATCAAAACTGCTACTCCAATTTTACAATTTTCATCATGCCCTGATCAGTACACTTAGAGGACATCACAACAGTTCCTGAGCCAACATGGAAGATCTTACCTGATATCTAATCCATGAATGCACAGTTGGTCCCATTGATCACATCTTACCTGTCAGCCCCAGAGAAACATCTGGAAAAACTTAGGCATGCCTAAGTGGCAGTCAGAGTTAATCATTAGGCAGATGAAGTGAATGCTTAGACACCTAGCTTACACTTATTCCTCAGTAGATAACTATGTTGAGGTGTCTATAATACAGGTCACTGCCTGTTGACAGAAAGTAGCATAAGATCACATTATGAGCAATAGAAAATGGTAAATACAGTCAACAAAACTCACTATGTGATTCTGACCTCTGTGTGTCACTCCAAAAAACCCCATAATGTCCCATGCCTCCTGTGTTATATCTGCTAGCCAGGCAGACATAGTAAGTTCTTTAATCTTGTTAGGTGTTTCAGGTGATGAAAGATCCCTTTGGCTGGGCAATTGAATCAAGTTACTTATGTGAGAGAGATCTTGCATTTCCTAACACTTGCAAATTTACCTTTCCAAGACATACCTTTCCTAGCTCTGAGTATTCAGATGCAATCTGAACTTTACCTATGTTCCACATGACCAAGTTTTATTTTCACATACTTAACTGTATCTTCATCTACCACGTAACTTGTGCAGATTTTAAACTTAAATTTAAAATGGTCATAACTGATGTTAAAAGTAATATTTCGTCAGAGTGTGTAGCTGTCCTTGAACAAATCCCACCAGGAAATATTCTCAAAAGTAGCTACTACTGTTGCAGTTGTACCTGTGTTAAATACAGAGCCTGATCATTCTATAAAGAATAGATACTGTCCTTCTTCATAGTTAACTTAAATTTCTCTCTGAAACTTCTTGGAAAATGGGCTTGCATCTTAAAGTTTTATCAGTCCTATATGGTGTCAGGACACTGTTGAAGTCTGCCAGTTGCCTCTGCATTGCATCTGCTCTTTACTACCTCTTGTTAATTTTCAGTTTCTTGGAGCTTTACTTTTGCTTTCTTCTGATGCTACTGTGAATAGACAAACCTTTTCTAAATATGTCATCTGGTCTGATTACATTCTGGTAATTAACACAGTTGGGTATTTTTAAGGTTGAGCTGAGATGTTCTATCTCAAGGTCTCCAAGCACCATTGTAATCTCTTTTCAAATTAGGGATTCCGCAAATCCTTCAAAATTACATGTTTGGCTTAATACCCTTAGGGGTGATAGAAATGCTTCAAAAATTTCACCCTGTTTTTGATCTCTTATGAAACTGATACAGTTCTTTCTTTTCTCTGGAAGAACAATACTATTTCAAATCTCTTTAGAACAGTAAGATAACATTTTATTCCTCTTTCTCTAAGTGTAGGCTGTTAAGCAAATTTAACACTTCAGACAGAAAAATGAGAAAAATAGAAAACTTTTGTTCATGTGAGTTTTCAGTAGCTCTGCATAGTTTCTTGAAAAAAACGAATTTTCTCTTTGAACCTTTTTGTGTTATGTATTACTTTCCTAGACAGTTTCAATTGAAAGGGAATAACACTAATAGCAAGAGGATGCTACTGTATTTTACCACCTTTTCTTTCTGCTCAAGCACCAATCTTCATCTCTTGCATCTACTTCTAGTACCAGTCAATGCTCAGAGTTTCTGTGTAGAGTTTATAGGCTTGAATGTAATAACAAAGAAGTAAGTGGATGATTGTATGAAAAGGCTTGAGAGAGAACAACAGAAAGAAAGAGAGGAGTGGTTACCGCAAAACTAACTTTTCAATTTAAAAACTGTAAAAACAGAATGTTCCAGAGCGTTGAATTTCAGCTTTAGAAACAAAAGTCTGAATATTTTTAGAAAGAGCTATTCATAGAGCTAGGATATTTTTGAAGATATACACTAGGAAATTGCCCAAGGGAATAAGAAAATTCTAAGAAGTCTTTCTTTCTATGATGCTTTTATCCCCCTTTTTTTTTTGTAGTTCTTTGCCATTTTTGCATCTGTGTGCATGAATGTGGATAACTAAATAAAAAAAAAGCCTATACATAAATGCAAACATCCATAACGTATATATATGTACAGATGAAGAAAGAAGAGATGGAAGTTTGATTTGTCTATGTATTTCTCACTGGCTGAAACAAACGTCTTTGAGGAACCTTAAACCAGACACAGAACCATACAGAGTTTAACTGCACGATAGAAACACACTTTATATTTGAATTATTGCACAGGAGATAAATGCCTATGCATAAATTCACTTATGTAAATTAGCAAATAACATGAAAAAAACCTTCTAGAAGTTAAGAAGAAAAAAGGCATAAAACATTTTCTTGGTCCAAACCTCTTTCTCTGGAACATTTTAGAAAAAGCATTCGCCCACAGTCATCATCTCTACCTCAGTCTTGTGCATAAGCACAGTTGACAGCTCTTTGTTGCTGAATTCTACAGGAAATGTATGAATTTTTTAAAGAAACACACATCCCTTTCTTTTCATTACATCTTTCCCACTGTGTCTATTTCTGTTTAAAAATATCACATCCCAACATTTCCACATAAGCATACAGATACATTGGACATAGATTTTTTTTAACAGTGATGTTTTCTTTCTCCCCTAAAGATGGTTGTCTGCATTCTGCATGTGGCGACAACCACAAGATGGATAAATATGGAAATTCATGCCCTTTTATAGTCTCCTTAGAATCTTTTTCATTAAAAGGGATTGTCTGCCATTTTTTTTTTCTCGTTATAACCTTTGTCATTTGTGTAGTTTCCCTGGGCTCTAATGTGTTTTCCTTCGTGAAATAAAGGGGGAATTCTACTCTTCTTTGACCTTTTCAGTATTCTGCTCTTCAGTGGGGTGGCATTTCCACTCCTTAAGATTACAACTTGCACTGACTAATCATCCAATCAAATGCCAACTATGAATGTAAAATCAATTACTGTTGTTGTGGCCTCGTCTGCCATCATCCACTGATAGAATTAAAGTTTTGATGACAGGAATATATCTCTAAATGGGCCAAATCCTTTTACACATGCTGGAGAATATTCTATTTTGCTAACATAAAGATGAATTGAACTTTTACATACATGAGAACATGGTGTAATGTCTAATTCAGGAGTTAAATTCAGTATTCCCTTTAGTACTGTCATTTCTGCAAAACATCCAAATTTTGACTTTCTCCTCCCACTCCTCTTTACAGGAGAAGATATTTAAAACCATGATTGTTAAATTAATAAGTTCCTGTCTCCTGGAAGAGGATACTGGAGATCAAGGCTTGACCTGTGCAGGGCTTCCTTCTGAACCCTTTCGTATTACTTCCTATCAGAGTTCTTTGATTAGCACAATGTTAGTTACTTTCAGATGTGGACACAGTGTCCTGAATTTTAAGTGTACTCTTGAGCTTCCTATTTCCTATTAATTAACTCTTGGCAGCTTCCTACTCAGCAGGCAAGGAAATCAATTTATCCTATAGGCTTTACAGGTCGCAGCTTCACATATAGTAAATACGGAGATAAGGGTGCCTCACCTGGTCAGTCTTTATAGATAGCTGCTATCCTTTTCATCAGAGGGAAATTGAAGTGTGTGAAGAAAAGTCTTTCAATTAGTGCTCTAGATATCCCTCTGTCATGCCAGGCTAGATAATGTAATGTAGCTGGTCTTGCTTTGGTTATTTGGACAGTTAGAAGTTTGATCTGATTTTCCAGCTTTCCTCTGTGGACGTCTAGTAAGAACACATGAGAGGCAGAATGAATCTCACTTATGGTTCTGAAGATGGCTCCTATTGCAGGAATTATTGTATTGTTTAAAGAGCTTCTTGGAATGGAGGAGGTGATGGTGAAGACATTACAGGGGAGGATGAGAATTTTGCTAACAATATTCCTGTCAGTTGTTTCAGACTTGTTATTCTGTTGACCTTTAACAATATTTACTTTTTTTCCTGCTATGCCCCCTTATGTCTAAAATGGCTCTACAAAAATGAAGTGTTACTTCACTGTGCTGATTTCCAGGTATTTGGGCTGTAAATGTCAACAGTGTTTAAAAATCTTTTCAGAAAGTTATGGATGATAACAAGTTAAAGAACATCAGTTAAACTGTTTCCAAAAATCTTGTTGGAGATTTGCAAGCACTTGCAACCAGAATCCCTGGCTGTCACAGAAAGGAAGCAACAGCTTTTTGGCCAAAAGGCTGAGCTTTTCCTTGTCTTGTGTCCCTTTTTCTCATTTCTAATGGAAAAGGAAATCAATAACATGGGGCATTTTCATCATTCCTTATATGTAGTAAATACTCTCTCATAAGCTGGATGGTATTTTGAGAAAAAAGTTAAGATTCATCTCAAGTGCCTTGAAGTATCTAGAAGTGAGGGAATCACTTTTGGGCGGAAACTCACGCTATTAAATTTAGACATCTGAAACATGACCTGAATCTTAATTAAAACCATATCTTAAATGTCTGGTTTAGACCAGAGGAAACCCGCCACAGGTGTGTAGTCTAAATCATTAATGTAAATTCCTCATAAATAAACTACCAAAATGAGACACCTAGCTTTTAGATAAGACATCTTAGTTTTGCAGATGACACCCTGAAAAGCCAACATGATTTTTGAGATGAAGTTTTCAACTATCCCTTACAGCAATCACCTTACAAAACTTACAATGAAAATACTCTCAGAAAGTCTGTCATATCCAGAGCTCTACACTGTCAGTTGGAAATTGGTTGATCAGTTTTACAGACGAAGCTGGTTTAAGAAGGAAACAACCTTTGCTGTCAGACTCCTGCTCTTTAGAAAGCAGAGAAGTCTCAAGGGAAGAATCATCCAATGAGATATATTTTTCCTGCCTGTGTAATAGAGGACTGTGTATCATTTACAGACTGGTGTATCATAACAGCTAGAGCACACATATTATCTGGTTAAACAGTACAAGCATTGTTAACGTACAGATATTTCTTCTGTCAGGGACAGTTTATTAATCAATGGGAAAGACTTTTTCCCTCCCCAGCATATTTTAGTAACTGAGATTGAAGTCTGTATTTCACCACAGATGAAAGAAATATTTTGACATCATTGAGTTATTGAGGTTTCCTATGCATCAAAGTCCTTCATAAGATTCTTCATAAAAGGATAAATTTGTACTCCAGTCTGCAAATTTCTTAATGTGTCATTGCTATTGCACATGGATTTTTTGTAAAATTTGAGTGGCTTGTATCATAGAGTTGCAAAACTTTCTCTGCTCAAAATAAATATATTGTATGTGTTCGACTAGTATGACATATAGAGTCAGGAACACCCCATGGTTATAAACAACAGACTTTAAAATAATATTAAATATCCAATCTGCACAAATAAATCGTGCCCGTTTAAGTCTTGCATATAACAATATTCCTCCAGCCAGGGCACTGATGGAATTGGGAGTTACCTAAGAAATTTTTCATTATTGTATAATAACTGAGTCAGAGCCAGTGTATTCTCTGGTGTCATTTTCTTATTTCCATAAATGTTAAGCTATTTCATTTCAGTGGGTATCACCAATACCAAAAGCGTATTTGCTTTTGCTTCTCTCCGCTGATCCACAGAGACTGCTCTGGCATTGTGATTTTGTTGTTAACACACAGTCTTGCCTCAGTTCCAACACATTATTTTTGAAGCCTAGAAAAGCACATTGGCCTGTTCCTCTCCTTAGAAATCATTAAAGATTGTTAATGTTCCTTGGATCTTTTCTTTATAAATAACTTTTTTCTTGGGTTATTCTTCTTGATCGCATGTTAATGTAAATCACACACATTGATATTATTACTCTTAATACTGATCAAAAAGAAAATTAAAGTAGGGCTGTCCTCTGTTGTCAGATAAGTCCCACAGTCTTCTGAGCAATAAACTATTAGGCTATTTTCTTCCTTAGAACAGTTTGAAATCATTTCAGGAAATATTTTTTATAATATTTTTTTTCCCCTTTTTAAGTGTCAATTTTTTGTACCCAGTAAGTTCGATAAATAAATGAAGTCATAGAAATCACACTTGCAGAATTGCCCACTGAGTATATTAAGAGAAACTGGGTAGTTAAGCTTACAAGACATGCGGATGTCATTTATGATTTTAAAGCCAGAAAGGAAACAAAGAATCTAAAAAAGAGGGGAAGGAAAGTAGCAATTTCTCTTTCCTTCAGCACAGAAAAAGCTATGGTTACCCATTTTCTGCACTTGAAAAGGGAGTTCCTGTTCAAAAAGGCTTGGAAAAATCAGAGAAAGGAAGAAGATGGTCCCCATAAAATACACAGGTCTCAGTTTATAGTCTGACATTCTAGAGTGAGAAAACAAACCATATTTAAAATTGTCAACAGAGGAGTGGCAACAGGCTGATAGCAGGGAAAAGCTGAAGCCCTTGGAATCTTATCTTTGGTTGTGGAGAAGGTTATAGTGATGTTACACTTAGCAGAGTTGCTCCATACTTTTTATAACACAAAGAGCTCCATACTTTTTATAACACAAATAACTCCATATCATGAGGAAGAAGCTACAGAGTAATTTTCTTAATAATTCATTGTCTATCCTTTGGTTTAGGGCTCCCTACATTAGAGAATATAGCAAATTAAGATACAACCATTGTCATTCACATCAGAGGAATGGTTAAAATCCTTACAATAAGGTGAGCATAAACTATAGAAACAACTTTTAGGGGAACAGGAAATAAAAAAGCCCCCATATCACAGTGCTTCTCATGATCTTTCTCTAGGAAGATGGACAGGGATTATTCCTAGAGACAAGCTAAAAGAAACATTACCAGCTTCAAACTTTTTAATAATTATATTTTGTCAGTAATAAAATTCACTAAATAACTAAGTAAAATGCCAAGTAAAATGATAGATAAGATCCAATAAAATACATGAAAAACATCTATTTCGAACAGTAGATTATCTGGCTTTCAAACTTCTCAGTTTATTTTCTCAAATAAATAAAAATAGTTAAAATTAATGTTTCTCATTCAAGATTCTTTAGCACTTGTGGAATTGCAGGACACAGCTAAGATAAGTTACACAATCCCCACTTAATCTATGCTCACTTTTCTTTATTTGAGATAATTTCATCTCTAGGCTCTAGAACCAGAAAGAGCTATCACAATCAAAACGATTTACTTCTTATTGAGAATTTCTATAGATTTTTTCCAGAACTGGTAAAAGAGAAAAAAACAGATTTGGCAAAGCACTTCTGAAGGAAGGAACAAAAAAAGTTGTTCCGATTTTTGGTCCAACTTTTATTCAGGATATCTCTTCACTTCTACTGCCATAGGATTTCTTGGCTTTTTTCATTCATTTTGCTTACTTTATTCTAATCTACTGACCTTACTTTTGGAAACTTCAGAGCATTAAGGCTATATGCTTTATAACTCTAGATTTCTAAATTCTTTTCTTTGTGATCGGATGATAAACTGTGTTTAAACTTTTCTTCTATCTTGAAGATCATTCTTTTCTTCAGTTACCTTCTCTCATACACCTGCCTCTCCTCTTGACCCACACTGCAAAACTCGGCCTTAAATAATAGCTCTTTCAGGAAGCAGGTATTATTCATGCTAGTCTCCTAAAGTACAAGGAATTTCAGAAAACCCATGTAACATTTTTCCTGGGAAGATGAGCCAAAGTTTGAGAGTGGATCTATTACTCGACCAAATTTGTATCAGATGATTACCAAATGCCTTTAGAATATATACATCATGATCATCAATCTTAAAGTGTTAAAGCATACAGAGTGCATTCTTGAACCTGTTAAAGCACAGAATTTTCCACAACCATTTTTAACAAAGTTCCTAACATACATGCAAATAAAAAGCAAGAAAAAAGCCACCCCAGGCTTTACTAACAGTTAGAAATATTTTTCTTTATCCTTTTTAAAAATTCATTTTATCTCTGAATGTAGAATACCATTAGAATGCATTTCACAATCCAACAGGTTTATGGCCACAAGACAGTAGCTGCAATTTGTGGGGAAATATCAATGTGTTAATGTACTGGATAACATTCAGCACGAATAAGATTATTCAGGCTTCTGGGAGATTAAAAGCTTGATAGGCTGTGAGATATTAATAATACTGCACTTGTTTTGGTGGCTGTGCCAGATTGCGACAAACTCATTTCAAACCACCTCAGGAAATAACAGTCTATAAATAAAGATTCAGTTACATAGTACCTGAACTATGTATTGCCTATAAATTGTAGACTGACAAATCCTAAAATAAAATACTTAAAATAATAAGCTGCTTTTTAAGTTTTTCCTTCATTTTTTTCTTGCAGGAGACATAAAGTAAAAGATTGGTTCAATCTCTCTTTATTTTTGAAGAGTGATTCCAAGAAAAGAGCAACCATATCGACCTTGTAATATGTTTGGATGGTTCTGCTGTACGTGTTGTCTAATAAAAATTAAGAGTTCAGGTTTAGACTGGAATTTGTCTGAAGATCCAGATAGATAACATTATTGAAGAATGTATGGCAGCTATATTTCATTCCAGTTCCAAGGCTTAAATATGACTGAACCATCATGTGGCTTTTGATCCAGTTTTGATCTAAAGTTCTGCATTTCTTTCCAGAGGCTGTGTTGGGTGGTTTAGTTAAATGAACAACCACACGTGCAGCAGACAATGGCTGAAACCAGCTCCTTCAGAGGCCTCTGCAGTTATCAATAAGATTTCATTTTCTTTTATCACTGACATGTAAAATAACTAAATTGAAAGTAACCAGGATGAACCTTTCCATTTATTTTTTTCCCTTTTAAATATGAAAATGAATCTTGAGACAGTGTACTTTGGTTTGCAATGTCTATGGGGAATAAATAACAAATCAAAACATTATTTCCCCCCCTCAGTCTCAAATTTAATAGAACATGTACAAATTTATGTAAAAAATAACCAAATTTTTTTAAAGGCAGATTGATCTACGAGTAACATTAGTAAGAGAAAATCCACTGAAACCATTCAGTGGTACCAGCTAATGTAAAAGTGCTCAAGCACTTGCACAATTCAGGAAATGACTCTGAATAAAGCTTGCCTGCTTGTATTACAAATGGGAAGCTGTGAGTAAATGATTGTGTTATAGCATGGATAACTTGGTTTTTTTCATGTTTATATTTTACAACTTAAACATGTGAATTGTACACACTTTGCATCAATGTATTTAATTTCTGAAATTTCTTTATTTAATGTAGTGTTAAGAACAAGGTGGATCAATATTTTTAAAGATTTTTATGATTAAGATATTTTTGTTTACTTTTAATCAGAAGGGGAAAAAAGGTATATTGTATTTAATTATCTGTGAAAGTTAAAGACTGGGAGTTTTCAGCAGCTGAACCTCTTCCTTGTTTCAAAAGGAATTTGAGCAGAATGCTTCTGAAAAATTCCACTGAAATGCTGGTTAAAATTTTTTTTCCTGTACTTCATTGCCAAAAATTTAAAGACATTTTTACTGGCAAAAGTTATTCTGTGACACCATTAAGCTTTCAATATTTTCACTTCCAATATGGCCAAGACACATGATCCAGTTTGCACAGTCGCACATAAATGAACTTCTTCCTGGGATTTGCTATTTCTTTCTGTTAAGTATAAGCTTGGGTCCTGCAGACCTCTAACTTTTAGGTGCTTAAATTACAGGTAGAACATTCCAGGCTCAGCCAAACTCTCTGTGTAGCTGGGTAGTACCTGACCACTGTATTTAACTAAGTGTAAATAGAAGGTGAAGGAACTGTAAGTGGTGAGAAAGGAGAAACCTTTCCCCTTATCAACATTAGCTACAGTTCATTTCAGTGTGTCAGGCAAGCACAAAGGTCGAGATTCAGCCTAAAGGCACTTTCAGCATATACAAAGTTGTTGTAATTTTACATAACGATACAACAGTTGGCAGGCATCTCTGGAGATCATCTAGCCCACTCACCCTGCTCAGATCAGGGTCAACTGAAGCAGGCTGCTCAGCACCATGAATGTCTCCAAGGATGGAGAATCCACAAGAATTTCAAGTGTTATATGAGGTAACATCTAAGACACCACTGCTAAGGATAAGACTTGAATCAGGTCCTTTGCCTGTCCTAGTGCATGTGAGCTCCATAGAGATTTTCGTGCCCAGGTCTGACTGGGGCCTCGGCACAAGAGAGCAGTAGTTTCATCTAATCCAATTAAATTTTTATTTCCCCAAGCTACTGGCATGCTCCATGGGGAATTATATCCTGTAGTCAGGAAATTTTCTGTAGAAAAAGTGCTAACAAAGACAGCTGTAGCTGCGTTGACATCTCTATGTCTACTTCCTTTCATTTTGGATCAGTTATGTGTAAAAGAATAATAGATCAAATGTTTGAACCAATATTTATAAAATAAGGATTCTCCAAACCATCCAATATATCCCTTCAGCCAAGCTGATCTGTGACAAAAAGTTTCTTCAGTGTTAAATAATTCAAAAACCTTGTTCCTCACATTATCAGTTTCAATTCATTCTCTCTGACAACTGCTATTCTACTTCTGCTAAGTATAATACTGTGGTTATCTTTGAGATGAAATCTGCTTCTTCATATTGTGTAGCCCTGGATTTCCAGACTCTGATGTTTCTGTGTAGCTTTACATCAGTCGACTACTCTTATCATGCCACAGTAATCAAAGGGGACTTCAAGTGTACCACAATGAGTAATTAGAAGTACTGCTATGGGTGATCCTTGCATGTTGTTACTCCATTTCATTTTATTTCAGAGGCATGAGTCAGCCATAAGAAATACCAACATAAATTAACCTGTTACCACCATTTAGATGTGCAGATTTAAGACTCAGTGTTGAGGGCTGACATACTGTTTTCAGGAGTTTCTAACAACTAATTTCCAACAAAAACTAGAAAGTACTTGTTCAAGCTGAATTATTTTTGTCCCATGAAGAAACTTCTGGGTTAAACCACCAAATTCACCAGATTCTCCTCACAGGCAAAACCACAGGTGCCATTGGGGTTGCTCCTTCCATGGCATGTAAATGAGAGAATGAAAGGACACGCAAAGCAATGATTCACATTTGAACACAGAAAGTTTGAATATGGGAAGATACAGATTTTTGATTGGTACTAATACCAGACAGGACCTTACTTTTGCAGTTTATAGTTCTAGTGAAGAACATCGCTACAGATCTTGGCTACAAGACAGAAGACTTTTTAAGCTGAGTAGTTGTAGTGGATTGACTTTTGGATTTTTCAGATCTTCCTTAAAAAAAATGGCCTTTACAGGTCTTTCTTAACAACGGAGGTCAGGATCCATGGAAATATTCCATATCTTCCTTTAACGTAACACGACATATAAATAAGGCGTAGATAAGAGAGTACGCTCTCTTCTTCTTCCGGCAAGCTGGAGAGCAGGAGCTCCGTTGCTGCTAGTCCTGTCTGGAGCTGAGGCCTGCAGTGGCTGCTGTTGTCTGCCCACATGTTGGGGGAGGGTCCCGGGTCAGATTTAGCTGTTCTGCTTTCCTCAAGGGAAGTGGTGAGATTTTGCTAGTTACCGGGTCTTACAAGTGTGCATACCTGTTTGGTTTTAGTTCCTTTTTGTCCTTTTTCCCATTTTCCCTTCCCCTCTTCCTTTCTTGGGAGTTTTGCATGACATTCTTGCGGTGTAGTTCTTTGTATTTAGAAAAATATAGAAATATATATATAGAGAGAGCGTGATTTCGGTTTTTCTATAGCTTTTTTTTCCTTAAAAAAAGTGGGGGGAAGCTTTGGAAAAGATGTAGACTGAGCGGTCGGAGAGCTTGGGAAAGATAACTCAAACCAGCTCAGAAGTAAAGAAGGTTTTTTGTAATTTAACAGAGATTTTTTTTTTTAAAAAAAAAGGTTATCTAGGATTGGATTTCCAGACTCCTTCACATAATCTGAGACACCTCATGAACATATCTAAAAATCAAGAGACTTGTGAATCTAGGCTCCATAAACTTTGCTTGTAGTCAGTTTAGAAATGGGAATCTAAGATTTAGAATGCTGTCTGAAGTAGTTCGTCAGTCTGTGGGTTTTAGTGGACTTTACATACATCAGGGTCCTCCTTCTGAATGGCCTGTATAAAGTGGAAATCCAATAATCATTTGCTGTATAGTTTTCTCATTGCGCTAAAGGAGTAGTAATCCAGGATACTACAAACCAGCCTCCAGTTTTCTGTTATGTTAGGTCACATGCTTGCAATGCATAAATCAGAATGTCTTTTTTACTGCATTCCATTATTTTCTCATATCATTTCTGTCTCCAAATAAATTAGACTTTGTTAGAAAAAATAATGCATATCTCTTTCTGCCCCCACTGCACAGTGTTTTTAACTGAAAAGTCTTTCCTATTTTTATCAATATCTTTCTTCTCTGTGCCTTCATTCCATAATTGTAATATTTAATGAAAGCTGATGCTTCAGGCATTCATTTACAACTTCCTTGGAAACTACAGATTTTGGAGGCAGCCTCTCTGAAAGAACATACTTTGTGCTGTTGTGACTAAAGCAATCTTTTTATTGAAACAGAATTTCTTTTTCAGGTTATAAAATATCTACTGCAGCATAGGGTAGATTACATGAGGCCTGAGCAGTTTAATGGTAGAGTGCTATAGTATGGGCTAGATAGAACGACAAGACAAGATGGGGGAGTAATCCATTTTGGAATGAACTCAAGTCTGCAATATTCCGTCTCATACAGCTTATTGGGGAAAAAATCAAAGCAAACCAACCAACCAAACCAACCACCAAACAAAAACACACCCCCTTCAAAAAAAAACCAAACGAACCCAAAACTAAACAGTAATATACTTGTTTCCTTACAACATGTAAAGAATTACCTTTAAAGTGACAGATTGACACAGAAAGCTTTTCTTTAGCATAGCACCAGTCGGTTTTCTTTAGATTTTGTGACCCTTATACCTTGATATAAGACGCATTAAATCCTCCAATTTTAGAAGACTTGTGCCCTTGTGGCCAAGAAGGCCAGTGGTATCCTAGGGTGCATCGATAGTGTAGCAAGCAGGTTGAGGGAGGTTCTTCTCCTGCTCTACTTAATGAGACCACATCTGGATTGTTGTGCCTGCTCTGGGCTCCCCAGCTCAAGAAAGACAAGGAACCACTGGAGAGAGCCCAGCAGATGGTCACAAAGATAATTAGGGGACTGGAGCATCCCTCTTATGAGAAAAAGCTGTGAGCTCAGTCTAAAAAAGAGAAGACTGATTGGGGACCTTATCAAAGCTTATAAAGATGTCAAGAGGATGGAGCCAGACTCTTTTCAGTGATGCCCAGTGACAGGAGAAAGGGCAACAGGTACAAATTGGAACACAGGAAGTTCCACCTGCACATGAGGAAAAACTTCTTTACCGTGAGTATGGCAGAGCACTGGAACAGGTTGCACAGGGAGGTTGTACGATCTACTTCTCTGGATAGATTAAAAACCTGCCTGGACAGATTCCTGTGAAACTTGCTCTAGGTGAACCTGTCTTATCATGGGGGTTAAACTGGATCATCTCCCTTCCAACCTTTACCATTCTGTGATTCTGTGATTTAAATTTGTGAAGGTGATAACGAAGCAAAAACAAGCTTCATGCAGACTTTAGGACCCACTTTTATTGTACAGAGAGAAGCAGATCTCAGAAAGCCTCTTTTTTTTGGTCTTATCTAATGCAGCCTGGTAAGAACAGGAAAAGGGAGGAAGTAAGTGGACTGAGGATCCCTTATTCATCTTTTAGTAATCATTAACCCATAAAGTCATGACAGAGAAAGCCTTATTAATTAAATATCAGATGAATGTCTGTGGTGTGTTTTGCACTGGAGAAAAAAAATCCATGACAATGGCATGAGAAAAGCCATCTACTGCAGTGCTAATATCTGTTAGGCTTTGTCTCATCAAGGAGATACATTCTTCAGTAAAGGATGGTAGAAAATCACATCAAGACAATGAGGTATGATTATCATTGTTAAAATGCAGAACTATCATACAATAGAACACCACAGATGAGGAAGAAGCAATCATTTTTTATAATGTTTCTGACAGAAAACTGAAAAGGAGTTGACATGAATTTCTGCAAAAAGCTGGGAGAGAGATAAAGCCAAACAAAATGGTTCTCTGATTTGGGGTCCATTGAATCCCACCTTCTTAAAAAAGTTTTGAGCATAGATATGATATCAAGAGTGGTGACACATGGCTGGAGAATCATGAGGAATGGCTTCTGGGCTAAATGTAGTTACCTATTCCAAAAGAAAGAGAAACGTATAATTGGAACATTTAATTGTTAACATGCTCTTGTGCCAGTTATCACTCTCCTTGGCAATACCTGGGCATATTTCAGGGAACTTCATGTGTCAGAGCTTTTTTCAGCAGTGAAAAGGTTACATCAAGTTTGGCTCCCTTCACTTCATGCAATTCTTCCAAATATCTTAACAAGATTTACAACACTCCAGCATACAAAAAACATGTCCCCACTTTCCAGACCCTGAAGCTACAACACTGTCCACACATTGTTTCAGACTCTTTACCCTGAAAAATCATGCAACAAATATTAAGTTATGTCTTAGGACAATGGGAATGTAATGTGAGGTCTAGAGAAGACTCACAGTGCAATTTTACAGACAGAAACGACTCATTCACTTTTGCGTAAACTGGAGAAGGATTTTTACTTTGTTTTATTTTTCATAAATAGTATAGCTTTAAATGTTGACTGGTACTGTCACTACATTGTTTAAATGAAGCTGATAGCCTGCATTATACTTAACAATTTTAGTGTTGTAAATATTTTGTTGGGAAAGGACATTGTGGTGAATTGTATTTTAAAGAGGTTTTCAGTGATTTATGCTATGTATGGCAATGCTCTTAAAATTCAGTTCTCAAAAATAACTCAGTTCTGTACCCAAACTTTTGTTCAGAGAAGTTTATAAACAACAAAATGTGAACTCAGGTATTCGTTTATGGTATTGATAGAAACACCAAGGTGAGAATGCAGGGGAAAACAAACAAAGAAACTCAACGAGGATCATTCAGATAAAATCTCTACTGCAGTTACCCAAATGATGTTAGGTTCAAGCATGACAGAGTGTTTTCATTCTGTCAACACCTGATATGGTGAAAAGCCAGCTCTATAAATAATGGTAGCATGAAGGTCAACATTTATATCCAATGTTCATTCACATTTACATCTAAGAAATAAAGAGCAGTTGGATATAAACTATATCTGACATAATGCTTTTATTTTCTTCCCAAAACCCAAAAGTATAAAATCGTGTGCCTCCTGCTTTTGGTAAAACACAGATGGAAAGTCAAAAGTCAGGGATAAAATGAAGATACCACTTTGTCATCATAACTGAGAATATTTTTGGAATGTGACCTCTTGCAAAATGGTGTTAATGTCCTCAGAATTCATTACTTATTAAGTCCTCTCAATTATTCTTTCTTAAAAAACTTCTTTCTTCTTCTTTCACTTCAGTACATCTCACATTGCCTCTGATGGATTCCATTCTTATACAAACACACTTACTTAAATTAATTTTTCATTTTTTTCTAACATGATCTTTTATTTGGTCAGCATGACTAGGTTTAAAACCAGCCCTGGAAGGGTCTGTACAGTGTACAGAACTAAGAACTGTATCTTCACTCTTGGCGGCTCTCAGCAGGAGCTTATAAAACTTCCAACACTAAATTTCTCTTAACCTAAGGTTCAGGGCCAATGTCAAGGAGCATAGTTAAGGTGAAGGAGAATATATGTGATTCCAAGAAGGGTGAGAGTGCCTTTCCTAAGGAGACATATCTCTGTGATAATTTTCTTTTTTTTTTTTCCTTTTTTTTTCTGATATGCTGCAGTGCAGTCCTGGGATCTGGTGTGTCGGGGTTGTGATAGTCTCAGTATTCCATGAGGCTCCCACTGCAAATTAGCATGGCTTCTACCAAAGTGGCATAGTGATTAACTGGTGATGGACTGGTTGGTGGCAACTGTTATGACAATGTACATTGATGCACCCTAAGCGAAATACACAGGATGGCTGAAACTGCTGTTCCACTGTCTGAACAGTTGAGCTCATTATTTCCTGCCTTAAAGAAAAGTGAATGCTGTCCACATTTCCATTCCTATTATGCTATTGACCATTCTCAGTACAAGGTCAGTACAAGGTGTACCAAGGAGGGATTCCCTCCATTTTAAGCAGAATATGGCTGGACAATTAAAACAAATGTGGGAAATTTACTTTGGGAATGTTAGAGTCTAGTTAATGGATATTGAAAACAGATGCGGCTCTGATTGAGATTAGAAGAGACACCAGATGCCTGCAAAGTATGATGAGGATGGGTAAGAGCAATTTTTCCCAAGTGTGAGGCAGAAGCCCTACTGTAAGGGGGGGGTAATAGGGACCTTGTGACAACCAGGGTTTAAATGAGTGCTGATCTGTCTCTGCTGTACTCTGTTACTTTCAAACAGGTATTTAGCTATCTGTTCCTGGTACTCTATAGAGTAATGAAAGAGTGTTTGCAGAAAGAGAAGGAGGAGAACAAAAGGGTGAGCTGTTAATTCCTGCAGAGGCTTAGGCTGCCAACTGGTCAGGAGAAAAAGGGCTGACTTGATTTAAAAAATTACGTGCAAATTCCGCTATGATATTTCTTTATGTCTTTGCCCATCATCCGGCAGTGGTGGGACTTGCTTTCACCTGCCGCTAACTTTGGTATCTGTCTGTGACACTTTAGCAAGTGTTGATACTGGAAAGTGGGGCCACCAGCTGATGCCATGTTCTCCTGGTCTGATGAAAGAATAAATCATCCCTCTGTCTCTTTCTTGCTATAGGTGACTCTGTAAAGAGAAAAAATATTGCGTGACCTTGTGCTCGTTCTCCAACAGTTCCCTAAGATACCAGACAGACAAGAGGAAGAAGTTTTTCCCTGCTAAGGTTATTGAATATAGCTATTTCCAAATATAACATCTACAGTGCAACATGGTCTTCGGATCATTAAGGGTTTGTGGAGGGTGTTTCAGAAATGGATATGCTGTCCCAAGCAAGCTTATTAACATTGGCATTCTGGTGAGGAAACAGAGGAGAATGTGATAACAACTAAGAGAATGGTACATGTTGGATAAGAGCAGAGTTATATTGCAGATGGTATGATGAATATGCAGGTGAGTATGGATGTTTGCCTCAGTTTCCCCATGTGTAAATTTAATACTTACATGCTTTCTAAAGAACTTATGGTATGAGATAAAAGCTAAGAAGTATCTTGACTACATTTTTCTTATCTCCAGGTAGGCTTTACATTATGTGTTTTTCTGCAAAGCACAGAAAATTTATTGGTCTGTTTAGCAGTGTTAAAATAATAAAAATTATTTCTTTCCCTTCACTGTACTCTTAAAATCAATAACTCTGTGTGTGTGTGTGTGTAGAAAATAAAAGAAAGGATGAGGTTTGTTTTGGTTACTTTACAAGAAACTTTTTAGTTTTTTGACACACTGATGTGTAGTCACCAGAAATCTATCGAATTATATCTCTTGTCACACATAATATTTATTATGAAATACATCACCTTTTACTCTTCAGCAGTCTTTGGGAAGGTGTTTTCTGACACTGCCAGGAGGGATGAATGATCCATTGTGGAAGCCAAGTGCTGGCAGCCCTCTCACAGAGCACAGGTGATGCAGTTGTACTTGTGACAGTTGGCAGTAAGAGGAAAGAGGTGATGTCGGTCCCTGCCTGGTAAATCTGCAACTGGAACTCATTTTATATCCACAGCATGTTTGTAAGGTATAGATCAAGACAGTGCTTCCCAGTTCCCACAGCCCAGTAGAACGGGCTATACGCTATGCTTATAATTTGAACTCTAGTACAGGATCCCTTGTCAGCAGAGTTTGTGGTGTGCTTAAAGTGGTCAAGTTGAGCAGAGGCGAAAGAGGTGTTTGTATGAGCTCCCGCTCATTTTTATGTTGCAGTTGTTTACCCAAGACAAAAGGATGTTGTGTTCCTGCTTGAAAACAAGGCATTGTGAAAAATTGATAATACAAGTAAATTTTCAGCTTGTGCTGATTTCTCCTGTATTCTTGTCTTTCCTGAGGAGTTGATTGATAACCATCCAAACCTAGTGCATCCCCCAAACTTTAAAAAGAGCAGAAAGAAGACTCCACTCAATCTTTTTCATTTTAATTCTCTCTTTTGGGAACAGGAGAAACGTATTGCACTCATTTACCCAAATGTGCTCTGTGTTTACCAAATACTAACAGAGGAAGGGGTCGAGTACAGAAATCAACGGACTGTTTTGACGGAGTGTTTTGACAGTGATTTACATGTACAGAGAACAACAAAATAACTTCAAAATCATCTAATTTCTAAATAATAGACTACTGCATTTAAATTTATTATGTGAATAAAACCACATTACTTATAATGGCTTCTGTGATAGCATTAAATACCCAAATTCAGTTTCCGTAGATATAGAGTGTATGGATGTGGTACAGTAAAGTACAAGGCATCAAGCACTAAACATCAAAGAGCATAGCGTTTG
Organism: Dromococcyx pavoninus; assembly: GCA_033558185.1. NCBI lineage: Eukaryota > Metazoa > Chordata > Aves > Cuculiformes > Neomorphidae > Dromococcyx > Dromococcyx pavoninus. Next base: position 4,165,244 of record JAUMJL010000063.1, on the reverse strand, counting down.
ATCACTGTTGAGGAATTGGTTTATAACTTTACTTTCTCTTTTCCTTTTCCCACATTTTTAATTTCTCCTCTATGCTCAAACTATTCACAATATAGAGAACAAAAATCCTATTTTTCTTTTTCTCCAGCATCTTCCATCCTCTCTATTCTCTTCTGCTCTTGTTTTGTGAAATGGACAGGGGCAGGAGTTGGGGGTGGGAGGAAGACTTACCCAGCTAGTTACACACGTTGTCATCATCAGTGAATTTGCAATACGATATTTTGACTGGGCAGACATTTCCAACCTTTCATTTTCTTGTCATAGTTTATAGATGTCCTGGGGCAAAGTCCTTTGAGTCATGGTGTCAACTAATGCATACCTTCTTCTTGGCATTTTATTTACCTTGAAAGCAAGGATGTCAATTTTTTGATATGTAGTTATACATTCAACAGTTATGTTTTTCTGCACTATGGGAAGAAGATGCCTGTTTACTGCTACATCTATGAACCTACACTTCCTTATTTGTGGACCACAGGGAGTAAAAAAATAGGGTAACAAAGTCCATTTTTGAAGTGCTGGTATTCTATGCAAGAGAACATCTTGGCATGGAGACTACAGATACAGTAAAGACGATTTTAAATTTCTTCCAAGATCTTTCACAATAAATAAAAGAATCCCAATGAGATGATCTGTCTAGAATTTAAGATAAACAACAGAGCAAGAGACTATTAAAAAATAGTCAGCTCAGGTCAGAAAGCAAGTAAATGAGGAAAGAGAAAATATCTATCAAGTACCAAGCCTGTCCTTTCTGTCAGAAAGCTCCTCCAAATGCATGCCCTGCACTGAGCCCTGTGCCAGGGGATCCCTCTCTGCCATGGAAGTCAGCAGGACCTCCTGCAGGAGGAGGGCTCTCCTGGGCACAGCCCTGAAAGCAAATCAAAATAGAGAAGACTTTGAGAAAAATTCAGCCATTTGCAAGCAAAAACCATGACTGGTACAAAGTTTATTCACTGTCAGTAATACCCTTCCCTGTGTGCGCCAAATTACTGCATGACTTGGAACTGTAGTATACTATAACAATAGTATGATTTGTGATGTACAATGGACACTATAACTATCTGTAAATACACACACATATAAATATATGTTTTTCATAATGTGAATACTACAGTTATTGCATGTATACAAGTATTCCATATACCATATAAAGATTTGTCATACTAACAGTGGGCCTTCAGTATGGGTAGGAAATTATTTATTATTAAATAGATATAGATGACATATTATTTATTAAAAAAAAGACTCAATAATTCTGGGCTATTTTACTTTTTTTTTTTTTACATTTGCATGTGCTCACAGGAGGACATGTAATATGCAATGTTGCTCTGAAAGTACTGCGACCTCTTCCAGAAAAAGACAGACGTGGTTCATAGAGTGTGCAACCTCTCCCCTTCTGCTGCTTGCCCTTTTGACAGGGTTCTATCCCTTTGCGGAGATTTCAAGATTCGTTCTGCTCTCAAATTGCCACACACAGACATGGTATGCAATGGGTGTGGTTCATATTTTAGCCTCGCGTTAACACCTCTTTACATTGTAGACACAGAGGTAAGTCAAACACTCCATAATTTTTTAGAAGGATTCATGAGATAGGTATTAGAAGTGTGCACCTTTTTCCCTATGAGCAAATATTTATTATGGACAAAAGCATTAGTGTCTTGTTGATACAATTTCTTAGAGGAAAGAGCTAGTAAGCAGCAAGAGCCTTTGTTTGCTGCCTCTGTCTTGCTAACCAGAAACATAACTGAGGAGGAAGTAGATCCCTGGGATTAAATCCAATGTACCCAAATAAGAATTCTAAAACCAAGAGTAGAATAGCGTAGCATAACGAAGCCTAGAATAGCAGGTTGTACATACTTGATCTATATTTGTTGCAGGACAGATGAAATAAACTAGTAAATATAAAAGGTTATACCAAGAAAACACACAGCTGCTTCATCATTCATTAAAAAAAACCAGACACCGACAGCTTGATAAACAGGCAAAAAAGGTAATATGACCCAAAAGTTACTCTAGACATCTTCACCCTTGATTTGACCTGAATTAAGTCTGTTATTGAAATTTTGAGTGGAAACGATATCTACTTTGGCAAAATAATCTGCAAAATCACTGCTTATTTCTTCTGGTATGGGAAGCAAGGAGTTGAGGAACTCAAGTTAACATTTTATTCTCTTCTCAGCCACACTACAAAGTGTCACACTGCTTATAGTTTAGTCAAAATAGTTTCCAAGAATTGTGGTAGTGTGCAACTACATTTAAATGTTTTAGACAGATGAGAATTATTTATGCTCATTATTTACCATGTTCTAATTTGAAAACAAAAAAAATATTTTCTCTGTCTCATCTCAAGCACAAGGGATTACAATTGCATTCTTTTGTCACTCCCAGCTTTGCCATCTGTTACAGCAATGCTATGATAAATGAAGTTTCAATGAAACCACAAAAGCAGGTTTATAGTTTAGATGCAAAACAAGACTTAAATAACAAAAATTAATTATAACTCTCTCATGTCTAGAATGAAGAATTCTCACTATTTCAGAGGTGGGCTTGAACCTGTGGTTCAGAGGGAACAAATCATGTGTCAGAAACTAGAAAAATAACAATGAAAATTTAATTCCTTTAAAAATGAAAAGCAACAATTGTTTGAAGGCAAAAAGCTTCTGAAATTTTTTGGGATATATGAAGTCGATCAGTATTATAAATGTTTGTTTGATACTTAAGAAAAGAAAATGGACAGTAAGTATAACTTGATTGCTACATAGACTCTACAAATTAAGTTGGTCTATTTCTGATAGAAAGACAAATGAGTTCCTGCCTCAAATTTTTTTTTTAATTTAAAACTAAATATTTTTTTTAAAGAAAAATATGTATTCATCCATCCTTCCTTTTTTTTGAGATGTTGTGGTTGTGCCAATGATCCATTGCCCCTTTTCCAAAATGTGTGATTTCTTTCTGGTCACTATCCAGCCTCATCTGTTAGATTAGACAACTCCACCAAGAGAACCATTTCTCTTGTGTGAATGTCTGCAGAATATCATCAGATCTGTTTTTTAACTTTCTTATTACTGAAACAGATTGCCTTTCCCTCTTCATCAGGCTTTCCAAATTTGAGTACTTTATTCTATAGTCCATCCCAGTGATGAATTACTTAAAGAAACAGAGACACCCAGAAGCAGTCCTCTTGGTCGCAACCAGTGACTGCACCAGTGCAACAGAACTGCATCTGTTCCACCACGTTTAGAGTCACACAAGACTCGTAAGCTCTATCAAGCATCTGCTCTTATGATGCGGATACTCAAATAGTAGGCCATGTGCTTGAACAGTAGTTGTTTGAGTCAGGGGAACTGTAAGCCTGAGGACCACACATGCTAAACATTTGGTTTAGAGAACAATCATCCCTCATGACAAGAGAATACAAATATGGGAGATAGATAGAATTGATTGTGTGGTATCAGATATCACAGACTGTCAGGTGTCATTTTCATTAAGTTATGGTAGAAATCTTTTATTGGGACAACTGAGAAGAAATCATTTTTAACAGAGATGTAGTCAAACGGGCTATAAAACTACAATCAGGAGTCCTGGTATTTCAGATGTTTAAAGACTTTTGGTAATGCATACCATTTATCACCTTCAAGAAATCCCACCAATTTTGAAAACACAATAGGCTAATATGAACTATATACAAATGGAAATTCATACACTACTAAAATGCAGCAGTCTCTGAGTGACATTTGGCAGATGGCAAACTATACAGAGCAAATACACAGAAGGATAAACCTAAAAATTAATAGATCTAACACAACATTTCCCAGGAATCTGCTCAGCCTTTTGAATGAATATCTATGTGTATTATTCAATATGTCTGGCAACTTCCGTGCAAGAGGGAACTGTGTCTGGATGCCAGAATTGTTGAATGATGTGTCCCAAAAAAATACTTCAATCCCTTATGTACATCCAGATGACCAGCCTGATATATTTAAAAAAAAATGAAAAAAACCCCTGATTATATTTGTTCTGCCTACACTTTTTTTTTTTTTGCTAAAACATGGAATTTTATGATTCATCACAGTTCTTCTCTGCAAGGTTTATTTTCTTTTCACAGGAAAATGAAAAAACCCCTAGTAGAAACAACTGACTCAGCAGAAGAAATGATGTTAAAACTCTAAATTATTGCAGACCTTCTGACGTGATGGTTCATGCAGATCTTCTATGCATTTGTGAAATATGTTTGTGCTCCAAAATCAAAGAAGATTGATGTGCTAGTCATAATCTAATTTACCTGACTTTATAAAGCAAATTCTGGACATTAGACCTAAGAGTGACAGAAATATTAAGTTTTTTTCTCTGCATTGTTTAATTAGGTAATCTAAGGTGATTGATAAAAACCAAACTGATAAAAGTTCTTTACTGTTTCCATAATGACACTTTCAAGGTGTGCTTTATAATTGAAAATAATGGTGTGATTACAGAGTATTAAGCTAGAATTTGCTACCAAAATGTCTGTTGTCGAATGTCTAATTTAGATATTCTATTATCTTTAAATGTTATGATTTACATACTTTTACAAAAAGTTTCAAGTCGATGGTATTGTTCATTTATTGTATTGTGATTCCCAGAAACAAACAGATCTCGCTTCCATTTTTCTAGGACCTGTAGGTATAACTGAACTGATAAGTTTGTGGTGGAGTCTACAGGTTACTTCTCATTTACTGTTAATGATGTTATTAAGCTGTAGAAACCAAACATGGACTGGTTTCTTAAGTCCTGGGTAAACCAATCTTTGTAATTTGTAAATTAGTACAAGAAGTGTAGAATCATTAAGAACGACTCGAGGAAAATGAGAGCGGAGAAAGCTGGTCACTACTTTCCATTCCCTAATAATATCTTTCATTTATTTTTCCCTATTCCTTATGTCTATTTTGCTAAACTGCGTTAAGTTTCCAGTTTCTTGCATCCTTTGATCCACATCGATTGCCATCTTCTCACGGTCTTCCCAAGTGTCAGCTCATCTGCTGGAAACACAATGCTGCTGGGCATCTGTGGCTCACACTTGAGAGGACATTGCTAAATAGTTGAAAGAGCCTTGACAAATGTCACAGGGCAAAGCCAGGTAAAATGAACAGGGCAAAACTGAAAGAAGTAATATTACTGAGACCGAGATAGGTAGCACCTCCAGGATTTAAGAGAAAAAAAATCACACCAAGGGAAGGCATTAAATTCTACAGAAAAGAACAAAGCAAAAAAAAAAAGTAAGGGGTTGCAACATGGCAGCTCAGCCCTAGCAGGATATAATCAGAGTGGTGTAGGCCATACACCCTTTCTGTATTCTCCACATTTCCAGTGACATTTTCAGAAATTATCTACAGAACAAAAATTGACAGTATTTTATTCCTGCTGTCACATTGTAAACATGAAATTGAACATGTTCATAAGTTTTTCTCCAAGGTTAAGGAGGAATGCCTGAGGTTGCCTGCAGTTGTAATCTAAGACTAGTGATTCATCAATGATTCTGAAATAGAATAACTTACAGTTTGTTAGCATTTAAAATGTGTGAAAACAAAACAAAAGATTAAAGTAAGTCTGGTGAACTTCTAGAAGTAGACCAAATAGTGTTAGCATAACTTTCTTCACAGACTTGGGTATAGCTAATGAGTTCAAGTTAAGGTGTCGTTAATTTTTGAAGCTGAGGTTTTCGTAGACACTTTTATGGTAATATTGTACACAGGAACTGTTTTAGCACTGCTCTTTCAGAGTCCTGATCCAAAGGTCTTTGAGGGTTTTTCACATCCAGTAAGTTTTACACTGGGCATTCACAGCTTCTAGTCACAGCTTTTCACCATGTGTAAATGAGCAGTGAAATGCAAGAGAGCTGAAGGGCAAGGATGCAAACAGTATTGGGGAAGAGGCGGTGGAATTAGGAAAATGGAATGAACAGCACAAGGAGGAAGAAAGGATTAAATGAGTAGCAGTTGCTAGGGAAAAATATTACTCAGGTTCTGGTTCAGCTTTCAGCCAGAATGTGTATCATGAGAGCTGCTGTCTTTGTGGGAATACTAAACCTCAAAGTCTTCACTAACTACAGAAGAATTGTAGCGCTGGCCAGAAAAAACTGCTGTTGTGTAAGTATTTTTATCTGTGGGGACAGGGATCAGTCATTTCAGATTATGATGGATTTGGTGGTAATAGAGTTAATTTTCTTCATAGTAGCTACTATGGGGCTTTGTTTTAGGTTTGTGCTGAGAATAGTCTTGATACTACAGGGATGTTTTCATTATTGCTGAGCAGTTCTTACACAGAGTCAAGGCCTTTTCTGATCCTCATCCTACCCTGCTAATGAGTAGGCCGGGAGCGCACAGGAAGATGGGAGTGGACACAGCTGGGACAACTGACCCTAACTGACCAAAGAGATATTTCATAACACAGAAGGCCATGCTCAGCATCTAAACCTGGGGGAAGAAGGAAGGGAGGGGCATTCAGAGTGATGACATTAGTCTTCCCAAGTAACTGTTATGTGTCATGGAGCCCTGCTTTCCTGGAAATGGCTGGACACCTGCCTGCCGGTGGGAAATAGTGAATGAATTCATTGTTTTGCTTTGCTTGTGTGTGTGGCCTTTCCTTTACCTACTAAAGCATCTTTATGTCAACCCATGTGTTTTCTCACTTTTACCATTCTGATTCTCTCCTCCATCCCACTGAGGGGGAGTGGCCAAGCAGCTGTGTAGTTCTTAGATCCTGGCTGGGGTTAAACAACGACACAGAATAAGAAGATATATATTTAGATTCAGGGGAAAAGGAAGTTTATTTTTCATTTTAAAAATAAAATTAAAAAATGTTTCCCCCGTGTTTTCTAATTGAAAGATTATGAATTAAATATTGGAATATACTTTATGCAGGGAAGTACTATTTTCTGTATTATGTGCATTCAGTACATTTCAGTATTACTGAATACATTTTACTTTTGCAGTACATATGAGATGAGATAAAAAACTGCATCCATCTCTAAAACTGTTTCAGGAAAATAACCCTGGATCTAGTCCTAAAGCAGTAAGATCTGCATTGTACCAAGCTGAGAGAATGACTTGAGTATAGCCTGTCCTAGAAAAACAATTGTGTTAGTACAGTTCAAATTTCCTTTTCTGTGCTGTTCTTCCCTACCAGTCCAGAGCTATGTATTCATACAATTATACTTTTATTGTTTATTCTCTTTTCCTGAACTGGTGTGGTTACATTAAAGTAAATAATTTCTACTAGCAGTTCAAGAAACATCTCTGTCCTTGCACAGTTACATCCAAAGAGAAGTATCAAGTAGCATAGCTACTCAGTACAATATTCCATCCCCCTTTTACAAAAGTACAGTAGGTAAACCTTTGTAATGTAAAGAATTGGTGATGAAAGTATCCTTTTTGTAGAACAGATTCACTTGCAGATATTTATCAAGGGAATGTTACAATTTTTAATAATTGATAAGAGCCTTAAACTTCAAATATTGTATTAACATTAAAATGGTACAACAGTTCTGCATAAACTTTCTTAAAAGTACATTCCAGAGGAATATTTAGGTCAAGTTACATACTTAACCTGTAAGTTTAGTAGTAAAGATAACTACTTAAATATCGAGCATCACATTTACAGCCATATTTCTGTGTTTAAATTATAGTCGCTTTCGTTATCTTCCTGTGTTCTATTCAGTGCAAAAAAGTTGAAAAAGACTGGCACAACTATTTTCCATCTCTTCAGTGCACACTGGATAACATTATGCGAAATTCCAATCTGAGGAAGCAAATAGGTATTTTCCTAATTAATTAAAGTTTCAAACCTTCAAAATCTACATTATAAGAATATAAAATAATATATGTATAAAATTATTATAAAGTAACCCCAAGCCCCATTAGATTAGTATCTAAATAAACGCAGAAATCTGTGTCTATGTAGTGGATAACATGGTGTTTAACAAGCACCTTTGCAGAAGTTTAATGAAAGTAAACAAGGTTACTTATCTAAAATGCTTAACATTAAAAAAAACATCTACCAGGTAAGTATGTGCCTTAATACATTCAACTCTCATGTAGACATTGAAGAAAAAAAAAGACGTAGAAATAAAATCTTGTACACTTGGCAACAGAAACAGCTCATGTCTGAGTCAGTTAGCAAGCCATACATGTGCTTTATACTGCTAGTGAACATTGTGTTTACAATATTTCAGTTTGCATATGCCACAAAATTGCATTTTTATTGCATGTTTCTTGAATAATTTTTCTGTATAGCATAAAATTCCATTGATATCTCACAGGATATTCTCAGCTGTGGCTATCAGAGGCTGTTCTCAAGAGAAGTCTTTTTCAAAATAATTATATTTACATTTTAGGCACTTCTTAGAGAAATCAAGTGTCATAATGTTTAATAATCACTTGGTCATTATTATAATAGGCATAAAACATGAGATGGATGATAATATACAGAGAACTGTGAGGTATTATAGTACATTTAATCATTTAGAAACACTGACTTGCTGAGATAATATATCCCCTTGGTAATTCTTTCTTTAAATAGACAAAATTCTCAGAAAAGGAAGATTATATGTTGCAGGTATTGAAGTATAGATGATCGACTTTGTGCAAATAGGAGGATGGGAACAAGATGCACAAGGTAAAAAACGCAAAAGTTGTTTCCAGAGAAATTTAGACTATCCAGAGAACATAAACTTTAGTTTCTTAATTAAGTGTTGGGGCCTAAGTACAACAAATCAGCTGCTGCCAAACTCTTAGTCAAGCATGCTAGGTCCAGAGTCTCTGGGGACTGCTCTTCACACAACTTGCAAGCCATGAGTGGTCTACAAATGAGCTTGACCAACAGCTTAACCAGTTTTCAGTTTATTGTTTAAAACAGACCGATAATTTCAACTGGTTTCATCAAAGATTATTCCCAGTGTTTGCTTTGGTAGTGACAATTCAGAGCAAACTGTGCTGGGGTGAAGTCTAATGGGAGAAGTCAAAGGCATAAAGAAGCTCTAAAACACAGACAACAGTTCTGTGGGATAACGCCTGCAAAGTAGAAAAGAGAGTTAATCATACATCAGTATTAAAAGATAACAGCTTACCTATGATGATCACCTAAAGAACAAGACTGTAATTGTATGTCTGTGTAATACTGACACAAAACAGAACATGCAAAATAGGTGAAGATTAGAATAGTGAGTGAATTTTTTGTAAATTTGTGTTAGGATTTTAATAGTATTTTTCAGAGTTCTCTGGGGATAACATACTATGAAATGTGAGCATTGAATATAATATCCTCAAAGACTTAGGTAATTAACTTTTAATTCGTAAACCAGTAGAAAATCCATAGTCTGAGCTGTTAAAAATAACTTTTCATTCAAGTGTACCAGTCACAGACTAAAATTTTCCTATAATTCTCGTTGGCTGGATAGTAAAATTGTATTAACACTGGTGGCATGGCAACAGATCTGTGAATACTGTGATATAACTTTATTTATCAGCAAGTTCTTCCCTATATATTTGTCTGCAGTATACGCTGAATAAGTTACAGACATGCTTTCTCCAGAGGAGTCAACACCTAAGGTCAATGATCAAATTTCAGACTTTAATCTAATTGAAAATATAGGACATTAACCTGGTACACACAGATCCTTCTTCAAGTTTTTTATGCACTTGTCACATCCATTCAGACACACATCCATTTCTCAATACATAATCTGTCCAGAACTTCTTAATTTTTTACATTAAAGCAGACACTAAAACTAAGACAAAATACCTTAGTGCGACAGGAAAGTAATAAACAGGAGAATGCATAGAACCTAAAATAAATGTTGAGCCTCACTATTCCATGCCATTCACTGTACAATCAGCTTAAGTTTAGTCCCTTGGTTTAAATCCTTGGTTTAAAAATTGAAACTAGATTGTTCTAGTTTTGTTTCCTCATAAACAGGCAGAGCTAAAGTAGTTCAGAAACTTTTACTTACCCATATGGCTCATAGCTGGATTCTGCGGAAAGAATGGTTTGCCTGGTCTTTACTTGGCTCTGAGGGCAGGATTTTTGTAGTGTTAGGAGATGATTATGAGTCTATGGGAATCTATTTGCAAATAAATATGCAGTGTTCTTTATATTCTAATTATTAGATATATTTTATATCAAAAGTAATATGGACAAAACATTAAAAACAAGGTGATTGCCTTCGTGTAGTCTCAATAACAAGACTCATGGTATTGATGAATTTTTTCACTATCCATTTGCAAGACAACTAAAGATTAAAAATGGTATTAGGATAGATTAGGTGGATCAGAAAGTGTCAAACTATGCCTATATTGCAGGCACAGGAAAAGCTTTCCAGATCTAGTTATCCATAACTCAATAATTTCACAGAAGTAACTGCAATGCAGGTTTATCTAAGAAAGTCTTAAATTAGCCAGTTCCTCTGCAAAGAGCTGTTATTGCAACAGTATGGAGCTCAACATATTTCAGGTTACAATCCATGTTAGAAAATTTTGATACCGTCTTACGTGGCTAAACACCCCCCCTCCTCCCCACCCCTATCTAGAGAACTGCAGCTTGAACAGGACCCAGGTGATGCCAGGTTTATTTGTGCTGTGCTGCAGACACAATAGAGGTTGCAATTGGGAGACTGTGAATCTTTGGTAAAATTATCTTGAAGACACTTATGTAAGTTTAATTGGGGTGTCTCAGACTCCTTGCAGAGAGCGTGTGTAGATGCTGGGCTGCAGACTGAAGCACAGAATTCTAGCCTGTCTTCCATCACATCTGAAGACAAGAACAGGATGGAGGAGGTGGTATAAATTTCTCTCAAAAAGAACTCTTGTCAGTGGATTTTGAGATAGACGTGGGAAGTTCATCATTTGAGCGGACAGCATGTTAGAAGTTTGGGAAGAACTACATTACCCTACTCTGAAATGTCATACTATGTTTAACCATCTCTGCTAGCGAGAACCTGGGACAAGACGCAGTGAGAGCCGAAGATATTTTTATTGCACATGTTGGGGTGCAGTGCACAGGTCTTGGAGCAAGCAGAGAGCTAAATTATAATTCTTTGTGGTTCAGCATATTGAGGATCCTGAAGTGGTACAGATCCTGTCTCCTTGACTAGAAGCAGAGGGCCTGGCATTTTTTGAAAGCAGCCACTAAGCAAGGAAGTCAGTTCTTAACATTGTGTTTCCTTACAACAGTTGGACTTCTCAAAGTATAAATTTTGGGGTGTGGTGTGTGTGCATGTGTGAATACTCTCAGACATCTTGTGGCTTCTGCTTGATGTACCTGAAAAGATTGTAAACCTCTTGTTCACTTTTCCTCCCCACAGAGTCCTCTTGTCTTCTCCTAAGGTTAAACACATAACAGTCAAGTTGTATAATATGCCCACAATAGTAATTCTTGACACATTTCGAGCAAGCCTAGATGCAAGATATGTCAAACCATATGGAAAGAAGAGATTTTGCAATTTTTAATTTTTTTTTCTACAGAACTAAATTTTTTGCTCACTGAACTTTGTTTTAATTAACTCAGTTTTGATACGCACTTCAGTATTTTATTTATAAGCTATGTCTGAACTCTACTACAACTTCTTTTTTCCAAGGTATGAAAAATATTTTTCAGCAAAGCCTATAAACTAGCAGAAATATAATGAAAAGCTGCTGATTTAGATGAGATCTTTTTTGCTTTAAGCAGTATACTTGGCAATCACAGTGTGTTTGTAATGATGTTATCTGACCCATGTGGAGGCAATGCTTTCTATTAATACACCATTCTTCACAATATTCGTCATCTGTGAAAGACATCTCTAGGTTGGTCTTCATTCCCTGAAGGCCATCGTTCTTGGGGCAGAAACACATCACAAATTCTAGGTCTGTAAGTGCTAGGATCTGTCCTGGCACTGCACTTGCAAAATGCAGTAAAACAAAAAAACCTTATTACTTTAAAAAAATATTTTGACCCTGAAAACCAAAAACTAATATCTAGGCATTCAAAACCAGTAGTCAGAAATTTTTCTTACAAAGATTTTGGGTCCCATTAGAAGACTGTGAGGCTGAGTACCTGTCCTTTTCCTCATACCCAACTGAAGAGTGGTTTTCACGGTACAAGTAGCAGAGATGGAAAGAAATGAACTACTCTAAAACACCTTTATTTTTTTTAATGTGGGCTCTATAACTTCGTAGTATTTAAGAAAGAGCTGTATCTTTTCAACTCTTCTCACTTTTGTTTTCTTCCTTCCATAATAATTCTTTACAAATTTATTCAATTAAACAGGCATATGGATCTTCAGCCAAGGCATCTCCTAAATTTTCCTACTGTTTAATCTATTACCTCTCACAGGCTTCATCATAAGAGGTAGCAGTGATAATTTCTAAAAACCTGAATTACAGTATACAGGTGCCAGCATTTGTCTATTGAAAGTATTGGATTTTACTATGGAGGATAAATCTGAACAGTGAATAACTGTAGTGTAATCGGTCCAGTAGTAACAGAGCTTCCTGAAGGAAAAGACAAAATCCATGTGAAGAATGGTAACAGATCCTGATCACAAATGATTAACTTACTTGTTTAAATTACTATTTGGATTGAATTGTAGCTAGAAAAATTGTTCCTGACCTTAACTCGTATGTCTATTCAAGTTAGTTCTTATTCCCATGACTGCAAAGCCTCTAAAATCAATTACGGAATTAACACTTAAGATTTCTCTCTCCATTTTTTTATTGTAAATCTTAAAAATATTAGACTTAAAAGATATCTCATGTCCCTATTGCCTCATAACAATAAGCAGTTAGATCCTTGTAAGTTGCTTGTGAAAAGCTGTAAGAGATGCATAAAGAAGATTCGTAATAAAAAAGCTAATCTTCAAAATATTAATTGCAGGCAACAGGAAAGTCTCAATATACCAACAACAAGGGAAATGTCTCTTGTAATTTAATAACCTCTTTTGAAAGATGTACAACAGAATCTTCACGTTTCACAGAGCAAAGTGTAGATATAAAACTTGATGACTCTTCTTTCTATTAACATCCTCAAACCCAGCCCTGAAATCTGCACTTACGCTGATTTTTCATTTAAGTCAATGTAAACCACATTCATGTTTAAACGTAGTTCTTAGATGATCACAAAGTGCATGCAGATGACCACATCTTAGGATGTGCAACATCCAAAAGAATGGTCATGGGATGGTTGTCACCTCCTTTTATGAAGTCCTCATACAATCAATTTTACTGTTTGGTGGGGAGAATAGAGATATTTATTTTATTTCAAATGATATGGATTTAGGGCAGAAAGTATTGAATCAAGTTCTACCATATTTGAACCTTTATTTCAGTATCAAGACTTCCCCTTTGCCTTTTTGAGCAACTATTCCTATCAGAAAACATTCAGGAGTATGTGTCAGAGAGTCAGATGAGCGCTTTACATTGGTTTCCTGAAATAAATCATAACAGCAAAAGATCAGCATTATCTTAGGGAAAAACACACTTCAAATATCTCAAAAATGTGAGGCTACTACAGCAAAATTAAGCCCCATGGACTTAAAAATTTTAACACTAGAGAATGCAACTTCCCTGAAAAGCTTGTCTCTTCCCTAACTAGGCACAGGTGAAACGGACAGGAAAAATGTAGAAGTAGTAAAACAACCGAAACAGTCTGACATATTTTTTTCCATTTATGTGATCTATCTCAATTGCTTTCAGAAAGTCTGAGCCAAGTTAAGCATACTTTTCCGAATTGGTACATCAGGAAAACATATCTAGGCTTGGAGGCTGCTGTTTTTCTCTAATAAAAGCCAGTGTCCCATGACATTCTCATCACTTTCTTAACACTAAATTGTCACAGTATATAGTGGTGTATTAAAAATAAGTGTCTTTCCCAATTTCAGTGTAAAGTGTCAGTTCTGAAAAGCAAGAAAAAAATACCATGGAATTGTGCAGCATTGGAGGCAAAGCTTTAAAAGGGCTTTGAAAAAGTTTAGCTCAGTATTCACATGGAAGTGATGGACCATATCTGAAGTTTTGTTTAGCTGTAAATTTACTGATACTTGAATTAAAACTATTTTGGTAACTTGAAATTATTGATACAGTTTTCAATAAAGTTAAATTGTGCAGAATCTGAAGTGTTGCTTGTCCTGAGGGCAAACATGAAGAATACTTTGCTTTTCTGGATTAAAATTTTAAATTTCTGGAGTTTTCACTTTTACTCTGCATCAGTGTGTCTGGTAGCTTTGGCTTTAGACTCCTGAGGTGAGCCTGGCTCACAGCTACACAACGGTCACCACTCCTGTATCCATATCGCTTGCCTCAGAAAGCACATTCTGTGTGAGGGATACCTCCAGCGACTGGCATGTGTGCAGCCAGAGCAGGATCTATAGCTACACGGTTGCTCTCAAGATCCCTAAGCACATTTAATAATGATTTGAGAAGGAAAGATACTGCTATTAACCTTAATAACTTGAAAGAATAAATTGCCAGTGTTCATCAACCTATGAAATCTACTGATATTTTTTAATTAAACGAGAGACAGAAGGCTCAACCAATTTAAATTGATTTGATCTGAAGGACAGAGCTGCCTTTTAAGTCAAGTAACTACATTCCTGAAGTAAGTATTTTTTCACTTCTATACCAAAGTGAACAAGGCAACTAATTTAAAAATGTACTCTAAACCCCTCTGTAACTCTATTCCTTTTTATGCAGGATTTATCTACAATATAGTTTTATCTTTAAACTTCTAAGAATTACTGATGGAAGGTCACTAGCTAAATATTTCAAAAAAACATGAAGAAACTTGTTCTTTACAACTCTTACCTCTTCTGATACATCCATTATTTAATACGTGAATTATTTTGGAAATTATGTATAAATAGAAACTATCACTTTGAGGAGATGGAGCAGATTTTGATAACCAAATGAAACTCATGAAAAAAGCCTCCATTGAATCAAATAAATAAAATAAATAAATAAATAAAGCAAGAAGTGCTAAACATCGCTTGTGAATTTGTTAGGTTACACGGCAGTGATAACATTATGTTCCTGCAGGTAACTAAATTGTATTGGTTTTCCTTAAAACCGGAGTAGTCCAGGTAGTGCAGGAAATGCACAGTACTGTATCAGTTTGAATACCATGCAATTTGAGTGATGCCCTTCAAGAGGTGAATACTCCTTAGAGGAAACTGGGTTAATATACAATTGCTTCTAAAGAATTTTACAGCATGTTTTAGATTAACTGTTACACATCATTAATATTTGTCCAAGCACACAGTTCCTGCAATGGAAAGGCATCGTATAAGAGATCTGTCCAAAGCAGCAAGTCATAAAAAACACAGACCTTTTGCTGTAGTTCTGGGCTGTAAACTCTAAATTAAGAGTTAACAAAGCACTAGACAGCATGTATTCGGCAGGACCAAGGAAAAGCCAGGAGATGCAAGCACTGGCTTCTCCTGTCTTCTGTAAATTTTTATGTTTAAACTGAGAAAGAGAAATACATTATCATATGTCACCCTTGCAAGTCTACTTGCACACAATCTCCACACTAGTTAATATTCTCTCATTTTTTACAGCATCCTCTCAAAGAAGGGATGTAACCTTTAAATAATTTCTTTGTGTTTATCCTGAATGACCTTTCAATCATTGCTTTGCTTGGAAGAATTTCTTCTCAGGGAAGCAAGCACTTTAAAGAATACAGAAATCTATATAACTTGCAAAATATAAAATATTTGTTTCTGCTCAGTGAGCTGTTACTGTAGGAATTATTTCTTACTACAGAACGTACATGTGAACTGAATCTCCATTTGACAGTGGAGGGAAGGAATGCCATCTGAATGACTCAACTTGAGACTTTAAATTATTCCCATCACCTGCAAAATAACACTATAATTGGTGAAATTTTAGTAGAGTTTACTTCTGAAGCAGCAAATTGCTCCTGTCCTAAGAAGAAATTAAGCTCCTGAGTACCTAAAACATTGCCTCTTTCGTTACTGTTGTGCCAGTGCAGGATAATCAACAGAGCAGCATGGCAAAGGCACAGGTGAATGCAAATACCGAATTCATGATGGGCTGCAAATTAAGGTCTTCCCCCTGTGAAAGTTCAAAGATTTAGCACTAAACTCAGGATATTTTTTATCAGAGCTAAAGGTTGAAACACTATCCATAAGCTATGTATCTAGTAAACCTCACTATCATTATTACCGAGGTTTGCTGGCTGATGTTGTGAACAGGGAGTCTGCATGGATAAAAAGAACAAGGAGAGTCATATACAAGAGAGTAGATGCATTTATAACTAGGGTAAATAATCCTGAACTTGAGTATTTTCTTGATACAAACTCCACTGCACAAACTGTACTTTATTTGAATAGTTCATTGACTGGGGAAAAACTTTTTATCAAAAGAATATTGAGAAAGAAAAAATGATTGAAAGAAAGGGATATAAAAAGGGATCAAAACAAGAAGACACTTCTTGTTATTACTTTCCTCCTGTCTTCAAAAGACAAAATAATGAAAACTCCAAGATAATTTTTTAGTACTCCACTATATCCCTGTGGTCTTAATTTGGTGTGCCGGTCATAGGTTTTCTCTAACTGTAGTTTCTAGCTTCAATGCATGATATTACCCAAAAATCAGTTCTGCATTTTAACTATTTAATGATTCTTGATTCCTGAAGCAATGTCTTTTCTAGCAGAGAAAATATGTTTGTAAGCAAAGGAAGATATTCCTGAGTATCTATAAACCATAAGAAACAACTGTTGGTGTCAGGTCTTCTTTCCATACAGGCTGTATTACTTGATATCCCTTTTGCGTGGGATGAAAATGGGCTTTCACTCACTGGGATATACACAATTTTACCATTTGACTTCAGAAAGAGAGCTATGATTTTTATGTCTATGACAAATAGTGAGAGAACTACAATACTTAACAGTGTTAAAAATTTATCCGTTTTGGAGATGATAGAGACATGGTGATGTAAACACCTTTTGAAAACTTTTCTGTATGGATTTAGAGGGATATCTTGATGTTGACTATGTTGGCTCTTTTTTTCTTTTTTTTTGTTGGATTTTTATTTTAATGGAGACTATAAATTTCTTATAATTTTTTATAACTTTCTGAAAAATGGAGGAGCATATCATATATTAACCAAAATGTAGCCAATAGACTTGAATGTCAAACCATGTCCATTATTTGTTCTTCATACAGAACCGCATTGTTCTTAATACGGAACACATCAATAAATTTTGCCTTCCCATTTAAAAAAATCTTGCTTTTCTATAGCAGCTGCACTGACTTTCTAAGAAAAAACATATCAATTTGGGATTATAAACCTTTATGTTTTCATGCTTCCACATCTCTTCTGCTTATTTAACTGCTTATATCTGTGGGGCATTATTATTAACAGGAAGACTTTGAAAAATCCCATGTGTAAGGAAGGTTTGACCTTTCGAACTGTAGACATGAGCATTCAGCTCCCAAGATCATAAAATTAAAAAGAAACTTGTTAGTAAGAAAAACAATTGTTAGTAAAAAAAAAAAAAATACCCCAGCTAATGGTTTGGACTCTCTTTTTCAGATACTCAAAGCAAAAGATGGAAGTGTTTCTGAAGGAAGATACTGAATTTCTACTCAACGAAGACGAAACTATTTTTCAGGTTTCTGTAGATGTGATTGTCACCTAATCTGTAACGGTGAGATAAACAACATATGGGCTGCAGTGAATTCTATGGACAAGAGCAATGCAGCAGCCACTGTGCCTATATTAGTGAAGCATAGTTTCTCTTGGGCTGTATTTACTAATGTAGAAGACATTACCAAGTGTACAGATTACAATATGAACATTCTGGTGCACTGCTCCATAAGCTAAAGTTCTAACATTGATAATTTTTCATGTTATTTTATACTATGCAGGATATTTTCTTTCAAACAATTCTTTTGAATTTTTTTCTAACTAGATACACAAAATCCTCATAACTATTTGCAATCTAGCCGGCAATTGCCTAATATTTTAACAGAGAGTAACAAACAAGAAACCCTCTAATTGCCATATTTTACTTTTGGGAAGTACCTATGGACTTTATTGACTCAAAAAAATGAATTACTTTTAATAAAATTTGGCTTTAATCGTACTGTGAAATTCCATAAAATTGCAGGTCTTCTTTAAATACACATTCCTGCATTGTAGGAATTTTTAAAATATTTTCTTCCAATTAAACCTCCCAGATTGAAGACAGAATTCTTACAGTTGGGCTTTTTTCCCAGCTAACTACAAAATAACATCAAATTTTATCTACCTGTATTTTTCGAATGTCCTTTATATATGCCAAAAATCATGTAAACTAACCGAGTCTAATCTACTTAGTCAGTGTCCTTTCACTATTCCTTGATGAAAAATAAGAAATTACATAGAAATTGTCTTTGTCTTTCAACCTTGAAATGTTTCTTTGGAGAGCTGGTTTATTTTATTTTTTAATACTGTCACTATCATTTCTGTTCTGCTCTGGTAGGGATTAATCAATCTCGAATAAAAATGTATCGTTCCACACGATTTCCTTAAAGCATTCATACAGAATACAATCACTTTAAAAACAACTTCTTGAAAATTGTATTTTTTCTGAGGTTTATGATATAAAACATTTTATTTTGCAGGGTAGAGATTAAATATTCTGATGGAAACTTAGACAAAGTAAAAAAATATTCTTTTGTGAGACAAAATGCAATTGATTACCTCACTGAACATTTCGCTCCTTACTGTGTGAGGCAGCAGCTCCTGTCTCAAATCAAGTTCAGTATTTAGTTGAGCTAGAAGCTCAAAGCAGCAGATTCCTGTATATGTCTGTCTTCAAAACGTCATCCTTCCAGCTTTGTTCTGGCCCTGTGTACCTTTTAATGTCTGCTCACATACATCTTTGGCATCTGTATTGTAACTTCTTGATTTTATTGTGGCTATTCATCTCGACTATTTTCACTGCACTTGTGAAATATAGTTAAAATTCTCCAGAAACGTCCCAAGCAAGTCAAAGACAAATTCAGGTGTTTTTTCCCCCCCTCTGAATAACTGTTGTTATGAAAAAAGGTTTATTATATACCTCTTATTGGAAGATGATTTATATGCAGCATAACTTGAGAAGTAACTTTGAAACAAATGGAATTAATTGCAAAATAAACATTATTACAGATGCCTGAATCATAATAATACACAAAGAAGCTCTCGTCTTCTGTAAAATTTATGTAAGCCATCACTCACCAAACAACACCAGAGCTTAATAATGTAACGCGCTATTTAACATATGAAGTCATCCTGCTTGAAGGTTAATTAAGTTAATTTTGTTTGATATTTTATGGTGGCACTCCATCAATCTATCAGAGTTGATTTTCATTTCAGATGTGTTACATCTTTTTCCCTTCCACCTAATTTATTTTTAGGTTAACTTTACTGTAATTCAATTTTTTTAATGAGGACGATGCTGTTGTATCTAGCCAATACCAACAGTGCTGAAGTAGGCTGAGGTGATCAACACAATCTCCACAAGAAAGAAAACCAAAGTTTCTTGGACTCTTATTATCCATCAGATTACTGATATAATATTTGAAAACATTAAAGATTTGAGAGCTTTTGCTACATTTTCGTTAAACCCATCTTTGCCATCTAATACTTTATAAAGGCAATGTTGGGATTTGGGGTTGGTTGGTTTTACACACTGTAGTTTTTGTACACTACATCTCTAGGACAAAATTCATGATGATAATGGCTAAGAAAATCTGTTTTCCCTAGCCATCCTTAGCAAATTTGAAAAAGCAATTGTGGATAGGTTTCAGAGATCCCATAAAGCTCAGGGACAAACAGTTCACAATAAATGGAGTAATAGAAATAGGAAGAGCAGAAGTTTCTCTTGAAATGCTCTAGAAAAAATGTTTTAATTTTGGGTAATTTTATCAACTGAATAGACTATAGAAGGAAGAGCCTCCTCTGGAGATATAGTTATCTGATCTAATTTTGGCTTGAGATTGGCACAGCAACTAAAAACTCCTACTTATTGTGTAGTGCTGAAATGTCTCTTCTGAGGCAACACTGTCAGAGTCCGGTATTCCACAGGGTCAGAACTCAAGCTCTGCAGGCATACATGACGTTTTATCTGAGGGTAAATTATTATCTTCCCTCATTATCTTCATCTTCCCTCATTTCATGCTGTCGTGGAACAAAATGTCTTTCAATAGACAATTCAGATAAGTAACCTTAAGCATTTGCATTTAGGGGGAAGATTTCCAAGCTCCCACAGCTCTAGTCAGTCGCAGTTCATTGCTCCTAACCTTGTTTTCTCTTTCAGGATGGATTTTATCAATCCTCCCGCTTATTTCACAGCCCACATGCTTTGCCAGCTGTCCTTGCATAATGCAAAAATGAAGGCTGTTACCTATTCAAAAATGAAAATATCCTTTGAATACAATCTTTATAGAAACCTCTTTTGCAAACTTTTAAGATGAATAATAACCTTAAACAGTAGATAAGACCGTGAGAGAAACTAAGATACTTCTCTTTTTCCCTTCTTTTTTTTAAAGAAAAAAATGCTTAAACCAAGCAAACAAATTGTATATATAAAGATTTGATGGCAAATCACCTTCTGTCAACTGCATGTTTCAGCTGGAAGGAGCTCTTGACACTTGTCATGCTTGGGATACCTAATAGTCTCTTCTGTCAGAAGAAAATTGGGTTCCTAGTAAAATGTTTGCTCTAAAACTGCATAAAAACTAATGGCTGTATCAAGCTATGTACATTGCTGGAAGCTACAGTCTGCTAGGAGAATTGCTTTCTATTTGGAGGTTTGATATCTTTCTGTCAAGGGCCTCACATTGCCATTTGGCAGCCAGGACAATGAGTTCGTTGTGCATTTTATTGCAGGAAACCTTAACGCCAGCCTGTGGCTTGGTCCCCAGTGGAAGATGATAATTTTAACAATGATGCTCATTCTGAAATTTTCTAATCAAAAAGTTTATTTTCATCAAGTTGCTGAATGCCCTTCAAACTTGGGAATGACCATTCAGAACAGATAGGGCAGGTGGTTATTGCCTTTGTATCTTCTGAACTGTTACAGTGGTGAGCTACATAGTGCAAACTGGGATAATAATGTAGCAAAATGTCCTTGAAAATCAAAAGGTAGTTGGAGAAAATTCCCATAAAAAATAGAAATATAAGCCAAATTTTAAATCAATTTTTCAACTATAACAACAACAAAAATGCAGTTATATGGAGACATCCAATTTTTCTTCATAAAGAAAGATTCTTTGAGAAAAATGCTGGTCTTACAGTAGTGAAACCAAGGGAAACTAACAGTTTATGTATTGGAGGCACCTCTCTCCTGTCTTATTTTCAAAACTGACTGTAAAACCACATTACCTACCAGAACCAACAGTAACTTCTGTGTTTTGACACCTGTAAAATAGAAACAATAACTACTAACTGTCAGATTTCTAATTCCATTTCAATTCTAGGCCTTTTCATGGGCACATTGTGTCAGAGCACACTGGGGGCGACAGCAGCTTTCCGGGCTGAAAAGTGGCAGGGACTCCCAAGGGTGACATGGCAGGGGGGAAACCCTGTCAGCCCCATTCCCCAGCACTGGGCATCTCCCTGGGGACAGTGATGGGAGGTTGGCCTCCAGGCTTGACATAGTCCATCCTTGGGCAGGGCAAGGCTGGAGACATGTCCTACAATTTCTCTGGAGCAGGGATTGATGGTTCCAGAGGGGCTGGAATGAGACCCTGAGACATGGGCAGGACACAAAGAGTCCCAGGGGATTGGGAAGGGATGTTAATACTTGTTGATGCCTTCAAGGACCTTACAGATGGAAAGCGGAATGTAAGTACAAAAGAGTTTTTCCTTTTCATCCTTTATCTGGACAGGTTTTGTAATGATGCACTTAAGCTTTCTTCGGTAAAGAGGGCTACAGAAATTAAAGGTAGAGGGCAAGAGAGGTCCATGCATATTTCTTCTGGGGCTGAGGTTTCTGAAATTTCCCTTAAGCAATGCTGTCCCTCTCCTTTCCTGCCACTGGCTAGAATATAAATAACAAAGCTTATCCTTTAGTTGATAAGATTCTAAAAAGTAAGTAAAATTTAAACTAACCTTACTTAATTGATTTCCTAACCTGAGACCAGCCCTCCAGACAGCTTATCTGCAAGATATCAACTTTCTTTTTATGCTAAATGTGTGAAGTTTAAATTTACAGTAAATATACAGTATAAAATTAGTGTCTTTGGTTACAAGCCATTTATTGAGAATATGTGGAGGAAATGAGGTGGGACAGAAGTTCAACTAAAATAAGATTCTGGGAGACAAAGGAAAGAACTGTTTGCATTTTGGGTTAAAAAATTTTTTTGGATGCAGTCTGAATGAGATTTGCATATCCTTGATGCATCTTTAAAAATGTCACTTTGAGCTACCTTTTCTTTTTATTATCTTTTATTTTTAGACTGAAAAAAAAGGGCATAAATCAACTTCCTCCAAACTTAAGCCCACAGATTATATTCTGTTTGATGCACATTTCTTTAAAGAATGAAAACGACTGCTTGCTGTACTGTGTAGGGTAAGGTTGACCCAGGTAGAAAGAGTTACTTGGTTTTTTTTTGTTTCTAACACTCAGACCTTTGGGTTTATTTCTATCTGAGTTAAAGAGCTATTCCTAAGACATGTTGTCTACAGAAGAATCTCAGAAAGTTCAGTAACAGACAATTGAAAAATAATCAAGCATACAAAATTGAAGGTAAGTTGTATAGCTAAATGCTTTGTATGTGATATTTTCCTGGTTTTGTTTTCAAATAAACTGTGCTTGCAAGGTTGTATCCTTTCCAGTTGTGTCCCTGATATGATGAATACCTTATTGGATTTCAAATCATACAGTTGTCTGTGGAAATTGTGGACATCTCTGTATTTTGACAGTAACACTAAAATCTTGATTTTGGTCTATTTCTAGTAATGAACATTGAATTTATGCATTATGTGTTATATTGCAAAGCTATTCATGTAAATAGATGTCTAGATGATCTGAAATGCCTAAAGAATTTAAATAACTCACAAAGTTAACATCAAATCCTTTAGATAGATTTGGAAATGTCTGACATGTAAGAACACCTGCAGTTAAAAAAATAAAGTAGTTGCAAAAAATTTAAAACAAAAATCTGTTTTTCAAAGGATTGTTTTGAAGACATTTGAAGTCTCTGTGTTCAAAGGTGTGGGCCATTAGCCTCATATGTGAAAAATGGAAATATAAATAATTTTTCATCTGAATTATTATTTTGGGAAGAAAAAAATCCCTCCCTGTTCCCTGAATCTGTATAGACAGGCTCTTGAAATTTTATCTGCTATAGGCTAGGGCAGTACTATCAATATTTATTGTAGAAGCCCTACCTGTGCCTCCTCCCTCAAGGTTCAAGCCTTTGGAAATATTTTCTCCTTTTCCACTGGACTAATTTGGAAGCAGAAAAATAAATCTCCTGAAATAGAAACTCAGCAGAATATTTCAATATATATTTATAAAGAATAACCAAGTTATCTAACCAATCCCCATTTAGGGAGTACAATCCTGGATGCTAGTGCTACTTTACAGTTCAAGAACACTGTGTTCAAAGAAACAGAAAAACAATGAAGCTGATATTGCCTTAAGGGTCATCATTCCCTTAACAGAAGATTTCCCTGAGGTTTGCAGCCATCTAGCAATATCACCTCACTTTTCTGCATTGAATTAGGCCCAAGGACAGCTGTACAACTGAAGCTCATGAAGCAGTTCACTAAAAGGTAAAGCAATTCTTCATATGAGAAGAGACTTCACATTTTCTAGTTTTCTTCCCATTTCTTACTTTGTACATTTGTCAGATTCTTAATAATGATAAAGTACATAAGAATGGAAGTTAGTGTTTGCAATATTTCAAGAAAAGGAAGAAATTATCCTGTATTTTTTTATAGGCATCCTACAGGATGCACCACATAATTAAAAGTCTTATTCATGCCCATCAGCCTTGAGTAGCTTCAGTATAAATGATGCAGCAACAATTCAGACCCTGAACTTGTGGGTTCTTTTCTATCACTCCTTGGTGTTGCACAGCTAATTTTGATCACATTGACACAATTAAAGTTTTGTTATAATTTATAATGGGACTAAGATTACACTTCAGGATTGACACCAACCTTGAACACCACACCTTCACTGAGGTGGGATGCCTTCACTCCCCATAAGCAACCCAATAGCTTTGTGGCTGGAGTCCAGCTGGCAAGGAGCCAGGTAACCAGTGGCATATGGAGTTGTCTTAAGCATGGTTTATGTGCCTGGCTCAGATTCAGACTGCAATTGCTGCCAAACCACAGAAAATACGCATGTGTCATTCATGTTTGGAATGGAAAAGAAGGAAGACTTGGCAGAAAACCTAAGGCACCACAGCCTCAATATAATCACATTATATTCTCAGGTTAAGTTTGAGGTCCAGACAGGCACTTATAACCCTAAGATGTAGCTTGGGTGGAAGAGAGGCCCTTAAGTCCAAGTAGTTAGAACATGATCTGGAAAAGGAAATCCAAGGTTCAGGACAACCATTTGTACATTTTACATCTGTACATTTTGTCTGGTGGTGCTTTAACGGAGAGTTTATGAATCATATCTTAGCATTAACATTTTTCCACTGAGAGTGTTCTGAATTCAGCCCCTCTGCTTTGATTTCTCATGTTCTAACATGGTAAGATCTTCAGCAGAGTTGTCCCAATTCAAGAAATAGCCTTTCAGCCTTGCTTCTTAATTGACGTTTAGTATTTTCTAGGGATGGAAAAGATTCAAATCAGATACTTAGCACAGCAAACTACTTACTATTCAGGGAAAAAGCTTGGAAACATAAGGGGTTGTAACCTAAGTTTGTAGATGTCACAGATTTGTTTAAGAACTCTAACACATAGCTCTTATGTATCTGTGAAAAACAATACACACATGTAATTGTTGAATGGGTTTCCGTAGTGTGTCCTATAGAGGGGTGGCTGATGTGTTTCCTGATCAGAATGCTAATGGTATTACTCCCGGACTCTTTCTGTTCAGTGTGTACAGTAATATAAATACTCAAGTGAATAGCAATAGTGCCAGTCAGTAAGCCAACGGCAGGTAGTGGCACTATACTGATGCTTATCCATTTTTCAGTGTGAGCCTAAGTTCATGTGAGCACTTTAGCCAAATTTTAATTTTAGCTGCATTTCCCATATATTTTTTTTATCAAAATGTTGCATATATATCCCCTTCCTTGAGATACCTTTGACCAATGATATTGATCAATTTAAAAGATAGATTTTTTCTTAGATTATGGTCATATCCTGTCTAATTGGACTCAAGTGTTCAAGAGTAAATGGAGAAAAAACCCAGGAAAATCACTATTTACCTAAATTAGTTATTCGGGTTCCTTGTTAAAAAATTTATAATACATAATTTTACATATTATAGATATAAATATAGCTATTTAATAAGAAGTTCAACAATTAGAATACTGCATTTTGTGCATGCTGCAACATTAAATGCCAGAAGCGAGAATCCTGGTTTTATCAACTTGAAAATATGCATCTGTCAAAAGGCTGTTTTTCAGGACATGTTTTATCCTCCGTACGTAATGAAAACATGCAAAACTTGGATGATTATAATAGCTAAACCAACTTAAGAAGGCATGAAAACAAAAAGGAAATGGACTTTTTCACTATGAGAGCAGACTTGAAAATGCAAAAAAGGAAATCTGAGATATGTCTGGAAAACAAGATCAAAAGTGAAGCTTTCAAATTCTAGAAATCCTTGTTTTATGAATTAATATTTCATAACCTGAAAGTTCATCTATTATTAAGAGTCTTAGTGGAGAACAACTTAAAAAATCTCACATATATAAGTTATTCCAACTTGTATAAAACGGAGATTTCCTTGCTTTCCTGAAACATGTGAACAGCAGTTTTCACAATCTGGCAATTGCTGTCCTACAATTTGACAGTTTATCCCTGTTAGTAGCTGTTAAGTTTCCCTTTTGAAAATTCTTTTCCTACTAAAATATTTAGTAAGTTAAATATTGTGTAATCAAAACATCTAAAGATTGCTATATTTAAAAAAAAGGGGGAAGGAAAGGAAAAAGAAAAGACGAAGGTGATGAAAATAAACGTGAAACCTGTTCTTTTGTGTGGAACTGTTTAAATTTGTTCAATACACACACATTTAATATGTGAACCATCAACCTGTCTTTAACAAAATGAACATAACACTTGCATCTGAGTTTAGGACTCTTCTGGAAACACAGACAGGGTTAGATGGTTTGGACTTTGGATACAAGAAAGGATTTGCTGTGAGAACTCCCGTACTCTGGTGGATAAAGAGATGCTCAATTGCAGATGCTGAAACAGTTCCAGTGACTTTTGCCAAATGCTAATATGAAACAAAGTTTTCATCATTTGGGGAAAACCCAGAGGAAGTTTCCAACTCTGTGGATTTCTGTGTTCTGCCACTTTCAGTTATCACGATTTATAGTCATTAACCCTCACCTTTTCTTTCCGAGGAAGACATTCTGGATGAAGCAGTGCATTCTTCACAACAAAATATAGATTTATTGTTGGTATGACACTTACTTACTTCAAAGCATGGTGTTTCATTTGTTAAGCTTAATGCAGGATAATCTACAAAGAAAACTTATGCTTTTCTGTTTCTTTATTCTCTGGATCATGATATTGTGTAGTCTCTTCTAGGGGCAATCATTATCCTCTTACTCCTTGATAAACTAGGATAATGCAGCTGATGTTTATCAGCAAGATATCTGGTGTTCCAGACTTCCAGCAGTTTGACCAAGAACAGAGAATTTTCTAGTGAAAATATTTCTCACTTAAATCATTTTAAAGAACAACTGCGCTACTGACTTTCATGCTGTCAACTTTCACAAAACTGTCCTCTGAGATTTCAGCTATGAAGATCAATCATTGTATTGTGGTTAAATATGATGCAGAGCTTCCTTCTAAAACCTGATAGGCTCCAGTTGCACAGTGAGCTCCAGTTGCACAGTGAGTGCAAACCTGCTGACGGAAATTGTCTCCTTTACTATCAAATGTGGATGCTTTTGTGCTTATAACAACTGCTTGCACAGAACATGCTCTGCTGCAAATTATGGTGTGGATCTGTTTGGCAGATAAATAGAAGTAAAACATAAATGACTCAAAAGAAGTTTTTCTCCAGCTCTCTTCTCTCCCACGTGTGTCTTTCATGTGATGACTGGTTTCTCCATGATCTCTTAAACAAGCCTGCATTTCTTACCTAGGACCAAGGCTGATGAGGTATCACTTAACAGTATATTCGCTGTGTATGCTCTAGTAAATGAGATCTGCCTAGGACCATTTTCTACCACTAGAGCCAGTTGCCATCAGTTTAACCTTTGCTTTTAAATGTTTGGCCTTCAGATCATACTGCATGCTGGAAAACCCTTACTGGGAATCAGCCCTGGTATGTGTTAACTCCCAAACCATGCCCAATCTGTCCAGCTGGCTTGGATCAGTACCATGTTAGAGACCAATGTAATATTTCAGACCTACAACCAGGGATGTTCCCTGGCCCTATGTAGTACACATCTAGCCATAACATCTGCCTATAGATTCAAACATTAAATAAAAATGACCTGTGAAGCTAAAGCAATAGGATGACAGTAAGGACAAAAGAATTCAGATAAAGAAAAAGTTAATGTAGCAACAAGTGATTTTATGAAACTACAGAAAAGTAATAAATATTTAAAATATTTAAAAAATATTTTAAAAATATTGTCTATTCATCAGAAATAAATGTCTCTTAATAGGAATTGGGTTGTATTTGAAGTAATTAAGTTTTGAATTTTCTGTTGTTCTATGACATAAGATATTGCTTCTTTTATATTTTTAGTCCCTGGTGGAAGGTGCCCTGTCTTTCTTCTTGTGAGACACCAAAAGTAGATATATTTACCCTGTATTTATAACAAAAGTAAGGGGTTTTGAGGGTTTCAGTTTTTGGGGTTTTTTTGTTTGTTTGGTTGGATTTTTTTAAATGTTGTGGATGATCCTTTGTCTTGAGTTAAAAGAAAAATATTGAAAAAAAATTAAGGCCCCTAAAATCCCACTTTGAATTTTATATGCTACATATCATCTCAGTGATTAGTTATTGCTTTCCCTCACAGGTTTTAGCCACTAAATCTTGCTATCGCTCACAGTTCAGAAAACACAAATAATTTTCAAGTTTTAAAAAAAAAGAAATATTAATAATTTGAGTGCCCTTCTTTGAACAGCAAAGAATGGGCAGCAGTTTACATTTTGATACACGTGTTCTCTATCCTTCGCATGGCATATATTTTTCTTTGCCATGTACTTTCCAATGTATATGTTCTCAGACTTCTGCAGTGTTGAGAATAACTTTAAGATTCACAGCTCTTTCTCTCTTAAATTGTAATTGTTCAAGGCAGTGCAGCATTTACCATAGAAATTCCTTATACAGAAGAAATTATGAGTAGGGAAAAGTGTAATGTGTTTTCTGTACAACTCAGCATCTGGATACTCAAATTTGACTACATTCTGTAATGACCAACATCTCAGCAAAATACCGGAAAATCCTTCAGATTTGCTAGTGAATGGTAGTCAGAGAGTAGTGTTCCAATAGTTGTCTGTGCCTATTTGATTTGATGGCTAAAAAATACTGCTAATATCTGCCATTTGAAGGCATGGATTTTACTAACCATGCAAAATGCATTATGCTACCTATTTTTTGAGTTCCAGATATTTAAATATTTGCAAATTACAGTTAGTGTCAGTCACACAGTTTATTAAATTACCTTACATTTTTCACTTTAAAATTCTATTTTCAGATACATAATCTGTCTAAATTTTAACTAGATATCTGGAAATTTAAACACCAGGTGTCTGCCTCAGGCTGACATACTCTAGAAAGTTGCAGGAAACCTGTCTAGTAGCTTGATGAGAACAGGGTCAGAGGACAATGACATTTCCATGAAAAATGATAAAGTAAATACAATTTCTTTTCTTCAACTTTTCAGATAAAGAGCCACCTCTCTTGGACACCACATACTGCCAAACAAGGAGAACAACTTAACATTTTTCAAGCATTTCTTCTATCAGACTAGAAGAATTATTTTTAGCAACCGTTTTGAGTGAATGATGTAGCTATCTCTCTATATGAAAGGAATTACTGGTTATTATGTAAATGAGATCAGTGACTCTATGCTTGAGATTACTCCTTACCCACAAAAATACAAATACTTGTATAAATCACTTCTATAATGTTAGCAACATAAACCAGTAATCTTTTCCATACTTAAAACTAATTTTTGGCATTTAAAACCATAAATATTTTTAATCTGCCTTACCCAGAAACATAACAGACATACGTACAAACCCAAAGCTAAATTCTGAATTCAACAGAAGATTGTTTTCAAAGATGATGGCTGTACACTATGTAACCAACCATACCTGACATCTAATTTGTCAGTACCACAGGAACTGTGTTTTTCTGGATAAATCTTAAGATACTGAATTGAAAATAAGGAAACTTTTTCTGGTTTAGAAGTCTACTACATTTTGCCCAAAATTCATATGAACTGGATGCTCATCTTGTTTGCCAAAGGGAAGATTTTTAAGCTGTTAAGAATCATGTGTGACTGAATGTTGTACTAACCAGAGAAAACAAATGAAATATTTTGCCCACTGAAAATCTGGCTGGTAGCTTGCACACAAGCTCCTCCTTGAGGAGCAGAGAATTATTACAGCAGAAGAAAAGCACATTATTTTTAATGCTGTATTTTGCCACATTTTCCCTATGCCAGAAGACAGCTCTGAATTTTCTCTTCTAAGCTGTTGTTACTGTTCCTGAACTTTTGTCATTGGCTCCAAATTATAATATTTGGTGTCTTTTTTCGGTTCAGAGACTAAGTCAAAACTCTTTGGAGTGAACAATGTACTCAGACAGGCCAAAGTCTCTTCAAACAGCTTCTAGGTCACCCCTGGGTCCAAGGGAAAGAAAGCTGAGAAAGTCAAGAACTGGTGTATCTGTACCTTGTTTCATCATCTAACTTCATGTGCAATGTTTGCCCTGGATGAACAGAGACAAGGAAATTAAAAAAAAGAAGAGGCGCAGAGAACTGCATATCAGTCACGTGTACATATTTCTGCTATGTCCATCTGAAGAGAGAAGCCACACAGAATGTAGCTTTTTATTTCTTAAATCATTAATTCATTATTTTAAAATTATTCCTAATGTATAAGAAGAACAAAACAGGAAAGCAGACAAAGTTCAATCACGTAAAAAACGACCAGCCCCAGTTTTCACTTTTCTTCATATTGCTGCAGTGTGCTCTTATCAGTCTGCCAAGCATGCAGAACAAAATTAAGGTAATGATTTTCCAGGTGACACCCAGAGTTACACCCTCCTACCCCAACAGAACTCCAATTTCATGACACAAGCAGGAGTCTTTTATTTAGAAACAGCGTTTGAGGTATCGACGCCTGGGGGTAGTAAATCTGGAGCGTGTCTGACAGCCTGACAAAAGTGGATTTTTCTGAGCCTTGGGAATCCTATGGAAAAAAACGTTTCAGCTGCAACGCTCTTTATCATATCAAGGGGAGTCTAAAATAAAGGTTGTTAATTTATCTATGTAGCACACTGCCAGTTACGGGGGAAAAAAGATATAAATGACACTGTGTGAGAAGGTGGCATAGGGGTGTGGGGGATAGGAGGCATGAGAAGTCTCTAGACTCAGAAAGGAGTGAAGACGGAGTGGTACAGGTTTTGTCAAACTGAATTAAAACCAAGGGGGGAGTGGGTGCAGGTGGATAAGGGGAGTTCTATTCAGTTCTGTAAAATGGCCCTGTAAAAGGATCTCTGTGTGTATGAGTGTGTATGCAAACATGCAAAGCAAGGGTGCAAGGGGAGCTTTTGTAACTGTCCAGAATTTTAAATACTCTTACTGTAAAATTCTACATGATTATTTCAAAACCCTTATGAAATGGAAATAATTCTTTTTTAATTTTAAATTGTATTTGTAGAATTCTTCCAAGAGAGCAATGTTAATCTTTGTTTCTACAGCCATCTCCAGACAAAAAAAGACATGGCTGCTTTTTATTTTTAATACAAAACTTATATTCTTTTAATTTTATAATATAAACTTCTCATATTTGGGTAAGGTGGATAACACTGTAAAATAAATTCAGGTAGAACTGAATATTTTAAAAGAATTTCTTATTACTTACTGTCTCATGTCATTCCTGATTAATCTGAAAACTTTTTGTGGCAGAAATAGTGAAATTGCATATAGTAAGCAAATCTAACAGAATGGAAGTTAAATGATGATTTTACATTCATAATAATGCTGGAAAAAACCTCAACTACTGTCTGTTTGGAACAAAGAGTACCACATGACCTGTGATCAGCGATAGCATACTTACTGTGAAATGCTAACAAATAATAACAAAAACCCAGATTTTCTTTTGCAGAATTTTTTCTCTTTGTACAAGTGCTCTTCCTTCCCTGCTTGAAGTGTCTTGCCAAACCACAAGTCAGTCTGTGCTGAGAAGGGTCCAGATTTGCTTACTGGAGAGTTGCAGGGTAACTCCTGGTGAGGAACAGCTAGGTTCCTGAACAAGAGTTAGCTGTGGGTAGTGATAGCAAAGTCCTATGCAAGAGGAGGGAAAGCAAGGGACATCTACTGGCAGTAAAATAACAATAGTAACTTTAGCATTTACTTACAGACTCACTGCATTGATATTTCAATTAATCTGAGTTTCTAGATAAGGAATCGCTGTCAGTACTGATAACATTCATTAGTTTGTAATATATCCCCATACTGCCTCATGCAAGAGGATAAAGGACAAAAATGCAACATCCAAGCGAGAAAATAACAAACAGAAGAAAGTCCCATATAGCAGTTATAATGACATACAGCACAGAATTCTGAGCTCAAGTTAGCATGACAGCTGCAACCCAATTTCATTGCACTTGGTATTGAATTACGTAAATAGGGATATAAGGTATAGGTCTCAATATTATGACTACTCCATAGTATTCAGGCAAAGCAGAATGTGCTGGGTAATTTCACAATATTAATATTCTCCCTTTGTCACTTTTCTATGCATTGCTTGTCCTTTTCTGAGAAGGGAGTGAAAAAGGGAGTTTGTACCTCTGCCATGGTTTAACCTGAATTGGTAACTAAGCGCCATTTAGCCACTCGCTCACTTTCCCCACTCTCTTCAGCAGCATGGGGGAGAGAATCTGAAGGGAAAAACTGAGAAAACTCATGGTCTGAGATAAGAACAGTCTGAGGATTTAAAATTATTAATAATAATAGTAGTAGTCATCATAGTAATGAAAAGGAGAATAACAAAAAAGAGAGAAATAATACCCAAGAAAAAAAAAATGGTGCAAACAAAAAACAGTTGTCACCACCTACTGATGGATGCCCACCCTGTCCTGAGCCATGACTGACCCCTGGTCAACTCCCCCAGTTTATATACAGAGCATGATGTCATATGATATGCAAAATCCCTTTGATCGCTTTAGGTCAGATGTCCTAGCTGTACTCCCTCCCAGCTTTTTGTGCACATCCATCCGTTGCTGGCAGGACATGAGAAGCTGAGAAGTCCTTCACTTAGTATACACATTGCTTAGCAACAAGTAAAGCATCCGTCTGTTGGCACCATTATTCTCATACTAAATCCAAAACACAGGAAAAAAAATTCTAGTAGGGAAAAAAAATAACTCTATCCTATCCAAAACCAGGACAACCTCAAACGTCAGCCTACCATGATGTGCAAAAGAAGCTAATGCAAAACATTTTCCTCAACATGAAATCCAGCAGTGGCAACATTTATCCACACTTCTCTTTAGCTTTGGATTTGTGAGTTCTTCAACACGGGTAGTCCCTTTTGAGGGAGCAATGGCTAAAGTCACATCTGTATTACAATGTATACATTACACTGGCAACTACTGTATAGTATAGTTATGTGGTAATAGATCCCCTCACAATTTTGAGTCTTACCAGCAGATTGGTGGGATTTCAAAACTGCCTTCCAAAAGGCCAAAAATACAATTTGTTATAAACTGGAGTTTTATAAATTTATCAATACTTTCTTATGGAAGGACTTATTGGTGGCTACAAACTCTTCAGGCAGGATAGGCTGGGAAAGAGAGGTGGCGGGCTTGCTCTCTACATTTGATTGCATGGAACTCAATAATAGTAATGATAGCATTGAGTGCTTGTGGGTTAAAATCAGTGGAACGCGTACTAAGCCACATGTAGTGATGGGAGTCTGTTATCGGCCGCCCAGCCAGGATGAAGAGACTGATGAGCTCTTCTACAAGCAACTGGGAGAAGACTTGTGATCTCTAGGCCTTGTTCTTGTGAGGGATTTTAACCTTCCAGATGTCTGCTGGGAGTGTAATACAGCAGAAAGGAAGCAATCTAGGTTCCTTGAGTGTATGGAAGACAACTTCCTAACTCAACTGGTGAGTGAACCGGCTAGAGAAGGTGCTCCATTGGGTCTGCTGTTTGTGAACAGAGAAGGTCTTATGGGAGAGGTGGCTGTGGAGGATGCCTGAGGCACAGTGATCACAAGATGATAGAATTCTCAGTTCTTGGAAGAGTAAGGAGGGATTCAGCAGAACTGCCACCTTGGACTCCCGAAGGGCAGATTTTGAACTGTTTAGAAGGCTGATTGATAAAGATCCTTGGGAGGTAGTTCTAAACAACAAAGGAGCACAGGAGTGCTGGATGCTCCACAAGAAGGAAATTGTGGTGGTACAAGAGCAGGCCATCCTGTAAATCGAGTCAGCAGGGAGGAAAACCTGCTTGACTGAATAAAGAGTTTTGTATTGATTTCAGGAAGAACAGGAGGCAGGCATCCCAGGAAGACTATAAGGGTGAGGCGAGATCACATAGAGAGAAAATTAGAAGAGCTAAAGACCAACTGGAACTTCAACTGGCCAGTTTGGTGAAACATAATAAAAAATGTTTCTTCAAATATATTAACAACAATAGGAGGACCAACGAGAATCTCCTTCCTTAACTGAATGCAGGAGGTACAGTAGTTATGAGGGATGAGGACAAGGCAGAGGTACTTAATGCCTTTCTTGCCTTGGTCTTTAATAGTAAGGTGAGATGTTCTCAGGATACTCGGCCTTCTGAGTCAGAAGATGGTGAGAATGAAGCTCCAACGATCCAGGAGGATTTGATTAGAGACCTGCTTGGCCAATTAGATATGGACAAGTCTATGGGGACAGATGGGATCCACCCAAGGGTATTAAAGGAGCTGGCAGAGGTCCTCTCCAAACCACTTTCCCTCATCTACCGAAGTCCTGGCTGACTGGGAAAGTGCAACTTGATTGGAGACTGGCAAACGTTACACTTATTTACAAGAAGGGTTGGAGGGAGGATCTGGGGAACTACAGGCCTGTCAGTCTGACCTCGGTACTGGGAAAGGTCATGGAGTAGATCATATTGAGTGCTATCACACAGCACACGCAGGACAGTCGAGTGATCAAGCACAGTCAACATGGGTTTGTGAAAGGCAGGTCCTGCCAGACCAACCTGATCTCCTTCTATGACAAGGTTACCTGTTTAGTGGATGAGGGAAAGGCTGTGGATGTGGTGTACTTGGATTTCACTAAAGCCTTTGACACTGTTTCTCACAGTATTCTGCTTGAGAAACTGGCTGCCATTGGTCTGGACAGGCACACCCTCTGCTGGGCGAAAACTGGCTGGATGGCCGGGCCCAAAGAGTGGTAGTAAATGGAGTTGAATCCAGTTACTGGAAACCAGTCATGAGTGGTGTTCCCCAGGGTTCAGTCCTGTTCAATATATTTATCAATGATCTGAACAAAGGGATTGAATCCGCCCTCAGCAAGTTTGCGGATGACACTAAGCTGAGTGGAAGTGTTGATCTGTTTGAAGGAAGGAAGGATCTGCAGAAGGATCTGGACAAGCTGGATCAACGGGCTGAGACCAATGGGATGAGGTTTAACAAGACCAAATACCAAGTCCTGTGCTTGGGGCACAACCACCCCATGTAGCGTTACAGGCTTGGGGAAGACTGGCTGGAGAGCTGCCTGGAGGAGAAGGACCTGGGGGTGTTGACTGACAACCAGTGGAATGTGTGCCCAGGTGGCCAACAGGGCCAATGACATCTTGGCCTGTATCAGAAACAGTGTAGCCAGCAGGACAAGGGATGTGATTGTGCCCCTGTGCTCAGCACTGATGAGGCCACACCTCGAGTACTGTGTTCATTTCTGGGCCCCTCACTACAAGAAGGACATTGAGGTGCTGGAGCGTGTCCAGAGAAGGGCAACAAGGCTGGTGAAGGGGCTGCAGAACAAGTTCTGTGGGATTGTCTGAGGGAACTGGGGTTGTTTAGCCTAGAGAAGAGGAGACTGAGGGGAGACCTCATCACTGTCTACAAATACCTGAAAGGAGGTTGTGGTGAGGTGGATGCTGTTCTCTTCTCACAAGTGACAGGCAATAGGATGAGAGGAAATGGCCGTAAGTTGTGTCCAGGGAGGCTCAGATGAGACATCAGGAAAAATTTCTCCACTGAAAGGGTGGCCAGGCACTGGAACAGGTTGCCCAGGCATCTGGATGAGTCGCCATCCCAGGAGGTGTTTAAAAGGCGGGTAGATGAGTTTCTTTGGGACATGGTTTAGTAAGGGGACAGGTACAGTTGGACTTGATGCTCAGATGTCTTTTCCATTCAGATGATACTATGATTCTATGATTCTATGACATTAGAACTCAAGAAACCCCATTTTATCCCATGATCTCTCTTAGCACGTACAGAATGCTGTTTGATAGACAACAACTGGCTATTGGCCTGACAGCTTGATTCCAACATCCCTTTGGAAACTATTATTCTCGAAGTGAAGAAAACCGACAACACCATCAAGGGCTGAAGATGAAGATAGCACCTCAGTCCCTGTGGAAAGGTGAAGCTGTCAGGGTAAATGGACTTCTCAAGCTTCATACCTGCACGTTCTTGATCTTAATGAAGAAAGAAAAACATAACTATCAGTGCAGTGAGCAAACAAATCTATCTCAAACAAAATGATTGTGAAAAATTTAAGCTACATAACCCACATTGAAGACAAATTACTCTCTTCTACCTTTGTTACTTTGTATCCTGAAGATAATTTGAGAATGGAAAAGCTGTCAAAGAGTGACAGCTAACCTAATAAATTGAATAAATCTGTCCCTGCTGTTGTCAGTTTCCAATCTTATCTGACAATGCATTTAGCTACTGTATCAGGGGCAAAATGAGACTTGCAGAACATCAATTCCATTTAAATGAACACAGGGAACTGCACCTACAGAAACCCCTTTTGTTGCCAGGACTGTAACTGAAACGTTCTCAAGGAAATTGCATTTATGAGGAACTCAGCTTTATCAATGCCTGAAATGGGCTTTCTTCAGACTTCCACCCAAACCAACTCTCTACAAGCAGACATCTTGAAATACTAAGTATGGATCAAAAGCAAGAAAGTTCTCATTGCCCTAATTTCAATTGAATGTATTAGTAGAATCACAACAGACTTCAGTTTCAAAAATGCAGCACTATAGGACTTTGAGGTGGTATGATTGACTGTAATAATCTTCAAATGAGTAACACTGTGTTACTTCTTACTCTTTTCTTACAACGAATGCAATGAAGGACTGAGAGGCTGAGAACAGAATAATTGCATACTAACTAGCTTAAATACATTTGAGACTGAGAACTGAGTTATACTTCATTTCCGTGGAGCTGGCACAAAAGCAAATATATCGAAGGTAAATACTTGTCAGCAATTATAATTCTAAATATTAGATTATTTTATTTTTAATCCAGTGTATTTATTCAAACAAATTCTGTGACATATTGCAGGAAAAAATAATCTTTAATGTTTTTTAATGTTTTTAGGTCAATTTGTGGGCCCTCTATCTATATTATTTTTTAGAAGTAAGAATGGATCTGATCCCATGACCTAGAGCCTTTAAGCCTTTTTGCTTTTGGAGTTTGGGTTTTGTTTTCTTTTTTAAAAAACAAACGAATGAATGGTCATTTCTTCAATGCTGTTTCTATGCTTTGGTAATTTATATGGTTTTGACCTTCCAAGCTACAATGCATTTGGTATCATAAATTACTGTTGTACTTTCCAACTTGTCTGTATCTTGACATACTACCTGAGAAAGCCAGCTGAAACAAAACAATAAATTATTCCTCTGAGAGGAAATACTCCTTTCTGATACTTACACTACACTCACGCGTTTGTTGTGGGCTTCCACCACTGCTTAGCTTCACAGTGTTTCCTGTAGAGCAGTTTCCTCACATATTGAAAAACTGAGCTACAATACCAGTGCCAGAAAACACAGCTTATCTCTCACAAGGTTAAAATGTACAGTGTATCTTTCCTTCCAAAAATGTAATTTTTTGTATATTAAAGAATCAATATGAATCATATCACAGACCACTTTTGCCCTCTCATTTATAAGTAGTAACATACTGTATTATATATTTAGCTAAGACAATTACTATTGTTTTGTTATATTCATATCAAAAATAAGGACACAGCTGTAGGCTTCCAAGAAAGAACATGGTGGTATTTCTGGATATTCCAAACCAAAGTTAATTGAAATACTGCCATTATTGCTTCAAACTTTATTTTTTAAAAAACCCATATTGGACCGTTATTAAAAGGTAAGCTAAATACCTCTGCCTCCAAAAAATAAACTGACAGCTTTCTCCCTAAAATTGTGGAAAAAAATGATAGACTAAGATATTTTTAGTCGATAAATTATCATAGTTCCATTAAGCTCAACTGATAGTATCATATTCTCTTAGTTGAAGGCCTTAGATATTCAGACTACCCAGCAGCTGGTACTCTGATGTCTTGGTCCCTCCAGTTGCTGGTACGCAGACATATGAGCTCCAAAGGTTTGCAGTTGCGTTCTGGTTGGGGGTATCTTTTTTATCCAATAGTTGGTACTTGTTATCCTACGTGTTGACTAGGCTTGCTTGAAGTTCACCAGCTTTCACACATACCTACTCTGAATAGAGAGAATACCTGTACAGAAGATAATTAGAAAGAGGATTTAGTGAGAAGACAGGGAAGACAGGGATTATGAAACACCAGGTTCATTCTGACAAATGTACCAATAAAAGATGTTTATATCTGACCAGAGTGTTTTATCGCCTTTCCTTCCCATTTTTTCTTAATCGCTCCTTCCTCATTCAACTTTGCCAGTCTTTTTACAACTTTTGGCCCTCCTGTAAATATTCTGCAGTGTCTCACATATTCCCACAATTCCTTTAAAGTACCCCATAATAATTTTTATGTAATCCTCAACTCTGCTACCTCAACTATCCCATAATGAGGCCTCTACCTGTATAGTCAACAACCGTTCAGACTGCAAGGTGCTCTGGGAGTGAATATCCTCAGTTCTTGGTAGGTTTCCCACCGAGGACAATGGTCCATTCATTCTTCTTGAATTCTCCAAGGATGACCTGGTTCAGGATGCTTCGTTTTTGTCATAGAGTTCTTCAGCCTGGCATTGCTCCGTTGATCTTCACTGGCCCTTTGTGTTATTGCCGATATTAGTTTTTAATCACACATAGCTGCAATTCTCAGCTTATGATTCCCATGAGTCAAAGACCCTTCTCCAAAGGCATTAAATATCATATTTCTCAGCATCTCCACATTGCCAGCTCTGTGGCTTTGAATCCTGTCTCTCAGTCTTTATTTGCTTTGATATTTGTTTATTATTCTTGTTACTAATGTTAATGAACAAGGCATGGATGTATGAACTACTATCACCTGTCAGATACTTAGTACAGCCCACCATTTCACAGAGGGACCTGGTAAAATGTCTGCCACAGTTTCTTCCCTTCTCTCCTTCATTTCCAACTTCCTTAAGTAGTGGTAGTAGCTTTCCTGTCTTTTTTCCCCACTTCTTTCTCCACAGCTTTCATCCAGATTTTTCTTCATTCTTTTATTTTTAGAAAGTAGACACAACAACAAAATGATCTCTAATAAATATGACCGTAGCAACTTATTATTAATGTGAAAGTCTAAGTTACTCCTCTCAAATTCTTCTTTCCATTTCCACATCCACTATACTTTTAATTACATTGAGGGACACTTTATTTCCAAAAATGTAACTGTCTATATAACCTGTATGTCTAAGATCTCAAATTTAATGGCGTTCTAGCCAATACAGTCAGTGGAGCCTGACAGAAAAACTATATTTGAGACTTTAGCACATGGCTGGTAAACATACTTCTGGACCTATGGCAAAGCTGTGTTCTTCTGGAGTAGTGCATAGGGCCAGATCAGTTGCAAAAAACCTAATGACATTTGAGATACTTTTGGATTTCAAAAACCTCCTTATAGACCTTGCAGATATGATGAAGGACCTAGAGTAGACTCTCATTTTTTTAAAATTGAAATATAAAAAAAAGGAGGGAAAAACAAGGAATCACTTTACT
This sequence comes from Dromococcyx pavoninus, assembly GCA_033558185.1. NCBI lineage: Eukaryota > Metazoa > Chordata > Aves > Cuculiformes > Neomorphidae > Dromococcyx > Dromococcyx pavoninus. The sequence continues at coordinate 4,125,707 of JAUMJL010000063.1, read as the reverse complement.
GCTAGCAACAATAGACACAATAAGATGAGCAATAAACAAAAGACTCTTACAGCAGAATAATTTGTCAGCCCTGGAGATCAAATGAAATCCTTAGACACAAAGTGATGGTGTTTAGACAACTGAATTGAATCACAGACTTGGAGTGACTACTGTGGGACCTTTGGTACCCAGGTAGAGTCTTAAATTCAGATGCTACTACTTTGAGGATTGAGATTTTTCTTAAGTAAGAATTTCTATCATTATGAGCCATAAAAATCTGCGTAAGAAGCCCAAAATAACCACAACTGCATTCAATAACTGAATCATTTGTGTATTGAATTACTCATGGTAATTCCCAAAATTCCCATGGTGAATCACCCAAAATAAGTAACACTGAATTAAAAGTTAATTTCTTCTAACTTCAAGTGGACGTGGAGATCTGAGCATGAGATCTAACTTCTAACTTGAAATTTTTTAAAAGTTTCCAATGTCTTCAAGCAGAAAGGTTGAATTATTTTCTCAGTCAACAGTCTTGCTTTCCATCAGATGGCAGAAACTGAAAATGCTCAGGTAGATTAAAGGGCTCTAGGCGTGAAACGTTTCTTATTGATTGCTCATTGTTAACAACCCTTTGATTTTGATGATAAAGTGACTCCATACCTTCTACTTCTTTTTCATTTTGCGAAAAAAAAAACCCTCTTTTCTTACGTGAAATTTTATTTTTTAATATGAAGTTAAAAAAGGAAATAGAAAAGAAACATTAAGTAAACTCATGGAAAAGGCTTGAAATCACATCTTCTATTCAACCTAATCACTAGGAATACAATTGAGTCACTCTAATGTACATCATGAAAAGCCACAGCTTAACTAGGGCTGTCAGGTCTTACTCTAGAATCTTGGTGTAGGGGTTCCAGACTTATAAAACTGATACCAGTACTTAGATTTTTGTTTCACTTTTGACAAGCCAATTATGCAGCCTGACCTTTACAAATTTTATTTATTTAGCATGGCAAATCTGAGACTAGTATTGATAATAAGAAAGGGGGAAAAAAACCCCAAGGATGACTGATTTTTACTAGGGGAAAAAAATTATACATATTTTTTGCCCTACATCTATAACCCCTATTGCAAGAATCCTGATGATCTTGGAAATTTTTTTTTCTAAGACAGACAAGTCTGTAGATTCTGTAAGGAATCACGCTATAGACTCTGTAAAGATAATCACATGGGATGTAACCTCCATAGAGCATAACAGGAAGAGGTTATCAGAACAGCAAAAATCCATTGATATTGACTTTAAGATGTACTGTTACTGCAACTCTAAAAGTCATAATTGAAAATGTGCTCTTTCCCTTGAACACAAATCACAAAATGTTAAGCATAAATATATAAATGAGAAAGCAGTTTCTGATACAGCTTTTTAGGTTTTATTTGGCTATCACTCGTGTGATTTTAGATGAAAAATAACAAAATATTTTCAATGAAGACAACAAAAAACCCTAGACAACCACACAGTTTTAGTGAGTGAACAGTGAGGAAAACAGAACTACACAGATGTGATTAAAGTGAAGCAAAAAAGTTTTAGTATTTTTCTTGCACATGAAGCCTGTTTGCTACAGTCTGGTACCTGACTGTGCAAGAACATCTCCTCACCTGATATATATTGGAGTAGCACCAGTGAATTCAATGGGATCACAGCTTCTGGCTTATGACCTTTTCTACATCTCAAGTTACAGCTGTACATCTCAGAAAGCTGGACCTGTAAAAGTGTTTTTTTTCATTTTTTTTTTTCCCCAGTTCATGTATACTTTTGTTCCCCTGATGCTTATCTCCTCTCTGGAATGTTATAAAATGAAGTAGGGTACAGAAAGCACTGATAAACATGGGGGTTTTTCTGCCTCCAGTTTTCACACAGGCCATATGAATGCAACAGCAAGGTCCTCAAACCAGTGCCATGGAGAGACACCCTGGGAGTGGAGGTAGTGGATGGCAACAATTCTCCATCCCTCCATGAATCTGATTGTTTTGGGGGAAACTAGACACTGTTAATAAAGTGATAAGATTAGACAAACACCACACTAGGCTTCTCTGACTCCGCACTTTCCAATTATGCCGAAACATTGCCCTAACTTTTTACTCTGTTAATTCTACTAAATTTTCCCATTTGTGCAGAGATTTATTGATCTTCATTACCTAAACAGATAATCTCCATGAATGAATTAGAGCTGTTAGGATCCCAGATGTCTCATTTTTAAAAGACACTGACAGCTTTCAAGTTATTGTTCTTTGGTGTACATTAATGTTTGTTGGACAAAAAAAAGGATAGACAATGGCCAGTTCATAGGATTAAAAATCAAAGAATGATACTGGCAGATATGACAAAGTAGTAAAATGCCAGATCCTGGAATGTAAATTACTTTTTAGTTCTGTATCAGATATTCTTTTTTTGCTTTCTTCTTTTCATCTACCAATCTTTATACAACGTGCCTGTAATCTTTCATGAATAGAACATCATTGTACAGAGAAAGGCTGTCTTATTCCAATTATTGGAAATGTGAAAAAGCCAAATATTATGTTTAATTTTGGTTCAATCTCAATTCATCCATCATTTCTCTCCCACGTGCTAATCGTCCTTCATTTCTCTCCCACCTGCTAATCAAAGGTAGATAAAAGGTGTAGTCCCTTCCCGCAGATCTCTTAGATTGTATGGTCTATTAGTATAGTCTCACTTTAAATTGCAGAGATGCATGATAGGAGAATGTATTAGAAAAGGAAAAAGTCTGCTGAAAAGCACTTTGCTCTCATTAAATAAATGTTATCTGGAAAACACGAGATTTTAACCCAGTTAATTTTGGCAATCTGATTCCATCAGCTGTCTTTCTGAAAGAAAAATTATCATGGTAATTACAAATAAAGAAAACTAAAATGTGTGCCAACTATAAATAATCCTGGAACTTCATGAACTTTAAGAGAAAGATTACTTCTCTCTGTAAGTTTTCTGGACAGAACGGATGTTTCTATTCAGCTGGACAGACAGATGTATAAAATATACTTTAGAGCTCAGCCCTCATCAGTTTGAGTTTTGGTTTCACACCCAAATACTCTTCACTCTTCCCAGTTAATCTTACTGTTTACGCCCTTGGCAAAAAAAAAACATCATTGCTTCTTAGAAACGTTTTGAGTTTAAATACAGTAAAAACAAAGAGATCCCTAGGAGTCCTATTTAAACATGAAGATACTAAAAAATTTTGCTCTTATCCCTGACTCTGCGTTTGGAGAGGGTAAAACTATACATCTTACAGTCCTCAGGTATAGAATAATACTTCAGAAATATGGAAAGAAACTTGCCTGACAAGAAATTGAAGGGTGCCCTGAAGACCTGTGGATATTTGTAGACACAAATTAGCAAGAACATTAGCAAGAACTGAAAAATCTGAGTTTCTCTTCAGCCTGCAATCATCATATTACTTCAGTGACATCTCTATCACAAAATTCAGAGGGAGAAAGCCTGCTTTGTTTTCTTCTTGATCACCATAATTTCAGTAAAAGTCTGAAAAAAAATCTCTGGCAATTCAAGAGACAAGCTGTCAATGAAAGATAGAGACAACTTTACCACTTTAATAATATTCTGTGCAAGCCTGGAACCATGGTATGCTGCTATAATTAAAAGAAAACTACAATGGAGGATTAATAAAAGTAATGCCATCTGTCAGTGTTTTTGTTCAGAAAAGATATTGTATTAAAGGTGCAGGAGCAGCGGGAAAAATCTGAAGGAAGAAAAAAAGTGCAATGGTGCAATAGCACCATCCATGAAGCAGCAGAGAATTATAGACTCAACCTGGCCTGGGAAAACAATGTCAAAGGACAGGCAAGGCAGATCTTTCTGCTGAGATTCAGACAGGGAACCGAATTTTTGCAGAGGCATCGTATCACTGGACAGGCAGAGAAAGGCCATTAGATTAATTTTGAAGCCTCTGTTTCACATATTTGAGCATCAGTCACAGAGGTCAGTAAGGCAAGATGCAGGTTTTTGGAGACTTAATTCAACTGACATATTAGTTCATATAGCTGGTGAGGGTCCTGACATCAAAACTGTGCTCAGAACTGCACTGAGGACTTCTACAAATTCAGGCTTATACAGCAGTTCATGACTTCTGAAGAGCAGCTTTTTACAGTTATCCCTGAGACTAGACCAACATGCTAGAAGGATGAATTCATCTACAAGTTATTGTAAGAGAGTTTTTTCTGTTTGAACATGAAAGCCGCACATGAAACTCACTGCAGAGGCAGAACAAAACTATACCAGTTTCAGAGCTGCGACAGCTCCTCCAAACTCCAATAACCTGGGTACAAAATATAGAAGTCCAAATTAAATATAGGAAACTGAGAAATAACGTTAAGTTCAGACTCAGTCAAATTCAGAGACAAGTTTAAAAGTGACTCAGTTTACAACAGTTGAGTTGTTTATATTAGAATTTCTCAATGTTTCATAATTAATATATACACACATCTCTTTGTAACATTAAAGTGATTTATCATGTTTTGGGTTGTTGTGGTAGCTTTGGGTGTAAGGAACTTGACAGAGCTTTACATGCTTCTATCAGCAAGGAACACAACCCAGGTATGTATGTCTGGCTTTACTAGAAAAATGGTAGCTAGAGACAAAGTTGAAGTTGATCCTGTTAGCAGGCAAAGGCATAGATTATTATGGAGATACCTTCAGCACAGCTTTCTGTCAGTTTCTTCATCACATCCAGTGTTGCTCATTTATTGGCCTATGCCAGCCTCCCTAATGCAGATGTGAGATATCTGTGCTCTACTATCACACCAACTCTTGGCTCCTGGAATATGAGGGCTTTCACAGAAAAATCAAGTACTCATTGAGGCTGCAGGATCTGCAGTGGCAATCACTTTAACCTCAAAGCAGCTTCCACAAAATGGACTGCCAAATTGCCTTGATGTTTTCAGTTTGGTTGATCGATCCTTTAAAAATATATTCATCTATTAACACAACCTTGAAACATTAGTAGAGCTGAAACTTTCCAGCTCTGAGATAATCTTGCAATCTTATCACTTTCTAGATGAAACTAATATTTCTGTTTGTTGTCTAGATGGATACTAAGTGTACTCATGCTGTACATGTTGGAGTTATAAGGCAGCAGGAGCCCTAAACCTGAAGTTACGGTGTAGGCTTTCTAGTTCAAACCGTTATGCTCTGAATTGCACCATGCGATATACTCCCTGGTACAAGTACAGCTCCACAATGCCTCTTCTTTAATGACTTCATACACTGGACATCACTTCAGGTACTGGCTCAGACACAGAAGAGGCTGTAGGGAGACTGAACATATGCAGACTGTGCATCTTGGCCTGCCAAAAGTTACAGATGTGATTGATCTTACTTCCATGTTTTTCATTTTAGTCATAATTTCTATCCCATTCTGTTATTGTGAGTTAAAAGCAACATTTGCTTCAAGGCAAATGCTTAAAATTTGGAAAGAAAAAGACTCATATCCCCACACTTTTCTGGATCATGCCTCATCCTACGTATTTTTTTGGTTTCATGTTAATTTTCCTCCCTTTATTCCTGTGGTATTTCTTAATGTACCATTTATTTTATTTATGGTTTTTACTTCAACTTACCTATTACCTTTAGGCTAGACTTTTTCCTAAGGTTAAAGGAAGAAGCAAAGTCTTCAAGTTCTGGAACATAAGAAAATAAGCACTGACAGTTGTTTTCACTGATCCCAAAAGACAGTGGAACAGTTTTGAAATAAATATTTTGGCATTTTAAGGTAAGAATTTACCCTGAAGTAGTTTTACTGACACAAGAAATTGCTTTTGAAACCAAGCATAAGTGTATGAGCCTGTGATGAAGACAAGTTTGTGGAAATTACCAGTATTGTTCTCTATGCTGGGCTGAATCAGAGACTGACTGTAAAATATTATGTGCTTTGATTTCCCTGCTGATAAAACTAGAAATAGTTTTAACTATTGCCAAACTTTCTTCTGGCTTGCTTAGAGAACTTCCTTTAAAAGCTGCTAATCCATCACCAAGCAAAGCTACAGTGGGGCTCTGATCATGAATTTGGTCTTGAGACACTTCGAAAATCACTATTTTGACATGCATAAAAAGCTGAGTGAATAATGTTTTCCACATCACAGTTCTTCCTCAAAAATAATAACATGTCCAAAATGTCTAAGAATACACAATGTCCAATTTTAAATGTACACAAATTAATTCAGAAAACCAAACGGAGAGAGTCATTTAATAATAGGACTCTTAGATTTACCAGAAGCTCAAAGTCATTCAGCATCCCTGAATTCAACATTTATTCCTTATTTGCCACTAGATGGCAGAGTCAGTATTGTAACTGTTAGTAAAAAAGGACAAGGAAAGCTGCTTCCCATCATGGAGTAAGAAATAGATCTATTTGTCCATGCAAGGGATAAGGAGCTTGACCATGCAGAAGGAATAAGGTTGAAGAGAGCTGGGAGTGCTCATTAAGCAGTTTATTTGTTATGTTTTGTTGCTGTCCCGCACAATATCATCATGTCCTCTGCTGATCCCTCTGGTTTTATTCCACCATTTAAGTCTAGCTGTTAAACTCAGGAAGCAGCAATGAATCTCTAGACAATATCTACCTTCATGTTGAGGATCCAGTATAACAGATTTTTTGCTATTAAGTATCAGTTATTATCCTTATCAGAATTAGTCACTATGTCTCTTTGAATACTAAGAACAAGACCTGTTAGGCTGGTATTTGAATGTTAGTAAAAGTCAACTTACAGAACTTCCTAAACTTCTATTTTGGAAACAGTAGATGTCTAAAAACCTGCTATGCAATATAACTGTTTTGTAAAGAAATCATACCTTCCTGTTAATCTATACAAAAAAGATTTTGGTCTGCATTCCTTGCACTTATCTATAATTTTCTCACCTGTCTTGTTTCTGCTGATGCGTATAAGATTTCCAAATTCTTTTAGGACAGGTACGGATACTTGTAGCACCTGAATATTGACATGGAAAGGATATAGTGCAAAGATTTATTTTAGCCACTAGATGGTGGCAAGACTGCACATCTGCGGGAGAACAGGCTGACTGCAGTTCGAATTTATGACAAATATAACCAGAACTGGGTGGCAGGTGATCATCAATATGCAATTTGGCCTTCAAGTCAGTTTTACTAGCCTTAGTATTTCACTCCTACAAAAAAACACCTTTGTGTTCTGAATTTGTGTCAGCAATCTCTGAAACTCAGATTTCTAATTCAGATGGTTTAATGTCTTGGTTTTAGTTTGTTCATCCATTTTATGAAAAGAAAAAACAGAAAGACAGAAAGGAGAGAGGCACCAACCACTGGATATTATATGGACCTCTGGAAGGACCACAATGAACACAGAAATTAGAACCTTAGAAATATCCCTTGTTGTCTTTCTTATTGTCTGCTTTCTTCAAATTCAGAAAGTTCAGAAACATATTGGTTTAGAAGTACCCACAAGACTATTAATTATGAAATTTTAAACTCCTATATTGTCTTTCAGAGGTATAGGATTTCAGTGGTAAACTTTATTTTCCATAAATAAAGCCCCACAGATAATTTGTCAGGGTGTTTCATCTATATGTCTGTTGAAGGAGATGATTCCTTATTTAAAGAACATGATACTGGCTGCTCATGTTAAAGGGAAACATGCAGTATTTTAGGTGAATTAAAGATTTGCTATAGCCTGTAATATATTTCAGAGCTTGTACTTCAGGGCTGCTTTAGATATCTAAAAATCATGCAACGTATTCCAGAAAAACACAGACTATCCTCAGATATAACGTCTCATGGAGGAACAAGGGGGAAGAAGTATCTGACATATATCAATAAGTGGCTTTCTTGATTTTTTAGGACCATTTATAAAGTACTTCAACATCTGTCAGATTTATGAATTGGCTTGTGGAGACAAGCATGATTTTTTAAGCAGAAGGGAAGGTGGAGGAAAAAATGTGTGCAAATACTTTGGCTAGAAAGGCCAGAACAGAATGTTGATTGTGCCATTATCTCTGCAGTAAAGTCCTTGGCTGTTCCTTGAACAGAGCGTATCTGAACTCTCAGAAAGCAACACTTCAGCGTACCAAAATTAAGAGTTTTTTATAAAAACAATATTATGAACTTCTCCCCCTCCCAATCTTCTGTCATTAGGTTTGAATTTTAAAAATCTATTTACAGTACAAAGCGCTTAAGAAGTTTGTATGCATCTGTATGTTATAATAATAACCACAGTCCTGAATCAAATAAAGGATTTATCAATATTAGGTCTCTGGCTTTTTTTCTATATCTCACAAAGGAATGTATCAAGAATGCTTTTGTAGTGTTCGTCAAAAATGTTACTTGATAAATCCAACACTGAATATATTGTGAAAAAAGAATTAAAATGGTGAAGTACTTTAAGACTGTAAAATAATACATCTATCTTGACTTCCTAAACTTTAATTATTCTATGAAAAACTTTGCTTGTTAATCTTTTATGCTGTCCTAAGGTTTAGAAGCAAAACAAAGCACTTCAGCAGGATGAAAGCAGCACCTTCCAAGTTGTATTCACTGCATGAAAATTTGGGGATCGATTTTGTCTTAAGAGAAACAAATTTAAAAAAAAAAAAATCCTTTATAAATCTATGATTCTTCCAGGAAAAATTAAAGTTTACTGTTGCACTTCAGTAGGAATCCCTTTCTGACTTCTGTTCCTGAAACAAAACAACCCAGCCACAGCAGTGGATCAGTGGATCTCTCAGGGCTCCTGTTGGCTTTCAGTCTGCTCTCTGAAAAGCTGTCTGTGGGTATTCTCCTGGATGAGAACAAGAATTTTGCCCTCACGCTGTTCTCTGTAGCTGATCTGGAAATTACCTGTTAATTTATCCTCTTAAGCAAAATATTAAAGACTTTTATTTGCTGTAACTGTGGCCAGTAAAAGTGAGATGTTATACTCGCATAGTTTGATAACAGATATACAGAGATGTAAATAAAAGGAAAATTAACAGTTTTAAAAAGACTTGTGTTATTCAGAGGGCAGTTTTGGAGAGGTAGTGATGTGGGAACTTCACAACAGTGTTTGGAGGGAGACATTTGCTGGCTTTCTTCAGCAAACTTCTCAGCCCTGATAAAAAAACCCCAGAGTTCCCAGGACTAGTAGCACATTTGCCAAGCCTTCTATTTAGAGTCTGAAGCCAGCTTCAGATCAGAAGTGAACATGTGGAACCCACATGTGTTTACAAGTTAGCTGGGGCCTATGAGAGCCTCTGGCTATTTATTCATGTTTTCATCAGTACCGTGCCCTCCTGCACACTAGACGTCAGTGTGCTATCCTTCTCTTGAGCTTCTGTGTGCCTGTGTTTTTCCCAGGTTTTCTGTTTTTGCAGGGAGATAATAATAATAATTAAATCAAACCCCTCTCAACACCATCTTACTCTGGTTGATTTATGTGCTACGATTGTTGATATCACTTCTCTTCTATCACTGTTAGTGCTTTTACTGTCACATAGGTGTATAAACAAGAATAACCCTTTCACGCCGACCCAGTTTCATCCAGATTAGCCATCATCATAACAGGAGTCAGAGACAGGGACAGTACTTTCCAATAATGACAGAAGGAAATCAAAGATGTTGATGTGGATAAGCTATTCTGACTTTGGGACTGAAAACTCCTCCTATATGGCACAGTAACATGCTGTGAAGAATTACCTTTGCAGGCAACTTGACTTCTTTATAATGCTGCATCATCATGTAGTGATAAGCGTGTACTTAGTGACTGAAAATAGTTTTGTATAGGATGACATCCTGTGCCTGAGAGACCTCTGTAGGAGAGGTGTTTCAGGGAAAGTTTAGGCTTGATGTGAGGAAGAAGTTCTTTACTGAAAGGGTGATTGGCCATTGGAATGCGTTGCCCAGGGAGATGGTGGAGTCGCCGACCCTGGAGGTGTTTAAGGGGAGATTGGATGTGGCACTGAGTGCCATGGTTTAGATGATGGTTGGTGTTAGTGTTGGGTTATAGGTTGGACTTGATGATCTCAGAGGTCCTTTCCAACCTTGTCATACTGTGATACTGTGATACTGTGATACTGTGTTAACAGGGCACAGGCAAGAGGCTGGGCTCACTGATATGATCGTGACCGGACCATCAAGGTAAGATTCCTAATGCAATCAGTGCACTAATTTTAAAGTACCTTTAAGCATTCTTTTAAAAAATGTTTTGCATAAGGACTTCTGCTGGCTGAAGAATTACCTGAAGGACTAGGGAGTGGGACTTGTGATAGCTTTTAGAAAATTGGATTAGAGAGCAGTAGAAACAGCCCTTAAAAAAAATACTTCTGTTGCTTCTGTAAGATTTAAGATTAAATAGGGTTCATACATTACTTCTGGCATTCCGGTCAGGGAAGCTTAATTCTCACACAGTGAAGTCAGACCAAGCTTCAGCAGAATTAGTCCCACATTAGATTTGTGTGATCCCTCTTCTAGACTCAACTAATCTTTCCCTTGTTTTCTCCAACTCCACACAAAGCATCTGTGTTAAGGAACCTTTGTTAATGCCTATCTCACACTAAGGAATGTGAAAGATCAAAGTTGGAAGAGCCAAGGCAGATAACTTGCTTTCTTGATAACTTGACCATAAGTGTTTTATTGCTCTGGGGGACTCCAGTATGGGAGTCCCTTAGGCTGATAGCTGAAGAAAGAGTGCATCTTCAAATTTTATGTCCCAATTCTGTAGGTACCAAAGGTTAATATAATTAGGGAATATCCAACATGAAAGAATGGACAGAATCTGCAGCCTTTTCCCATCACAAAACTGTGACACCAGGATCTTCTAGGATGCAAATAAGCACTTGGGTAGAACAGAGAGTGAGCATTTCGATGATTCTGTGACATCATCTCCATCTGAAAGAAGTAATGCCATCAAGGACAAAGAAAAATAAAATTGTAGTCAACTACATATGAGATCTCATCACACCAGTATATTCTTTTGCTTTTACTTCAATTTTTGCTGACTTTTATCTTCTTTCAGCAACTTTGTGGCACTTCTTCAACTTTAAATTCATTAAGTAGAACCATTTATTTTAACAATGTGTTTACTCTAACACCCATTGAACACCATTTGCAATGTTCCCAAGTCTTGCTAAGAAGATATAAGCGCAACGATGATTTAATTATTTCCTTCTCAGTATTTATTTGAGGTAAAAACTCCATGAAAAGTCTCAGATCCTCTCCAAGGACCACATGTAATGAATACTAAGCAATCAGGTACTCCTGTTGAAGTAGTCCCTAAGCACTATTTAATAATATTAGCAAACTGTGAACATTTCTGGCCAACTTTATTGCACTACCAGCAAATAATGTCTTTGATGTTCCTTAGTTTTAGATGTCCCAGTCCCTGTTCTTCAGGATGAAATGGAAATCATACACTACAGATATACTTGCAAGGGTACTTTCCACAAAGTTTTCTCCCATAGCACTCAATAATCCTTATCTGAGGAGAGATAAAGCATCTGGAACGTACAGTTTATGAGACTTTTTAAAATGAAAAAAATGATCAGGGAAGTGTACTGAAACATTTAAATAAATCTTTTCAGGGAAAAAATTTTGTTTCTAATAATAAGTCTGTTCTGAGTGACTGAGTTTCCTGACAGTGTCTTGTCCTGAAGATGTTATAAAGGATATTTAAACTCACAAGATACTTAAGCAGCCTGAGCATTAGGAGAGGAAGGTGATATTTTAGAACTCTGAAGAGGAAGACCCTTTCTGCTAGACCTTAATTTTTAGTAAGTTTGAAGACTCTGATGCTTTCCAAGTTTTCTGTGAGGGGGGGTGGATATCATCACAATCTCTGTCAACCTCCCTCCCTCCCCAACTTCTAGGGAGTAGGCAGAGAAAAATCTGAAATCTCCCTCTGTTAGTATCATCTGTACTATCATCTCAATAATCCTCAAAATTTTTCAGATATGTGTCTTGAGGGCACCTTGCTAGCCGTAGAAGGGACTGAGATATACAAAGATGTGACCAAGAAACCATGGCAGGAAAAAAAAGTAAATGCAGGTTTTTAATCGGTGTACTTCTTAACCTTTAACTGTACCATTTGCCCCTGCTTGAGAAATGAAACATAAAACAAGGGAAGGTGATCTGTGAAAAAATGAAAAATGTTTAACACAAATGATTCCAACGTGATGATGGAAGAATATACTGATCAAACAGGTTAGATATAGACAGATCCACTTCCGTAAGTCGGTAAGACCAAAAGTACTTTAGTAGCACAGCTGCAGCTGTCTCTGTGGCATAGGAGATTGCATCATCTCTCAAAACCCTAGAGTCAAGCTTCCATAAGAAGCAGAAGACCATATTAGGTGGTTACAATGATGAAAATATTCATAGCAGATGAAGAGACAATCAACCACAGCAATACTAACGTGATTTTTGATGGAAGAACTCCACCCTTGGTATTCTTGAAGTATATATTAATATTTTTCAACATCTGTTACCCATCTTCTTGATGATAGGATATAAATGGACTGGTTATAGCTTCTTTTTGTACTGGCTAGACCTACATCTCAAGGGCCACCATGAACTGTGCTTTTGTACTACTTTCAGCAGAATTGTTCGTGGGTATCTGTAATTAAATCCATCTGAGAAAGCTGCAGACTGAAGGCATCTCAGAAACACAGACAATTAAAACAGTGATTATGTAAGATGAGTCATAGCAATGACTATGGAATTTTGGCAAACAAAACTGCACCCTAAATATTCAGCCTCTCTCCATCTTTTTTCCTGGTCATTTTTCAATGGACCTCTAGTGAGTTAATAAACAATGAAAGAAAGGCTTTCCTATGTCCCGTTCTTGACATTCATACAAATACAACAAAGAACATTAGAATAACTTTCCCATGTCAGTCTTCAAGTAATTTTAGAGGGTCCTGACAGTGCTCAGACTTCAAGGTTTGTCAGGAACGAGCAGGATGCATGGGACTATATTTGGCACCTGAAGACGCAGATAGATACTCATTAGAATTTCCATAAGTAAGTGTGTACTCAACTGTCACAGCTTCTTAGGAATTAATTATATGGTTATCAAAGAAAATCTCAGTAGTTGCTCACCCGTAAGGCCTTCCCAAAGCTGCTAGCCTAGATGACAGAAGATCTGCTGTTGTCATGTATTGTGGAAAAAAAGAGGTTTTGGACTTGAGAAATGTAATGTTCTGTTGCCAATTGTATACCCAGTCCGAGTTGCTGACAGTTTCCTTTTCCTTTCACACTTAGGCAACCTCTCTGGCTACAGAAAATGAAGTGAAGGCCTCAGGAAAGAAACAGAAAAATATATTTTGAGGGGGAAAAAATAAAGCTTTGAGCTAACTCTCTGATGTCTGGTCTATTGAGAAGATTTACAGAGAATCTCCTGTGTCTGATTTATGAGGGTATTTTCTGGGCCAGAATGAGTTTCTGAATATCATTATCTACACAAAAAATTACAATCAAAAGAAAGCAGGAATCATGAGTATAAAATAACGCATTTACTTTCTTCCTTTTCTGAAACTACTTTTCAGGCTCCTGATGGTGTTACTTTGACACACAGGAGAGCCACAGCACTGCTGGAAGGAATACCTGGAGATAACAGGGTGAAAAAATAAGTAGAGAACTGAAACCACACAAATATTCAGAGCTATAAAATATAGTAGAGGGAAAAACACTGGAAGGCAAAAAAAGACTAAGACACATAATTAATTAGTAATGTCCTATGAAATGAAAACATCAGGGGATCTAAAGAACAGTGGTAGGTCCATGAAGTTGGGTTTCCATGCTTACTAAGCATATTTTGAAGAGAGAAAGAACTTGCCTATACGATATTCCTGTGTTGATGAGGAGTGTTGCTTGGGGGAGGGAGGTTTCCTTCCTTCAAAAGATTTTGCTCCTTTAGTCTTGGTTATAATGAGAGCCAAACGATTTCTGGATGTAATTATTTCAGAAGGTCTGTTGAACAGACATTAGAACTTTCACCTGCTGTAATCTTAGCTCAAATATGACTTGCAAGGAGCAGGAAGAGTGTAGCGTCTTAAGAGTTTTCTGGAATTAAATCTTTCAATTTATAGATAATAAATCTCTTAAAGCTGAAAACCACATTTAAGTAACACCTCATTGAGCCTTTTTAAAAAACATTTTCTTTTGGTCTACCTCGTGTATAAATAGAGTTGAACAAAAATTATTTGTCTTGTTGATAATGAGACTAAAAGCACCAGTAGCAGGCTAAAAATATATGCTTTCAGAAAAGTCCTCTTAAAGTTCTTGAAAATACTTCTCATTGTTTAACAAAAGGAAAGCTATGTCCTTTGTTTGTTTTACTGAAGGAAAGAAATATTAAAGGAGATAACGTGCTAATACGGATAAAGGACTGTGTTTGAAGGAACATAGAGGAACATTTTCAGGAAAGCGTCGTCACAATGAAAGGTGCTAAGTCTTACTGATTGAGGATTATTGATTTAGATATCCTAGGGTGAAACTCTTCATGTTGTAATTAAACACAGAGGGCCATGTCAGATATGCCAGGGGATAGAGTCCTCTCTTTTTTTATTTGCCTCCTTTTTTTTTCTTTTGTCCCTCCCCCCCCCCCCCCAGACTATTCTGCATTTAATTTTTCTTCCAGAATAACTTTTCATCTCTTCTGTTGTGTTTACAGCCAGACTCATGTTTCCAGAAAAGTCTGGAACTAGGATTTTTTAAAGTGCAAAATTGTAGGTGCCAAGGAGAAAGAGAGAGCTGGTAAATCTGTTACAACACAGAGGAAAAGGCAAATTGTTTTGATGGAAGTGTCTGCAATGGTAAAAGACTGTCATCTATACCTGGTTCCCCTATATAAATGCTTATATTTGAAAACAAAGCTTCTGACAAATATCAAAATATTAGTGAAAAGAGAAGAAATATTATGAGAGATAAAAGATGGGAAGAGAGTTAGGGAAGAAACACCTCTGACGAAAATCTTTCTTCCACTGTCTCACACTGCAGCCAAGATGCATGGTGCTATTTTGGTTGATTTCTTTTATAGATATCCCAAAGTTTATTAATATGAAAATTTCTCTATGCACAGTTAAGTACAATCCATACCTCAGAGATAACCTTATATCTGATGAGTATATTAAAAGAAACATCCAATTCTTCCTTTAAATTACATTGCACAGATTTCCAGTCTTCACAATGAAAAGGCCACAAAAAAAGCTTTCAGCAAGGATGTCTTGCTGCATTTACCTCTAGGGTAAACTCTGAAATGTTGTGGTGTTGTAACAGGGTTGAAGAGCCAAAGGATTGCTCAGGCATTTCTGAAAATGCACATCTCCCACAGAACTTGCTTCAAAAATTTAAGAAATAGTCATAGTTATTTTTCCATGTCAGGACATAATGAGATATTTTACTCAGCCAAGACTTTTAGGAAATGGAACTGAAAAGTAATGAGCCGTACTTAAGAGACAAAGCTCTCTGGCAATGTTCATTAGAAGGAAGTTAGACTTTTTCTTGGTAGATTCAAGGTACAAAAGAGATCAAAACAATCTTGTCCAGCTGCCTTGCTTCTGTTTTCATGTTGCTTCATCATGCACTAAATCCTACATTAATTGTGTGTAAGTCCATGCAAGAATGCTAATTAAAACAATGTACCTATCGCATACTCTTATGCCTTCCAGGCAGCGAGAACACAACAGACAGCTGCTGTCCCAAGTCAGTGTATGGGAGGATAAGAGGTAATTGACCCTGCAGTTGTTAGGTTAATTCACAAAGGGAAATCTCTTGCACAACTGGTGTTTCATCTGCTGTTTTATAAATAACAACTATACCAGAAGCACTCTCTTTATAGAAGCTATTTGTATACAGTCATGAAGACTAATTACCTAAATGAGGAGTTGCACAAGCACGGGAAATAAGGAAGTCTTGTGCTCTGTGTACTTCTGGGTCATGCCCGACTGACTTCAGAGTCTAAGAAAGCACAGGCTCCATTTGAAACTTTTCCTGTGTCTGAGACCTGCTTAAAAACTTTTCCCATGTGGGAGAGGCATGAATGCAAACATCTTCTTTTTCCTTCATTAAGTATAACACAGGTTCTCTTGCTTTAGTTGATCATCCATTTTCACAAAACAGGTAGAAACTTAATTATCTTTGATATTTCTGCTCCCCTGCTGAATTCCCTTAATAAACGATTGGTTTCACTGGGAGGAAACAGGAAGCACAAAATTAGGAATGTGTATGGCCAGGCGTACTGACAGCAAAAGCCTCATATTGCCATATTCAAGTTAAAAACCCCACATGCTGATGTCAGATAATATAGTTTTCTTTACATACATGAGACTGTTGATTTTACTCCATGGGTTAAAAAAAAAATATGTTTTTCTGTAACAAGTGAACCCACAAAATCCTGCAGGAACCCACAAAAATTTAATTTTAGTCAGCGTACAGAAGAAAACATGTAGGTCTTAATATGCTGATTGGGTGGCTTTTAACATCCATTATTCCCCGATATAGGGAGAAATGATATTTCATCTCTTAAACTTTCCCTCCAAGCAGCAAAAGATGATTTCCAATTACTGCATGCAAGTCTGTTAAAGAGAGCCTAAGCTACAACATTTAGAGTCAAACACGAATCTGAGCTCTCCAAAGGTGCTCATGCCTGCAGTTTTGGTTTGATTTTTTTCTAGAGATAAAACGATCACCTATGCGTATTTATCTAGATTCTAGTTTAAATTTTATGCCTAAAAGTGGAGAGAGTTTTGGGTTACAACCACCCATGAAAAAAAAAGTCTTGGTCAAATCAAAGTTAGTTTTCAAATAATATTTAACTTACAGGAAAAAATCAGAGGAATTTTTGTAACATACATGGGGATTGTTTAGCAAAATTAATAGAAGAGTTCAGCCTAGCCCTTTGGATTAAAGCCTTAATCAATGCTTGTTAAAAAAGACGTTTTCCTTTTTTCTCTTAATCAAAAAAAAACCAAAACCCCTCATGAAATTATGGGGCTACATCCCAAAACAGCTTAACGTTTAACCCTGCCCACCAGCAGCCCTTGCCTCTACTGAACATTCAAAAGACAAGAACACATATTCATGAAATGAATTTAAAAAAACCTCAGGCTTAGGTATGCAAATATGTATAGCTGATAAGTAGTATACTTTTTCCGAACACTGAGTACCTTCTAGAATACTTGAAGTTAACTTTATTTAATAATTAGGTAATTGGTAAGGAATATAATTTAAATTCATTAACAGAATCCTGCTTAAACATTTCCAAATTATATGCTACATGATACAGATTAATGCAACTCTTACATACTTTATCTATTTCTCTCCCAAAGGAAGTTTACACTCTTACATGAGAGCATGAAGGCAAAAGCATATCATTTATACCATCTGCTGTGTACAGTAATGGTAACTGCAGCTGTTCATTCTTCAGCTGCTCTTAAGAGCACTTTCTTCTTAATTGGGGAGTTGCCTCTAGTGACTGAGTTGTCTACCCTCTCTGAGCAAGAGCTGAGTATCTTTCATGTTAGCTTAAGGGGTGGTAGTTAGATAGGAAGAAAAAGGTTAGTACTGCATTTTTAATTTACATGGCTCCCATAGTTTTACTGAAGATTCATGATGTTAAGTGGTGTTTCTCTGCTTTCTTTAAAGCATTGGATCTCAGATTTACAAAAAAAAATCAGCTTTCATTTTCCTAAAAAGTTGTTTTTCTTCTGATTTGTCTAAAAGTTCAAATTTGTAGTGTAGGGACAGAGCCATTACAATCTACTGCATGCTTGAATATTTATCATCCATATCTTATGTTGATTTTTTTAGTATGCTTGTGGCTCAAAAATGTCATTATTTAGTAATCCTGGGTGTTTTGATACAGTTATATACTTATACAAAGGATGAACAAAGTAGTTTAGCAGGCTATGACTAAACTGCTGATATGCTAAACTCATCTAATTTAGGCATTGGAAAGCTCTTGAGCCTCAACACTTGTGTTTTTATGATAGACTCAGATATTCTGTCCTTTTCTTGAGCTCCACACTTTAGAAACATAAAGGAACAAAAAGATTCCTTTTATACAGAGTGAGGAAAGGAATCAATCCAGTTTGAGCAGATATTCAGTCTATATACTTCTAAATAGTGGAGTATTTCTTATACCTTGAACCTGGCCAACTCTGAGTTACCTATTTCTGATTTTCAAAATTTCTGCAGCAAGTGAAAACCATCTTAAGACTCCTGTAACCTTACCTAGGAAACTAGGCTGGCATGTAGATTCTGAGAGATTAGGCAAGTATAAACCACCTGGTTTCCCCTCATTTTGCAATGGCATTAATTGCTCCTTGGTTAGAACAGAGAGGGGGGCTTGTATCTGTGTTGTAAAAGGGAAAAAAACCACAAATGGAGAAGGATGCTCAGTTTTTGGCATAATATTATTATCCCAGAAAGTGATATGAAACAAGATAATATGTCAATATACATTCAAAGTATATATGTCAATATATATTCAAATAATATTCAAAGTACAAGCAAAGAATAAGCAATCCAAACAGTATATATTCAGACAGAAAAGGGAAGGAAGAATGGAAGATCTACAACTCATAAGAATGAGGAAGACTGTAGACCTACACCTTTGAGAAACAGTTGAGTGGTCTGATTTCATCTCTCATTCAAAACAGAAATGGAAGTTTTCCTGAGTACATGGAGAACAAGTCATCCAGAGAACTGTGTTATATGACACCTCAAAATGGGCTGGCATATTATATGCTACAGGAACATGCAATGATTTGTCATCGAAAATTCTGCCACTTCTAAGTACCTACATGAATTGCTCTTTACTATATTTTTGGACAGATTTACGACTGTTTTTATGGCTTAATATTTAAGAACTTGATGGGAAACGTGATATTTGCAGACGAGGAAACCCTTTTTCAATGAGGTACTTCTTTTTTGAGAATATCTCTATGTGAAAAACAATTGGTTACTCTCTTGTATAGCTGATGTTAGGAAAAGAATCTGTTAGGACAGTAGGGACTTGCTGACAATTACTAATCTGCCTAAGTCACATGAGTTTATCTTTACATCTACCTTTCCCCTCAGAACCTGTACTAAAGTAGTGAAACACACATAAAAAAAAGAAAATATTCCCTGGATGGGATCTGTGGTCCAAAAGAAACTGCTAGGCAAAACTGAATCTACATTTGGCAAAAATTAAGTAAACACAAGACAACCTGAAACTACAGTTATTAACTCTGAGTAAATCCAGGCATGTTTCTCGTATTTAAGATTTACATCCAAAACACTTGTTTATTGGTCTTTTTAAAAATCACTTGTCTGGTGAATGGCCTGGAAAGAGGAAGTAGATTCTCTGTCTAACAGTTAGATACTCAGGATGGCTGTGGCCGTAGCTTCAAATTAGGTAGAAAAGTGGATCTTATTTTCTAGCATACTAGTTGGGTACCTGTAAGTCTACTCAAGTTGCTCTTCCTGTATAAAACAACTGTAAAAGAACAGAAAATATTTCTGCAATATTTTTATTTTTTATTTCCTCAATCCAGTTTTTCTATGTTTATTTTTAGTTCTACCACCAAACTGAAACATCAGCTACTTGTAATACCTTGGTCTTTGCTGGTGGTTTAACCATAATCACTGATCTTAAGAATAAAGTTTTTCTCTTAATAAGATTGCATATGTATGCATAAAAGACTTTGCCTTTAGCCACTTAGCTGTTGACAGCCTACATAAATTATATGACTCCTACGGCTGGTGCTTGAACGTTTGTTTTTTATTTTCTTAGCTGCAGATATCAGCAGTGTACTTCAATTAGAAGTTGTTTTTTGTGGTTTTTTTTGTTTTTTTAATTAGTTCCTATAAAACAGGGTCCATGTTTTGAAGAGTATTGTTTTGAACTCTGGGCTTAGACTTTGGAAAAAGAATGCAATGAAACATGATTTGTGATAACAGGCCCATTCACTGTAGTTTTTAAAAGCACATTTACCACAAGGTGGCAAACTCTGTCTACAGGTTTAAATTGAAAACAATCTTGTATAGGTGTCAAAACGTTTCTGAAAACCTTTTATTTCCTGTGCTGAAATAGAAAACAACATTGTATCAATACCTGAGGTATCTCTACTATGTGTAGAGGAAGAAATTTTGTTATGAAACAAAACAACAAGCAGATGGGGAAACATGCATTCATCATGCTAATTCTCTTAACTGACTGCTTAATTCACAGAATATGTATTTAAACAAACCTTCCAGATCTTCATGAGAAAGTATTCTAAATTGCATAAGAAAAAAATACGAATCTATGGAAGTATCCATGAAATTTATGAATAATTAACATAATTATAGGGTTTGGTTTGGTGGAACTAATTTTTGCACTGGAGTCAAAACTTTTCCAACCTAATGGAACATTTTATATCATCTTCCATGGGGACTGAACTTGTATGTCACACGAGAGTACAGAAAACCTCTTTAGAAAAAATCTCTTTCAAAAGAAAAAAAAAACACAAATGAAGAAACAAACTAACTTCCATAGCTAGATGATGCTAAAATATGCATGTTGCAAAGATAAGTGTAAAGCCACAAGTTGATTTGATTTGTGTGTGGATTTTAAAAAGAACAGAGACAAGATATATACCATCATTATGAGAGTATCCAGGATAAAAACAAAGAAACAACAATTACAAAAAGCACACTTTTGATCTTTAACAAATGGCTTTTACAATAACAATGAATGTTTAGTAAATGTAGAGTACCTAATAGAGAAATCTGTAAGAAAGGAAGAAATCCGGACCGGTTCCACTTCTGCCTTTTATTGCCTCACTATATCTGCATTTAGTAGCCCAGTGTTTGATAACTTTCTAATTGTAACCATCAAGATAAACTCATGCAACTGTAAATAGCAAAGCAGATAAGCCACTGTTGTGAACCAAAGAACAAGAACAGTTTGAAGAAAACAAGTTTCTGGTATTTTATCAAGGGATAACTAAAATTCCTTAGGTGATCTATTGGGTGTTTAAAGGAAACAAGCCAACCAAAAAGAAGAAAAAAAAAAAAGCAGGAAATTTTCAGTCTTTTCTGGGAGGAAAACTAGAATGTGGATGGAAAGGAAATACTTGGATGAGGGTCTTACAGGCAGAGGTACTGAAAGAAAAGTCTGAGATGATGATTCCTTTCCCTCCTGAGTTTCTATGTTTAGGGTTTTTTTACCTATCACATCCGGCCACACCATATGCAAATTCTTTTTGAGGAATCCAAAGTGAACTCTTAAGGATAAAACCTTGAACTAGTGGGAGTCATGTCAGGCTGCCTTCTCAATATTGAGTTAAGTGACAGACCTGTTCTAATGGCTCTACAAATGATCCATGCAGAAGGAGTCTTTAAATGGTTGTTGACAGTTAGTGGATCTTTCCTTCTCATTTTTGAGGCATTGCAGTGTTAATGGAAAACACAGAAGAAAAAAAACACCTGCATGCATTCCCCGGAGATTTTACTTTATCTGCCATGTCAAAACTTCATAAAATGTACAAACCATCTCTGACGCTAAGGAGTTAATGTCTAGGATGAAATATAGATTTGGGTCTTTCAGATTCTCCACTTAAAAGAAGACTTGAAAATTAAAAATATTATGAACTCAACAGTGGATTTAGTGTCATCATGCTGTTGATAAAGATTCACAGCCATTCTTGGAAAGACAAGTTTGGTTCACGATATGAAGGTACATTTTGTAAAAGAGGACTTTACCCTTTAACACAGATTTTCAGATTTCAGTACCTAGAATTCTTGCGTCTGTCTCTGGAATTTAGTTGCTAAAATAACCCGGTGTCCTAATAGTTGACAGATACTGAGTTATTGCTTAAAACAGCAGTGCAAAACATCTGCAAAAAAGGACAGCTGAGTGCAGAAATCCTTAACTACTGATGAGCAGTTTAGTGGTGCCAGCAGGCATCGATTGCTGTGGCAGCCTGGAATCACTGTGGAGTCAATAGACTCTGAAACCCAGGACAGGACCTCTGCTCAAGCAGATCAGCATGGCATCAATGCAGAGCACGGGGCTGTGATTTCATGGCTAAATATGAATTGCAGAAACCAAGTTGACAGGTAGCAAATACATATGTTACAGGAATGTAATGCCCTGGTCAACTGCAGGTAGAAGTTTCATGTGTCATTATGTTTCAATAACCAGTGATATCACCTGACTTTACTTTCAGGAGGTTCAACATGTGATATAGGTGCAGCTAGCACTGAGAAGCAGCTTGTGCCATTAAAGTGTGAGAGACCACATAGGACAGTAAGTTGTGCATAATGAGAAGCTGGAAACAAAGAAGTGATTGTTTTTTTAATAATAATAATAACGATAACAGTAATAATAATAATATTTATTCAGAAGAAAAACACCAGCAGCAAAAGGTATAAAATCTAAGGAAAAGAGTAGATTCAGATGATGATAAATCAACAATGCTGTTTATTTCAAAGAACAGCAGTAATTAACACTTCCGCACTTCACCAATGGAAATATGGCCCTCTCTAGACTGTACTGCTGTGAGTATATCTTAGCCTATACCTTGCCATATATCTTCATCTATCCCACAGAAAGCCATAGCTTTTCCTCACAACATACTCGTCCCAGCCCATGCCTACATACACCAGCTAATAAATACTTGTGGTGTGCCTGTAAGTGCTGTGCCTTATTCTGCCCTCCAGTCTCCACACCCAACAAAAGAAGCCAAAATGAAAGCGATCCAAAGATTTGGGATCTCTAAAAGAGATTTGGAATTTATGACATATACAAAAACTGACTGTGATCTTGATTGAGTTAAACAGACAGATGTGTTTTGAGACTTTGCTCCTTGTAAAACTTCAGTTTTGCTTTTCTTCAGTTTTAGCTACTCTCTGTTTATTTTTTTGGCCACATATAAATATTTCAATAGATATAAAGTTACATTTTTTCAATTCTATTTCTCTCTGATTAGCATCAGCATGTGGTGCCTGTCTTTTTTTGCACAAATATAACTTCTTGTTTAAACATAGCTTTTTGGTTAAATATAAAACTGCTTATTGCATTGTTTTCATAAAACGTGTTTAATTAAGAACCTTCTAAAACTTCCAGTCAATCACATCAGTTTAATTAAATTACTTTGGATTTACCTGATCAATACGTAAAAGCTAATAAAATACTGACACTGAGGTTCAAATTGCAGGTCTTCTAAAATGCTTGATATTCTACCTAGTTCTAAATGGTTTTGTCATCTTCTTTGTCAACTTTACAAGTTATTCTTTCATTTCAGCTGTATTACTCAAGCCAAATAACTGTCCTAGAGCAAGTACATGTTGAAAGAGAAGAATGTGTGCTGGGAGGAAGATCTGCCTCATGTTCAGTTCATTACGGGCCACAACCCATCAACCAGGCACAGCCCTCCAGAAGGTCTTCAAAGCAGATAAACTAAGTACCAGACACACCCAAGACCTGTCTGCCAGCACAGAATATCTTTTCCTACATAATTCAAAATAATGTATATAAGTATAAAAATTCAAAGAATCGCATATAAAGATTCTAACGACAGCATAGAGAGAAACAAGAAATGTGATTTTGATCTTTTGCTGATTTGTTGGCAAGAATTTTGTATGGAGCTTTGCTAAATTCAAGTGCAAATGAATTCAAATTTTCTGGTTATAGGTACAATTTAGCCAAGAAATGTATAGATTAGATCATATACTGTATAGCATCTACTATAAAGAAGTCTAGCTGAGTCCAGTTACTAGCATCTTTTTTCTATTTCTGTTCTTTGTATTTCTGTAGAGCAATTTCTCTCTATATCTATAATATGGATGTGCTATTAGTTCTGCATTTATAATAATAACAACTCATTCTCATATACTGTTTTCCCTAGTTAAAGCAAGTGGGAAACCTGGAGGAAAAATAATCAAGCTACTTTAGACAGTTAACAGTGAACAACCTGACTGAATAAATCTGATACTTGTGTAGAGAAATTGAGCTTATTTTTCATTTAAATTTACATTACAGGAACATAATTTATTGTGAATTTCTATATCCACAATCTCAGAAAGGGGCCTAGGATAAAGAATAAAATAAGCTGATGCATGTGTACACAGCTTCTAAAAGATCTTCAGGCATTTAGGCCCTACATAATATTTAGCGTTTGTGAAATACAGGTACCCAAGGCCCATTTTCAGATCTGGCTGAGATCACTTAGGTTATTTTGTCGGGTAAAATACAGAAAACCTTGAAGTTATTTTCATATGCTCAAAATTTGAATTTGATCCTTCACCTCACTACTTGAAAATTCTTTCTTTGGGTTGATTTTTAGGGGATAAGTAATTAATAAATCTAAGTACTGTCAGTTCCTAAGAAGGTTAGAAGTGCCTTGGTGCTGTATCTCCTAAAAGAAATTGTCAATTATTCCACTTCAAGGAATCTGCTTTCTTTCTGTGTTTTAAACAATAGTGGACTTTTATTATGAAGGTGTCTTTTGATATAGCACAATCCCTAATTTTGCACACAAAAGACATTTTGACATGAAAATTGGAGTATCTTTGGAATAGCCCTTAGAAAAAGCAGAGGAGTATTAGACTTTTATTTTTTGTTTTCACCACCAATAATAGCTCTAAACTCATCTGTGAAGAATGTCTTGACAGATAAGAAAGGTGGTAGAGGATTACAAAATACCTTAGTAACCGAGTTTAGAATCACAGAAATGTGTCATTTGTTAAAAGTGAGGAAGCAATATTTTTCCCTTTCATTCACAAACTGATGACTTTCAATAAATTGATTTTGAGAAACGTAGGAGAAAAGTGAAATCCTCTTAAGAATTCTGCAGAGCCAGTTCCTGACCAAGTTCAAACACTGATGGATAGCACTTTCTGAACTGTGGCCCATGATTCACTGTTCTGTGGTCTGGAGTTTATGATTAGAATAGTGTTTAGGAGCGTTTTCAATAATACTTTCATTTAAGGGAGCAGATAAGAGAATATGATGCTGCAAAGAAAAAAAAATGACAACCCATTGATTTAACATTTAGTGAACTGCTGCTTTGAAGCATATTTTATTTTTTTTCTAATTTATTAGATTGAGTGTTATTTTATTACATAAAATATGGTAGTAATACCACTGCTCTGGAATTAGTGTTGTCAGTAAAACCAGAAGCCTATTATGTTTCTTACAATATAAAAAAATAGAGAGAAGTCTTGTCGCAAAAAAACACTAAAATATAAGATAACAGAAAAATTTTGGGGCAATACTGAAGAAGATGTGTTTTGGTGTTTGGACAAAAGACTATAGGAAAAACAATGCACAATCATCTTTCACTTACTGGGGCTAAGAACGTATTAATGATTGACCTTGTAGTCCTAAGTAGTCTTTTACATCTCCATATCAGGGAGCATTGGCTGGTGACTTTAGTTAGGGATATATTTGTTCTTCAGCACACTTGTGAACTTAAATAAAGCCAAAGGACATCATTGTATAAAGAGAAATTGCAAAGCCCATACTCTTTAGTAAAATTTAGAAAATTGTGCTTCTCTGCGTTCCACCAAACTAGATGAGTGACATAAGAACAAGGAGGAAAACTAAATTGCACTAAAGACACCTCTGCTTCTGATGAAAGAAATAGATCATCACTCAATAGATATTTTGGAAATCACTTTTTGTGGAACAAATCTCATGTTCATCGGTCTAGAATGGAAACTGTTGTTGTGTCTTTCCCTCCATAAAAATCCAAGGGTGACTAAAAAAGTGCAAGCCAAAGCTAAGGAAGGACTGATCAAACACAGAAAGGTAGGTGACGGATGGCTGAGAAATAGTAACACGATAAAGAGGTGTATGCAGGTTTTCACACAGTATCACAGTATCGCAAGGTTGGAAAGGACCTCTGAGATCATCAAGTCCAACCTATAACCCAACGCAACACCAACCCATCATCTAAACCATGGCACTCAGTGCCTCATCCAGTCTCCCCTTAAACACCTCCAGGGTCGGCGACTCCACTACCTCCCTGGGCAGTGCATTCTAATGGCCAGTCACCCTTTCAGTGAAGAACTTTTTCCTAAGATCAAGCCTAAACCTCCCCTGACGAAGCTTGAGTTTTTCCTCTCTCAAGTAATCTGAAGACATATTCTGTTATGTCTATGACTTGTTCAGACACCTTTGGTAGCAAACGGTGATCAAATATTGTATCAGATCAGAAAGCCAATGGAGATCAGAACTGTGTATCAAAAGGGGTCAAATATGTGTGCCTAGGCAGAGGAAAAGAACACAAATCTAAAAGGGGGTCATCATGGAGCAACTGTCAGAGGAATCAACAAATGTTCCAATATTGTTCTTGTTCCACTTACACACATTTAAAAGGGAAATGAATATATTTTGAAATATTATATCCAGAGTAGTTTGAGTGGGAAGTGGGAGAAAAGGGCAGGCAATATTCTCTCATTCATACTAATAACAGAAATGCCATATTAAGTTAAGGATTTGCATAGCCATGCATTCACTGGTTTCATATCTTTTAAAGCAATTGTCTTGTGACTTCCCTGCTTGAAGGAATCAAACGTTTATTTTGAACTAACATAGTCATTTACAGCTTTCTTTTGATTCAAGCCTGCAAATATTATGTTGCCATGGACGCTAACCTCAGATACTCCAGGAGTTTTCAATACAATTTCAACAAAAGCATGAAAGATAAGTCTTTCTTTTAATTATTATTTTTTTCTCAAAGAAGAGTTTATCTGCAGCAGGTACAGACCTAATCACACAGCTGTTTTCTCCAGCAACAGGAGCAGTGCTGTACTGTTGAGATTAGGTGTAAATTCCACAGAGGAGTGGCTCAAGACTGACATTTAGTTTTTAAAAGTTCAGGTCAGTAATGGGAAACAAATTAAGTATGCTAAGCCCCTGTTTAAAGGATGTAATGTATTAGTAAAACAACAGCAAAAATAAATAAGATGGAAAAAGAAGCAGCAAGCCATATAGCTCTGTACAAACATCTTATAAATTACTAGACTTAGATGCAGAAAAGATATGCGAAGTCACAAAGGACTTTTCAAAATCATCTTCTATATTTCAAAGACAGAGGAAGGTGGAGAGCCATATCCAAATTCCGCTGAGGTCATTGGAATGTCTTATTTTCACTTTGATGAGGTTGGATCTAGCCTTAAAAACCAAGCTGGTTTCCCCATATTACATGACAAATGTTGCTCAAGAGAAAGGAAAAGTACAGATAGATTGAGGTGTGTAGGCTCTGCTTGGCCAGCTGGCATGGAATACATTGCTGATGATGGTCCTGGGCAGATGGTTGGTTTGGATGTCTGAAAGCTATTAGATTTCCACTAGCCCACAAAAAAGTCAAAAGATATCTGAGGTAACAGTTTGGAGTCAGCACAGACTGATGCTCATGCGTCATCGCGATTCTTGCCACGGGAATTAGAAGATTTGCCTTTTAAAAGAGTCTGGAAAATAAAGATCTGTTCCTCCAGAAAGCGTCAGAAACAAGAGTGATCTGGAATCTTTCTAACCTGCTGCACTTGCCCAAGAGGTACTCTGACCTAAAGTGCTCAAGGCCTAGCTAAGAAGCTTAATTAGCATTCTGGAGAGCAGCAATGGCTTCTCTGCCTAATTAGACTATGAAAGTGTCCCAGAAATTAATAGCTAGGCTCAGAAGGCTTTGTGTGCCAGCTGTTGCTGATGTTTGTCCCTCCCAAATCTGGTATTACCTGCCCCTCCCTCTGCCAAAAACCTGCTTCCTCTTTCATCCAGGTTTCTTACTCAACTCCACTCCCCTCTGCACAATCTTTCCTTTCCCATGAGCAAAGCAATCTAACTTAATGCTTCTTCTGTTCGTTGGACATTAAAATAAAACATTTTCAAATTTGCCTCTATCTGGAGCCACAGGAACTGGAGGCTGATTAAAAATAAAAACAAAACAACACAACAACCAAAACAAAGTCAAACCAACAACCTTTTAAAATCACATCTTCCCAATATAAGAATAATTGTAATTTTTTTTTTTTTTAGATCTAGGGCCTTTCCTATTGTAAGCCAAGCAGGAAATAAGCTTGACATTCTTTCACAGTTGAAAGATGTATAGAAGATACATAATTTTCTCTTTATTTAGGATTGTAACTTCACTAGATAATCTACAGTTCAGGGAAATAGGATTTTTCTGCTCTCTAACACAAGCTGTTAGATAAGTAGAAGGACCATGATCATGGTTAGGACCAACTGACTGGGAAGCAGATATTTTTGAAAATGGAGAATCACGAAGACTCAAAAGTTAATATGCAAGAGGAGTCCTAGCAGTTGTAAAGGAGAAAATCTAATGAAGAAGAAGCAGAGGAATAGTTCAAAATTATATTTAAGAGCTCACAAGAAGGGTAGGGCTGAGAGAAGTGGTGATATTAAACATCATGTTATCAGCTAAAACCAAAACTTTGAAGTTACCTTCAAAAGCTATTTCCAGTATTTTTTTTTCTTATTACCAGCAAATTTTCATGGAAAAGAAACATGAACATTTTAATTGGGAGAGAATAAAAAGCATAGTCTAATATCATTTGTACAGAGGATGACTGCAGGATAATACTGCTACATGTAACAGCAAGGCTAATGTCTTTGAGCCAGCTAAATCATGAAGTGTTTATCTAACTTTCAAGACCCCCACAACTATCATACTTCTTTTTTTGTGATTTCTTTCTTACAATTAATTTTCCTTAGATGTCCTGTTGATGTTTCAGGGTTGACTTTAATGTTCTCCCAAAGGAAACAGCTGAAAGATCCAATATGGTTTCTTCTATAGAAGCCAAGAATGTTTTAGCTCTTTCAACATTTTTTGCATGGCAACAGGAATAAATGACATGTGGAGACTGCTTCATATCACTGTTAACAATTTGACGTTACTTATTTTCCTGAAATACTTTATTTATATAAGAATCAAGTTTTAAATAAAGATACATCTCTTATAAAGGGTATTTAAAAGTGATATTTACTACTTGCCAACAGCTGTAGAGTGTGAACCTTGGAACATATTTAGATCATGCTACCAAAGCCTTATATGTTATCTTTTTCTTCTCTAAGCTTGCTTTGCAGTTAATTGGCAAAGTTCCAGGCTGTTTTCAAAAGCAGAAGCCTAATAAAAAATATAAAGAACATTGTTCTGACTTCACTTCTTTCTGATGTTCTAGGGGCAGTTACACACACTGCTGTTAAAAAACAGTTGAAGAGATACACGAGTATATTGGTGACAAAGTAGGTAAGGATTTCCTTTCCTGATCAATCCCTCAGCAGCCAGTAATATACCCAGGGGACAGGTTCGTTACATGTGAATTTGATCAGGCTGCTGTTAGAGTTGGATTCTGGACAAACTGAACTGCTTGTTGAGTGAATTGCTCAACATCAAAGAGAAACTTACACATTATGCTATTTTCTCAGCTCTACCCAATCTCTTTGTTCTGAGGTATAGCCTTATTTACATGTATTCAAAACCAAACGGGAAAATAAAATTGCCCAAGAAACCCAAGATATATTCCCCAGTTAAAATGTGTAAAAATGGGTGTTTTATTTCTTTTCTGAAATCTTCTCCCCACTATTCTAAATCTTGAGGCGGTATTTTCTTCTGTATTACTTCCTCTCTCCTCCTTCCCCTCCCCCCCATTCCTCCAGCAGAATATTTTACAGCTTGGATCTGGAAAATGATTGTTCCAAGATGGCCTAGATCACTGTGATGATACCATGTTTCGCAAATAACTAGTCTACTAATATTAACAGATGTAACTGACAGAGCACTGCATGTTGCAAAATAGCTTCAAGAAACAAGGCAAATCACAGCAATCTGAGTTTCATATTTGTAAAAGCAAACCTTTGCAAAGATCTGAGCTGGTTATTCAAGTCATGCGGCTCTCACTGTAGTATGCACTCTGAATGTAGATGCATTCTGAAAGTTCAGTGTTTTTTGCTGGCATTAAGATTTACCTTGCTGTGCCTCTGGTGATACAGTTCCTTGTGTTGCAGTAAATTTAGCCTTTGCTTGATTTTTGTCTAAGTTGGGGAGAACTTATCCATTCTTCTGACCGTTCTTCAGAGGACCTGTGGGAAAGCACAGGACACTTTCAGCAACTAACTGCTTTAGCTGTGTTCTTTTCTTGCGATGAGAACAAGATGCCAGCCTGAATGTATATAATAGATATGTTTTATCCTCCAGATTCAATCAAGGCAGCTACCTGGTTTTATCCCTCGAGACCCTCGAAGTTGTGTTAGACTGGTTCTTATCCTCATATTACTTGTGAGTGAAAGGTTTTCTGTCTCTGGACAGGAAACATGGATTTTTAGACTATCACTGAATTTAGCTCTGAATAGAAAAGTTAAATGGCTTTTCTATGGTTATACGGTGAATAGTCAAACTAAGGATCGTTATGGTGGGAGAAGTGCTTCATTTTCTGTTTACAATACAATGATTATCTAAATTATGCAGCAATACAGAACAATACTGTAACAAATGTGAAACTTTAATGTCGGTTGTGCTGATATGTAACAGCTTGGTATTGCCCTTCCATTTCACTGCTGTAGGAGACTGTATAAGAAGAAGAGAGAAGAAAGTGAATATTTGGTAGAAAGCTTTTGAAACATTGCACTAGAACGAATTCTTGCACCTCACAGCTTTGGTATCAAGTGCCTATGTTTAGCAACTGAATTGAGACTTTTTCCAGATATAAACCAGACTATTTCATTCATATTGCATGTTTTGTCCTCAAAGAAAAACCTGAGGCACTCAGAATGAAAACTTAGTCGCATTTTACTTAAGTGCAAACCATGATGCGAGAAGAACTGCATTGGCAGAAAATGAATTTTCATTAAGGATGGCTACAGGTACCAGGATTGTGCAAGGATATTCCAAGAGAATTTGGAGTTACAACAGCTGCAAGTATCAAAAAGTGCGAGACAGTCATCTCACAGTGTGGAAGTGAGCATTTTCACTTCCAGTCTGTTCTGATCTGCAGTTATAAGCAAAACTTATGTGCATTATTAAGATTATATATTGAATATACCACCAGGAACATCAAAAATACTCAGCAGGGTCTTTTCCTTTTTTTATATATAATTTTAATAAGAGAAATGCAATATTTTTTCTTGTTGCCAGTTCTCCAGGAGCTTATTAGGGAGACAAAAGGTGTGTGACTTCTTCTGTCACTCTCTATTTCCCAGTTTCTAGTTGTAATCCACTCTTTGTATTTGTGAATGATGGGAAGAAATACATATTTTTTGTTAAATCATATTTAATTTCAAAAGCATCTGAACTTTAGAGTATAACAAGTAATTTTTTTTTAAAAAGCTAAAATATGAAAATACCTTCCTATCATCTCTTTTTGCATTTTCATAGTCAACTGCTGAGTTTAATTCAAATTTTAATCTGTTTTCCCCATTTTTGAAATTACAGTTTCACAAAAACTAACTTGATTTCGAAAAAACAGCTTCAAACAGAGTAAAACTGGAGTACAAAACATGACAACTGAAAGCTGAGTACGCCATCTAAAATACCAAATTACATGTTTTAAAATGCATACTTGCATGAAAACTAATGACAAATGTTTTTGGGAAGTTTCCCATTTTGTTAGGAGATCTTCCTCAGTCTACAAATTAATCAGCATGAAGAATTTCAAAAGATCCTTTCTGGGGAATAAATAGAACATGAGCAGCAGATGAATTATCTGAATATACCCCAAAGAGAGGGATGAAGATTTAATCATAATTTGTTAATACTTCCTCTCCACAGTGAGCATATGGAATCTTGTTTCCTCGAAATGACAAAATTGCTACCTGAATCCCAAACAGTAAATGGGTATTTCAGCTTCCAGAAGTAAAATCTTTACCCTCCCTAAATATTTCTGCTGAGCACATGTCCTCAGTGCCTGAACTATGAGGCTTTTTATGTCTTGCTGAAGTCCCTTCAGGATTCACAAGAGAGGCAGGAGAACACCTATTATGTTGTATGTCTGCAGTGAAGCACAGCAGGAGAACACACTTAGCCTCTTCTGTTCTCTCTCCCATCTCTGCTGGATGACCAGGGTAAGGAAGAGCAGGTCTGCTTTGCCTTGGAAGCCTTGCGATTGAAGCACACCTCTGGGAGACAGGAGAACTAACGTCAAAGTCCTTCACTGCCCCATATTTACCACATTCCAGAAAAGTGCCAGATTTTTCTGGGATGGAAGCCCTCTAAATGCTTCCTGTGCATCTTCCACATTTTGCATAAAATAATTAAATATGTATTGGAGCCTGGAGTAAGAGGTCCTCTTACCTGGTGCTACAGAGTTTGGACTCCTCTTACCTGGGTGCTGCAGAGTCCTGGGCATATTCCTCTGTGACTCTCTCTTTCAATCTTTTCTCTGTTGTCCTTTGTACTGAATTGGGCTGTGTGAAGTGGGTGATACTTCAGAGGAGGAAAAGTAAGACGTTAATAAAAAATGTTTTATATCTCCCAGCTAGGGTCCCATTATATGTGTGGACTTAAGTCCCTGCAAAGAAAGAAAGGATAGTCTTGAATGGGCATTAGGGGAATCAGTTGTTTCTGTGTTAAAATAGATGAAAAAAGGTTTTCTAATACGATTAAATCTCTGTTATTAATGGGAGGTTACAATGTTTAGATAGTAAAAAATGAGGATAACATAATTTTAAAGAAGGCATCAGGCATAAAATCAGAGCAAAACATAACTGAAATGTGGGAAATCTACTGCAGACATCCATTTGGTTTAGGAAGAGTCACTGGAGTAAAGCTGGACTTATATATACTCATCTTAGTGCTGGCCATGCCAGAGGGATGGCTCCATCCAAAGCAACAAAGCATCTGTAATGCATTTTGGGAGAGCTGAATTATCTCCACACAGGAACAGCTCATGCCTTATTGGGCTTTTTAGCTCAGTCTCAACACAAATCATTCACTTCTATACAGAGCGTGGGGTCGGTTTCTGGAGCAGAATCATTGCCCATGAAGTAATAAAGCTTGTTTGACTTAAACTGGCTTTATGTTGAGACAGCTTCAGTCTCTACACCCAGGACATGGTAAATCCAGCACCTGGGTGAGCAGACTACAGAGAACTGAAAAGTGACTGCAGGCAAGCTGGGAACTAACATGTAGGATAAACAGATGCAATGGTTCATTTGGAAGAAATGGTTATATATGAAGAATGACAGAGGAGACAGCAGTGTTCATCTTCCACAGTCTGGGGTCACTTGAAGATGCTGCAGAAAAATCTGTCTGTCACTTTTAGCATAACTTATTTAAGGTGTAATCCATCTCATTCAAAAGACACTCCCTGAAATAGTGAAAAACCAAGCAGACTTCACTTCGTGAGAGAGTGCACTAGAGACAAAGGAGTTGTTCTAGCTACCTCTTTACTTTGGGAGCCAATTTGAAACAAGACAAAGGAGTTCTAAATTGCGCCCTGCCCTAAATCACAATGCTACCTGCTGATTTGTGCTGTCATGGATTTGCAATGGGTCATGGATGTGTTGCAAAGTTTTTGTTTGATGAAAACAAATCAAGCCTTTTTTTTCAATTTTCATCTTTTTTTCCAGTGCAAGTAAAGTAACCATAGACGTTAAGACAATAATGTTGTTGTACAGCAGCAATTTTGCAGTAATGCACATATTTAAACAACCTAATTCTTGTTCTGTAATTTCCAGCTCAGGATGTCTGTGGTAGAATTCCCAGGTGCAAAGTTCATCTGTGGTTTCCTTAATAAAAATATGAACTGCTAAACAACAGAGAAATGTCAAAGAACTCCTAGGTTGTGAGGCTGCAAGGCCCCAAGTCCCTTTTCAAATGCAGTGGAGGGTGGGTGCCTAAGTCCCTCCAGATCTCTTGATCTAAGAGATTTAGGCACCCGTATCCCATTAATTCATCCCCTCCCTCTACTTCCTGGCAGCGTAGACCTCTCCTGAGTATAGTGCGTCAGTCATACATCCTTGCTTGAAAGGACGCTTATTGCAGCCAGATAAGGAATATTCCTTTGGCTCTGATTCAGATGGATTTTAAAAGTATGATTTTTCTTGGAAGAAAACTGAATCCCTTAACTGTTTTCTCCTGCCACCACAGCACAACTACTGATTTACAGCAGCATGAAGTCTGCTTTTCCATCTACATAATATTTGGGGAAATCTTATGGCAACATAATGTGTAAATGAGTATAAGCAGAATGTGTTTGCTTTTCCTTCCTGCTTGTCTGTACAGAGATCATCTTGACAGTGTCTGGTTTGTGTTGAATGCTGCACATCAGGGGTTCTTTACACTGATGTTTGCACTGCAGGTGACAGCTCCTATTTGCCAACTGGGAATTAACTTTACAGTTTGCACCATCTCAGAGCATAAAAACCCGGCAAATCCACTCTCCCCTGGAGCAAAGCGGGCATAAAAACTGGTACCATCACCTCACTGGATGTTTGGCAGGGGAATTCAACTCTAAAACTTGGAGGACTCTCCTGAAAAATGGTGCTGAGGAAATGCTGCGAATCAACGTGTTTGGGTAGCCTAACCTTGCCTCTTCCCTACCTGGCACAGGAATATTTTTCCTGAGCTGTCTTGATGATTTCTCTGCCTCCTCTCCAGCTGTAAGTTTGCGTTGCCCGGAACAAGGTGTGGGCCAGTATCTTTACAAGTCAACTCTTTGCTTTTTAGACTTTCCCCAATCTACTGTTCATTTCTGTTCATGTAATTATATATGTAGCCCCAGGAGCAAAGAGTTTTTGAATTTTTACATGTTTTCAATTTGAAAAATTCCTAACTTTCACAGGAGGAGAATTATAAGGCTCCCTTTCAACTTCTGGTAATTTACGATTTCGTTTATGAAAGGATTGAATGCATTTGCTACAAGCCCAGTCTTGCATTCAGTATAGCCCCCAAAACTCCATCAACTGTAATGTGAATTTTTGTGAATATACTTTTCATGCAATGCAGTTTGGTGAACCTTTGAGATAGCACTTCAATACTTCACCATAATTTAATTTAACCATACAGTTAGTAAATAAGGCATGGTCATTAATATGAATAGTATTGTTTTTCATAGATATGTTGAAATCTGGTGCAGTTTACGTTGGTCACCAGCATAAATCCTTCTGCAGCAAGAAATAGCACGCAATTACCTAGTATTAACTTTATAGATTTATGAAACTCTTCAACTCAACAAGCCATATAATTAGATAAACACGTACCCTCAGTTCAGCATATTTTACGGATGGAAAATTTATTATTACACTAGATTGTATTAGCAGTTAACTAGTTAACTTCTCTCACTTTTTCATGGTACCTACATGGAGTCTGTGTTTGCTCAGTATCCTGATCACTCATACATAATTTTTTCTGCTAGATTGCAAAAAAATAAAAAAAAACCCAAAGCCAAAATTACAAAGCAAAACACAAACCCATTATCACACTTCTGTGCTTTATTTCAGTGTTCCAGACTGCAGACTATTTATGTCTTTTTTTTATCTCAGACAAACTAAGTTACTTTAGTTCTTTAGTCCTGTCAATCTCAGACTTACTTCTCAAACCTTCAGTTACACTTCTGACCTTTTTTTTCTGAACTCCTTCTAGCTGTTTAAATATGTTTCTTAGAGCAGAGCCACCCTAACAAGATACACTATCCCCAGAGTGGTAAACACGACAAATAGAGAGGTTATGCAAGCTTCTCACTCACTTACCTTGGTTTTCATTATATTGGGTTTTGATAGATATGAATCAGACTGTGATCACCTTCACCTGCGTATTCAAAGTGTCAATCTTCTGTTTTTACAGTCACTGGATGCCAGGAAGCACTCACATATTCTAAATGCATTGAATGCATTTTTTTAATAAGATGTATATTTTTTATTGTTGATATTAAATATAATATTAACCAGTTCTTAATTACTCTTAATTCTCTTTTCACTTATGAGTTACCATGTGAAGTTTCAAGACTGTTGAAAAAAATATAGGGTGATAGTGTAGTCTGAACTACAAAAATATTCCCTAGAAACACATCCACTTCATAATTCCCCATTAACAACTGTATCTGGAGAATTAACAGCTACCAAGGTTTTAATATTCCTAATATGTCATATGTTGATTTTATAATGTACCCTATTCATAGAACGCTGTGTGATAACAGTGAATATCTTAAAAAGTTTAAGTATATTGCATCATTTACGTTTATAAATGAGAATGCGTAATCTCATCAAAAGATAGTTTGACAAAAGTTGTTTTTATAGACCCATGTTGACTGATCTTAATTAAATTACCCTACTTTAGATTTTGAGTAGTACAGCCCTACATCAGCCATTCTATTATTTTGCCCTGTGTCAATGTCAAACTGTCAGGCATATAATTACCAGATTGTCCAATTTACCCTTTTAAAATATTGGTACAGCATTTATTTTTTTTCTACTTCTCTGGAATATTCCAAGATGTCGAGACTAACACAAACAAATTATTACTATTATTATTGTTGTTGGTTTTGTTGTTTTTAGAGTTGTTATCATTATTGTTATCATCCAGAGATTTTCTCAGCTGGCTCTTTTAAAACATTAAACCTTTTTCCAGATATAGATACTAAATTAACCCTGCAAAACTCCCTTCTGTCTATAAGTAATCTTGGACGGGATACTGTAGCTTTTATTTTTTTTTTACACTCCTTCAAACAGTAAGATTTTTTTAAAATTAACAATACAATTAATTCTGCCATTTCACACTTCAACACAAGAGGCCTAAGAAAGACATGCAGTATATGTTTTTTTTGGCTGTAAAATCATTACAATTTTTCTATGATCAGAAAAAAAACCAACCCAGGTATTCCTAAAAATATTTTTAACATACCAACTGGATCTAAGCTGTAGGTCAGCTAAAGTCCCCTCAGTCATCCCATTACTCTTATTTTTCCTCACTTACATTGTCTGAAGCAGTTGAAGCTACTCTTCCATTTCTGTTTGTGGTAAAACATCTACTTTCACAGAAAACCCTGCTTGGCTTTCAGGGAAGTGATTCACACCCAGTTCTCACCAAATAACCTGGAGTTGGCACATGACTATCACGTGTGCTCTCCCAGGGTACTGGGAAAGCTTCATTGGTTTCCTTGATAAATGGGCTAAAAAGCAACCAAATGAATAGATCATACTTGTGAGAGGAACTGGGTACCAAGCACAAGACTTCAGCAGACTTAGGCGTGGCATTCTTCCA
Organism: Dromococcyx pavoninus; assembly: GCA_033558185.1. Taxonomy (NCBI): domain Eukaryota; kingdom Metazoa; phylum Chordata; class Aves; order Cuculiformes; family Neomorphidae; genus Dromococcyx; species Dromococcyx pavoninus. Next base: position 4,088,515 of record JAUMJL010000063.1, on the reverse strand, counting down.
ATTTACTGTGTAGGCAGTCCCACTTGAGCTATTTGCCAGTGCTAGGGAGAAGTTCATCTTGCTCCAGCTAGCTGTGTTATATAACTCAGATGAATTACACTCTGGAATGCTTTGTTTCCCACCTTGAGTGAAAAGGAGCTCCTCTATTGTGGAGCATGCACCTTGCAGATGTGTAAAATCAGTTAGAATAATTCCAGCTTGAGTGTCCAATTCCGACACTGTCAAGACACATCTTGGGTAAACCTGATCAATATATGATGCTTATCATATAAAACTTATCCTGGCACTGTTACTACCAATTTCATGTTTAGAAAAAAACGGGTGTCCTAATTTTGGCTCGGATATAGTTGATTTTATTCCTAATAGCTGCTATGTTTCTGGATTTAGTGTGAGAAGAATGTTGATTCTACATATTGCTATAATTGTGCTAGGTAATGGCTGTGCTTGGCTAGGACAGAACTCATTTTCTTCGCAGCATCTGATGTTTTTCTAGATTTTAGTATGAAGAGACTATTGAAAAATACACTGATGGTTTTGACTGTTGCTAGGAAATCAAGGACTTTTTAATTTTCCTATGTTTTGCAAGAAAGAAGGTGCATAAATGTGGGAGGAGTGGAGCCAGGACACTTGTCCCAAACTGGCCAACAGAACTATTTCATACCATGAATGGCGTGGTCCATCTATAACTAAGGAGTTTGCTGGGGTTGGCCACCTGCTCTTGACGCTTCTACTCTCAGTGTCTGTCTTCTGGTACTTTGAATTTGGTTTTTTTGGTGAGCTTTTCACATTGGCTGTGATTTCTGGGATGGCTGAAACTGCTGTGTTCATTTTATCTGCTATTTGGCATTCACTACTTAGAGCATTTGTTCTGTGATCACTGCTCCGGATGGGCTGAGTATTATTTTGTTGTTTATCATCATCATCATTTTGTTTCTCTTCTTTTTTTATTCTGTTAAAACTGCTTTTATCTCAGCCCATGAATTTTCCTTTCCTTTTCTGATTCTATTTCTTGTGTGGGGAGAGGTGATGGAGGAGCTGTATAGTGTTCAACTGTAGGTTAAGGGCTAAAATAAGACCATGGATGTATTTAGACCTTGTAAGGAATACATGAAAGTAGCTATTCATAATAAGTTCACAAACTAGACCATGAGAGGATGTCTTTTTCTTGTGCAAATGATCTCAGAAATGCCCATGCTTAAATTTTCTATGGGTTTACTTTAGGTATATCTCCATTCCTGCTACTCAGGTTTTGCATCACTCCCTGCTGGTTGTTCATCTGCAGTGGAAAACAAGCTCCATGCTTTGGATATAAGGTTCATATTTAACAGCAGGACAGTCAAAAATTTAGCATAGTTATGTACCAGCAGGGATCTAATTTAGATTTGTCCTGCATTCTTCAAAAAAGAGGAGAATCAGTTTGATATATCCAACGACCTCTCAGAGTAAGATCTTTCTTTACTATTTAGTGCTTTGTTGCTTTATTCAAAAGATTTTTAAACACTTCATGAACTTGAGTTGTTTTTATTTCCTTAAGTGATATTGTGAAAATTAAGGTTTGCAAATACTTACACCCTTCATGTTTCTTAAATGACATCAGCCTTTCTTCTAAATGAAATGATTGTAAATAATCTCATGTAAAATTAAAACAAAGATTAAACTTTTCAAGTGAGTATCATTCATTCAAAAAATATTTGTACAGACCCTACTCACTTGTTATTTTTTAAATTATCTAAAAATCAGGTTTGATTCCTGGTATGCTTATTTATATGACAGTCACAATTCTAGTCTCACCTGCATGCACAGGATTTTCCTTCATATTTTTTCACTTCAGACCCATCTGTGAAAAAGCTTGTCTGTCTTTTTTCATTGAAAGAATGTTTGTTAGTTAGCTCTGCAGAGGAAGAAAATGTTTTCTAGTAATTGAGGACTGGATCAAAATCTAGCTAAAGTTAAGAGTAGAGCTAGTTCAGGATTTTTTTTGTTAAATGTTTTCATCAAGTAATTCCAATTCATAAACACTTTTCAAAGGAATATCCTGGTTTGATAAAACCTTCATTAAGAAAATAATCTTATAAGCAGTGCACAAGGTTTTGGACAAAACCCGAAACAGATATGCTTGAATCCAAGTTACTAAGATGCCATTGGTGAGAGGAAACACATATTGTTTGAGAGAACCAGATTCAAATTCTTCCTTTGCAGCAGGCAGCGTAAACATTTGAGCTACAATTTCTCTTATCCTTCAGGGAGGAGTACAGGTCAGTAGTTATTTACTCTTCCTTACTTTCATTCTAGCTTGAAGAGGATTACATACAACATCTCTAATTTCTGAGAGAAAGAGTCACACTTTGAGCTTCTTCCAGAAGAAAATATCCTTCCTTGTAATCTATCTCACATTCTAATTTCAATGCTTGTGAGCAGATCCATGATCTACCAGATCCAGATCTAGATTCTTTCTAGATCTGGAGCTGGTACTGTGACTTTGGATATTTCTATTTGAATATAATTTACTCATTTTCATTGTATAAAATCACATTAAAAGGAAAGAGTTTCCTGGAAAAGATTCTCTCTGGTGCATTGCCTTCTGGTTCATCTATCTATCAAGAATCCATCATCATTTTTACAGAGAGGATTGAAGGAGAAGATTTTAGAAATATATCAAACAGTTCATGTGAAAGAAATGCAAGAAAAGCTTTAAGTGTAGGAGGAAAAGAGTACAGAAAAGGAATGTAAAGCTCAGACTGCATGGGAAAGAGAGTTAACAGAAGTAACTATGTAATATAGAAACAAATCTGAATATGATGAAATATGCCAGAACAGGCAGGGATTTTTTAGTGACATAAAATAAGATCTTTTCATATGATTTTCCTGATAAATTTTCAATTTCTAAAGAAAGGTTACCAAATGAGTCAATTTCGGGTAAAGATTTCACAGTACCCTTAATCTTCACTTCGCTCACCCCTCCTAGGAAATTAAGAGTCTCCACCCTGAACATTTGTAGGCCTAGAAAACATGTTTAAACATGCTCTCTAACACCTCAGAAATCTGCCTATCAAAGGCTCCCTTTTGCAATTGACATCTGCTAGAAATTTCAGATGTACCCCAAACTGGTTTTATGGAAGTGCAGATGAGGGGGATTTACTCACAAAAGCTAGACACAAACCTTAGTATATCTCAGTGCTTACTGAGAACACTGAGGCTTTGTTCAGAAATTAAGTACTGCCTCTTTAAAACATAGCTGTTGCTTTTCTCTTTATTACAGCTATCTCTTCTGAAGTTCCTTCAAAGCAGCACAGAGACAGCAGTACATATTTCTTTATTGTATTTGCTTCAAGAGTCTCATTAAACTTATGAAATTACAATGTTGAGTCTACAACATAATGGCAAGGTGCCTTGTAAATGTACCTTACAATGAAGTTCTCACTCAACAGATCTCCCAGCCCCCAAGGGCTGCGCTCAGGAAAACCTTAACAATCAAGAAAGTGAAGCAGGTCTTATGCTCAGCATTGAAGTGGAGTGAAGGAGCTTAACATAAAGCCAAGGTAAAGGAAACTAGATGAGACACTGGCAGATGAATGAAGGGCTGAAACACAGCTTTTGTGAACCCTTAGGGCTTTCTTACTGTGTTTCGAATCTCTGCTGATCAACGTTTTTCTGGCTCCTGTCTGTTCTGCTGTCTGCTAGATGAAAGACAGTTTCAAATGAACCAAGCCTGTGTGCAGTATTCAGGCCAGGTTTAGATTCAGTGGAATTAAGCCAATTTGCAAAAGTCCAGCACAATGGCCCTACTGACCTTTCAGACAACAACTCCAAAATTTAAAAAAAGTGTTGTCTTAAACTTGCCAATTCTTTCTAAATGGAAGTTAAAATACAGTTTTCCTATTCATTTACTCAGCTTGAATTCCCTTAAGATGAAGAGCTGGATGTTTTGATTATTACAACATCTTTTCCTTTGGCCTCCAGACATGCAGCTTTCTGTGCTCACAGACATTCAGAGTACTGTACATCATTCCTGTGCTTTTACCATGTAACATTTCCCTTTTGCCCTGTCATTGACTCTCTCTTCTCTACCATGTCTAACAGAAGCTGCTTGTCTTCAATTTTAAGGTCTTTTCCATGTTTCCAGACTTTTTTCTCTTTCATTACCTAATTGATAAATCTGTGCTTTTACAGTGTTTGGTTGTTTTTGTTTCTTATTCCCCCCACTGCCTTCTTGCTTTCAGACAGGGACTTTCATGTTTCTTCTCATTTTACATGAACCTTAGCTGATCTCCAAACTTATTTTAAACACACTGTTCTATGACATTAGAACAATTTTGATGTAGTGGTTGTCTTGAGAACCTTCATCTTCCACATGACTGAAAGTACAGGTCTTGTGACACCATGATACAATCATCTTTTACTGCATAGATGGTTCAGTCATGTGCTACATTAAGGTCTTGTGATGGTCATGAATGCAGTGAGATGCTCAGTGGGCATGTTAGGTGATTAAAATGCTGCTTTTTCTTTCATGTAACTGGCTTTACATTCCTCCCCAGGTAGGAGAAGTTTTGATCCCATGCTACAGTATATTTTGGAGTGGTACTGTGTTAAAGAGCAGCTGAGAGGAGACTTCTAGAACAATTATGTCCTGCAGCACTTTCTTTATCCACATTTCGGAGTGGACTGGAAAAAAAGAAAACAAAACATGCTGGTGAATGAATGAATGGTTTAGATGGCCCAAACAGCTCCTACAAGTGTTTTAGTAGGGTTTGTCTCTTTACTTTTTGCCTAGAGAGCACTTAATACAGTGGAGTTGTAGTTTGTGGTGGTAATGGGATAATATAACAATAAAAATCATTATGCTACAAAACCTTAATATCGCACAAATATTTCCTTTCTTAGTATATGCCTTACAAAACGTTTGTGCTAGAGCTCTCCAGAGGCAGAAAAAATATTAACTTGCACCTTTGCAGGTGTAATTCCTTACTAAAGGTGCACAAAACTCTCTAAAGTTACTGGGTAATGTAAGGCCAGCTATCCTAATTTTTACTAAAAACCCTACCTTTTAAGAACTTCATACTTTCATGTTAACTTATTTTATTTACTCAAAATTTAAGTATTCTCTGTGTACTGTATATTTATACTTTCACCATAGTCAATGGAGAAGGGTTCTATTCTCTAAACAGCAGTGATCCACATTTCAACATTGGTGGGACAAATACCTCTAAATAATCCAACACCTCTCTGCTTACTTTTAAGCAATTAACTTGAACAAGGCGCTTAGATGAAGTCTAGGGAAACAGTGTCTTTGTATTGTTTAACCAATATAACTCATTCTTTTCATTCAGTTAGGCAGCATGAGCAAAGGTTTAGGTTTGTATATGAGGCTGTGTGATTCTCATACCTATATGCAGGATTCATACAGTGAAATCCCAGCTCCCCTAATGTTAGTATGAAACCAACAATTTATGTCAGCGAGACCAGAATCAAAATCAACACGAGAAGTTTAGTTATGGGGCATCACACTAAATCTCTCCAAATGTTTTCTAGAATGGAGCACAATTTTGAAAAGATAGCTTCATAAGAACCAGTTCAATATGGTTGGAGAGACCCAAAAAAAGAGTTAAAAGGAGTTGGAAACGTTTCAAATTGTCTTACCTGAGCAAGTCTGAGCTTCCCCATTTTTATGATAGATATCCATTTTTTAAACCACATTTTGTTTTACATTATGACTAGAAATATGTAAAAAAATTATCAACACCGACCAAAAAGTACACGTGGGCTTAATAATTTTACAAAATTGTTCAGGTGTAAGGTACAAAATATAACTGTCATCAAGGAGCACAGAAAAGTTGAAATAGTAGCTCTGGCTAAACTGCTTAAACCAAAAAATCATGCCAAATTCAACAGCAGAACATAAACCTTAGATTATCCCACCAAGGAAGATGCATTATGGTAAGAGTAATTACAGGTCCTTGCAATATCAAGTTGATCTGTAAAGAAAACAAAAAGATGAAATGATGCAATTTCCACTGACTCATAATTAAAAACACCAATGTAGTCACCCTATCCAGACTTTGGGAAACATGAGAGGAGTTCTCTAGTTAAACCATGATGTTTTAGTGCATTAATTCACTATCACACATGCAGATTTTACTGCAGTGATGCATATCAACTAGTGTTGGATTAGTAGTGTTCACTACATAGTTCATATACCTGGCAGAGGTAACAGGAAGCCATTCCAAAAGATAACGTGTCAAAACAAATCGTTTAAATTGTCTGAAAGGCAAATGTGCAGTCAGTAGCTCTTTTCATATGCTAAACCCTTGATATAATCCCAAACACAATAAAACTGTCAAAATATTTCTTCTACCCACTTCTAATAGGACATACATTAATTAAAACAAGCAATGTGTAATGGGATGCAGAACTTGCTCAAGTGTGCTCATATATTGAATTTCAGAGATGAGAATTCCTTCCTCCAGATTTCTGCTTTGCAGTCAGACATTTGGTTTCTAAGTCTTAGGTTATAATAGGGGCATATAAACTATTGGTTTCTCTCTGCAGTTCAGAAAGGACTGACTATACACCAAAATCTAGTTCGGGTCCTTCATTCCACTTTAATATTTTCCAAAATTCAGAGCATCAATCATCAATCACCCATTTTTCTCTGGCTGGAGCTATGCTGCTGAGCCTTCTTTGCTCTCTAGAAGTACCTCGTCTATAAACCATTTGATTAAAAGCCACAAACTCTCATTTCTATTAGAAAAGATAACTTGCAGCTGAGCTCTTTTGATCTTTATAGGAAGGACTTTATAAATAAAAGTATTTGCTCTGGATAATATGTGTAATACATTTTCCATCATCTGATGGGAAGGGAGAGAAAGTCTTGAAAGACTGAAATCTTCCTACCTCTTCTGTTTCCTCCCTTCCATGAAAGAAGATATTGCCTAGTTCATGCACACTGTCATGAATAGCATTCCTAGTACAGACACAGTTTATTTTTTCATTTGATTACACAAGTCAGGAGGGCTGTAAGTTCAAGTGTTAGTTTCCTGAAGATACTTTAGAGAGCAGTGTGAAACTCAAAAAGTTATTTGCTTCCTTTTTTTCTGTTTTTATATCTCCCTCAGTGAAATTGACAGACCTAAATTTAATTTCACAGATCCTCTTTATCATATAGAGTGATTTGCGGTGCTTAATATTTGTCATTATTGTTTCATGATACATTCAAGCTGTGCACTATCTGAATTTCATTGAACAATGCAGGTATCTAATGGTAGAAGAATTTCTTTTTTCATCTATAAGCCAATACAGAATATCCCTCATGTTGGAAGTGTTTAATCAACTAGTGTTTAGTTCCAAAGTTTAAGTGGCTCCATTTATTCTAGTGGTTAAACATGTATACTTTAACAATAAGGACCATAATGTTTCATCATAAAATGAACTCAATAGTCAAGCAAATAATATTTTTAAGATTTAGTAAAGTTCATCCATTATCAGAGGTGTCTCAAGGAACTGGACTTTATTAAATCCTGAGAAAAACCTCACAGGATTTAATGACCTCAAAACTGCAAAGAGACATTTCAGATTTTCTTTTCTTTTTAATTTTTTTTCCCAAAAATAAGTGTACCTGCAGACTTTGGCACTCTAAACACATACAGACTATTCCCACAACAGGAAAAAAAGACCTAAATTTGAATCCTCTCTCACATAAAAGTCTAATTCATCTTTTTTATTTATATTTACGAATATATTTTAAACCCAAACCAAAATTATTCTAGCTGAGATTAAAACTACCATGGAAGCAGTTCCTCCACATTTCCTCCACTTTTTAATATCTCTTCTTCCTCTTGCCACCCAGGGTAGAGGAAAATATACAGTTTTTTTCCCCAATTCTTCAAACTCATAACTGACCATCATATGTTTAACTGATGCTTAGGGGGGCTGCTATTTTTGATATATCTTCTTTTTCTCCCTTCAGAGTCTTTGTTTTTCCTGAGCCTGATCTTATAGGAAAAAAGGCAACACTGGAGGTATATACAGTGAGAAGAACATATTCTGTTCTCTAGTCTATGGCATCCTTGTTTCTCTTTTTCTTTGGTGTCACAGTAAGGCTAGATCCAAATAGAGTTTATATTTGCTCTCAGAATAGAATCCAGATTGCTGTGCTAGGTGCCAAGGTTTTCTTTGCAACAGCAAGCAAAAAAGAAAAAGATTATGATAAGGTTTGGAAAAGTAACCCAGCCAGTCCCATGAGCAAACTGAGTTGATTGGGAGATCTAGGCAACAGGAAACATACTAGAAATACAATCAGTATGGTGTTCTGAAATTTTAACTCTCTCTGGAGCTTAAGGGCATTACTCCCAACTTTTGTGGTTGCATATGTAGTAGTAAGCAAAAGAAGCCACAAACCATTCTGTGATTCCAGGATTAAGTGGCATATGACGTTTCAGCTAAAACCTTTTCCCCACCACAACAGAGTGGCCACAACAATGGAGTCTATTTGCCTGTGCTAGCTCCTGAATCATATCTGGGTATTGCTTACGAGAGAGTTGCTTGGCCTGGGCCAACAGTTCAACTGCTCCTACCAGTGATTTGTCTCTGTAAGTTATGTGTGACAGTTCTTGGGCTCATTCCTTGGCTTTGTCACATTCACTAGTGTAGACTTAAGTTGTAAGGGTATTTCCATCACGCCAAAATGAAGAAGGCATAAACACCACGTTTCCTCTCACTGACAGATTCCTTAAGTGTTGTGCTACTTTTTAAGAAGAGGGAGACTTCAGCCTGTCTTTTATCCACCTGTTTGGAGCTTCAGGTCTCTGAAGTGTAATTAACAAGTTATGTATGCGCTGTGTATTTCCTGTGTCATACACACACAATAATGCTCAGAGTAATGTTCTCTACTTTCTGTGACGAGATCTTTGCAAATACCAGTTTGTATCAACCTCATCTTTCCCAGCGTGCACTGCAGCATTCTCTTCTTCAGTGCCTGAAGGAGTTGATCATCTCTTTTCAGTTCTGTCCCAAATTTGTCTGGGACACATTGAAATTTGGATCTTTGTAACTTTAGCTCTTTTGTTAATTTAGGAAATTGCTATCACAGAGTTATTTCCTCTCTGTTGCCCTTCTGTATGTATTATTACTTTAGCACTGAGATCTAAAGAGGGAGATTAAACAAACATTGCTTATTGTTATTGTTACTATCACAAATGTAGAAATATGGAATAGTTAACACTTACATGCAACATTTGAATTAATTAGGGAAAAGTTGAACAATTGCAGTATGATAACTGTGAACAGAGTAAACCCGCATGAGGTTGGAATAGGCCACAGAACACCTGCACCTAGTCCCTTGCTCTCTGTCACTAACCCTAAACTCAGAGACTGGGAAGCTGAGTTACAAGTATGTAAATTAAAGTTACGAAATTTTTCAGTATATGAAATCCTGAGAATACATAAACATTGTATAATTCCACATAACTTTCAGAAACATTGTCAAGAAGCTCATTTGAGCAGAGATTCACAATAGCAATTAAAGTGCAATGCAGAGCTCTTAGCAAACTGGGTCTCAGCGTTCGTAATCGTGATAACTCAGGTACCTTCTGTAACATATGGAGAGAATTTCACCAGTGAATGCTTAACATCGAATATCTGAGTCTGGAGATAAAATAACCAAACGTAAATACAGTACAAAAGTTATACAAAAACATGAGTGGTATGGACAGTGTGATGATGGCTTGGTTGCTCACTATCTCCCATTACAAGAAAGAGGGCACATCAATTGACACTAGTGATTTAAAAGAAACAAAAGGAAGTGGTTCTCTGATAGTGGGTAGTAGTTCTGTGAAATTTCTTGCAAAAGAATGTTGGATGCTCAAGAAGTCTATGTGGATTCAATCAAAGATCAGACAAAATCTCAGCAGAAAGAGCTGTGGGGGTTACCAAACAGACACATTGCAGCAGGCTTTGGAAATTCCTAAGGTTGATAAGAGTTCAAAGATGAAACTGTATGGTGAGGGAAGTATCCTATATTTCTGGCTGCCTGCTTCCTCTTCCCTAGGCATCTGCTTACAGACAGAGTTCATTGGGTTTGCCTGTTCAGAAATGCATCTGCCCTCTAGTGACAAAATCACTCACAATTTTCTTCATTTAGAGGGATTCATGGAAATTCAGGGGAGAGAGCAGCCCTCTCTGCTTGTGCTGGGCATGCCACACTGTAGCAGGGATGCTTTGGGTGTACCCAGAGTCCTTGATTCTTGCTGCATGTCCCTGCACAGACGGTTAGTCAGGGTAGGTGTTACTAGATGTGGTGGGTCTTTGAGCAGCAGCTGCTGCTGTTGAGGGACATCATATCTTGCTGTCTGTAGGTGTACTGGCTCCCAGAGGCATTCTGATCATGGCGTAGGGCTGATTTTCTCCTTTTTTATGAGGCAGGGTACAGGGAGAAACTTATGCAGGGAAAACTATCTGCCATCAGCATACCCTATTCACAGAGCAGCAGGGAGTGGAATCCATCCTCCTCTGACTGGTCATTCTTTGTGTTATTCAACTTAAATAATTTGAATGCCAATTTTATAAATTATTTCCATTAGTATGAGACCTGTCAAGAAGACAATCAAGAAAGAAATTCTAGCCTTAATCAGCAGACAGACAAAGTTCAACTTATTTATACAGTTCACTACTGTTTATAGCAGAGAAAGTGATGTTATAGCCTCTAGCAAAGTCTGTACAGAGCATTTCAAAAACACTCCAGAGGAGGACTTCAGACAAAGGATGGCTCCAGTACACTCAGTCCAGCCAATAATTGTATACACTAAGAGAAGAACAATAGCTTAGTCACCCCTCTTAAACTTGTCTTTGATATAAGGAATACAGACAAGGATTGGCTTACAATATATGGCCTGTGCCAAGCCTGGATCACTGCTTCTTGTCAGTGAAAGCAGGAGGCATACTGTTATGAAAACGCTGGACATTGCATATCCCTAAATTCTTGCTTAGCATCTTCTTCCTGGTCCATCAGACTCACAAAATACAGTGCTGGAAATGAGAAAAATGGTGATGGACCCTGTGTTTTTAACCAGTGCAGATGTTCTTTTGAGAGTGCTTGGCAGAGATACTGAAATTCAGGCTCCCCATTCCCAGTCTTTTATCCAAGCTTAAAGATAAATTTGCACTTTTCTCACTTATTTCTGACTCTAGACTGAATGACTCAGATGAAACAAGTAAAGAAATACCTACTTCATAGATTTAGAGTAGTATTTACACGCAAATATTGAGTGGCTTACTGATGCCAGAGATAAAACACAACCCAAAGTTTCAATGCCTGATAGTTTTATTCTATTATATTTAATTGTTGCAGGTCTTCTCGTATCTTCAGAGGAAGGTGGTAAACTGCTTGAGTTTTAAGAAAATGCTGATTTTGGCCCAGTGCTTTCTGTCACAGCAGATGAGAGCATTCAGAGCTGTGCTTGACCTTCAGAATGACCTATTCTTCTGTACAACAGGAAATCCCTTGACAAGCTATTCCAGCAAGGGGCTGGGAATGACAATGGCAGCCAAAAGGGAGGAGAGCTATAGAAAGGTGAGGCAGGGAGCACACTGCAACAGTCCTGAAGGGTCACTGAACATGAAGTGTGCTTTATGTCACTGTGTCAAAATTATCTCCCCATGGAATGGCTGTCTCCTGGCGTACAGACATTATTGCTACAGAGGGGACAGCCTACTCTAAATCCTCAAGTAGAGGAGGTTAAAACAGAATAGATCATATTGTAAGACTTCCTGTCCCAAGGGCCACTTAGTATATGTCTTTCATGTATATGTGTTTTAAAATCTTTTGTTTTCAAAGGTTTGTTCTCATCTGCCCAGTATATTTTAGTTATACATTTAAATTGAGCAACAGCTTCCTTGATTTTCCTGTGAATTGTGTTTATACATACTTTATTAACACAGTGATTTTCATAAGGATGAGACCCACCCTCATCAGACCAGTGCTCTTGTAGAACAGAACTGTTTTGGTTAATTTGCGGTCTTCAGAGTTGACTGAGCAGAGAACAGGCATATGAAAAACAAGTTTCTGTCTCTGATATCATACTAGCCCTGATATACACATACTACACCCACTAACTTGGAAATTCACCAGAACTTTCCAGTCTTTTATAAGAGAAGCATAATTCAGAAAACAATATATTTATCTCAGTGTAGATATTTAGCCTTTTGGCTCATGTTTTACTCTGTTTTGTAGTTCAGTTATATACCAATAATCCTGACACATAATGCAATGAATGCCTGTTGTTATGCTAATATTTTTGTCTAGAGCAAAATGAAACTAAAATTGCATTTGTTGGGATAAGCAAGATTCTTTCATATTTCAAATCCAACAGAGTCTGTATAATTTTACAAGTAATTGTGGTTTATACATTGAGATTTTCTTTTATTTTGGTATCAGTTCTCTTTTTATTACATATACAGTTGTTTTATTTTTTCAAGAGCATATAGTGGATGAGAATTTAAGAATGCTTCTCTGATGAGCGTTTTGATCAAAATTTCTACAAAGTCTACTGGGACTATAGAATTTAAATCTCTTGTGAAGCTATAGAGTAAAACTCATGAAATAAAATTGAAATAATTCTTACTGCCAGACAAAATTTTGAAGTCAACATTTGTACTTGATTAACTGCAGAAATCTTGAGGGCATTATTTTATTTTATAGGATTGTATAAGATGTACATAATAGGTGAGTTGTTTGCTTGTACCTGTTTAAAATTATGAGGATGTTTATGGTAGCAAAAAGATTGTGTTATTTTTATAAGTTATAAAATACAACCAAATGGAAGCGTAATAATTGTAAAGTATAGTAAAAAAATCTAAAGGAATAAGTACCAATTAAGCAATTACAGATCTGTTATGCCCAGGCCAGACTGGGAGAGGGAAAGTATCATTTCTAGAGGTCACGTAAGTCCAAGTTCTCTATTGGTAGAAGAAAATACATAACATTTTGAGAGCTGTGTGGAGATCCTGCGCCAGCAAGAGATTTTTATTAGTGTATCTGCAAAAGCCATCAGCAGCAGAGCAACCTCAGGCAGCTTGGAGCAGATTTACTGTCCCTGTAACACTTGCTAAGAAGTAGAGCCACTGGTGCATATTGACATGGTCGTTCCTGAGCTGTAGCCTTCTGTTCCCAACAGCAGCCAAAACACAGCAAATTTTTCATATGCACATGCAGGGTAAAAGCTGAAAAAAAAGATATTCCCTGCACTGTTAGTCTCAAGGCTCATAGTGAGGATGGACTTGTTATGACTCTGCGAACAGGAGTTACATGTGGCTTTAGAGTTTAGATTAATCTAGCCTGTCTGTTTGTAACAGTATGGACTGTGGCTTAGCATCACAGCTGATTTTTGACTGATTTATGTCCTTAACATTACTAAGTAGAAAGTCATGTTGTGCTCCTATTTTTCATAGTGTGTATCGTAACAGCAATCTAATATAAAGCAATATTCTTGGTAATCTAAATTGGCTTGTCCACATTGAATTCATTTCTGAAAGCTATTTTTACCCTGATTGAGAAGTTTATCCACTAATTTTGCTCAAAATTGCTCAAAAAGGACATAAAACAGACATGAACTTATGCAGTTATACGGAGGTCCTTCAGACCGACATTTAAATCATGAGTTATCTGGAAAAGAAAAAATTGTTCCAGTTGTTGTCTGCTTTATACTTCAAACATACCAGAATATCTCTGATGTTTAAGTATATTTTGATTTTATTAATTTATTAGTAAAGACAGTCTCCTTCCAGAGTTTTCAGTAGTGCTGATTCTTACGGTGTTCCCACATCAATAGCTCTTTATCAGAGTTTCATAGCACCTATGTCTTACTTTCTATTCAGTAATCCCATTTATTTTTTTAGATTATCTTTTCACTTACAGTGACTGCGTGCCTGGTTTATGACTTTTTTTCCAAGGATCTCCTTAGTTATACGTATGTTGATGTAAACTTTTGGATGAACTTTTCAGGCAATTATCTTGGGGCTAGAATTCACCACACCTTTTTGCTGAGTGGTGTCCTGCTTTGTAGTCATTGCCAATTCGTAAAAGTTTTAAACTTGCGTGAGTAGTGTTACACCAGCTAAGAAGTCAGTCCCAATAATGATTGATTCCTACACAATTACATGTGGTGCAACTTACTGCTGTTGTATGAAAATGGCAATCATACCCTTGCTGTTGTAAGTGGCAGTATAGCTAAAACATCACTTGCCACTAATTTATTAAAAATAATCTAATAGTGTCTTTAGATTAAGTAGGTTTTGTGTTGCACTGTTTTGTGATAAAATGGAAGAGGGTATTAGGAGTCACTCATGAGCTGGAGAAACAGAGTCTTCACTGCAGATTAAGCAAGGAAATTATTTTGCTTTGGCTACATGCACTGAACAAATGTTTTAATCACAAATTGTCCCTACTCTGAGCATTCTTGTTGGGAGGAGTTGGAAAACAGAATATCAACATCTTATCACTGAAAAACTGAAGCACTTGGAACTGTGTACTGGAGAAAGATCTGATTTCTGAAAGCACAACCACCTGGAGAAAGCACTGAGCTGGTCTTGAATCATACACTCAAACACTTAATGTCATGAAGCAGTCCTTAGGCATGTTTCTTGGTTTCCAGATTCCTCTCCAGGCTTACAAAACACTGTCTTGTGTCTTGGTTGACCTGTGGAATCTCAGATTGTACAAGATGCTTGTGTACAAATAACTGAACAGAGCCGCTAATCTTTACAAACAAGGAGGTATGAGTCACATTAGCATCTGAAGACAGGAGTAAATGAACATTACACCTTGAACATAATAAATTACAGAATCGCTGAATTGTTTAGTTTGGAAATAAACTTTTAAGATCATCAAGTATAACCTTAAACCTGATACTGCTAACTCCACTACTAAACTGTGTCCCTAAGTACCACGTCTACTCATCTCTTAAATATCTCCAGGGACAGTGACTCAGAGATTCAGACTCCCCATAGGACCCTGACCCAAGAATACACACTGTACTGAAAACAATGTGACCAATCATTATCAACAGCTCTCCCATGCTATTTCTTAACTATACAGATGTAAAACAGAGGATACTGAATGTTGAAAGATGTACTGCCACAGTTCTTAGACTCAGAATTTGACAGATCTTTTGTTTTTAAAACTTGTTTGTAAAATCCAAGGGTTCTTTAAAACGTTTATTTTCCCCTCAAGGAGTCTGAGCAATTGGTGCCAACAGGGCAGCTGTCAAGTCCCAGTATTATATGTGTGTGTAGAGGGGAGCTGGATTAACAGAAAAATTCATAAGAAAGCATTTCACTGTTGAGATTTCCAAGTGGTTTGTGTTAATAATAAAAGGGTGGGGAGAAATCATTTGAAATGATTGATATCTGGGTCTGGTTTCTAAAATCTCAGGCATAATCAGGCTAATTCTAAGACATGCCACACAGCTATGGCTTTGTGTTAAAGGAGATTATTAACTCTTATGGACTCCACAATAGGTAATGCATTGACTGTATGCCATTACCATTTAAATACACAAAAAACCCCAATAAAACCATTGAAAAATCCAGAGGAATACACAGCATGCATTTATATGGAACTCATTAACCCCATTTAAAAAAGGTCAGATAGGATTTTGAATGTTAATGAGTCACTGGAGAATAGGGAAGTTAAATGAGATGGATTAAAAGGACAAACTATCTAGAACATCTGCTAATTTACCAGTCTTAAAATAAACTTATGATAACAGCAGCATGTGCGGTCAAATCTGCCAAGTGTCAGTTATTTATTAAGTATAGTTGAAGATTTTGGATAATTCCTTTACAAGAAATGGATATTGTCCAAGAAGACATTTGTTTGAAGGATCAGACAACCTCCTCCTTATTAGTCTAACACTCCAGTCTTTCACTCACTGGAATCTTAAAATGAAGATGGCAGTAGCCAGATGATTCGTTACCTAGTTACAATCATTTGCTCATTTTTTTAAGGTAAAATAATCTTTTCGCCTGCTGCCCACTATATAACCTCCTCCTCTATAAGCCAGAACATTAAGACTTTTCTGCATCATATTTTCTTCAGCTGTTGAAGCCCTGTGATATTTGACCTGCAACTTCCAAAGGACTTGCTCTCATCTACCCCTGGGCAGGAAAAATTCCAGGCTTTGTTACAGCCAGGGGCCAGACAACTGGAAAGTGTCTTTGCAGAAAAGGACCTGAGGGTCCTGGTGGACGAGAAGTTGACCACATACCGGCACTGTGCCCTTGAGACAAAGGCTGAGGGCATCCTGGGCTGCATTAGGTAAAATATTGCCAGAAAGTTGAGGGTGGTGGTCCTTCGTCTCTACTCGCTGTTGATGAGACATGTCTGATGTGCTGAGTCCTGTGCTGGGCTTCCCAGTACAAGAAAGACAGACATGGACTTACTGTAGCCAGTCCAGCGAAGACACAAAAGGAGGATTAAGGTACTGAAGGTTGAGAGAGTTGGGAATATTCAGCCTCAATATGAGAAGGCTCAGGGTGATCTTATAAGTGTGTATAAATATCTGACAGGTTGAAATCAACAAGGAGCCAGACCCTTCCCAGTGATACCCAATGAACAGAAAAGAAGCCATTGGCACAAATTTAAATACATGAAATTCCACTTAAACATAAGAGATTTTTTTTTCTTTGTGAGGTGATCAAACACTGGAACAAAGTACTCAAAGAGACTATGGAGTCTCCAGCCTTGGAGATATTCAAATCCTGACTAGACATAGCCCTGAACTACCTGTTTTGAGCAGGGCATTGAACAAGTTGATTTCCAGAAGTCCCTTCTAACCTTGATCACTCCTATGAGCTTTTAATTCTTTCAGTTTCATAGAATCATGGAATGCCAGGTTGGTAGGGCCCTCAAGGATCATCTGGTGCAACCTTTATAGGTGATATATAGTTTAAATGAGATGGTGCAGCACCCTGTCAAGCTGAACCTTGTCGAATGTCTAGTGTAGAGGAATCTACCACTTCCCTGGGGAGATTATCATGATGTTTAACTCTTCTCATGGTGAAAAATTTTCCTCTGGAATCCAATTGGAATATCCCCAGGAGTAACTTACTCCCATCAACCTTTGTCTTTTCCATATAACTCCTTTTAAAAAAGGAGCCTCCATCTTCCTGGTAGACACCCTTTATGTACTAGGTCTCTCCTAAGCCTTCTCCTCTCAAGGATGAACAAACCCAGTTCTCTCAGCCTTGCTTTGTGTGGTAGGTTTCCTAGTCCTCTGATCATCTTAGTGGCCCTTCTCTGGACACTCTCCAACCTGTTTGCATCTTTTTTTGTGTAGCAGGGATGAAAACTGGAGACAGTTTGCCTAACAACAGATACATGTGATCCTTTAAAGGCTGGAAGGGAAAAACATTCTTCTCTATGCTTCCAATACAAAATGTTTTTCCAGTGATAAATGTGATTCATCACTTTTCATAGAAATGCCAGATTTTTAAAAGATGATGCCTGCAGGCACAGTTAGGCAGCTAAGTAGCCATCTACATTTAAAAAAAAGTTGAGCTGTCTCCCTGAAGTGCCAAAAAATTCAGGCCAATATTGGTTTTTCACCTTGGAATCCCAAGTGTATTAAGTGATTCCTTCATTGTTTAACTCTTGTGCATTTTTGCTACTTTAATTTCTTCTCTGGTCCTGTTTCACTGTTAGCCTGAGCCTCATGCAATCATCTGCATCACTGAAGTGAAACATTTTTTATTGCTTTCTTCAGGCAAAAGGAGAAGGGGTAAAAATGAATCAGACTTTGAAGGCAGAAAGAGGAAACAGGATCCTGGAGAAAGAATTAGTGCTCTGAAGTAGAATTTGTACTCTGAAAACCACACTTGTTGTCTAGGGCCAGGTGACAAAATCCTTACTGCTTCTTCCTTCCAAGGTGTCTTCTTTATATGGCTGTAAACATAAAATGCACTCTCTCATTTGTTTGTTTTGGCAGGGCTGAGTAGAATTGTTCATTTTTTGTGATTCAGAAAAATGGACATTCCTTCAAATATGTTTTCTGGGATTTGCCATTGGTGCTAGGATCCTGGTCAAATTCTCTTCTTGCCACTACTTTCTTTTACAATGTG
Source organism: Dromococcyx pavoninus (assembly GCA_033558185.1). Lineage (NCBI taxonomy): Eukaryota > Metazoa > Chordata > Aves > Cuculiformes > Neomorphidae > Dromococcyx > Dromococcyx pavoninus. The sequence goes on along the minus strand of JAUMJL010000063.1, from coordinate 4,070,407 downwards.
ACTACCAGAAGAATATCAGTGTTTTTGCCATACCTTAATGGTTAGAGCACTGTCTGCAGAATTTGCGGAGCTGAGTTTCATTTCCTGCTCTGTCTGAAAGGATCCAAATTCAGTAATTCTTCATCCCAGGGAAGTTCTTTAACTCTGGGACTGAGCTGGGAACAGACAGTCCTGCATCCCTCCTTTTAGTACTAGACTATTAAGTAAAGAATGAAAGATTTATGAGATCAGCAAGCAAAACACTAAGTTCAGTCTTTCAGTTGAAAATGAAGAATTTTATTTTGTTTCCTGTCTTGGTCCCTGTTTAAGCATTTTACATTAAGTAGAGTTAAATGGAATACAGAAATCAGAGCCCAAAACTTCATAATATCTTCCATTTATCAGATATGGATCCTTTTAAAGCACTTGAGAGGAGGCGGTCATGATGGCTGCATAAAGGTTAGTTTGCTTTCAAGCAAGGAAGAAACCTGTGTTCCAGGTCTGCTTTATCATTAGGGACTCAAAACTCCTTTCCAGTAGACTGCCTTACCCACAAAGAGAGATTAGCTATTATAGAAGGGGTTAAATGTTGTTTTCCAGCTGACCCAGTGTGCAATTCACAGGCCAAAACCAAGCACAAGAAAAATGCAAGTTGCTTTGTGTTACAACAGTTTGGGGCACAATGAAGACCTAGTTTCTGTACTCTCTTTTGTGCTTCTTTCTTTTTTTTTTTCTGCTCCAATGACTGTTTAATGTAAACTGCATAAACAGCCAACAGAGCAGGAAATTGAACTCAGATGTGAGTTGGAATCCTCCAAGGTGAAAGAAAGTGTGAAACCATAAGGTCCTCCATTTTGCTGGAGAGTTGTCTGAGCGCTCAACTGTAATGGGAAAGCTGGTATAATGCTGGTGTGGCATAATTTTAAAAAGGTAGGACTGATTTTTTCTTTTTTCTTGCATAACATTTTCATGGAGCTGGGATTTCCAGTGAATACAATCACCTCCATCCTAGCTCTGATACAGACTACGGATTGTTTAGTAGTGGAGCATTCAGGTCCATACTTGTAACTGCTATTTTGGTAGGCAACTCCTACTTTCCTCTTATTGTGTAGGTACTGAATGGCTCTAACAAGATACCTCATTCTCCTGTGCACTATATACACAAACTTGTTACCTAATTGAGGGCACTGTGTTTTACCTCCTGGGGACAGACATCTTGCAGTCAGGCAATGTGGTGCCTCACTTAGAGAAGCCTAATCCCTTCACCTGCCCAAGCTCCATACTTTGCTTCTGTTGTCTCACCTGGAAGACGACTTTAACTGTACTTATCTGCATATTTTTTTAACACAGTTCTTTGAAGATTTCTAAATGTTGTCTTACAGAAAAACATTTTTAATCCCTGTGTAAATCTCATGGTCCTCATGAAAATGAATAACATACATTTATATGGGTGTAATTAATTTTGCATTAAATAATACAGTTACAACAAGAGCTACACATCTTACAGGGTAAAGATCAACAAAAAAAGAATTTTATGCACTGTACCATTAGCAAATCACTGATTCTTTCTCCAGATTGAGGCAGGCATCTCAAGGGGGGAAAAATATTTCTTGAATGACAGTAAATTAGTTCAACAGTAAACACACAGTAATGAATTCCTGGATTAGAAGAACATGGCTCTTCTACTGTAGAAATTGACTGAAGGAGTTCGGAAAAGTATTCGGATGCAGTCAGAAAATATCCCAAATGGCACTGGAATCTAATAAATACAGGCAAAGGTTTTAATCCTTTTTTCATTGCTTTGCATATGTGAAGTAGAAAAGGATTTAAAAGGTAATTGATGTACAAGAGAAGTGAGGGTGCCTTGAAAGTACAACTCTTCGAGAACCTGACTTTGCATTCTCATGGTTACCAGATGATTATCTCCTGCTCTAGCTAAAAAAGTCTATCTAAGACATGTTGATGTGTCACACACAGAGACTAAACCAAGTGCAACTTAAGGGAGATAACTAAAAACCCAGTCAGATACTCATCTGTTTTAAATCAGTATAGCTTCACTGATGTCCACATGCTTTTGCCAACTTACACAAGCTAAGAATCAGGTCCTGCGTGTTAGCATTTCATCCAAGTCCAGCTTGGACTCATTGCAGCTAAAGTATTGGTTGGAGTAGATATTTCTAAAAAGCCACTCCATTCCCTTTATCCCCGACCATCTCGATGCCAGGGTGGCTCCCTGCCCAATTTTGGAGCAGCCCCGGGGTGAGGTACTGCTGCTGTCTGCTGCAGTGTGGCAGCTTTCAAGTCAGTAGCACAGGAAGAGTTTCACAGGAAGTAAGCAATGTGAGGATATGGAAAATATGAATGGAAGACCAGTCAAGTATTTACAAAAAGAAAACTGAATGTTATTGTAAGCTTTGCAACAAAGTTTCCTGTAAACAGTGGACAAATATTGTTGTCTTAAATCTCCATATTTTTCCAAGTCACCAACTAAGTTTTGAGTCTCAGTATTTGACTTTCCAGCTGGGTCACCCCAGAATTTTAAAACCATCCATTCATTCGTTTGTTCTCCTAGTCTACTACCTGTGTAAGAGCACCAGAACACTTCTAAAATTTATTGCAATGACTTTTGGGATCTCTAAGATCGTGTTTCTTTCATTCTGGAGAAACAATAAAACAAACCCAAGCCCAGCTTTCTACAATCTTCATTCCTTAAAGATGTCTGATGTCTGCAGTCAGAAAATGTTTTTAATTAGTGATCACCATCTCCTCTTATCAGAACTATCTGATTCTTATGGTTTTCCAGATTTACAAAGAGTTTTTATGGTCACACAACAGATTTATTAATTGCATAACCTTTTCTTTCAAAACAGTTCCCTTTCTCTACCAACCTTATTCCATCTTTCATTTCCATTCATTTAATTCTTTTCTTTCAGTTGCCAGTGGGGTTTGTTTGGGTCACTGTTCTTCTGTTTCCCACAAAAATGGAAAAATAATGAACCCACAAAATAGCTTAGAAAAGAAAAGTTTATTTCTGCTTGTTAAATCATGAATTTTTTTTTCTGAGATGCATTATCAACAAACAAGGGAATTCATTCTAAACTCATGCAAATTCATTATATCCTTTCCAGTGAGAAATTTTTAAAGAAAAAAAAAAATTCCTCTCTACTCCCTCAAGAAAAATCTAAGAGCAAATAACTATTTATAACTTCTCCTTTATCAGAACTTAGTCTAGGTATGTTATTTTTTCTTGTATTTCTTGAATTTTCTTGAATTTAAAGTTGAATGAAATTCTACACTTAGGAGGGATTTCAGTAACCCCACAAGTAACACTTCATGTCAAATTTTCACACTCCTCCTGAATTCTGTCATTTTTTTTATCAGAAACATTCATCTTTGTGATTGTTTTCAGTGACCAGACATTGTCCATTGTCAATTACCCACACATATTTGAGACGACGAACGCTATCTTCAGGAGATAGATGCAAACGATGCTGAGAGGTGGAAAATGACTGTAGGATTTATACCAAGCAGTACTATGGTCTGATTCTTTTCTGTTGTGTTTACTGGCAGCATTGCAATATGCAGATTTAACACGCACAGTTTGCGTTAAAGTTGGTGGGAGCTGTTTCAGTGGAGACAACCGTGAGGGCACGAACTGACACAATGTGTTTGACATATGCTCAGCCTTGCTTCAACCGTGGCAGCAAACTCTCACGTGAGATCTCGCCAGCTTGTCTTCAAGTACGTAAAGAAGGGCCAACTATTCAGTCCATGTGAAAGAATGCGTCTCTACTGACATAAGATTTGCATGGTTTTGTCTTGGCTGAAAATCTGGTCCTCAGGCTGCTTTAAACTACACACTTTGCTTCAAAATGGGTCCCATTTTGTTTAGTGTTTCTAATAATCCTGGAGGAAAAAAAAAAAAACAAAAAAAAAAGAGACAAAAGATGAAAATTAAACCAAACATCTTCAGAATTAAAAGTGAAAATGAGATTTTGACTCTGTTGAGATGACTCAAAAGTTATTGCAGAAGTCAAGATGAGAATTCAAGCTTCTAGAGAGGAGTGTTTGTCTTATGTAAAGCTCTTGACAAATTTCTGTAGACTCATCTTTTATATCCTACGAAACATGCCTCTGCTTTCAAAAAGAATTTCAGTAGAGAGGGGGAAAATATCTTCCATATATACATGCTACTTTGCTTAAAATATTCTGATATTTCATCCAGTAAATCTTGCTTTCTGTTGATCATGTCCTCTTGATGTCAAAGGAGTTTGCACTAGGTAAGTATTAACAGAATATGGCTATGAATTTGCCCCCATAATTATTTCTTGAAAACACACATTTACAGAAGAAAGAGACACTGAGGGTACAGAAAATGAAAATAGTTGCATAACCACTTTTTTTCCAATGGTTACATATTGCATATTGAAATACACTTGAACTCTTCCAGTGTTTTATTCTAGGATGATATACAATGATAGTTTGCAAGGGGAGAGAAGTCAGAAGGAAAGAGATGCCAAGAATATGCAGTAATAAAAATATTTCTAGACCATTGTTTCCTTATTTTTTTAGTATCAGTTCTAGAAAAATATGTATTTTGGCTACCAGGCTTTGCTTCAACCTGCTTTAAAGGCAACCTTTAGTATGATCACAAACAGCCAAATACAGGCTGCTGTAATGCTACTGGTTGCACTGGTATACTTCTCTGTTGAATCTGGCCCATGATAACTGTATCACTGTGAAATTAATGAAAGCATAAATTAAACAGTAAAGTCGCCAAACGGAATAGCAAGTTAAGCCAGAGGAAGAAATGTAAGAAATGTCTAACACTGGGTTGAAAGATTTAAATTAGTGACAGTTTTCCACTTTTAACAATTGGAAACAAGATGTATTTCTCACTTTTTTTGAACGTAGTGTATTTTTTTCACTTCATCTCATATACTGTTAGCATGCATAAGCTATGCTAGGTACTAAATTCTGTAATATATTTAAAGCACACGTGTAATTTGCTTGTGAATCAGTAGTGTAAAAAAAAGTTATTTTTAATTGAGTCAATGAATTTATGTATTTATGTATGTTTTTATACGAGACAACTATTGAGAACGTATTACTTTGAAAATTCCCTTTTCTGTCATTTGTTCTTTAGTAGATAGACATTTGTAAATACTCTGTCTTGTACTTTAGCCATGTAAAATTCTATTTTCAGGAATGTACACACACTGGAGGGGAAAACTGAATGTTCTGTGAAAGTGACTGTGTGCTTATCTCTGCACTTTTCTGAAAATACACTGCCAGGGACAGATGCAAACACTTTGGGCAAATTAATGTTTTGTTTTGCATGCCTGAGGACGTATCCTATTGTCAGACACCCAGGTGCATTTTATTGTATAGTGCTGAACAAGAGCTTCTGTGCAGGTCCATAAATGTCACAAATCATATCAGAAATCAAACCTGGTCTCTAACTGTTAAGCTGTGTTTTTCACTAACACTTCAGTCCACTCTTTTGATCTGGTTGTTTTGAGTTTTAGCAGTGATATATTTTTCCAAAACTTCAGATGGAATTTATTATGATTTGGACTATTATATCATTATGAAAATATGACCTTTTTAAATATTATACTGCTTATTTAACTCTTTGCACCATGAATTCTGTATTTCTTGTGACTCTAAAGTTAAAACTAAAGTCAAAACTAAAGTCTCAAGAAAAATAAAAAAAGAAAAAGAAAAGTTTAAGGATACGTTGATGAACCTGAGCTTTGGGGAAGCTTGAGTCTTAATCATGGCTCTGAGTGCGGGGCCCCTGTGTCTTCGACAAAGCTGTGGTGTCACTTTGTTTGAAGGTTGCAACAGTTAAAAATTTACCATCTGACACTGAAGTGATACATTTGCTGACGTGATAGTATGAAAATAGAAACATAAGTTTTCTTGAGTTTGAAACTTTTGGAGACATGGAATTATCACCTAAGTGATTTATAAATTAGTGTTTAGAACTGGTAGAGTTCTAAATACTTTCTCTACTCATTTAGGAATTTCCTGTCAAGGGTTAACTAGAGAGTATACGACATGCAAACACAAATTCAGTGACTTAGTACTGGAACTATCAGCTTTCCCTGGGCAAGAATCAGGATGAATTCTTAAAGTGATAAATGATACATCTGTCTTGTCCATAATCCCAAAACCAACAGCAAAGTATTCAAAGGGTTAGCGTTCCAAGCAGAAAAGAAGCTTCAGCTGTTTCAGAGAGATAAAATTATGTCATACTTACAGTTGTTCAAAAGGCCTGGGGCATGGAGGCATTTAATGTAATGTAAGTGAAGGAGAATGTCAGATCCTCAGCTACTGTGAATCAGTGCTGTTGCACAAGCTTGATTAAATTAGCCAGTTAACAACACATGGTGTTATACTCAAGAGACTGATGATCAGAAGAGATTAAGGAAAATGGAGCTTTACCCTTAAGACTGGTTTTCATGTCACATAAATTTGATGCAGAGGTCCATATATGAGCAGGACCCATGAAAAAGACTGGTCTAAATTGAGTGTCTAGGAATTTAAAAAAAAATAGGAAAAAACCCCACTATGCAGGTCAAGTGAAGAAAGAAAAGCAGGAAAGCTAGTCCAGGTGTTTTCAAAAGAGGCATTGTCCAAAACCTGTGTCATTACAACCAAGGAGAATTTGAAATGTTAAGTCAGTCTTTTGCAAATTTTATTTGAAGTGCGAACTGTATTTTTACTTTCCTTTAAAGTGTTTTCCATGTTTAAGTTATTTTAAAGCCGTTTTCCTCAATTTTCTTCCATTTCCAAGCAAAATATTTGGTTATCTTGGAGTCGTGTTATTTCATTGAGAGAACCTCACAATAAATGTATTCAAAATATTGATATTCAAAAAATTTACCCATATTTCCTTTAATATCCATTTCCTTTTCCACTTTCTCCCTCATCTATGCCTCCCCCCCGTTGTCTTTATCACTGCTAAGATGCAGAAAGTAAGAGGCTATCTTAAGAAATGTGTATGTTGAACTCAGCTGAAGCTCCAAATTTGAAGTGATTTTACTATCTGATTTAAAAAAAAAATCCAGGTTAAACTGTAACCATGGAAAACTTTAAAGAAAAATCAGAGGAATTGTAAATATATGCATACACAGAATATAGACTCAGTATTGTTGTCATCATTCACAGTTTACTCTGATTTTTAATAGAAAATGGAAAAACCATGCAGATGAACTCTGTTTTGCCTGACAGAGCTCTGGCTAGATTAGAGGACCCAGCCCTGGCACCCCTGTACCTCAGCACATGTTATTGATTGTTGCCATGACCTGAGCTGGCTGATTTGGAGCTTGTTTCAGGGTCTCAATACTGCATTACTGTCCATCACACAGGCCTGTTTTGAAATAAATTTATATATGTGTGCATTGCAGGAACATTTCCATATCAGATAACTTTTTTTCCGCTAAATTACTTGGAACAACTTGCTGGTTAAACGAGTGTGTGTTAATTTTTTTATAAAGTATATTTCCTGTTACTGTCCTAATTCTTCTGGAAAAAATGTATTTAGTCTGTTTTTGTCACTGCCATATATATATATTAGGTCTTTTAAAAAAAACTGATAACCAGATTACTTGACAAACTGGAATGTTTCCAAGACAGCCGTTTCAAGTTTCTTGGTAAATAGTCTGTACATTGTATATATTTGTGAAATGTGAATTATTTACTTTATAAAGTCTTCTGATCTTCCATGAATCTTTGTTCACAGAGTACGTTTTAATCACTGTGCCCCATTTCTTAGGAGCTGGCCTATTCATCTCTATTATACCACACATGTAGACACATAAAAAAAGGGTTCATGAGGGATGTCTTTGAAGTGTAGCCATTGGACATCACATGGACCTGCTTTTGAAAGTGAGAAATACTAAACATCACTGTTTATTTTCTCTGTGAAAGAAATACAGAGCTTTGTTTAGAGTCTATCCTGATGTGAACATGATTGAAAGTCCTTACCAAGAGACATCTTGTCAATAACTGAAAATCTTGATGAAATGCTATTCATGCATATGCAAACAGTGTAGATAGGAATAGTACTGTACTTGCGTCAGCCTTGTTGATCATTTAAAGCCGTATTTGTGCTGATAGTTACAGACATGTGAGCCAGCTTGAGTCTGAAACACATCTAGCTGCACACGTGTGATATTAGCCTGAGATAGTAAGCCTTGGGCAGAAAGTGTTGTAGACATGCTCATGGTAGAGTCCTGTTCTGCAGCACTGGTCTCTATAGGCAAGGATCACTTTACCATTCACATGTCTATCTTCACCATACTGGAAGGAGGGAGCTATAATAGAATTATTCTTCTTCCACCATGACAGTAGACATTATGATGTATCTTGACAGTGTCCCAGCGGAAAATCTGTGACAGGACCAAAAACTGAAGCCAAATCTTCCATACAGCCCTTAACCCTTGTCACAATACGGGGTACCAAAAGGAAGTTCACTGAAGTCAAAGAAATTGTTTTTCCTCAAAATATATAGATCAGGCTGAAAAATGAGGTATGAAAACCTAAGAATTCCCACCGTTCAGCAGGTATTTGCCTACTCCGCAATGTCATTGTGACTTAAAAACATAGCATCCCTTAAATAGGGCACCTCTGTTCAAGAAGTACCACATTTTTAAGTCTGATGCAAAACACCTCAAAACTGGCATAAATTCAAAATCACACTTAGATCCAGATCCAAATTTTGTACTGTTCCTCGATAAGCTAAGTCAAGGGCCCCTCTCCTAACATCTGTGGATATTGGGGTATTTGAAATCCAGTTCCAAATTCCAACTTAAGCCATATTGTAATGTAAACAAAGTTAATGGCTTGTCAGCAAGGGGCTATAAAACAATGTGGGTACTGTCATAATATTGATGTAAGGAAACTTTAAATATATAACCATTTTTCTGAATATAACAGTGGTGTTTGCTCTTAGGAAAAGTCATTAAATCAGTATGTCCAGGTTATGCAGCAGCCAGAGAAAATATACAATTGTGGCAGTCAAGAAATTACACGGAAAAGAAGTTATGTCTTGACCCACTGGCTTTACTCAGTGCCAGTGACACCAGTTAAATTGTATCACCTTGGTTCGTATATCCACATGCTATTGCTAACATGCAACTATGGTTCTGTGGGAACAAGAAGAAGAAACGTGTTTGATCTGTAACATGCAAAGGACTGCTGAAGCAGGAGCTAGACAGAGAGTTTGCTCTGTTTCACCAAAAGATTGAAAAAAACAAAAAAAAAGGGACACTGTACTGAACTATGCTATCTATTCTGGTTTCTACCAATAAGGAGTTATTCTCGGCAGGGTACCATTAATTATTGAAGGTCAGTTTTAAAGACTCCAGTAGAATTTCTTAGGTGATGTACTACAAGCTTGAAGTGTAGTTATTGTTATTCATCTAAAGCCTCTGAAAATTATTATAGGAATCCTAAAGGATTATTTCTAATACAAAATGAAATAATTTGGTGCTGTTTTAATGATTTCCAACAATTGGCAAGAAAGCCTAATTTACTTTGCAATGATCTGAACCAGTTTGCGTATTTAAGTATTTCAGCCCATGTCTATAATCAATTCTTTTAGCTTCTGAGTTCATTTATATCAGTCTTTAGTTTTCTCCGAATTTACCATCAATTTGTAATATTGAAGTGCCCCAAAAATATATTTTATATTTAATAATCTTTATGCATCTTTATTTTGTATTTTCAATGCACAGCATTTCAATGCACACTCTTTTTAGTGAGACACTCCAACCAAACAACTTTTTTTCATGCACAGCAACAGCTGCTTGGGGTAGAACATGTGCTTGGACATGAAATAATTCTGCTAACTTTCATGGGGTGTGCTTTGAGACCATGCTGAATCTGTACCACTATTTTGATTGCTATCAGCAAATAATCTCACTGTTCGTGTCTGTGTTACATTAAATTCAAAGATACAGATGATGGGCTGAGTTGAGAAAAAGATTTGGACTGATCTTTGAGCTTCCGAGTGATAAAGCATTAATACTTTCCAAAACTTTAGCAATGATCTGGATTTGAGCAGAGGCCCATGTCTGATTATATTTAATATTTTGACATGCACAATATTCTATTGTCTGAGTTAGATAGATCATAAGAACTTCATTTGTGCTATTAGTCTATGGAAACATAATGACTTGTTTCACCCATATTAAAGAAATTCAAGATGAGTAAATCATATTAATATATAACGCATAAAACAGATTTCTGGATATCTATGTGCTCAGTCTGAGAGCACGGGATTATGACTTTTTTTAAGTTATTACAATTAAGAATTCACAGATGTGCCTTAGGGGTAGGCACTAATTACATAAGAGGTAAGTTTTATTTAATCCAAGCTTCCGGCTTAGTCACTGAGATGAGTTCTCAGCTTTCTAAGCTGGTGTAAGCAAACATTGTGGTAACCTATCATCATAGTAGAAAATTATAGTTTAAGTCAGGTTAAAAGGAGCAGTGGTGAAGGTTGGAAAGCTTCTCTCCAGCTCACAGACTTTTAGCTGGACAGTCTATGCTGACACTGTTCCCCATTCTGAACTGGGATTCTCTGAAGTGCCTGGACTTGCTTCCCTCAAGATGCTTGCTTATGACATCACCCATAACATGCGTCATGATTTATGTCCTGACACTAATTCAACAAAGTAGATAAGTTTCTAACCTCTCTCTTCAATTGCAGTTAGCTTTAAAGAAACTTTACAAAAGTTTGTCACTTGCTAAATTGACCCAAGGTACCCCAAACTAAGCTCTGCAAATTGAGGGATGAAAAGGATTTAGCCAATGCCACTGATTTACCAACATGACGGAGGACACTGTGAAAAAAATCTGACAAAAGTTGATCACTTCTAACATTTGCCATTGTTTTCAAGAAGTTAGATATATTTTTAACATTGTTCTTTACAAACAGGTAGATGATCATCTCATCAAGAACTTAAGCCATAAGTGCAGTGTCTGATAACAGATGACATTTAGCTCTCTTTCAAGTCATTTGAATGTTGACAGAAGTGTTCAGCCTTTAAATTTTGCACTCCACCTGATTTATTTTCCCAAAGGTAACTACAGAGAAAGTTCATGAAAAGTGAGATACTTCAAAGAATATTTTAGTTCTGTGAACCTCAAGTTATTTTTTTAAAAAAAACATGACCATATTATACAAATTGCTTATTTACTCTTGACCAGTATTTTTTACTTTTTCTTTCACCCTGCCCTTTACCTATAATTTCACTGGCGTTTAGCACCAATGACTGTTTACTATAGACATGGATTATCTCTGCATCCAAGGTGACGTTACTTGTCAAAGAACACAGAAAATACCAAACTAGACTAGATCCATATTCCTCAACACTTCCTTCTGATCGTGTCCAATATTGTCTTGAGAGACTGCAAGAATTCCAGGACAGGAAGCATGGAGATCATCTATCCTTCTTCTTTCTTACCCTTTCCTTGCATTTCCCCTTTCTAATACTTAGAAACTGTCTTAAATGCATTTCACAAAGGGACAGATATAATGGTTAGCCTTGAGAAGGCTTGCTTGTGTTTTGTGTTGCAAAACACAAAACCCAGAGTCTCAAGGATAAGTTGTAACTCTGGCTGCTAAATTTAAATCATTAATTTGCTTAAACATGCTTAATTGACAGGTATTCTTAAGTGCCATTAAATTGTAACACATAGAGTTGCAGCACAGAATCATGTTTTATGTGCATGTCTTTAAAATCAATGAATTATGAATAAACTCCCTAATTGCTCTGAAGTACAGATGGAAGCAATCTTTGTGAAATTACAACTAATCCCCATGCTTCTGATTGCCACAAGTAGAATTTAAGCTTGCCACGCAGTCTTAGAAGTTTAATTAAATGTGCTAAAAAGAGCAATCTGATGCTTTAAAAGCCAAACTATTGTATGGCACTGAAGCAAATCAAAACTCCAGTTAGGTATGCAACCCAATCTTTGCTGCGTATCTCAGAAATGCCAATATTCCCAGTTTAGAAATTTTATGTTCTGCACGTTTAGTGCCTTGAATAAATGTAAGACAACTTTTGGAAGTATTATTTGGGTCAAGACATAGAGATAAGCAAGAATGATTCTCAGACATTACAGATTCACATACTTAAAAAGACCAGTAATTTTATATAGTGTTGAGAGAACAGAGCCTCTGTATAGCAGGAAAGGGTAAGATGTGCCAGATGTCATCAGGCATGTTTAGAGTTTATAGAGTATAGAGGAATATAAAGGAGCTTATGTTTAAGGTTGTCCTTTGGCCCTTAATGACCTTATGGATCTGTGAACCCATTCTTAGGGTAATTAGACAAAGAAGTAAATTTTGGCAGAATCTTGGCTCCATCCCTCTCCAGTGAACTATCAGCCCTGCAAAGATACATGTAACCTGGTACTTCTGCTCCTGATAGGCAATTCCTTCCTTAGTGAGTTCTTTGAGTACCACAGCTGAACAAAGCAAAACAAATGTAGTGCTTGGCTTGGTAAGTAAAGCTTAGATCCCCAAAGGGATTTATCTTATATTCATTCTTAGATACTTGAGTTAGGACTTACATGAAGCTGAAGTACAAAAGTTGAAAACTACAAATACAAATAAACTTCATGCAGATGCCTTCAAATCCCACATTTCCATGGAGAATCTCTGTTTGGCTTCTGGGGTCTGTTTCTGTTTTAAGTTCAGCTGGAAACAGAACTGACCTGAGAAATTGAGAGTTTTTTTCATTTTTTAAAAAATATATTTCTGGAGACACTTGAAAGACTGTGTATCCTTTATGTTGTTGATTTTGGGGTTTTTTTCAGTATGAAAGGGCACAGATTTTTTGATAGGTACATATGTATATCCAGCAACTTTGAGACATCTCAAATCAAGACAGTTTGAATCAACTGGGCAACTGAACAGATGACTCGGTATTTACTTTCTACCTAAATTTAATCAAGTTTGAGGCAAAAAGCTACTTCCCCATCTGAGCCTTTGCCTGACTGCATACGACCCATTAAAGTGCATCTAATAGGTAGAAAGATGATGACTCTTACAAAACCCATCTGAGACAAGGCCTAATGTGTGGACACAAGATGAGTAAGTAATTGCAGAGATGGCTTTTAATATAATAATGTAGCACTTAGACCACTCACGCAGGAAGTGAGGAAGATGGTTTCCTTTCCTTCCTCAGACAGAGAAGATCAAACCCATATTTCCTCATTCCCATGGCAGTGGATGACAAACAGAATTTATGTTAGAAGGGTTAGTGGGTGACAGCAGAGGCAGCTCCTACCTCTCCAATGGGGAAATGGATACAAGATTTACTGTTCCTGAGAGTGAGAGTTAGAAGAGTAATAAGATGTAACTGTGTAATTTAATTGTTAAGGTTTCTTAAAAGAAAAAAGGGAGTCACAGGCTTTGTTTCCCCATTTAAATACTTATTTTATATTTTCCAGTAAACAGTAATTGGAGAAAATTAGGCTAGAAGTCAAATTTCTTTGTTGTCAATTGAGTGTCCCTATTCACAATTACATGGGGTTTTTAATTCATTGGTTGATACTGCCTCTTTTTGATTGTAAAACTGTAGCATTTTTTTAAAGGCAAAACACAACTTCAATAGGAAGGGCAGTGTCCTGTTCCGTGATTATATTTGTTCATCTTAACCCCCATTTCTTGGAGTAGTGGGAGTTTCTCCAAATGTAGGATGTCACAGACACTGAAAGTGTCACCAGACACCATCCCCTGAGTGAATACTAATTGTGGCTAATAGGAAAAATCCAGTGCTAAGCCTATTTGATAACTTATATTGCATGTGTTTACAGCTGTGTAAATGACACAGCAATTATCGTGCGTGGCCTAACAGGACCTGAGGCATGGCAGTGATGGACTTAATTGGACTTCACATGTCCAATTACGTCTTTTAGGGCTAAATGTGGGAAAACATGGACTTACTGAGTTAAGACTTTGTGTGGTCTACTTCCTGAAATAATTACTAAGCAGAAGGTGTACAATTGTTTTACCCTAATTGCATTTACAATTTGGCTATTTCAGATGAATAAAATATCCCAAATGAGTGTAATACTTTTCCTCTGGAAAAATTTTGATGTCTGGATGACTGAGAAGTTAAAAATGCAGATTTCTTCACAGAAATTGCAATACTGGAATGCATATCCACAATTATGTCTTTAAAACTACAGCATGTATTTTTAGAGGAATCGTATAGAAATAGTTAAATGTGTAATTAGAAAAAGTAATTATATAGTTTCAGAAGTGTATGCCAAAGATTGATGGTGCCTCGTGATACCTCCCCGTTAACTCCAAAACAGTGATCTTCAATTACATGGGTAGCATCTAAAATACACCTTAAGTTTCTGTGGTATGCCTTAGCTCTGTAGCTGAATGTAGGGTATCAGAATATTTTTTGGATGTAGTACAAAAAAAAATGGGAAAGAAGGGAAGTCAGAATTGCTCTAAAAGATCATATTTTCAGATCTGCCTTGTAGGATATTTGGCAATTTCTTCTCTCTGTAGAAATGACTGCATAATGAAAGTACAAAGTTCCTTTGATCTAAAAAATCTCTGTGGGATTTAATAATTTATATCAGAATTTAACTGCACAGTGGAAATCCTTTTTATATACTAGAGTAATTCTGCTTCTCTTTGTCAGATCAGCTTTACTTGAAACAGAGACTTGCTATTAATGGAACTGAACCATATTTCAATGTCTGAAACATTTTGGTGGCTTTCATTCTACCATTTTTCACTCTGGTCCCAGTTCAGCAAAGATCTTAAACGCATTCTTAAATCTAATCATTTCAATGGGACTGAAGCCTGCGTGTAGGTGTTTTATAAAAACTGGGGCAGATTATGAATTCTTCTGTATAATGCTTTGATGATGAAAAATATATTGAGACAAATCCTTTTTCTTTCATTTTCTGCAGCATGTTACTCCATTGAATAGAATGTGAAATAAGGCACAAATATGACAGCTGGAAGGAAAAATATTCTCATCTTCCTCTGCATAATCTATAGTAACAGAACTTGTACATATCTGACCTAACCTATGGAATAGATGCCCTTGTTTGCAATAGATGTGTATCTTTTCTTTAGGGTGGGTGGGTAGAAATATGTATGTTTGCAATTCGATTCACTCCTCTCTATTATAGAAAGAGTCCAAATTCCTGTACTCCAGGAGTGTCTGTTGATCCTATCTGACTATGAAGAGGACTTGCTCATAGGTATCTAAGTTTGATGGGTGAGGTGGCTCGTATCCTGTGACACATTAAGAGTAGAGGAGAGAACACCTAGCAGCCCAAGGTCCTTCGTACCTGCCATCCTTTCTCTGAGTCTAGGCAGTAGCAGACACGTAGGCAAAGAGGAAAGAGACAAAGGCGTGTACAAAAATGTCTGGGTCTGGAAAAATTTTCCAGTAATCAGTGGGTTCAGAACTTCCTGATGCAGAATTCTTTCTGGCAAGTCGAGTTTAATTACATGAGTTGATTTACTCTCCACTAATCTGTTCCTTTTTCCATACGTATATATTTTTTACCTCCATGAAATCCTGTGGCCATGAGCTCTGTAATGTAATTACGTGTTGTATGGAAAAAAATCCTCCACTTTGGTATATGACTTGTTCCTTAATGCTTTCTTTATATGTCTGCTCGTCCTTGTGCTGTGATATGGAGGGAATATTCACTCTTTGTTCACATTCTGCATGTAGCTTATGACTTAAAGCCCTCTGTCATTTCCCCTTATCAATAATCTCTTTCCCAGGCTTAAGAATGTATTTGCTCTTTCCTCATATGGAAACTATTCAGACCTAGGCATTACTGATGTGAACGGGATTTGGAAATTCAGAATTCAAGTGGGTTTGGTATAAAGCAAATCAACAATGGCAGGGAAACTATCTTTCGTTAAAACAAATCCTCACTCTAACAGTGCAGCAAACCCCACAAAAATATTTAATGTTTATTAATCATTATGTAGTCTATTATATCAAATTTATTTGACTGTCATGAATGCATTTTGCATGAAATTAATTGAAACTGGTTATTGTTTTGACAATTAGAAAATTAAATTCCTTCAGAAAAAAAATGGACACATTATGTTAGCTCTTTTATTTCCATTTTTATATGACATCCTTCGAGTTGGAATTAAGGGCATGATGATTCTTCATATTTGTATTAACAGTTAAAAATCATGCAATGCCTGATGGTCATTTGGTCTTCTCTATCATCGTGAGAAGACTGTATTGCGACATGAACTAGTGGCCTCAGTCCAAACCCTAAAGTCATTGTTAATAACTCGCAATAACAGGAGAGAGAAAAGAATTGAACATACATGAAGGTAATTAATCTCCCTTAAGATATTTTTGTGACTCTAAAAACAGTGGTGTAGCTAAGCTTGTGTACTGGATTTGTTCCTGTTATTTATTACCATCATTAGTGCAGCCCCTAGAAGCTCTCATCAAAAACAAAGTCCCACTGCAGAATAACATGTTGGTTTCCAAGATATTTTATGCACACATCATTCAGTGAGAAGTGAGTTCTTCCAAAGCAAAGCAAAACAAAACAATGTGTTTTTACATGATTCACTAAGCTTTGCTGCAAGTAATACAAAATAATTGAGCAGTAACTCTTCAATACTTTGCTATGATTTTTAGCTGTATTCAGCAGAATAAAGTGACCCTGGTTCACAAACTCCCAAAGTGTAACTTGCGAAAAGTTAAATAGAGGGCAAATGATTAACTCTGAAGGCTGACTTTTTTAATTGGTAGATTTCATGCAAAAATATTATGATCTAAAAATGAATGCCCTTTTCTCTCTGATGTGGAAGGTTCAAGCTGCTGCAATTTTAATCTCAAAGGTTACGTTGGCTAAGAATATATTCATGAATTATCATCTATATTCACCATTTGAATTTGTGTGGTATTTAGAGCTCTGTGCTTGTCAGCTATATAAGGAAGGGACAAATATTATTTCCTTCCCAAAAGAGTTCATGATTCAAATACAGACAAGACTTTGAAACAGGCCAGTGAGGGATTCGGGTGAATGTACTGGCAGACAGACTGTGGTCTTGGTGCACTGGCAACCAAATCCCTGTGGAGGAATATGTTAGCCTTACTTTAGTGTTCAATACTTTAGCATTCAGCACTTTGACAGAGCCATATTCTGCTGAGCTGCTCTGTCTCACATTGGAGCAATCTTTACCCGTGACTCTGCAGTCAGTATGAGAGCAATTACTAGCTCCACAGCCATATAAAGGATAGACAGATTTGATGACAGGAGGGGAGATGCTCCTGAGAATTGTAGTTGCAAGGGCTAACTACAGACCCAGACAGCACTTGGGTAGGAACAGCCCAAGAGTCAATGGCTATTCAAGCTTCAAAGATAAGAACATTTCTGTGGGCAAGCCTGTGAACTCTTAACTGCTGTTGAAGACATCCACCAGTCCTTTACCATTAGTGGAACTAATTCCTGGTTAGAGGGGCAGCAATTTGGCTCAGTAACACTGATATATTTCTGTTTGTGTATCATCATTTTTTCAAGCATGCACGGAGAAAATTGGATTGTTCTGAGTTGACTAGAGTATCTCTGCTAATTACAGACAGATTCTGCATGCGACAATGTATAAGAACCAAATCTAGTTCTGAGGATTTACATCTCTAGGATAATTTCCTCTTTGTCAGCTTATTTCACCTTGGGTTCATTCATATATCCTGGCTCTGCTGTCATTGTTGGCTGGTATGGTTCACCTATATCAGTCTATATTACAAATGAAAATAATGGACAAGGAGAAACAATTCATTTCCTTTTACACAGAAGAAAACAAGATAATTTGTATTATAGAAAAGGTTACCTTTAGGCAGGTTGCATATTAAAACTGTCAAGCTCTTCCAGACCAGTATTTTTTTTTTCTATATACTGTCTTAATCTAAGTGAAATGCACAAGGTAACATAATTTACATGTAGTAGCACGGTTCACAAATTCATGGGTAGTGAATGTTTCTTTTCCACTTTACTTTTATGTAGTGTACATTTATCACTGTCTAAATGCTTACTTAAATTACTTAGATCATAAACCAGGTAAAAACTGATTTCACTTTGCATGAAATGATGGACTATGTTTGAATAGAAAAATGTGAACTACATAAATTTTCCCTGGTGACTGGAATGATGATCCCCATGGGGCATTGATTCTGTCATACATCCATAAGTATTCAGATGTTCTGGGGATTTTGACTTTACCTTCAGCTGTGTCAGTGGACCTTAAGTTACTTAGTTCAATTCACATAGGAAGAGGTGCTAAGGACCCAATCGAGAGTCTCACACCTGAAATTTCTTAGGGTGGGATATGACTTCTTAAAAATAGGCTTGTAGTGACATTTGAGACAGCTTTGGCTATCCAAGATATTTGCCTGGAGCGGAAGATACGACATTGGGTTTATAAAGAAGCTTGTATATAAACACAAAAATCTGGTGTCTTACTCTAGAGCTTACTCGCTTCATGAAATAATACTTTGTTAAGATGATTTACGTGGCAGACCTGTAATTCTGGCAGGAATATCTTGACCCCTAGGGTGAAGAGAAACACATCACTACCTTGGCACCACAGTTTACAATGGCAGAACAAGTTCCACTTGCAAGGTTGCAGAAGTGAGGCATCAGACATAAAGTGTTGTCTGTGCCCAAGGTATTTTCTTCACTTCTATCCTTCTGCTCCCAAACTGACTGCAAAATAGCTAAATATAAGTCAGATTAATAAAATTTTTCTACAGGTGAACCAGTATAACTGCTCTGCACATGGAGTGGTGATTTTTACCATGAATGTTTGGGTTTCTGTCTTGATTAGTAGACAAGATTGGTATGATTTTTGCAGTAACAGGGTGAGCGTATCACACACAAAATGAGTGCATTCCCCTAGCAAATTATTGCATACAATTCAACCTGGGAGTTAAAGGCATCCCTTAGATGATAGAATCAAAATTGATTTCCGTGTTTGCGTAAGCTCTTCTGGTGAATCACATGCAACAGGGAGAAGATGATCATAGTCCTGAAAATCTGGCCTCAGCTGAGAATTACAACAATAGTCATAAAAATATTTGTTCAGCAGAAACCACTTTGTATTCAGTTCTTAACAGACATGAGAGAGCAACAGTTAGAGTCAATAACAATTCAGGCTTAATTTATATATATGAGTAACCTAGTAGCTACACTAGCCTCTTTCTCTGCAACACCCCAAGGACAGCAATCATAATTCAGCAGCCAGACAGTCCCTGCCTGTAAAATATGTAATGCTAAACTGAAAACTTAACATTGCCAAGTTGGCTGCTGAAACGCACCCTTCCGATTCCAAATTTTCACATCCATTCCACTCATGAGAAAATGGATGGCTTTGGTGCCTGTTTGTCAGACTAGGGAGACTAACAAATAGTGATTCCACAAGTAACTCCAGTCATTGCCCAATTAATGGATTAAACTATTAATGTTCTGCAATGAGGTGACATTGTCTGGTCTAATTTCAGCAAATTAATTTCTTTTTCAAATTTGAAGCAGATGCTTTTGAAGGAAGAATGCAATCTTTTACCTCTGATTGCTGTATCAAATAGCAACATTTTCTTTTATGCATTAAGAGAGTGAAACAAAGGCTTCTGGATCAGAAAAAGCTTAATTTTCTGTGATTTTAACTAAAAGTCCGTCAATGAGAACTACAAAAAGTGATTTTATTGTGAGATGGTGGCCCAGAAGGTGTCCTGAGACATATCAATCAACGTGTTTGTTAGTTTAATGTGGGGTTAGTGTATACTGTGTGTATAGAACATAAAAATGCCACTTCAATTGTATTCATTTTAATATGTTGTATAATAAAGGCTGTATTATTCTATAACATTACTCAAGCACGGTGTCACAAGATGAAGCAGAAAATCTTCTAGGCCTGTTTCTTTAGTAATGCTTGTGTTTTGGATCAGTCCCCAAGGTTTCTGGTTTATCAGATGCAGACAAAGTGAAAAGAAACAGTGAGAATGAAAACTGTTATAGATCCATACGTAGCATGATGCTGTGTGGAATGAGACCAAAATGTGTTCTTTAATAATGAATACTAAAGTCAACATTTGTTATAGTAATGGGAGATACTTAGTTTTCTTTTCATTTAAGGGTCAAGAGTTAATGTCATATCTCAGCTAGGGAGCTTAGACTTATAGTACCCCATTTGTTGCTACTGGAGCGTGTCAGTTGGACGCCGGCAGACAGTGTTAGTGCCTGGCACAGTTTCATGAGGAATGAAATATTTGAAAAGACATGATCACTTCTCTATTAAAGCTTGATAATACTATTGCTAAGACAAACCGCAACGTCTTTGACACTGAATGTGTTCTGGCTGTCCTGAAACATTTGCTATGAATGACAACACTTGTTTTACCTTGTATCCATTACCTATGTCAATTATGAAAACGAACAGAGTTGGAGAATCCTGTCCCTTGAAGCGTTTACTAAGGCAAGACCATAATCTCTGTCCTGAACCTATTATATTCTAAATCAATAAGCTAATAAGCTAAATCCATTTGTTCTTCCATATACTTGCATGCAAGTGTTCATAAAAGATTGACATTTGACCATGAGTTTTTGCCAAACACAGACTTGAACTGTCAACACCAGTTGGATAAATAAGCAGAACAATGTGCAGAGATCCACACGCCTACTACCATGGATACCACACCGATCATGTAGGTCAAAACAGGACCTTAAATTAAGCAAAAACTCTCATGATTGTCCTTCCCCTTTTTATTTTCAGCACTATCCACATAGCATCACTGTTTTCATCCAGCAATAATATGAAAATATTTTTTTTCTAGATTATTCCAGGGTATCTCAACGAATGCTAACTCTCAATTGACTGAGCTATCACTTCCAAGCTTAGTGTTGACTAGCATCTTGTGCTCTTTAGTATTCCCTGTTACTTCCTGCAGATATACAAGTTAAGGATTAACCAGAATTCATAATGTTGTTCAAATAGCTATGTTAGGAAAATGCCTTTGAAATTACAAGATATCTTGAATAGAGGTACTCCCAGATGTTTTTATATTATAATGATATAAAAAAATACTGAAAGCAGATCAGATCTCTACTTTTATCTTCTAAAGCACCACTGCTCTATATTCAGGATGTTCAGACTGTCCACTGTGGATGTTAAGACAGATGCAAGAGCCTAAAAAGGCACATAAAGGTTCAGGTACATTCTGTCCAAAGACTTAAGATACCTACTGTATGTACCTAATTAAAGACTTTTAAGAACTCTCCGCTGATCAAACAAGATACTGAAATTTGACAGTAAAATCACTGAGAAATTCCAATAGACATCTAAGTCTGTGGTAGCCTCCAGGCATATTATGAATAAAATCCCTTTCACCTGTTTGTCCTCACAAGAGAGGCATCTTTTAACATATGTGTCCTCACACTCCTCTGAGTTAGGGAAATGGAGAACTTGGGACGTTCACAAGCTGGAAAAGTAAACTTGTGAAAACCTCATGAGGTTCAATAAGGTCAAGTGCAAGATTCTGTGCCTGGGTCAGGACAGTTATGGTACGGGTTGGGGGATGAAGAGACTGAGAGCAGCCCTACAGAGAAGGACTTGGGTGTCCTAGTGGATGAGAACCTGGACATGCGCCAGCAACATGTGTGTGCAGCCCAGAAGGCCAATGGTATCCTTGTCTGCATCAAAAGAAGAATAGCCAGCAGGTTGAGGGAGGTGATTCTATCCTTCTACTCTACTCTGGTGAGACCCCACTTGAAATACTGTGTTCAGGTGGAGCCCTCAGCACAGGAAAGACATAGACCTTTTGGAGCAGGTCCAGAGAATGGCCACAAAAATCATCAGAGATCTGGAGCACCTCCCCTATGAAGAGAGGCTGATAGAGTTGGGGTTTTTCAGCCTGGAGAAAAGAAGATTCCAAGGAGGCATTGTGACCTTTCAATACTTAAGGAGAGCTTATAAGAAAGATGAGGAAAACTTAGCAGGGCCTATAGCAAGGGGTAATGGTTTTAAATTAAAAACAGAGAAGTTTAGACTAGATATTAGGAGGATTTTTTTTTTTTTATTGAGGGTGGTGAAACACATACGCTGCCCAGAGAGGTGGTGGATGCTGCATCCCTGTAAATATTCAAGGTCAGGTTGGATGGAGCTCTGAGCAGCCTGATCTAGTTGAAGCTGTCCCTGCACACCGCAGGGCAGTGGGCTAGATAACCTTCAGGTTCACTTCCAATCTAAAGCATTCTGTGATTCTATGACCCTACAAATTGCACAGGCAGCAGCTCAGAGAGGGTATCTGCTGCACCTGTTGCGTGATTTCTAGTGGGGATGAGACCACCACCTTTTTTTTTTTAGAGTACCAAAGAACACAGCTTGATTTCTGTGAGCTAGGGCCAAAGTTTTATTTCTTTTTTCTTCTCCCTCTGCTCTCTCCTTCCTTCCCCCGCAACATGCTGTCTGCTTTCAAGATTGCTTTAATAGCCAACATTGTAACATACAGAGATAGATTTACACAAAATTAATTTCAGCACTTGGACAGAAACTGAGTGTGATTCTTTGTAGTCTAGAGATTAATTTATTGAATAAGAACTTGGGAGTGGAAGGCAGCCAAGGTTCTTAGTAAGATCATTGTGGTGATTGTGTAACACAAAATATGGTGAGAGAAATGACAGAACATTATAATTTTATGCCTTTCATTAATTTCTCCAAGCAATCAAAGAACACAGTGGCCCACATTAAATTAAAGTAGATCTCTGAAGAAGGCAGTGAAAATACATATGTGATGCAGCAGGATTTTGGGGTGAAAGATATTTGATGTCTCTTAACTGTCAACATCCTATTCAAAACACATCCATTCTATTGCAGTGATTTTTGTGATATTTAAAAGAAGCACCTAAAGATCTTCAAGTGTAGTAGTACGATATATTTAAAAGGAATTTAACAATTGCTGGGGAGGATATGACTTATGAAGCTATACACTTCATTATACTATAAAACAGACTGATAATATTCCATCATATTTTCTGACAGAAAATGTTTTTGATCAAAAATTATTTTCTGGAACAAATATAGCAGAAGAGAAATGAGAGTGAAAAATTCCTTAATTAAACCAGGTGTTGCATCATGCACAGTATCTCAGAATTGTTGGTTAACAGAATCACCCACCGTATTCATGTTAACATCATTTATCTCCTCACAAGTGCTAGAAGATTGAGTTTGTTCTAAAAAACTATGGATCATTTTTCAAATTGGTATTTAATTTCGAGAAACTTCTTTTGTCAGTTACAAAAAAGACCCCATATATATGTCTAGTTTTGTAAACACAAGCACTTTCAACTGAATGCAAAACAGATGAAAAGTTTGGACAAGGCACGTGTTCAGGACGGAATAATCTATTCCCTTTTCTGTAATTCAGCAGTCTAGTGTGTAGGACCACTATTCGGACTCTGGAAGTCCTAGACTCAGTTTCTTAATCTATCTGATTTATACTAGGGATTTCAAACACTTCCGAGGTGAGAACTCTTAAATGTTGCAAACTAGGTATATTGAAGGACTCTTTATAATTTATAATTTGTACAGCCCAGGGGATAAGCTGTCACTCACAGAGAAAAATAGTGTGGTGAAAAACTAAGAGACAATTGTCTTTTGTTATATCTACAGATAGAGATGAACACATTTTAGATTTACTTGAGAATGAATATTTCTCATTCTCTCTTGCTTGTGCTACATCTAAATAGTTGGCTGTAATGTCATAATGTCTCTCTTTCAGGTATTTAAATGTTTTGTGTAAAGTGTAATTGCTTCAAGGAGAATAAATCATGAGAGACATGCTCTGAATTGTCTTATGAATTTTGAAAACCATGAATTACATTGCCTAAGAATTAACTGAGTCATAAAAGTTTTGATGCCTTAAGGTAGAAAATGGTAACACTCCCCAGTGTGCAAAAATATTTCAAAACTTGTACCAGTTTTGGTATCCCATCTCCAGTGTCTGTCCCATTCTAGATACTTCAGTAGATGAGGTGGAGAAATAGGACAAGACACAGCTCTTTTGAATCTCTCAGCCTCTGAATACATTGTGGAGGTTAGAAGGTGCAGAACTTAATAAGAATGTAATGGAGAAAGTGGTCTTTAAAGGTTTTTCGGCAACTGAAGCACATTCTCTCAGGCAATCTTGAGAATCAGGCATTATTTCTTGTGAAAGATTTCCATTGCAGGCTACATCTGCAAAACCCAATGCAATGATAATTAGAAAATTATTTTTGTCAAAACCAAATGGAGACATTACAAGAGACCTACACAAAAGCCATCAAACTATGCTTCTAAGCTGGAGCAGCTTCACACTGACATTTAAGGGGTAGTTTGAGGGCAAGTCCATTTACTCAGGTGTCTCTGAATCACAATCTATACCAGGGTTGCTGAAGTGGCCTCAAATAACTCAGATAGAAATGGTTTTCCCTTTTGACATAGCGTCAAGAATGGTGTGGATTCACCTAAAATAAATGTACGTCTCTAAGGTTTGGATTGCTATGTCTGTGTGAAACTTAATGCTTTTCTTATATTCAGCTAGGAGAAAATGAAACTTTTATGGCCCAATTTATCTCATTCTACTGATACAGTTCAGATGGCTTGCTAAAGTATGCCTTTTTCTGTCCATTTACTGCAAAGAGAGCGTCTGTTCAGCAGCAGATGCTTATACTGTACTTAGGTGAGAAGAATCTCACCTTAGTTGTCTAACACTTGCTTCACAACGTTTGCATACCAAGAACACATCACTGTATTGGTCCTGGTTGTCTGAATGCTCCAGGGAGAATTCACTGATGCACTGGGTCTGAACAACACAGCAGAAATTTGTAGAAGTGAAAGAGTTAAAGTGACAGTGTGAGTCTGATATTACGGGCTCATAATTCAAGAAAGCAAATAAACAGCAGAATTCCAGAGAGAGAAAAGGTTCATATGTGCTGACATGCCTGTCCTGGTATAATTTAGCATAATCCACCCTACTTGCTTTTTTCACCCTATTCTTCAATCCTCCCTTCCAGAAACAGATTTAGGTATCCCTTTATCTCTGTGAGACTGTACTTCAGTTACCTTCATGAGTAACTTATTCCATATGTCTCTTTCTCTGAGAGTGAAGCAACCCTGCCCAAGTCTCTATTTGCTCATTGTTACCTAATATTTCAATTTAGTCTTATATTTTTCCCTTTTAAGTATTAATAACAAAAGCCCACCCTTTAAGCTTACTTTATATTTTCATTTATCTCCCTTTCTTAATACGGAAAGTTTCAACTACAACACATTCTATATTTTTTTCCACAGAGAGTAAGACCAGTTCCTAGATTTTCTTCAATTTATTTGAAAAAAAACCCAAGTTGTACTTAAAAATAAAAAAAAAATTCAAAATTTTCCTTTTCCTCTTTACTACAGTGGAAGACCTTCTTCCTCAAAACACAATCTTTAATTCAATGTCTAATCCAATTCAGCAGATACAGCAGATAAGATATAAAAGTTTCTGGATAATAACTTGGAGAACAGAGAAACAAGACACAGTCTCATGTCAGTTAGTCATAGCACACATGGGCTTCTCCAAGTCATATCACCAAAAATAAATGGAGTAGCATAATACATGCAGGACCAGCAGGGAAAAAGAAAGAGAAGGTCTGAAAAACTTGGACATTGCTTTTTGGAAGTAAAATGTGCTTTCAACATTTTTGCATTAGCTTTGGTGGTCATTGTAAAAAATCATATTTTCTTATCAGAAGAATCATAATGAAAAAAATAAAGCGCTGAGAAACCAGAATAAGTGTCTCTCTCTCTTTTTTATTTTTTAAACACAGGTTATATTTAATAGAATTATTTTCATATACTTTCAAAAAGGATCCAAATTTAATGGTTATAAAGCGGAAAAGGGGAGAGGAAAAAGGAACCTTTTACTGCCTGAATCTCTTCCACCTTACACTAAGCTTTGGTTTACACAGGCTTCTCTCCAGTGGGTTCCTGATGAATTATACTCGCATTTGTAAATACCAAGGTTTGAGAATGGTTTGCTGTTATGGTAAATACACTAGACTCAAATTCATAAAATCTGACTTTAGTTTCTGGTTTTGCCAAAAATGTTCTAGAAAGAACAGGCTATTAAGAATGAAAGAAGATATGTGATTTGGGAGCTTCTTGACCATTTTGCTAAGTGGCTTAGATGCTTTCTCTAATCAGTTTTCCTGGCTAGATTCACAAAACGATTTACAAGTCTTCATCTTTAGTCCTCATGGACCACCTTTTCAACTGCTCCTAAATTTCCAAGTACCATAGGCTCCTTTCCTTCTTTCAGCATGATATTTTACAGCCATCTACAGTTCCCCATAAGAATTTACCTCAACTTGTCTGTCTTCTCATCTCTTCTGCAGACCAGTTTGCAGAAGAGTTTTTCAGTTTGCAGACCAAGACCTCCTACCCAGTAGGGTTGAATCCACTTAGTGTTCAGTATATTTGGAATATGAGATTATGCACAACATAGAGATGAAGAAATTGCATTCCAAGACTTTGTTATTAATGCATAGCTCAGGGGTTAAAACTCTTATGTAGCAAGTAGAAAGTCTGAATCGGACTTTCCCTTTAGCTATCAAGAATTTGAACTTGGCTTTTTTTTTTTTGGTTGAATCTGCTCCAGTTTACAAAGAATAATTATATATTAACTGGGCCCAAGACACTGAGCTGGTTTACTTCTAACCCTTGCTCTACAAACTAGTTAATATAAACCAGGGAATTATTCATTAGAGAAAGGTTATAGAACCCAGATCTATTTTTCTTCAAGCAAGTTCTGTAGCTGTTAAAAAAAAAAGATTGTTTTCTCTTGTTCTGACCTAATTATTATTTCAGTATTCCATGCAAAATACAGTAGTTTCCAAAGGAAAGGCAGGTATTAGCCTTGCAGTATCTGTGTCATGTCAAGACTAGATGCAATGGATGCAGATTCCTATAAGCAGTGTGAAAGAACAGATTTTTTTCAGGAAAAAAAAAACAACTTCCAAGAGTCAGATATAAAATGGAACTGGAGTAGGGTGGTAGTGGGATGTGTGTCTTCCAATACTACAAACTCACTTTTTTTGTTTCTGTAGTTTGAAAAAGAGAATCTGAATAAGATCCATATCCTCAAAGAGGGAGCTGATGCTTGTCAGCTCCCAGCAGAAGATGACCTTGGAGATCAGAGTAAGATTGTAGTATCACTGGAGGAGGGAAGTTGATTTTAGTATTTCCTAGATGGCATTTTGGGTAGTCACAAGCTGGGGGATCTGAGATATTAAAGTGTATGAAGGATAATTAGGTACTAGAGGACGTGCATAGCTTCTGCAATAGTCTTATCAGCTTCCCACACAATGAAGAGAAAAAAATGAGCGCCTAAAAATATAATTCATAAAAGCCAGAATTTTGAGTGAAAAAGTGCATATAGCCAAAAAGGAACCTCTTAGGAGAAGATGAGGATTATTTAAGCAGTAAATCCTTCCATACAAAAAGAAAATAAGCCACTTTCCCTGCATAGTAAATAACTCAGCATACAGAGCTCTCTGACATTAGATTCAATAGCTCAGTTTCAAATCTGACCTAAAGGATTTAAACCTACAAAACATGCCTTCATTGTCTAAATGTTCAAACAGTAAAACAAACTGATGTGTAGCTCTTGTTGAAACTTGCCTAAAACACTGTCTAAGAATAAAATAACTTTACTGCAGATGACTGGAATACTTTCTTGACTGCCAGATTTAAATATCTGCTTTAGTAAATACTTAAATACTTGGTAGGAAGTGAAAAAGTTTCAATAAAATTCTGGAGCACTTCCCCTGTGAGGGCAGGCTGAGAGAGTTGGGGTGGTTCAGCCTAGAGAAGAGAAGGCTTTAGGGAGATCTTTTAGGATCTTCCAGTACTTTAAGGGGCCCTCAAGGAAAGCTGGGGGTGAATTCTTTACCAGAGAGTGCAGTGATAGGATGAGGGTGAACTGTTTTAAGCTGAAAGAGGGGAGATTTAGATTAGATATTAGAAAGACTTTTTTTTACTGTGAAGGTGGTGAGGCACTGACACAGGCTGACCAGAGAAATCGTCATGCCCTTGCCCTTGAAGTGTTCCAGGCCAGGTTGAATGAGGTTTTGTCCAGTCTGGGTTAGTGGAAGGTGTCCGTGATCATAGCAGGAACCAGATGATCTTTAAGGTCCCTTCTGACCCAAATCATTCTATGATTCTATGTTTCTATGAAAACCAGATTCCTGCCTCAGATGATATTCTAGATCAAGGAACAGGACATCTCTGAGAGGAGGAAGCAGGCTAAAAATCCTACTTGTATCAGTATATATTATGGTTACACAACTCTACATCCTGCCTGAGCCTTCTAGTCATTTAGCAGTCTTGTGCAGAGTGTGTCCTGGGCCATGTCTCAACATTCCCACACCTTGAATTTGTACTCCCTTAGGAGTTTACCTTGAGCACCTATTGTAAGGAATTAATTGCCTACAGGAGTTTATTTGCTCAATTTCAATATGCAGAAACCAGAAATACACAGTTGAGGATCCTAGAAAATATCTTCCTTAAGCTCTCTGTATCCTGTAAAATAAGAATGATGATTTCTCCCACATTTGTTTCTTCCAGTGTAAGTTCTTTTTACCTTGTACTACCCAGCAGTAGTCTTGTATTTCCCAAGTTTGAGGCTTGTGAAAACTGTTTGCTATTGTAATAACAATAGGATCTTCTCCTCAAATCAGTGATTCTCTCCATTTTTGCCTGGTTTAGGCTGCCTGTGAGGCCTAAATCATATAATTAACAAATTTTCTAACAGAGCTTTTACCTAATTTGGCAACTGCTGTTAAATTGTGATTATATGCTGTGAGAAGATTCTGCTGTAAAATGGCTCTATAATTTTTTTAATGGAAAATATCTTAGTTTACTTTTCTTGATTTCATTGTACTGTGATATATATTTAACACCTCTGTTTTCCATTGTCAGCAAGACCCAGTACTTCCAAATGCTCGTTTTACTGATCAGAATTCTATGAACAGTACAAAAAGCTCACAACAAACTGGTCTTCATTACTAGAAGTATAGAATTTTAAGATTAAATTTATGGTTTAATAAGTCACTGATATTTTGACTGGGAATGTGTTCACTGTCGGATATCCAGTTATTTTTTTAAAATTTAACCCAGGAATAAGAAATTACGGCTTTCTTTTCTGAACTTAATCTGATTTATAAACTACAGAGGATACACACACGCACATGTCCGCATTCTATATCATCTCCACACAGTGCAAACGATATGTGACATGACATTACACAGCCTGTTGCTTTAAATCACTGTTGCCAAACCCCAAGAGTTGAAAGCAGTGGCTTGCAGGAATTTCAGTTACACACACAGTGTATTGTTTCTCTGACTTCTGTGCCTGAACTCAAATTTTCGAATCTTTTTCAGAGATGGAGAAAAATAACGAGGATTTCCCTACTATCAAATGGTAATTGGTAGTAAAGTCTTTTCACTGATGTAACAGAATACTTCATGCTCCAAGATGCACACATTCATACCTGCATGCATAAATATGCACATATACATACATGTCTACCTTTGAACCTGTTAACCAGCTCCAAACTGAATGAAGCCATCCTGTAAATATTTTTTTTAATCTACAATAAATATATGTAGCTGTACTGAATCCAACATATTTTTATTAGGTGACACTAAATAAAAATTTGGCCCAAATCTTCTCAGTTAGGCTTACACCCTGTAGTAGTCTCTCTTGTTGTGTCATCTGCTAGGTTTCAACTCATGTGAATAATTATTAATTCTACTAATAGCGTGATTAAAAAAATTGGGGTTGAATACTGTTTAATTCTTGCAAACCTAAATACAGTGCTTACCAAAACCATGTTTATTTCCCTGATGTAAACCTAGATGCTGTACTGACTTGAGATTTGTGATCACTTTTGGTTTGGCAAAAGTTCTGAAAGTGTTTGATTTCAGGCTGAGTGAAGAATTAATTTCTTGTAGAGCCATATTGCCAGTGACCCGGGCATAGGTCAACTTTGTTTGAAGATCTATGAGCTTGCATTTATATAATTAAGGTCCATATCATTTGCCTAAGTAAGGACATAAAGTTTTGTGACCTAGGAAGACAAGGCTCAGTAATTACTATCTTTTGACCTATCTGGTGATGGCTTTAAACACCAGTTTAGGACCAATTTCAAGCTGTATTTCCCTTCTTCTCCTCAAGAAGATATCCTCAAACATATGTCTCTCAATCAGGATCATATGCTTTTAGAACTTTAGACTTGGAGTGTTTCCCTAATTCCAATCAATCTGTTTTAGACTTTTTTTCATTTGTCTGGAAAGCATCCAATATACCAATATACCACATCTTCTTTCTCCTCTGCATCAGTTATTCTTATGCTAAGTGGAGATATGAAAACACAGAGAAGTTCCCAATATCACTTACCTCTCTGCATAGTCTTTTGCACTCCTACACTGCCTTTTGTTCTCAAAATCCCTTGTCTTTGGTTACATAGTTAAATTTTTTTTTTATCTTAAAGTATTTCAAGTGTAAATCTCAAAGGACATGATATTGCACCCATTGAAGTCTTTCCAACAAGGGAACTCTGAAGCAGTGGGGGAGATGAAGACATTGAACTGCTATAGGCTGGGTAAAGAAATAACTGGGTTCAAATGTAGGTGGCAATGCTGTATTTGTTCTGCCACTGATGGATCTCAGGACAATCTCTATGAAATCAGAATCTTTACCATCATGCCTTTCTTTGTTATACATATGGACAATGAAATTACTTCTAAAAGTCTCAGGAGGCCATCAGCAATGCACTAAAGATCTTTTATGACTCTTCCTCACAAAGCTTTCTGTGAAGATTCTCCATTGCCAATTGCCTTAAACCTCTTGCCTTGCACACAGAGATTAAATGTGGGGAGCAACTGAATGGGGCTGTGTAATCAGGAGATTCAACCCAATTAATATTTCCCTGAACTACTGTAAACCAAAAAAACATAAAACCCCAAAAACCTTAAAGCATACATTGATTATTCTTTCTTTATATTTCCTTCAGTCCTAGCCACAGAAAGGGGAAAAGTGTGCTAGTGACTAGTATGGTTACATATGCCAGCTGAGTTTTATGTATTAGCAAATGAGAAAGAAAAAGGAACTAATAATTTGGGGCTAAGGAAGGACATAAAGGACTGATGAATTACACAAGAATAAAATTAGGAAGGCAGAGGTTCATAGGGAGTTTGACAGACATGAAAAAGCAAGCTTGAAAGGTTAAAAAGTTGCATCAGAATTCAGATAAAGAAAATGTTTGTTCACAGCCTCACACAGAAGGTGAACAAAGACTGGAGGCTAGAGATAAGATTGAAATTGTCATCACCTCAGTCATGACAAAATTCTCAGAAAAGAGCACAGAAATTAAAGGATTATGCTGTCCAATTACATTGGACAGTTGAAAAATTCATTGAATTACATGATTTACTGTGTACTTGCATCACTGGATTTCTGTAATTTCATCTCATAAATGCCAGTTAGGATTATCATAGCTGTGTTAATTGAGTTATTCTGTAAAAACTGTAGTTTCAAAATCAAATAGTAATCTCTTTCTATGAAAAATGATGAGATTCAGTTGACATGAAAAGTTCTGTCAAAATATGACTGGTTTCCCTAAATAACTTGAACTTCTTGACTTTATAAGAAACATCACGTATTTTGCAGTACTTTGATGCAGGTATGGGATCTCTATTTTATACACAGAAATGTTTGAAATCACCAATTAGACTGGAAATTGTAAGATAACATTTGGGTTACTGCTTTTTTGCCTTCTGCTACTTGTATCTTAAATTTTTTGGTTTTAATTTTTCTTCATCTTTTTAAAGGCCACAGTGACAAATTAGTGGGTGCACAGTAACATTCTTGTACAGTAAACTGATTCTTCAGGACTAGAGTCTTAGGAAAAAGTAACGCACATCATGAAACAGGATACTTCCTGAAAAACACACTGCTGCTCACAGCTTGAAAAATGTAGAAATTTTCAATGGTCCTTTCAGTAATTAACACCACTTACCAGAGTCCTATGGCAATATTGATGTTCCAGACATTGAGCTTGCTTTTAATTTTTATTCCCATGAAGCATTTTCACATATTTTTCAAGCTAACATAATAAAAGCCTAAAGCATACACTTGGCCGTATCATATAACTGATAATGCATAGATGACTTTAACAAGAATTTTAAACAACTGGAATTATTCTTATGCTTTTAGTTCTGCTTTTTAGGTAGCTTAACTCCAGAATGAACAGCAAGATTTTGAACAACTGATTCACAGTTGATGGATTTGTTCTCCACATTTTGTTATGTTATTGTATACTTAGAAATGGAAAACTTGCGAGCAAAATAATTCGTATCACTGTTAGGATCTCATTTATTTCTTTCCCACAGCTTTGATGGCATTGTTTTCACTTAATGGCATGTAATAAATACTTTGTGAAAGATAGAATATTTCTGTGGCTGTATTAAGGGGTATTTAAAAAATATAGAGCTCCACAGCATTTCCTGAAGGCTTTAACCTTGATTCTGTTTAATGAATAAGTAGTGCTTATCACAAACCTGAAATGTATTACTGTAAATTTTCCAGTGGTTACAAAACACCTTTTTTCCAGACACTGGCTTTAATGCCGTATTGCAAAGAAATATGCCAGGATTCTATATTTGCTTATAGAAATTTGGAAGCCAGCATATTACTCTGGTCAAAATTTCAACCGTCAAAACTAATAATTGTGAAAATAAAGTATTTGGAACAGAAACAATGTTAACTATTCATTTACGTACATCTAATAAAGTTTAAAAGAATAAAAATTCAAAAATTTGTTTTAATGAAAAAGAACAAACCACAGAAGTTCTTTTTTTTAGTATAGCAAATGAGTTCCTCTAATCTAGGAACACAGAAATGAGTCTGAATTGTAGGCTCATGGAGAGAAAGAACCTCCAAGTTCTTCTGTTACAAATTTTTGCTCAAAGAAGATGTAGTAAAAGCAGGTGCTTGAGACAAATTGTAGTAGGTGCTACAAATTGTCCAGTCATGTTGAATATCTCAAAATACAGAATCTGAGTAGTTTTTCCAGTGTTTGACAAACTTCCTGCTTAAAAATAAAATAAAATAAAATAAAATAAAATAAAATAAAATAAAATAAAATAAAATAAAATAAAATAAAATAAAATAAAATAAAATAATAAAATAATAAAATAAAATCCTAGCATCAAAGAAGGGTTTATGGTTTGTAACTTCTATTCATTGTCTCTCATCCTTCCACTGACCTCTAAGATTCTGTACATTGTCCCGTTACATATTTTTAGACTTCTTTTCTAAATGTTGAATAAACCATTTTGCTTTTTAGACATCGCATATTTCCCTACAAATTTTACCTTAGTGTTGAATCCCATTGTAAATGACAAGAGGTATAAGCCCTGCTTGTACAAGCTTTAAGGCAAGGAACTTTCAACATCTGTAATTTACACCTAATTAAATCAATCTCATTCCTTGTTTCATGAGCTCAGGCCACATAAGACTTTCCGTAGTTCAGAAGTCCCTAGGATGGCACAAGATTCAAGATCCTTGCTGCTCTGCATAGTCACACCCCAAAGCCTTCAACTATAATTTTGTTATTTTTTTCAAAATAAAATAAAATTATAATAGAAGAAAATTTATTTATAATTAGGAGAAAATAGAAAAATAACCCAAAACAACAAACTTGTAAAAGAAAGTAAAATATCATTCTTTACAGTTTTGAACTAAAACTCAGTTACTGTGGCACTTCAAAACCTGGTGAGAAAAGCATGTTGAATATGTTAAAAGTGTGAACTTGCAGTTAAAAAAATGAAATTACTTCCCAGGAGTTCTTACTGAGGAACCAATACCAAAATGAATGTTTTGAACCCAGCAGAAGTCAGGGTTGAGGTGCTGTCCCCTGGTACAGGTGTTTCCATGTGAATTTGCTATGATCCCAGGTGTTTTTTGCTATGCCATGTATAAGGTTTTTATTTCAGATGACGTCTAGATAAGACTTGTAAATCTCTTTTTTTTCATATTTCCCTTTATTTTCTACAGAAATAAAGCTGTACAGTGAGTGTCTGCACAACTGGAATCTCAGTGATTGCTCATTGGATATTTTATGTCCTTCTGCTATTTGACAAAGCAACATCCAATAAAAAGATTATTCAGAACGCGAAGTTTTTAATAGGAAGTCTTTACCTGAGTCTTTTCCTAATGTATGATAATAGAAACAAATACACTATAGAAAACCAGATGATCATTTAATTGACAATTTTCCTTGAAAAAATTTGCAATTTTACATGGAAGTTGCCTCATGAACTAATCTATGCTTTTTAAACAAGAAATTTACTCTTCCTGGAATACAATTTAAAATTCTTAATCTAATGAGCTTATGAGGAAAAGGCGAACTCTGTACAAATTAAAGAAATTTTAAGAAGAGGTTTGGGTGTGACGAGACCTGGTATAAAGACATAAAATAATACAGATAAGTTCATTTACAGCAACAGATCTGGTCAGAATTATTTCCTACAAGAATTCCAATAACTGTTTAAAGATCAAATTACTCTGTTCTCCTGGAATTGTATGGAAAATGTTGTGACATTTAGAGAAACTTCTTGGAGAGATTTTCATTATTTTCTGGTTTTGGATAGGCTGTGAAGCTCTTAAAAAAACTCCCTCTTAGCCAAACATAGTAAATGTAGAAATAAACACATAGCTGGTCTTCATTTTCTTCAGCCTCAATGAAAATGTTTCAGCTCAATTGACTCTGAGTTCTGATTAATTTATTTATATTGAAAATGCTATCTGTCCATCTGTTCTAAATATATTCTTGAAATATATATTGTATATATTACGTTTGAAGAAAAGACTGAAGAAGTTCAGGTTTAGTAAATAATTAACTGCTGAAAAAAAAGAAGCTTGTGATCATGAGAGTTAAGATTTCCTATTAACTTGGCCCTTGGTTTAAAAGTCTTGTACTGAAATTGTAGGCTCAATAAAACCTGTGGGATTGTTGCCATTGTTTTCCATATCTCCAGGATTTTAACTTCCTTTCAGTATATATCGTAAAATATTCCATTATGCACTATTTCTATCAGCTTGAAAACCTACGTTCTTTATTAGGATATAGTCATTATTATCTTTTGCTTGGGCTTCATACTTTGCAATAAATTTTCAGTGTTACCTTCAATTGTTCCATGTTGGGTGACATGACAATAACTAATTTTTCCCACTGACTGCTTTCCATGCATTAAATAAATAATGTTGCAATAGAACATTTGGAAATACAGCTGAGTATTTTCTAAGAACCTAAGGGAAGTAATACTCAGCCTTCTATCAGAATTCAACAGAAATTTTACACCTATTTCCTGTAGGATTTTTTTACTATTTTGTGCCTCCAGTTGAGAAGAAAGTGAGGGGTTTTGGCCTCATTTATAAGAAAATATTCTATAAATCCAAGTGTACCTTCCACTGCAGTGGAGTTCCTCTCTTCTTTTTTTTAAGTTCCTAATTTCATCTGCATCCCTCTCACCAGTATCTGTAGCCAGACTGGAGATCGTGTATCCAAGTGTTGTATTCCTACAAACGGATTGCAGAGCCTATCAGGCTTTAAAACTTGATTGGCCATCAGCTGTTCTCTGCAATTTTTTACTTGTTTTTCAACTTTAACAAGATCCAGAGAGGCTCAAAGCTAAGGTCACAGCGTGTTCAGTTTAACTATTTTTCACTTAAAAAAAAAAAGTTTTTATTATATGAGTCATTCCATAGTATCTGTGACAGGATCTTTCTTAGGCCTGGATTTTTGCAATTGAGCATTTCCTGAAGCACTCTAAATTCAATAATGCTTACATACTTGAAAAGTTTAGAACAATACTGCAATATCAGGGTCCTGCAGTCTGCTAGGTCTTTTCTATTCCATTCTTGATGTTTCTCCATGCTTATACAGCAACTTCTTCACTACAGATGGTAGAGAGAAACCTCTTGAGTGGAACAGCTTTCTGACAAAAAGCACTGCTCCATCCAAATAAAAATGTTTTGTGAAAATGCTTCAATTCTAACTTTATTTTGTTCAAAGGGAAAAATAGAGAGAGGCATGCATTAAGGAAGGGGCAGGCCTGGATTCTGCTCCTCCTAGCCTTAATACTCTTCTTCTTTGGAGGCCATTGACAATATTGGTTTTCTTGCTTTTACTTTGATGCATTACTGAAAAAAGTGAATAATCATTCCCCTAGATAAATATACTTTGTTCTAGGTCAATATTTTTTTTTAAAATTAATTTTAGCTTTAATCTAATGTGTCAAATGTACATATATATTGCTGCATTCAGTCCTGGAGTCCTCAGCAGAGGAAGGACATGGACCTTTTAGAGCAAGTCCAAAGGAGTGCCATGAAGATGATCAGAGGGCTGGAGCACCTCCCATATGAGTATGGAGTCAGGGAGCTTGTTTGCCCTAGAGAAGTCTCTAGGGAAGCCTTGTAGTTGCCTTCCAGTACTTAAAGGGGGCTACAGGAAAGATGTGAAGGAGCTCTTTGTCATGTAGTGTAGTGACAGGATGAGGGGTATTCGTTTTAAGCTGAAAGAGGGGATATTAGGTTAGAAATTAGGAAGAAATGTTTTACTGTGAGGGTAATGACGCACTGGCACAGGTTGCCCATGGAAGCTGTGGATGCTTCATACTTAGAGGTGTTCAAAAGCAGGTGGGATAGGGCTTTGAGTAATCTGACCCAGTGGGAGGTGTCCCTGCCCATGGCAGGGGGGATGGAACTGGAGGATATTTAAGGTCCCCTCCAAACTAAACCATTCTGTGATTCTATGTTTTACATTGTAATCTATAGTGCATGACTCCTGTGCATTTTAGCAGAAAGAGAAATGTTCATGCCAATTTTATTTTTTACTGTATTTTTTCCTAACTGGAACGCTGTTGCATCGTTACAACAAAAAAGTTTGATTAAAACAAAAATATATGATATTCAGGAGAGATAACTAAGCAGAGAACGCTAAAATATTGTGTAGCTCCAGTTCTGAATTAATAACAACATGTGCCTAGCGGAAATTTAAAAAACAGGCTTATAATTTTACTTATAGTGATCTGTGAACTGTAGTCAGCTGGCTTGATGTCCTCGGATAGTATTGATGTCCTGTACATTTTTGGCATGTCAGAATCTCATTAATAATGACTTGAAATTGAATCAAGCATGTCAAAGAGAGCCAGAGTGCCTGTATTGCATTTCTCAAAGTTTAAGAGAGCAAACAACATTCTCTTTTCAAGTGTAATTAAAATATTTCTCCACTAAATGCTTCCTGGTCATTGAAAACATCCTCAAAACATACCATTTTATAAGAAACTGAGGACAAACAGATACTGAGAGCAAATTTTTTTAAAAGATCTAAAAATATTGCGAATATGTAAACTTCACAGAAAAACAATGCATTGATATTTTTGACTTAAATTTCTGTTACTTTATTTTTAAAAGACACATTCTATCCCAAAACAAAAGAAATCTGTAAAAAGCTGATGCCATCCAAGATGATGAAATATTGCAAATTATCGTCGCTTCCCAATGTTCAGGGAAAGTGCAGAAATCAACTATTTTGTCTTTACAACCATTATTTCAATCCACCGAGATGTTAGAGATACTACAATTCATGTAGCAAACTCTGGGTTTTCTGACAAGCCCAGAAATATTAACACACATTGCAAGGAAAAGTCCGTCAAAAGGCTTCCATTAACACAGAGGGAGGGTCCTGTCAAGTAAAAAAGGTTGATTATGGCCTTATAATAAGGAAAATAATGTTAGGAAAGTTTATTTTGCATATCAGAAAATCCACAGGAGATCTCTCCTGTGCATTGCCCATGGCTTTAGACCAGGTCAACAAGGTATCATGGTCTGTGAAAGGATACTCTGCTGTTGAGGACAGAGGCATAGAGAGGGACCAAGTTATCAGTGTTTAGTGACCTTTTTTCAGTTTATCTTTAAATTAGAGACAATATGTGAGTATCATACACTTTCAATAACCAATATTTTGTGGAACCATAAGGTGAAGAAGCACAGAAATTGAATATTTTTTCATTTCTTCTGTGCCTACAGATATAATATCCCAGTGTCAAGGCCTTATGTCAATGCCTTCCTTCAAAAGCTGCCATTGGTTTCTATATCATCTGTATTTAAAGAAGGAATCTTGCAAACACCTGGAAAAATAAATCATGAAATTGTGAAAACAGAGGTTTAAATTGAAATAAAGAGACTAACCTAAACTACAGTGAACTTTTTTCTTATGATACTAAAATATAAATGTGATTAGGATTTGAGTTTCCCAAAACTTGTGCAATCCCTATTTACTGTGAAATTATTTTATGAAGCAAAATTGCTCAAAAACTCTTGAATCTTTTTGAACTCCTCAACCAGCAGAGCCTTTGGCCATGCTTTGACTTCCAGTTCCCATGAGTGAGTATACCCAATAGTTAGTCTGTTATTTTACTTCTACATCTTAAAATAATCTACCTTATGCCAAACAGTGGAAAAATCAATTTCTTCTCCTTCTATGAGTTTTTCTTTGTGTAAACAGTTTTGCCCCAAACTCCATCTGTGTGTGCAGACAAGAGCTGAATTTCCAGCCCTTGGAGAGCAGTGGTGATTGGGCACAGTCATCAGACTTCAAACAACATAAAAAGGTAAATGTCTTTGGGGTAGTTGGCACTCCAGGTTACTTTTTTTTCTCCTTAGATTTTCAACATGACTGGATTTCTTAATACAGGGAGTCCAAATACACTGCTAGAGCTGCCTGCTTGAGTAGCACTGCCCACTCAGGGAATGAAGTTAAATGAGTAAGTTAATTGTTAAAGTAGTAGTTTGTGTACTCTGAGTCTTCCACTGCCCCAGTCCTTAATGCCTACAATAAAAAATCCATCCAAGTTTTGTTTTGTGTCGTTTTGTTTTTAAATTATTCTGCAGCTTTTTAGCTCATTAGAATTGCTTATATTGTGATGAGTTTTTTCTTCAATTCCTCTCTCCCAAATATATTTTCAACTGGAATTTTAAGTTCCATAGTAATTCAGAACAAAAGCAAAATGCATCACAAGTTCTTTCCCTAACTTTAATGAAAATTCAAACAATTTAAAAATTAAAAAAAAGAAAAAGTCACATCGATTCTCAGGATCTCGCTTCTTTCAGAAAATCCTTTATATTGGTTTCATTCTTTAAGAAACAATTCAAAAATAACTGAGAATACAATTTTTTAACATTATGTCTACTGGGAACAAGAATTTCTGGATGTAATATGCTTAAATTTGAACAGTAGAAGTTATCTGTTCATACTGATCGTGGCTGTTTCAGGGGAGTTATTCACAATTACAAAATCTGGGGAGGCATAAATGACCACAAAGGATCAGGGCTGTTCTGTTTCATGGGTGTGGTGAAATGTGGGTTTGTGAGTATCTTGTCAGCATCAGAGGTAAAGAAGCCTTCATGTTTCCAGTTTCCATACGTAGATTTTGAAGGAGCATGGGTTGTCTCTGACAAAGTGGCACAAAGTGGTTGTAGAGAAAATCTGCTTATAAGTAAACTGTTAAATACAAGTGTTTATATATGTACATGAACATCTACATTTAGGCACATGTAACTAAATACATATATAGGTATAGACATACATTGATTTTTTTATGCATTCAATATTTTAAAATGTTTTAATTTGTACGTACAAAATTGTTTCTTGTAGCAGTCAGCCACTGACAATCAGTAATAAAGGCATAAAATTTGACATTTTATTGTTTTCTACTTATTTCTTTACTTTTTTCTACCACAATTTTCCTTTCTTTTTTCTTTTAAAAGCCCTTTCACTCAAACATAAACTGTCTACTAGTATCTAAACAGGATAGAGACATTTACATGCAAGATGACCAAAGTGCCAAATCAAATATCATTTATTTTACCAGGGGAGGAGAAAATGTCAGAGGTAGAGATCTGGTTTTACACTTAGAATGTATTCAAAATGTTTGAGGGGAAACAGAGTAATCTCCTGCAGGTTTCTCTGAACAGAACATACTGTGTCACCAGTAACACTGCATCCAAAGGCAATAGCTTTACCTCTCTCTTCTTTCACTTTGCCCCCTCAGGTTTTTTCTTCCTTGAAATGATTCACAGAGAAACCCAAATAGTTATAAATCAATGAGTTTGCAGCATACATTCAGATCAGCTGCGTACTCGGTGACTTCCTCTGAGAGTGCACCTCTGAGAACCTCTGAAAACCTACTTGCTTCCTTTGTTGCATCAGCAAAGGTCAATTTCCTTTGAAAATCAGTCTGCCATGATAGGAATGGTTTGGAAAATTTGACCCTGAGTGTATGGAACTACAATAAAAATGTTTCAAAGCAGCAATCACTAACAAAGTTTGTTCATACCTTTGTACTCTCAGGAAAACTGGCCAGCAATGTTAGTCCCTTGGCGTGCACTTTCCATCTGAATTTTTTTAACAAGAATGTGCCCTGATATTCTTCAAAATTTAAATTACAAAAATATTTGACACTTTATTCTTAAATATGTTCTTTCTAAACAAGGTAACATTTCCATTTTATACCAAATTATTAACATTATTTTAAAAGGAGCAGTTATTTCAGAAAATCCTTTATATTCATTTCATTCTCTAAGAAACAATTAAAAAATATCTGAGAATACAATTT
This sequence comes from Dromococcyx pavoninus, assembly GCA_033558185.1. Lineage (NCBI taxonomy): Eukaryota > Metazoa > Chordata > Aves > Cuculiformes > Neomorphidae > Dromococcyx > Dromococcyx pavoninus. Next base: position 4,029,633 of record JAUMJL010000063.1, on the reverse strand, counting down.
TTTTAGTTTATGTCTACTGGGAACAAGAATTTCTAGATGTAATCTAAACTGAGCAACATAAGCTCACCTGTCTTCACGTATGTCCATTCTTGCATAAGTGGGTGTGTGCATGATAGAAGCACTATATGACAGCTCTGTATTGCTTTAGGTGAGTTGGAGAAGGGTCCTTTACTTCCATCTGATAACAAGGGAAGATAATGGGATTTTCGATGAATACTTCTATCAATAAGATGCTTGGAACTGAACAACGTTCATTTCTTCTGCTTTCATGCACCACCTAATCACAGTTCAAGAGTTCAGGAAACACTTTGCAAGGCACCTCTGTACCTGAAATGAGTTTTTCTTCTTAAAGTTTGGATTTTGCTTGGTTAGTTTCTTTCTGGTTTTCACTTTTTTTTTAAACTAGTTATTTGTCCTGCTCTGGCAATTTCTTAATATATGTTTTAATGCTTTTTTTTTATGGGTTGAAATACCTGCATTGCTTTAATAGAAGGAGTTTTTTAATAATCAGGCATATAGAAAATTCAGCAGGTTATAATCATAATTTCACTTTTTTAATATTGCTTTCAGCATGCATAGAGCTTTTCATTGAAGTTTATGTTAGTCTATAAACAAACTCTTACACACAGAACACCTTACAATTGGTGATTTCACTTTTATCCAGGTAGCCTTAAGCCTTGCAGCCTTGTTTCCACAAGTTTAATGACGTGGGGCTCAGGTTCAGCTTGCCTGGAAAAATTCCAAAGTCCCTACAGGTGCTACAGCAAATGCTGCTGGTAATTCAGTGGGTGGCAATTTTCATCCTTGTGTGTTGCACAGCACCTTCCTTAGGATTGTAGGAGAACCACAAGGCATCCTTAGACAAATTGGAAAATCCGAGTCCTAAAAATCTAGTCTGTTATACTTTTTGGAAACAGGACTAGCACACACATTATCTCATAATATTTCCTTATATATTGAGCATATGAATGTATTGATTACTTGAATTCTAGTTTCAACTTCTACCTTATCAGAGAGATTAATTATGCTGGTTGACATAAAGTGCACACGAGTTAATGTTAAATTTTTCATTTTTTTCTCAAAATTAAGAGGCAATAAAGAATCAGAATCTTTCATATAATCAACTATTACTTAGCAAAAAAATTCAGCAAGTTCATTAGATGGGTGTGCAACATCTAAGTACACCAAACAGGGCAATCCTTGGTCCTCTGCAGTTATTAAAAGTAAGCAATATGCTAAGTCTGTCTCAATTTCAAACGGTATGAATCAAATTATTGTTTGCTGAAACTTGTATGCACTATTGATCAGTTCATGCTGTGTGTGCTTGGCAAAAAAATGGTTTTCAGCTTGCTAGCTACTCAAAAGATTACTTGACATGAGTATTTGTTTTTTCTGAAGAGAAAAACACATGTTTTCATGTGCTTTTTCATCATATTTGCATAAGTAGCCCATAAAGTCCTACATTTTGACTTACTTCACAGCTATGTTTTGTGCGTGCATTTCTGCCATCTAGTTTCATATTTTATTGTATTTTCCACTTCTTTAAATTTCCCTATTTCTTGATAAATGCATTTTATAAACTAAATCAGTATGGCCTGACCCAGCATATATTAAAATGCTGTTTGAATCAGTTCCAAGTTCAGGTGCTTATAAAAACAAATTTGAGGAGCAATCGTAATTCTGATCGCTCCTATGTTATGTGGGCAATTTAAAATTATGGAAATACTTCCAACTTTATAGGCAATTTGAAATGGAAAGCAACCAGAGTTCTGGGCATGTGCTCCGTATGTAGGGATTTTGCAAATATAAATGCTTATAAAAGTAATTTCCATATGCACCCATTTACCTGATTCTGTATATGTGCCAAATGAAAATTGCACATTTATATTTTAAATTCATAATACTGTCTTTATTGGCCTTCTAGCCAATAAAGAGAACATATGTACTATAACTGCAATCTGTCTGTTCAATTTGTACAAAATGCATGGATAGTATAATGCACCTATACGCTTACTACTCTTTCCACAGAGTTTGGGGGAGAAGAACAGAGGAAGCTAAGTGCTCATTAGCTCTATAGGCAATAATATAATAGAACATATAAACTTCCACTTATGTCAATATATCACTGCAAGATAAGCACCCAAAATCATGACATGTAGGCAAGTGCATCTCTATATGCCATGCTTAGATTTTCTTTGTTCTTTGCACACGTGCACTTAATATCATTTGATCAGATCATTTTCTTACCACAGGGAATCTGTTTTTCACAGCTGATTGCCAGAGCAGAAAGTTCAACCATGATTTTCGGTGGTAGTAATGCACTTTAAGAATATTGTTGTTTATTCTTACATTAAATGAACAATTTTGTCCTAGTTTACACTCTAAGAAGCCCTACAACACATGAAAGATTGTATAACTTAAAATTAGGAAACATTTCCTTTTGGTAAATAAAACATCTTACAAACTTAAACTATCCTTAGACAATATAATTTATATCGAATTTTAGATTGTCATAATGATCACGATCACTGAAGATAAATGTTCCAGTTAATCAACAGATGCATGGAAGGCTTATTACATCACGTCAACATGGACTTAGCAATGTAGGTTTACCCTAATCAATCACAGACAACTCAATCAATAGAAAAAGTAAGAATTTCGTCCCTATCCTTATATGAGGAAGTCATGGTTGTATCTGTGTATGAAAGGACCTTGAAGAAAGACCTAGAAGCTTTTGCTGGGGTAAGTCTTGTCTGGTGGAGACCACAAGAGCTCCACTGATGGTTCCCATGTGTCAGTTGCCATCAGTAAGGGATATGAGCACACACCAGCAGTTGTGGGAAAAAAGTAAGGCTGCTGGAGAGTGAAGAACCAGTACATTCATAGTGATAGAGAACTATGAAGTACCCTGCGCGAGACCAGACAGAAATGTGGAAAGGCTAAGGCTTATGATAACACTGAGAAAGCAACACAGTGAAAAGTGGTTCAGATATTTAGGAACTACGTAGTCTGTTAGAAGATAAAGCATTGGATATGGAGTTTGTCTAAATCAAAATGGAATTGAGTAGTTCAGAGGAAAGCTGAACTGAACATTACATGGACACCAGAAGTAGAGAGGCACAGAGTGCAGAATTATACATTCTTTAGTGACAAAGAGCAAAAGTTTTATTCTCATGCAGAAGAGAGCCAGTAAAATTGGAAGCAGTAAAGTCCTTGGAGAAAAATATGTTCGAAAGACAACTAAATAAAATCATATACAAAAATCAATCAAGACCTAATAAATTTGAAGATTTCTTTTTTCTGCACAAGAAGTCTGGAAGCAACAAAAACTGGAGGTTAAAGGATTACTTTAAAGGAGTGCTTTTAGAAGCAGCACTCCACTTTCACCCTATCTTTAATTTTTCCCTAGGCAAACGCCACTGACAGATGAGAGAATATGTGACTGAAAAGACTATTGGTCTAACCAAGAATAGATTTGGTTAGGTTTCTAGGATCTTCATTTGCAACTGCAGCAAATGCAGAACATCAAAAAGCTCAGTATCAAGCAAGCATGCTCCAAAACAGAGTGCAAATAATTGTTAATATACATGTCTGTGTTCCCCTAGGTCATAAAGCTTCCTCTAAATTAAAGCAGTTTTGACCTACTCATGCCTACTGTGAAATGTCTTATTTAATGCCAGTCCTTCCAAACAGAACTGTTAGTGGGGTGGACAGAAGTTTCTGCGACTTTCCTTCACCTTAAGTCAGCACTTCAGTGCAATTGTTCTTTTGGCATTTTCAGTAGATAAAACATTAACAACAGACTCTTTCAGGACATATAATATTAACTCACACCCAAAGCACGAAATGTATGGAATGTATGAAATGGAATCTTGATCTGTATTGGTTGGAGAGGCATGAAATCCTAATTTGAGTATATGCCATTTGGCCCTACAAAGGAGTTAATCAAGAGTCCTAGACGTGATTAAATAGAAAAAGTGAAAATATAAGAAATGACAAGAACTGATTCAAGAATTAGAATTAAAGATAGATACGTAGAGTCTTTTAGGTGCAATGGATCACTTGAAGCTGCCACTATCTCTGTGCTGACTCTAGAGGAAGACCAGATGATGAGTTAAGGCAAAATGACTAACATCTGAATGGCTAAATTTAGGATGAGTTAAATGCCACCTACGGGCTTATGAAAGAAATGTGAGACGTGAATTGTTGAAACCACAGTCAGACTAAAGATGGTAAGGTCTTGATGAAAGAAGGGGAAAGCAAGAAAGAACACTTCAGCGATTTACTCAACCACTCCAACCCAGACAGCCCTGCTGTGCGTGATGGGGATGATTCATTCAGTTAGTCCCAATGCCAAGGTAAACAGCTCCATACGATCTGAAATGAAAACGGTTGTCATGAAACTGAGGAACAGCACAATTCCCAGTGTGGATAATATCCATGCAAAACTACAGAGGCAGAAAGGAGTCTTTAATACATTTGGTAGAATATTCATCATTGTTTCTTTCAGAAGTGACTTGGATGACTGCCTTTCAAATGCTGAAATAAAAACAGTCATGTAGTGTGGATGTTTGAAAAAAATATCTCAGTGTCTTAGACATGGAGTCCTGATGGATTTTGCTAAGATCTGAGTGTGGAATATTTATTTAATCACACCAGCAGTGGAAAACACAAGTCTACGAAGCAATGTAGCAAAGAAACATTTTTGGAACGATGGCCAGACTGAAGGAGGAATGTTGGTTGTGCAGCTTAGGAGAGAACATTCTGGGTAATGACTGTATCAGATGAAAAGAGAAAAGGTGAAAAAGGAGAGTCAAACATTGCTAAAGAAGTTTAGAACAGCACTGGTGTGCCCGTGGATATTTATGAGTATGTCAGTATTTTACCACTATATCAGTATCATTGTTTATTAATATATCAAGACTTATACGTATACCAACGAAGATATATATACATGCAGTAGCACAAAGGATGTCACCTCAGTTCAACAGATAAAGTAATTGTCTTGATTGTCTTTTGTGTGTTATTGCTCTTTGTACGCATAGAGGTGGTAATGAAAACCTGTCAGCAGAATAGCAGTTGTATTGAACACGTTATTTAATTGGGCTTAAAGCTAGGCTCTTGCTTATGTACAAAATAAACATGTGCTTATGCAAAAGCCTGAACTTTGTTGTAGACACTGCTGTAATAAGATTAACTCAGTTAATGGCTATGCAGACATCACTATAATCTACTCTGAGCTAAAACACATGTGTCTGTGTGGCCTTTGGTCCAAGTACCTGCAAACCTGTTTGCATTTTATTTAATGTATTTACTATGTTTTTATTCCATTTATTTTGAATGGACGTCGTTTGTTTTAAACAGAGCTCCCAGTATTTTAGAGACAGAAGTAATATACACATAAATGTTTCATTATTAGTAGTATTACTATTACCAGTGTCTGTAGGTTCAGGAAGTGGTCTGGAGAACTTTCCCAGATGTTAAGCACAGCTTATTTCAGTGCAAAATGAGCAGGAGAAATGGGCTAGAACAGAAGTGACATGAAAGGAGCAGCTGAGAAAGGAGCAGAACCATCCATGGAATAGATTTGATACCTTTTGAATCTGCAACAGACCTCTCTAGCACAGGAAAGAGCACTGTGATGAAGGATTGTGTGATTTATCTTCTGATTACTGTCTTAAATTTGTAATGTCAGCAGCCAGTTTCAGCCTCATTAGCATAGTTAAGGAGAAGGAGGACATTAGGGACATATATGCCAACTTTAGAGACAGTTCCTAAAGTTTCCATACACAAATTCTCTTCTACTAAAATGTTATTTCCTCTTATTATTCCTCTTATTATTCAAGTCAGCTGCTTCACTTTGAGCCCATGTCTAAGATAAAGTTATTTTCTAGCAGAAAAGGTCAACTAAATTGAGTTAAATCAGAAGAAGAAGAGAAACTGAGTTAACTTGGAAGAATGATTGCTTAACAACATGGAGAAGCCTTCACATATAAGTCACTTTATGGGACTATAGCACAATGAAATGAGAAAAGTTTGAGTAGATATGTGAGGAGTATTTGGAGACATGGCTACAAAGTTGAGTCTCTTAACAAGCCCCTCAAAGCTGAGCTTTTGTGGCCTGTGCAGTAGCTGGTTAGAGAGACAACATCTGCAACATGCTTGCAGGACTATTATCAGTGCCCTTTGGAGACTAAAACTGGAGATTCTGTGTTTACCATGACAAATGCAGAAATTCAGTCACTTCTGCTGAACGTCTGTGGACAATTAATCAGTTTTCTGAAATTTGTCTTTTTCTCCCATTCATGATTTTTCTCTTAGTCAGTTGGTTTTCCTTTATCCGTTGCTTTTTGTAGCTTTTTGATGACTGTGCAAACAAATCACAGGCATGACCCAGGAATGGGTTCAAAAATGTACCTAATTTTGCAAACTCTGTTAGATTTAAGGGGATATTTCATATGCTTATCTTCATGTTTGGATTCAGAGCCGGGTGAGGGACACTGATTGTTAACTTAACTGAAGCTTTGAGCCTTTTTCCAGTGAGTCAATATTTATACCATCATTCTTCGACCTACTCACATAGTAATGTTTTTGTTTTCTGATTTCAAAACCTGTTTCTGCCTTTATGAAAACTATTAATTTCTAAATTAATTTTCCTTTGAGATTAAACAAATCTCTATTAACGTTCTGGGATTTGGTTTATATGAAAATCCACTTAAAACTCTCCAAAACTGTCAAGAAAGTAGCTAAAAAGTACAAGTAATTACTTCCTTCTTATATTCTATGTCCTTCTATTCTTAGTAAAAATACGCAAAAAAATTACATAAATTCCAGAAAACCCTGAAATTTGAGTACTATTTTAAGTAGAAAAGTGGATAATGCAAGAAACACAGAAAAGCAAGCTGCATTTAATTGGGTTTCTCCATGTCTTTTAAATCAGCATTTATTCATACTTGGAAAACCACTTCCTTTTTAAACGCCTCCCTAACACTAAGGCCAGAAACTTTCATCAACATTTTATAAGTATGACTGAAGCTAAACAGGAAACTTTTACTGGATGGGATCAACCCAGTTATAACTTCAAGTAGATAAGTTTATTGCAGCTGAACATGTTGACACAAAATTGTGATGAAAGGAAAAATAATTTCTATATTATGCTCAGATATGCATCAAAAAGGTGAGATGGTTAGAGCTTGGATTCAGAACTGGATGTTCCCAAGGAATCAGGGGGGCTGTTTGGTATTTTGAATCTCTACTCCACTGAAGTTCATGAAGTTCTACCCTCGGATAATTTTGTACAAAGTTATTCCTTTGCAAACCTTGAATCATTTGAATTGTGATTTTTATATAAGGACAAACAAATGGGGTCAGATTGAAGGTCCATCTAGCCCAATCTCCCGTCTCTGACAGGTCAGACAACAGACATATCAAGGACACACAGTACGGGTCATACAAAGTTATAATGATACTTAGCCATTATGGTCCTCCAGTTTCCAGGGATATCTCCCAACTCCAGGACTTTCTGTGCCAGAAATCAGATCCTTGTGGTTTTTAGAAGATTACAGAAATAAACCCAAAATTAATAACAATTGAATCCAGCTTTTTATTTTATTTTTGTTTTTTTTTAAATACATTTCATGATCCCCCAAACTGTTGGAAATATGCACACAATTTTTTTATACTTAACCATGGAAAGCAGAGAAATTTCTCTCTTGTGACTTATCATATGTCACAAGAATGCACTTCCTTGAAAGTCTTTGTATTTTCAGGTTTCTAACAGAAGCTGAAGTACTTCAAATATATACCAAAAAAAATGTGTTGTTTGGAACAGTGCCCACCTTACTGTAAGGAGGAATTATCAGAAATCTCACTGGAAGACTTATTCTTGTGAGGTTTTTTTCCTCCATTTGTAATAAGATTCAGGTACTTTGTACTGTTCTTAGATATTTCATACTTAAAGGAAAAATATTACTCTTACTCTAATAAGAATCTCAGATTGGATTAAATTAAGATAAAGAAAATAATAAAGAAATCAAAGTTCGTATCAAAGTACAATTTTACCGTTACTCGTGAAGAATAATAACTCACATGCATACATCTGTTTATATATAAACAATGTGGACATGAATCGGCTATGACAAAAATACATAGGTAGTATATATGCATATGTCAGATATAGTTTATTTTTTCCTCATGTTGTGATAAAAATGAATATAAAACCTGACTTTGCAAGCAGATGAGAGTTAAAATTTCCACCAGGTCCCTGACCCCAATTATCTGGAGGCCAAATCCCCAGAATCCTCAAAGCTCTTTCCAGATGCAGGGTAGAGCTTGCCAACTAATTAAACAGGCATTACTAGAAGGTTTTTCTTTTTCTATCTGAGCGTGATTTGACATTTTATATGTAATTAAGTTATAAAATACACATTCAGGAAAGTCCACAGTCTTCATATATGCATTCTCCATTGGATACATCTGTCTTGGTGAAGGAAGTGGATCATAGTCATTTCTCTGGTCCTGAGGAAGTGGCGACACATTACAGCTCACATCCACATGCCCCTGAGAAACAAAGTCCTCTGAACACAGATCAGGCATTGAGTAGGAGAGGGCTGTGTGGCACAGACTAAAGCCATGCCAGAGTCTGGGCTAACACACAGAAGAGATGAGTGGACATAAGTCGCTGATCCCCAAACCATGTACCACGATAGTACTAATGGGCTTTTCCAACACACAGTAACATTTCAGACTCACGTGGTTCCTGATGATATTATTAAAAAGAGCTCTAGATGAAGATCAGAAATAGTTCATTTAGTTATGTTATAATGTCTTACTGGAAGGTTTGGGTGTGCAAGGGCAACAAAGCCATTGTCTTAATCTATGTGGTTTAAGAAAGTAATTTCACAGCTAACCTTGGAAAACAGTGTGGACCTTGTCACTTCGTTTTCTTTTACTATAGGAGTGGGTGGCTATGTTTGTTGTGGAAAGCTTGTAAAATTAAATAGTGCAATTATTTTAATCTCTTAATATGTTTGGAATTATGGCTCACGGCTGCTCAAAACACTCTAGTTACTGGGGTTTGCATAATACCATAGAGTCAGCAAATGTCTACCATATGAGCAACAAACATAGAATGATAAAATAAATTCAAAAGAAGACCTTTCCAACCCTGGATACCCAGGAGATGAGGGAAGAAAAAGTGACAGCTGTCTACACCAAGAGAAAATTCTATTCAAATATATTTTTTCAAAAGGTTCTTGTAAGTAAGGAAGATTTATTTTATCATAGGCATGCCAGAAATACCGTGATGTTAGAAAAAATATTAGAAGAGTTATCTGAGACCCGAAAGTCCATTAGTCATCAAAAAACAAATAAATGGATACTTCAATCCTCAGGCACACAAAGGAAGGTAAAAAGAGTTTTTACTGCATTTTCAGCTTTTCTCTAGAATGCATCAGTCTTCTGTATTAACCTACAAATTAGAAGAAATCCAGATCATCCATATTCATATTATAGAATAATTTACTCATTCCCATGCAGATTACTTGGAGTACTTCAGGATTAAAAAGTGCCGTTCAGGTGTGGTTAGGTATTGTGATTTTACTATTTGTGATTAAAAAGGAACAATACTGTTGAGATAAACACTACTGGTGCTTTTTTTTAAATGCATATATCCTAAGCTATAATATTCCATCTGTTTATTACATGGTAAACTGCAAAGGTACTAAAGTATGAGAGCCCTTCTCCTTTATGTCCTAACTCAGAGCTAGGATTTCTGCTGACTCATTCAGTTCACTAGGCAGGATTCAGTAAAATATTACTTGGAAGAAAGGAATATATTTAGACTAGAAAGATAAGTAGGACATCTACTTATTCACACAGAGATTCATGAAATTAACATTTTTTTGAGACGGTGGTTCTCCATGTGAATAAACTCACTTCCGAAAACACAGTTCATGTACAAGAACACACTGTATATTCAGACCACAGGTATGAGATTGGACCCCATAAAATGTGCATTGGCAGCCTCTGAGGATATCATTCTCTAGCCTAATCCTGATCCCCTGGTCATCCATCTTGCACAGATACAAGGTCTTCTAGACTGTTTTGAGTATGAACCCACCTTTTTATTCATTTCCATTGAATTTTTGCTCTTTCATCTTTGCTAGAAAGCAAGTTTTAATTCAATAGAACATTAATTAAAAAAAAAAAAATTCCTGGGTAGATTTCTGGATTCATTAGGAAAAAAAAGTCAAAAAACTTAAAATCTATAAAAATGGTAAAGTTAACACAAAAGGAAAAAAGCTGCCACCACTTTTTGAAAAGTCATTAATAGCTTCCCAGAAAGAGCCACAAGACTGTTCAAAACTTGGTTGAATCTTTCTTCTATTGATCATAATTGCTGTGTTTAGAAAGTAAAGAAGAATAAACTGGACATCACACCAAGCACTAAGGAAGTAATCTCCAAGGAACGCTAAAGATAGATCACTTTCTATAAATTTACAACACAGCAAGGGAGTACTAATTCCGGAAAAGAGTTGTTTAACTATGGCATTAAACCCCTTTATAAATCATTTTTAGTAGGGCTCTTACAGGTAATTAAGCAGAGGGAAAAGCTATGACAATTTGAATCAGATTTGGGTCTACATTTCTTAGTCTAAAAGAAAAATCTCTGTCTGAAATTTACACACCAAGTCAGAATAACATAGTCAGTTAATGAAAGATAGAAGGAATAACTTGATAAATGGAAACAAAGATATGATTGTTCTCCCAGAATTTTAGGATAAAGTTTAAGAGTAAATATGAACAAAAATGTCTTTTTTTTTCTTGTTTAATCTAACACACCAAGAAGCATAAATTGCAAATGGTGGAAAAGTATTGTATATGATACTCGTTTAAATATTCAGCAACATAAAAGTCTCATTCTCTTTAAGCAGTATAGACTTAGTAAATCATTTCCAAGGAGAGAGAAGAGAAGCTAAGACTCAATGAAACCAGAGACAAAGTGAAGGAAAACATACGACTGCAGAAAGCTTTGTCAAAATAAGTGTTCATTTCATTTAAATGTGAACAATCAAACTGTTAAAGATTATCTGTGGCTTTATACTCCTGCTTACCCTCATAGGAACCGAACATGTGCTGGAAAGTTATCTAACCCGGTGAGGTCTTGTGTGGGAAGAGAAAATTCAATTACTAGAAGAAAAGATCTCTGTAATAAACAATTAGGACGTCTGTTGTTTATTCTTAAATATTTAAATATAATATGACAGGATTGAATAATAAAGGAATATTCATTACTATTAAACACTAGACAGTATAAACCTCTGTAGTCTACCAATTAATTACAAAGGAAAAAATGAGGGGATTCAGGAAAAGTTAATTCAGCCATTCAGATACTATGAAGGCTGTTTCAGAGGACGTGTTACATACGTCTTAAATTTCTTCTAACAAGGTTTTTTTTATTTTAACTCACTTCAGCCTAATGTTTTTAAATTGAATTTGGAACAATATTTTGCATTAATGGCATTTATAGGAAACTGGAAAAAAACACAATTGCACCATCTGTAAAGTCCTGCACAAGCAAGCCACACAGTGCTGCTGATACAGTTGCATTCTTTCTATTTGTCTATACTGGAACGGTTTAAGCCATTTGTGTATGGGTGACTTCAGGAATCAGGAGTTGAGATGCACCCAATAAATACATTTTCAGCCAAAGCAGCTAGAAATGGTGTAGGGCTTTAGAAATTGAACCACTAAACAAAAGGAAGAAGCAGAGTTCAACAGTGAAATGAGGCCTGGGTGGGTGATAATGTCTTTCAGAAGATGGGGGTCATATGAGGTCAAGAGGGAAAGGAGGCATCCAAACACATTGGGGCTTAATGTGAGTTCTAAGGCTAACTCCTAAAGATGGTAGAAGTCAACAGCGTGCCTTTCTGTGGCTTCAGTGGTCCCCAGGAATATATTTGCATTTTTATAGGCTTACCAAGACTAAACCAAAGCTCTTGAGATTAAGTTATCATTCATTCCAGCAAGAGTTGCTGTTAAATCCATTCAACAACAAAAATGAGACATTGCTACAATTTCCTCGGCAAGTAAACAGTACACCAAAGATGCTTTCTGAAACTGTAAGCAATTTTAGCTCACTTCTTCATGATATTCACTGAGAGATTAAAAGCGGAAAATATGATTGGGACTGAATATTTGAAGTGACAGTTTTAGTTTTAAAAAAGAAAGGAGGTAATTTTAAAATTTGAATGGCTTCTAAAATGTATACCTATGTATACGTATGTATAAACATTTATAGCATGTATATCTACATCCGAATGCCTAAGATTATAAAAGCATTTTCCAAAATTGTGACAAGTTTCTTTTGTCTAAAAACAAACCATTAAGCACTTTGCAAGAGTGCCAATTGTTGCTTTAAATAAAAAGAGAATCACTGACATTGTTTCCAGCCCGCCAAAATAAACCCACCCTGACTGCTGGGATGTAGACCAATGGGGTATATGTGTGTGATAACCCCATTCCAGAACAATCCAACCACAATATTAAGGAGTAATTTGAGTAATAAAAAAGCTTCTTTAACTGTAAATCAAAACACATTTTATGCCTGGAAGGCAATTTGGAGTTTTCTTCTTCTTCCTACCCCCTTCTGTACCCTTTGTTACAATGTAATCAATTAGGAACTAGCTTCAACCAAAGTTAAGATGCCAAGCGACCCTGAAGACCACAGAAAATTTGAAATTGTATATAGCCACAGTCAGTGGATGATTGCACATTTCTGTAAGAATTTTAATAAACCTGATTAAAGTGTTTTTCACGCAAAAAGTAGGTTTCATGTGAGTGAAATGGCTTTCACACTTGTCTCAATTTATTAGTAGTAGCTTTCTGTGTGATCTTCTACCCTTTCTCACTTCCAAAGTAATGTGCTATATCTTTAATCTCCTGCATAATGGTTTCTGCTACAACATTTAATTCACATTTACATTTAGCCAAAATGCTACGCTCAGCAATCACAATTCAGCTGGAAAGCAACAATGCATTAAGCTATGATGAATTAATCTCTTGGAAACTTGTGAACATGTCCTAAGGAACTCATGGTTGCCCCTTAGTATAGTATTTTTTACACTCAATCATTTTAATGGCTTTAGCCTCTCAGCACTACCGTGACAATTTCTTTTTTTTTCTTTTTTGAATAAGGAAAGTTAAGGCACAGAGAGGAATGGTTCCATAGGATGTCTACATATGAGAAAGAAATTAAGGCTGAATCCTCTCAATTTTAGGCAGATTCATTAATTACTGGACAATCATTCCTCTTGGGTTATTTTCAGCCACTATTTTTTTGGCATCTGTGAGGGGAAGGAGAGAGAGGACTCTTATTACCATTAAGAATAAAGAAGACCAGATTAAGATAAAATAAGAACTAGCTGAGGTCCTTGCTCAAGCCTCAAAGCCCTTCTGAGGTTTGAAAATGTTTGGTACATTTCTTTTATTTCCATTGCCTACTGCAATGGCACTTCCTGATACTGGAGAGGACAGAACAGTGAAAATACTATGTGAAAACTGTGGTTTAAATAAAGTTTTCCAAATATACAGACCTTTGGGTTTTTTGTTGGGGTTTTTTATTTGTTTTTTTATTAGGTTTCTATAAACAGAAAAGGCAATGCAAACAAAGTACACCCAGATATAACAGACATCTGAGCATCAAGCCTAAAGAATGCTGTGGGATGTGGGCTAAACACAGAGCTCTTTGGGCTCCTGATTTGCAATCAAGCCCTTTGGGTGTACCCTGGCATTACGTGACTTTACTAAGGTTTTTGGGAGCCCATATTTCAAAATGATGTCACATACTTAAAATCTTGCATGATAGTTGTCAAACATATGGAATATAAATATAAGATGGAAAGAAAGGAGGTACAAATTCACTGCCAGCAAAATTTTTCCATTTTCCTGATGTTCTTATAAACATCAATTCTGATGGTCGTAGAAATATCAAACCCACTTCTGGATTGTCTGAATCAATCATATGTTATTTATACATTTGTCAGATTACTGACAAAATATTTTTATGAACACCTACAGGAAAGCACATCTGTATTGTCAGCATCAATCTTCTCCTGGAAATTCAGAAATCAGAAGAGCATCTCATTGTAAATTTTTGAGTGAAATCATGAGCATAACATCTTTGTGAGCATAACATCTGAAACCCAAGAACCCCCCTAAACTGTTATGACAATTAAGCTGAGGGGTTTTTTAGTACATTGTAATCTCTTTATTATTTTGAGGTTTTAAAAAAATTCACATATATGCTCAAGGTATTTCAAAGTCATGATGACTTTGACAGCTGTTTTTTTCACTCTAGTAAGTCCACCTTTTAGTATCTATACATAACAATGACAAATGAGAGTTTGTGATTGAAATACCTTGTCAGTTTTTTTGTCTAGATGAAATGAATTACTGCTGTCAGTCCACCTTCTAGAAATCTCAGCAATTGTTAGTGGTAATTGAAATAGTAATTGATATTGTCAGTTAAAGACCACAAAACAAATGAGCTTTAAATATGAAACATTTCCTTATCTCCAGAATTCATATTTATATCCTGGAAATGCTTCTTGACACAGAAATGCATTTGTTGACACCTTTATTGGAAAAAAACATTGGAACCCTATAAAATTAATCTGGAAAAAGAAATCATGAACATACCGTAAGGTATAACTCTGCCCTGGTAGGAAGGAAGGTAAAATGTCCAGATGTTATCTCTCATTTCAAGACAGGATTAATTTTCCTTAAGTTTAGATGTTATAATGTAAGCTTCTATTTCTAAGGTAAGGTTTCAGTTCAAGTCCCTAGTAATTGACACTTAGATGAAATTCTATCCGCTGTCCAGCTGCTGCTCCAGAAGATCAATTTATTTTGCCAGCTGCACCTGCATGTTTCGGCTACTATGGAGCACCTCAAATGGCAGTAGATACCAAAGTTTATGTACAGGAGTCTTGTCCATGCAGTCTAGGCTCCTCTTAGGGCAGCAGAGATCTTTATTCAAGGAATCGATCTCCCAGCTTCTGAAGGCCCACATGTAGATAAGCAGTGCCATTTGAGATGGCTTAGGATACGTGGTCTAGCCTCCAGCTATCCTAAGAGGACATGAGTCTTCCATAGCTTATATCCCTTGCCAAATATCACAGACAGCTCAAGGGACCTCAAACTGCACAGGATATCTATGCGTGGACAGCTGAAATGAGCCCATAGATCTCTGAATTCGGAGCTATATCTCACCTTTAATGATAAGTGAAATGAATTCAGCTATTTAAATGACAGGAATCCATGCAAATGAGAGGGCATTCCTACTATGGGTACAGCACTCCCACTCAACTTTGAAATTGAAGAAGTAGAAATGACAATTATACTAGTACATGTGGATCTCAGCAGTTTAAAGCTCTAACCTTAACTTCTAACCTTGTCATGGAGGGATATTTAAGCAGCTGACTTAGTTGGATTATTGACATAAAACTTCCACCATTCCGTTTATTTTGCTCATTAAGGAGAATGCTTTCAGAGTGTCTTACATATAATTAAAATATTATGATCTCCCCACCTTCAAGGTCTGGCAGACCATAAAGCATAGGCCGATATAGCTGACCAGCCAAAGAATAGATTATCTGTGATAGATGGATAGTGTCATATTTCCATTGCAAAACAATTCCCTGCATGTGTAAGAGGCAGAAGGGAATGTCTTAGAGAAATAAACTTGCAGAGAAAATAGAGTATGTTTGTAAACATAAAATGCTCACTAGGAGTTGCACAACATAATCACTTCCTACGAATGCCACTTCAAAACCTAATAATATAAACAAAATAAACTTTTAAATGCAGATTTAATAAGATGACAACATATTTCCTAAATAAGTCCACCTTCAAAGAATATCAAAGGCTATCAAAAGGGCTAATCTATGAATTAAAAAAAAGTCTTAAAATGTTTTTTGCAGCAGCTTCAGACATAAAACTTTCCTTGACTCATTATTTACATAAGAAGTGAACAGTTCTATATTTCCCACATGACAACAGACAGAATTTTTCAACTAGATATTAACTAGAAGTATAAAGATCATTATGTTTGCATTATGGATCATTATAATGATCAGATTTTCATAATGCACTGAAGGAGTCTATATATGAGTAGTGCCATATAAAAATAAATGAAAGCATAGTTTATATTCATACAGTTTCTTCTCTGGAGGCAAATAGGAGATTAAGTAACTTCATGAATGATAATGAAAAGACTCAGCCCTGATGTAAATACACATAACCCTATTGACAACTGAAACTGTTCTTGTCTAAGATCATATTCACACTGCATTTGTTACTTCTGTTTCACACTGAAGCAGCTCTATTGCTTTCACTAAATGGAGCATGTCATTTGCTTAAATAATTTCCTGAGCATAAGGAACCAAGCATATACAGGGTATAACACGAGGAACACAACTTCCTATTCCAGTTCATGTCTTTGATTTCATATGCCTTATTTCTGTCAATAATCACATTTAGAACACATCCATTGCAATTCCCCAAAGCACTGCATTTATATGAGTGAACAAATTCCTGTTATCAAAACAGTCTTGACTTGGCTCCAATATTAAACTGACATAGTACACTTGATCGTAGTTCTTGAGAAAGTAGAGCAAGTAGATTTTTTTAGGGGCTGGTAGTCTGGGATCTGTAAGACCATGTTTCAGGCTTAGACAGCAAAGGTGGAAATGTGAATTTTTTGCTGTCAGTCCAAGTTCTTTGGGACCTGATTATCCCTGAGATTTGTCTTCTGGGGCTGTTACACAGAATCCAGCCTCTCTTAAAGTTTCCAGAAATGCTAGGACTCAGGACTTAGAGGTGCAGGTACCTTGGGATCCCAGAGCTCCAACAAGAGTTCAGTGCTGCAAGAAATGACTAGAGGCTTCACTAGCAGATTCTTGGGTCTTCATTCCCCAGCTTTCAACACTAGGTTTCTCTTTTGCTTACTGAAGTTCCTCCCAGGGCCATTTGCTTAGATTTCCCTTCTGTGAAAATCCTGGGCACCAAGGGGAAGTTTTTAAATACCTACGTTCCTAGGAGACTGGTACAGTTACAATGTTCAGTCTAAATTGCAAATGTAAAATTTTGTGATGGATTAAAATAGAACAAAGAACATTTGGGTTTAATAGTCTATTTTTTTTAAAGGAATTTTTCCTAGTTTTAGCTACAAAACAATTTTGCTGTGGCTACCTAGTTTTCATTACAGGTCTTGATTCCATCAGCATCATGGTTTATCATTAATTGGCAGATCATGCTAGAACTGTTATTTCCTGCTAGCTATTAGGAATTCTTGGAGCATGCCTATCTCTTTCTCTGTGTCCAAAGAAGTTTCATCAACCTCAGAAATATTTGTATCAGATGTAAAGGGAGAAACCACTCAGTCTGAGTGTTAGGCAGAGACAGCATTGACCAGATTCCTCAAATTGATTGAATGCTTGCACCAACTTTCATATCCCACAATGGATTCCTCAAAAATAAGGCCCTTTCTCCACTCCCAAGGAATGAGTTTTGTACTCCCATACAGGTGTGAATTAAACTGATGTGGATTGTGGTCTTGAGTGCACTCTCAACAAATATGGTGAAAACACCAAACTTTGTGGTACAGTCAACCTGCTAGAGGGAAGTGATGCCATCCAGAGGGACCTTGACAGGCTTGGGAGGTGGCCCTAATGAGGTTCAACAAGCCCAACTGCAAGGTCCTGCACAGGGGTTGGGGCAATCCCAAGAACAATTACAGACTGTGTGGAGAATGGATTGAGAACAGCCCTCAGGAGCAGGACTTTGGACTTTGTTGATGAGAAGCTCAACATGACCCAGAAATGTGTGCTGACAGCCCAGAAAGCCAACTGTAACCTGGCCTACATCACAAGAAGTTTGACCTGCAGATCGAGGGAGGTGATTCTCCTTCTCTACTTTGTTCTAGTGAGAGCCCACCCCAGACTACTGTGTCCAGCTCTGGGGCCCCCAACTTGAGAAGGATGTGGATCTATTGGAGCAGGTCCAGAGGAGGGCCACAAAGACAATCAGAGGACTGGAGCACTTCTGCCAATGAAGACAGGCTGAGAGAGTCACGGTTGTTCATCCTGGAGAAGAGAAGGCTCCGGGGAGACCTTATGGCAATCTTCCAGTACCTACAGGAAAGTTGGAAAGGGACTTCTACAAGGACATGTAGTGATAGGATAAGGGGTAAGAGCTTTAACCTGAAAAAGGATAGATTAAGATTAGACATAAAGAAGAAATTCTTCACCTGGATGGTGATGAGGCACTGTAACAGGTTTCCCAGAGAAGTTGTGCATGTTCCATCTGAGGAAGTGTTCAAGTCTAGATTGTATGAGACTTTGAGCAACCTGGTCTTGTGGAATGTGTCCCCAGCCTGGCAGAAGGATTTTATCTAGATGGTCTTTACGATTCCTTCCAACTCAAACCATTTTGTGTTCCTATAACTCTGTGAAGCATTGAGATTCTTCCATGCATTTTAGAAAGAGTTGGATTAGAAGCATGATCTGTCTGTTCTGATCTCACAACATATAGAAACACCAGTAGGAACAGTAATGGGTACAAATCACAAAGTTTCACTGAAAAATAATCCAGATGACTGAATAAAAGTCAGCCTCACCCATCTGTCCATTATTACCCAGTCTCTTCTGGGGTGGAATTGCTGTGTTTCCACCATAGGTGAATAAGAAAGACATTCAGATAAGTGGTCATACTTCAATGGATGTACAAAATATATGGAAAATAAAAATAAAATCTCTGTTACTGCTAATCCTGCATTTAACTGAAGCAACTGAAGCATGGAAACAGGGTTAGGAGAGGGATATATGGCAGAAAATAAAATATATCAATGTATATGCATTTAAATATAGGAAAGAGTAGAAACATTCGGTTAATAAAGACAATGTGACATTCCTCTGTCTTCAATTCAGAGTAAATAAAACAACCCTACTTTTTTTCCAAGAAATCAGTCAAACAGCACCACAAGTGCAATGACACTCTATTGTTTCTTATAGCTTTCAGAATGAATATGAAGTTCTGTGTGTTTTGCTTGGCACAATTGATTCTTCTTGAATCCTACTAACTATATCCCAAGCCTTATCTTTCTCTGTCAGAATCCCTGGATTTCATTCTTTTTCAGCTAAATGGTTTCTTTAAAATCTTTCCTGCATTTCTCATTCCAGGCATCTACAGGGATGCTGGGTGTTTTTGAAGCATGAGGAAGTGATGTCTGGTTTTGGCTCCCTTGCTGTCTATATTCAGCAGTCACTAGCATTTTTACAGAATAGTTAGAATATTCTTCTCAACATCCTTCTCTTTCTGAGTTTAAAATGCATGTAAAGGTGTGTATTACCTAAGGTATAAGCATTATATACTGTCCACAAGTAAGGTGGCCTCTATTTTTGCTCTCCCCCAACCACAGCTTTCTGTTAGAAAGGAGCAGGAGTGGCTACTTCTTCAGCACTCCAGCATTTCAGGACACACTGGCTGCTCCAGGAGATCGAGTGATGGGCTGGGGCAATGATCTCACCAACAAGGGGTATAGTCCCACAGTGCAGTGACAAGAAGATCAGAGCAGTTCTGGGGATAGCAACCAGAGTTAACCAAATAATCCAGTGATCATCAGGGAAGTCTGCAGCCATGGATCAGCAAGGGAGGCATGGGAATGTCTGTAGTGAAGTCCAAATAATGATCAAGACCAAGAACATGACTGAAGTTCATCTCCTGGGGTAAGAAAGCAATGTAAGGCTTTTTACTGTGTTCTCACACACTTTGCTATGTTTATGAAAGTTTGCTCCAAGGTTACATGGCTTCTGCCATATCAAAGTTGACCTTGAACACAGGAAGCTAAACCTCTAGGAGGGCTGAAAGGGATTGATGATCCTGTTGATGCACTTGAAGCCTTGACACCTTCCTGATCACTATGCTGTTTACTTATCTTTCAAAATATCCTTCTTAGACTGTGCCCTGGATGGGTGCTGGCTGTCAAAACCCCATATTTTCCTCAAAGGGTATAGGTAATCATTGGTCCTGCACAGCTTAGTGGCTGTAGATCAGCTCTACAAGCTGTGTTGCAGGCTTTTCTGGATCTTTTTGTATATCTGCAATGATGGTACAGAGAAATTGGTATTTGGCTCTGCAAGTCAGGCTCTAACAAATTAATGTGGCACTGAGGAAGAACTACAACATCTATTGTGTTATCAAAGCTCAAAAGCCAAGGTATGAGGAATTTCCTTATTCTCAGAGGTGTCAGATCTTATACAGCTAGAGCAGAAGGACAGGATCTGTTATTGAACTTCTTATCATAAATGATCCAGTAACTAATCATTTGTAACTGTGATGGAATTCTATGCCATTGCAAATTCTTACCTCCATTTTAATAGGTGATCTAGACACATCCTAGTGGAACCGAACAATGAAATTCAGTGCTGTAAATATCCATGCATAGATATTATTAATCAAAAACTAATACAACTATCATATCAATAAAAAAAAAATAGGCCAATCTGGATCCATAAAAAATCCATAAAATTTTGAAATCTTCCAAATTAAACATTTGTGTGTTTAATCAACATTTAGACAAATTAAATGAGATCTACCCAGTAATCACTCACTTAGTAGTCCGTCCCCTTTTAAACATTTTTTTTCCAGATCAGTAGTAAATATATGTTTACACCATAGCATTTCTTTTATGCACTTTGATCAGGCTCCTGATTTCTCTGCTCAGATTCAGCCATGTGCAGAAACAGACAATACAGAAAGGGATTTGTCAATGTAATCAGTCTGTCAGTGGTGTATGCTACAATAAAAAAATACTAAAGATTAAGGAAAAGGACTGTTTACAGTAATGGTGGCTAAATTTAGAACTCCTGCAGCAGAGTTTGTGACATAGTGAAACTCCTGGGATTTTGAGTTTTCTTTAAAATGTAGTATATCAACAATGGATGTAGTTGATTCACTTGAACGAGTCTCCTAGTGCTTTAAAATTATATTTTTTTCTGTCACAACATGTTTATTTCAACTACATTAATTGCATGCAAACATTTGTCTTTGGTCACATTAGAAAAATAATATTGCTGGAAGTTTTCTGCATGCTCATTTCTTCTTCCAATTTCTTGTTTGCTTGAGGCAAAGGATTTTCCGAGAACCTCGTCTGTGATTAAAGATGCAATAATTCTTCCCAGAAAAGGCAATAATACCATCCAAGAGTATTACTTTCCCATTCTTAGTTAAGGTTTTCTACTTTTATTATTCATTGACAGTAACCAACATACACATACTTCTACATAATTATACCACAAGATCGTTAGAGTCTGCGCATATTTATGTGTTTGTCCTTTGAAACCCACATCCATCCAAGCCTGACAAGTCATTGCAATGAAATGACACTAGTCTTGAAAAATGGAACATAGTAACCTATGGGTTAAGACAATTGAACATTTTAGGAAAACTGAACTTCATGGAGAACATCATCTTTCCACAATAAATACAGAACACAAATATTCATAATATAAATATGGGAAATGCACAGTAACAACTGAGATACATGTTGTTGTATAGATAATTGTGGAATTATGCTCCTAATAATATTCCATCTGAAATGCAGTTAGTTTGAATGTCCTGACCTTTGGACATTGCATTTGGAGTCAACACGACTTTTTTTAGCAGAAAATTTGTGAAACCAACAGAAAGGAAAAATGTAAAGTTTAATGACTGTGGCCTTGAGTTCATGAGTGATGACTAATTAAAAATGTCCTGCACAGCATCTGCATCTGTCAGGGCACATCTTTAACAAAAATCTGTAGAAGCTTTTAGGACTAGATATAGTTTGCCTCAATTTAAACTTTGAACTTTAGATTTAAACTTTAAACTTTGAAGAATGAAAGGTGGTCATAGTAGACTCATTGTAAGTGATAATGAAGTGCAGATAGAGATTGAAAAAAAGCCCTGGCATGTACATGGAGTTGAAACACACTCTGAAACGCATAACTTTCCATTGGGTATTGACTGGTAGCTGAAGTGGAGTGGAAGGAATCCAGCCTCCAGAGCACTTTTTCTGCCTAATCAGACATCTTCCCCAACTTAAATATTTCAGCAGCTGTGTCAGTTCAGAATTTTGTTTATGCTTCTGGCAAAAGACCTTTTGGATCTTGCACCCTCCTCAGTCTAGAAAATTACAACTCATTTCTCTGGAAAGTAAACTAACCACTTCTAAGTCAGATTGCAAGCAATTTATTCCTCCTGCTGAGAGTATCTCACTATGCAGGCACTAAGAAAAAAGAGGAAAATGAAAGACCTATCTTAGCTTAGCGACAACAGATTGGGTTGGGGGATATACACTGAAGTCAAAACCACGAGATTCAAGAATCTCAATGCTACCTGAGTGTCTTTCACACCTATTTGCTTTATGAGTCTGACACGTAAATACCCTGTTGGCATGGATATTAACATGGTACAGGAAACATTGGGAAAAATCATCACCTATGTCCTGCTGCACTAAGGACAGTGCTGAATAAATGCTATGAAAAATATCTTTGGATATTACAGTTCAGATGTGATGGATTCCTCTGAATTTACGCATTCAGTCTACAAATCAGTCTTTGTGTTCTTATGTGGATCACTTGCTGTAAGAAAGAAATCTTAGTAAGGTGAATTTTGTCACTTTTATAGGAGCCTTTACTTTTAAAATTTCAGTAACATTTATAAAGTAATATTAACTGTGTTTTAAAGAGCTCAGAAGCACAGGAAGGCGTCCCGTGCCTACATCCAGAAACGTAATCATCTGGTAAATCACAAAAAGAGGGGAGAAATGTGATAGATGGTAAACTTCAGCAGTACCATGTGAGGTCCCACTGTCATATTACAGTAAAACAGGAGAATACAAAAAAAAAATGGGAACAGAAGAGATTTCATTTTAAGAAATTTCCAGCATATGCCATCTGCTATCAACTATTCCCACAAAACAGCCAAGGAGTGCTTGGAAAATTTTATGTATGAAACTAATAATGAATTTAAGTTTTTGAAATGTATTAATTGTTGCTCTATTACTGAAATCAGAGTTTTTATGCAAACATATCTTTTTTAATCTCAAAACTTTTTTCTGATAAAGCTGATTCTGAGTAATGTTGCAGCTCCTAAGACGACTCTGTTTTCTAGAGCAGTGATTTTTAAGAGCAGAAAACTCAATCACTTTCAGAGTAATCATCAGAGCACTTTTTCAGATTCCACAGGGTATCCAAGAAATGTCTTGACTTGACTGAGCTAAATGAACTATTCTGAGTGCTGATAATTCATGGATCTAAAGAGAGGACTGTTAGGTAGTAGATAATAGTAGCTAAGAAAACTCTGTGGAATCCTTATATTTGAACCATGAGTGTCCCAAGAGAATTCATAACATCTGCCTGGAACTCTAATAAGGTTTACTCTACCAAATTCTGGGTCAGCTTTTAAGTAATTAATCATGACATAATGATAAAATATGTATTCCAGTTCCACAGGTTTATATGCAGACCAGAGTTCAACTGTAAATCTATCATCTATTTCTAGACACTTAACATTTATTTTTCCTTCTTTAATCAATAATAATAATAATAATGATGATGATAATGGAAGCTCGGTTTACCCTGTTGTTATTCCATGGCATCCTAGTGATGTGAAATACAAGCAACTAAGTAAAGTTCTACTGTCTGATCATGTCTAATTATGCTGTATTTTAAAAAAAATCATTGCCATGATATGCTCCAGGGAAGTTCTGCAAGCCTATTCAGGCTCTGTGAATAAAAAACCAGCTAATTAACTCTTTCTTTAGCGTGGTAGCTGGTGTATACTGAAATAATATGGAATAATCACATGCCATGTTACCATGAGGGATAGGTTTTTTGTTTTGGTTTTTTTTGTTTGTTGTGGATTTTTTTTTTAAGGAGAACATTGTGAATATTGTGAAAATAATTTGAATGAGGTAGAACTGATATATTATGAACAGTCCATTGACCATAGTATTTAATTCATGTTTGGCTCGCAGAATTACCCAGAAACTGTGTTTAATCACTTCTAATCCAGAGTACCTCTATGTTTCATATATATTGAGTTTCAAATTGAGCTTGTCAAGCTTCAAAACTAAAATTTATGGATGTAGTCTCAGTTAGCAGGGTAAGCTCATTCAATAGCTTAGATAAACAAATGGAGACTCCCACTAGGACATTTATGTTCTGTATTCTCAAAATCTGTCTTCAGGCAGATCAAATAATTTTCTAGAAATGCCTGTCTCTTTGGACTGATGAAGAAGAAAATTTCAGCAGTTAACTTAGTCCAGGCACCTATTTTAAGCCATGAAAGCATAGACAAAATAAATTCCATCCTGAATGAGAAAAGAAAGATTTCTGAACTTTGTCTGTTTCTGTTAAGAAGTTTGAACACTGTACCAATTAGATATGCCTGTAGACTTTCTGGACCACAAAACAGGGGATGTGTGATCATATCTCTGGAACACTATACTGAAAATTAAATCCCATACACAAGTACCAGGTGAGCTTACCTTACGTGTCTCAGTAATGTCAGTGAAGTCAAAATTAAATAGGACTTCATGTTTAGACTCACAAAGCTACAGAGTTACCAAGACTGGAAGGGACCTCTGGAGACTGTCATGCCTACCCCTTTTCCTCAAGGCATGGTACACTAGAGCAGGTTGTTAAAGGCTGTGTTCTGTCTGAATTTGAATATATACAAGAATGAAGACTCTACAGCATTTCTAAACACCCTTAAGTATCTATGTGTGTTCCTATCTATGATGTGTTCCTTAATCTTATTGTTTTAATACTACAGTTTCATAGGAATAATGGCTTTTGATAATTATATTCAGAGATACAGTTGCAGCTACTGTACATGTATCAAAGTTTTAAACTACCTACATTTGGGTTTTGGTAGCAATGCAATAGCAA
Organism: Dromococcyx pavoninus; assembly: GCA_033558185.1. NCBI lineage: Eukaryota > Metazoa > Chordata > Aves > Cuculiformes > Neomorphidae > Dromococcyx > Dromococcyx pavoninus. The sequence continues at coordinate 4,004,638 of JAUMJL010000063.1, read as the reverse complement.
CAACAAATAATTTCACTTTTGTTTGATTCCTTCAATTCTGACCTCTTCTTCTGTGCTACAGAAACAAGGTTCATTAATAGTAGTAAGTACTTATAAACATTACAAAAGTATTGGAAATATATCTATACTAACATTTCAGTCACTGGTGGAAATGTAGCAAAAATTTTAAGGAGTATTATAGTGTCCTGAGAGCTAAATCTTGCATGTGTTGCTTTTTTATAAGAATGTGTTTTGAGAAAAGCACACTTAATTGGTGAACTCACTAAGCAGCCCAAATGAAAGGTGTTTGAGGAAATCTGTCAATCTTTAGTTTTCGTATCCATGCTCTCCAATAAACTTCAATGTTCTTCAATGTAACAATCCTCCTATGGATAATATAACAAATATGCAACTATTCAAAATCTGATTCACTTTCTTGAGCTCCTTACTGAGCACTTTGTCAATTGCTGTCAATTAACTGTGCTGCTGAGTTCCCCTGATTTTTCTCAAGCAGGAGTGGTTAGACAATTGTTTTCTTTATATGATCATGTGTAAAGAAGACAAGCTGTCCTGTAAAAGATACAGCAGAAATTACTTAGGGAAAAAAAAACCAAAAAAACAAGGGGGGAGAGTTACATTAAAAATAAGGAAAGAGAAAAAATGAGATTCATCTGTTGGAGTGTAAATGCTTGGAGTTACATGAGCAAGTCTCACCCTCGCAGTCTGAAAGAGGATGTCTTTTCCTATCGTTTGTCTGTCTGTCTCTATCACTTTCTCCTGTAAAATGGAATTTCTGGGTAATCTGGCTTTTTTTTTTTCTTTGGCAGGCTTTTGGATACTTTGCCATAGGAAAGGAAACTACAGTAGCAGCAAAAACCTTTGGGTGTATAAAATGCTTAGGAATGTTTAGGTCTCAAAACACCCTTAACAACATCAAAAATAATATTTGCCTTTTTTACCTTAAAAGGATTAAAAGGAAGATTACTTTTATTTTATTATGTAGACCCGGATCCAGATTGCTGGTTTAATCCTCTCAGTTACTGGTATGGCCTTTACAGAAGGAAATAACTAACAAACCATGCTGTACTGTGGAGCATATCATCTATCAATCATCAAGTCCCTGTATTTGAACAGAGAGAAACTATATGTGGAGATAAAGACCATGCTGTGTTACCATTGTGCAGAGACAGCATGGGCAAAGGAAATGCCTGAAGGAACCTGTATCCCGGCTTCAACGCACAGAAACAGTAGCAGGGCAATGAGCTCAAGGTAACAAAAATTAGCTTTGGTTCAAAGATTATAGACTTGTGTTCCCTGAGTAAAAGCTGAGTGAAAGTAAGGCTTCTTTGAAGAGCAGGAGAGAGTCGACTTTAAGTTAACTTTTAGAGGATCCAGTTTTTCCCTGTTAAGTCATCCTGAGACCGGGATTCTTCAATAAATTTAACCTTTGTGAAGATATGTAGAACTTAGGGTGTATTTCCCCTTTTCAGAACCAATTAAGTGTTATGTAACAAGCAAGAAAGGAAAGCTATGTGCAGAAAAGGTTGCATGTCATGTTGCTGCTACTTCTGGGCCCAGAGTTAGATATATAAAAAAGTTGTAATTCAATAATAGTGGTGAGACATGGCAAAACACTAGCTTGATCTCCCTCAAATGAGGTTATTTCATAAATCAGATTAATTTTATTGAGAATAGAATGTAACATTTTATCTTTTTCTTTAACTTTGTAAGTGCTGATATTGAAGTTTGTCGAAATCTGTTCTTCCAAATCTGCTTGCTGAGTGCTACACAATACTATATATACTGTTAACAAGCCATCTGACCTCTTTAAAATATGTGCCTATATAGTCTAATAATATTAAAAAAAGGGATTCAAATACAAATGATAGACTGTTTTATAGACATAGAGAGAGAGAATCCAGCCATTGGGATTGTGGGATATGGAGAAAGACACAAGGCTACGTAAATCTGGATTAGAAAATATCTTCCAATTTCTTCTGTGTTTAGTGCATGGAATTTATTATCTTTTTCCTTGTAAAATCATAGGAGAGCTGGTAAGGAAGAAATATAAAACTATTTGAACCCACAGCAACACCAGGTGCACAAGATTAAACTAAAACCTTTTAAAAGTTCATATCAAGCAGACTCTATGAAGAATATAAGTCTCTTCTATCCTTTCCTGGGTAAAAAATTCAGTGAAAGACAGAAAAAAAAGTAGATGCATTGTGTAAGTACAGAAGGTTTACAATTTTCCCTTCTGTATTTGACATTTAAATTGGATGGACATGGTCCAAGGACTGGAAGAGCAGAAGTGAGATGGGACAAGTTAATATACATTGGCACAGAGCTTTGTGTTCATGCTTGCTTGCATAGCTCCTGCTGTTGTTATGGAAAGTTCTGAATAACCTGTTATAAGACTCATGTACTTTAGCAATCTGTACTGTGGAGAGGTTTACTGTAGCAAAATAAAAACTTCTTTCTTCTAGTAATGGCTTTTCTAAATGCTGTTTCCTTGCCTTGGCAAAGTTATTTGAAACCTCTACACTACTCCTATTTGAAAGATCAACATTACTCCTGTTGTGAAAGGACAAAGAGTAATGGTTTTAAACTAAGGGAGGGTAGATTTAGACTGGATATAAGGAAGAAATTTTTTACAGTGAGGGTGGTGAAACACTGGCACAGGTTGTCCAGGGAGGTAGTGGAGGGCTTATCTCTGGAAACATTCAAGGTCAGGTTGGATGGGGTTCTGAACAACCTGATTTAAAGATGTCCCTGGATGGGGCTCTGAGCAACCTGATTTAAAGGTGTCCCTGCTCTGCGGGGGGATTGAACTAGATGACATGTAAAGGTCCTTTCAACCCAAAGCATTCTATCATTCTATGATTTGATTTGTGCTGTAACTTGAAACGAAAAAAAAAGGAAGTTCATACACAAAGACAAGTATTTTTGTTTTCCCCTCTTTCTGTAAAACTATAGTATTTTGATTCCTTAAAAAATTTACTCCAATTTACTGCTTAATATGGCATTTAAATATGAAATATCAGTTACAGAAACAAAAATGTTCTCTGGTTCTTTTACTGACCACAAGTTGAATCCTAGTCTACCACCATAAAGGCTGGTTAATATTATCATGAAGATGAACTTATCCTACTTTTTGTGAATTGAAGTATCTGTGGTTGGACCCATTGCCCATTTTCATTATACGCTGTCTTTTTCTTCCAGTATCACCACGTGGATTTGTAGTTTGCTTCTGATCATGTGGCAGAGTGTATGTATATACACATGTGCATGCCAGTTCTCGAATTATAATTCTAATAAGTGCTATGATGGTTAGATTTGTACAAAGGAAACACCTAGCAAGGAGGAACATTTTATCTCCCTTTCTTTTTTTTTTTAGCCAAACAAATAGGAGGAATTTCTGTTCTTTCTGGAAAACTATGTTCCTTATTTGAGGATTGGCTGCTTGAGTTGGGATTCAGCTACAAATTCAGGCACCTAACTAGAGGGTTAAAACCAGACAGCTACATCTGAGTGAGGTATCTAAGCCACTACTGAAGTCCATGAATATCCAGTCAAGAGACCAGAAGAGGGTGGAATGTCATGCTGGAGTTAGCATATGGTCAGCTTCACAGTTCTCTGGGCCCAGATGACTTTACTGACTATAGGTGGGTTTCAGTTTCTTGAAAATTAATGTTTAATGCCATGTGAGGCCGAATAGTGTATCCACATTATGTGCATACAGCCTGCAAATAGGACACAAAATCTGTGTAAGATAACATCCTTCTCCAGAGGCAGCTGGAGGTCACGAAGGAAACAGTAAGGGATTAAAATGGCAATATGTTTATGTCTATGTTTAGGCAGCTGAATCTCTCCTTGAATTGAATAGACTGTGATATAAGTGTAGATACCTAGAGTGTATAAAGGAACCTAAATTAAGAGAACTAAAACATCTGGAGCTGAAGTCCACCTCTTTGATTACATAGTCACAGGAATTTGGTGTGATTTGACATTTCTTAAGATATTCTCATGATAGGGCCGGAGTTATGACACATGATTTATTGGCAATGCTGCACCTCTCTAGAGCTGTCTGGAAGTTAGATGCGTTAACCTTAGAATATGTCTAATGGTATTAGATGTGTGTGCTTGCAGCTGAATAATATGGTTCATTCCTGCAACAAGACTCAGTTGTCTAAATATAGGTTATTTTATAAGCTGTTGGGTATTCTACTTGACTCCCAGCTACTTCGCCAGATGAGTGCATCAGTACCCTCAAGCTGTGGACCAGATCAACCAGATTTATGCTTGAGTCCAAATACTTAGACAATTGAATTCCTGAAGTTTGCAAAACCATAAAAATATGTCTCAGACATTAACAGCAATGGTTGCATGTACCACAGGAGTGTCACAAGGGCTGGAGATGTTTAATAAGTGGTCAAGGAACTATTTTCTGCCTGTGAGAACTGCCATTTATTGTGCTGAGGGAATAACAGCAGTTGGTGGCAGCCATATGAGTCCCCGCAGCGAGAGTAGCAGAGCTGCTAGGCCTCTCTCGCCTTCTCTCCAACAGCAACTAGAGCAGCCAATGTGCTGAATACTGTGGCTAAACCAGAGTAGGAGGGTGACTGTACTCCTGGGAGCACAAAATGTACTGAATATCTGCACTAGGTCTGTTATGGAACTACTGAAGAGATATAGTATCTGGATTTTCCTTAGTGCAGAGATAAGATGATGTCAAAACTCAGGATATTACTGACACAGACTATTAAAAGCCACCACTTGGACAGCAGCTGTCTGCAGCAAAGAAAGAACCAAGAGATTATTCTCCATCTCTGTTCATATATTGAGAAGTAGAACAGGTTTAAATTGCAGTGAAAAAATCTAGATTAGACGCTGAGAAGGACAGCTCATTCACATGGGAAAGGGTGATGATGTCATGGTATCTCACTGGGATAGATGCATGTAAACATCAGGTATGATTAGGCAATCACTGAAGATGTCTTTTTGCTAAGTGTTCTATACTTTGGCTATTAAAAAATCTGTGAATATTGTTAAAGGGAAAAAGAGCACAGGAAAACAGACATAGAGAAGACTAGACACACCAACTGATTCAGCACATTCATTTAGCATCTCTTGCTTGTTTTCATTTGTTTACTTTCCTCTCTCTACAGAGCTCTGCTGAATAAGACACTGGACTGCTTTGTCTTTGAGAACTACTGGGATTGTCATATGGATCTTTGAAAAGAGTTTTCATTGAGAAATGAACGGAAAATAAGTACTACATTAGATACCACAGTTCTCTACTGGTCCTTTATTTCCCTATTAAGATATGCAATACATTTTTACCACTTACACATCATCTGTCTCCACAACTTTTATTAGGTTGTCTTCACCAATAGATTTTTCTCCCTTTTTCCCCTATCTCCTCCCCCAGATATCTTGCCAGTAGTGATGCAAAGTAGAGACAGTTTTGCAGCAAATTAGATGTACTAACGCATGAAGATACAACACCAACTTAGCTACTACTACCACTTTTCTCTCTCTTCTGCTTTTGTTGTTGCTACAGGAGCCCTCTGTTTCTATCTTTTCTCAGCATTGCTTCCATCAGTTGCAATGCTGAGGTAGTGCTGCAGAGAGAAGCTGAAACGAGGGATCTGAGCTGTGAGAAGTTAAGAACCTCAAAGTCCTATCAGGAAAGGGAAAAGCAGAGATTAAGTCTCATAATCAACTAAACTCCTTCAGAAGAAAAACAGAATGAAAACTTGAACTCTTGACATCTTGTATGCACTTGTTGAGTTTCCTACTTTGCATGTGAGATCCATTTAACTTATGTGACCTCCTTTCATAGGAAAATCTCATGCATTTGTGCAAAGCATACTAATAGGAATACTTTTCTGTAAGACCATATGGTAGATGTAGTTGATGAGATTTTGGTGGTTTTTATTTCTCAAAGTGCTGCACAGTTTATGTTCTGGATGAAGGAGGAGGAGAGGAATATGAGTCTAATGCAGCAGTTCCTCTTCACCTCCATATGTATTCCCTACTAGCAAAAGGTGGAATACATAAATTTACCTGTGTAAAAAGAGAAAATATAAAGGTCATTTTCTCTTAACATATGTCCAAACTGATAACCAGTCCAAGGAGTTCCCTTTGCCAGATGCTGTGAACTGACTTGTGCACAATGATTTCTGTGTTATAGTCCTTTGTAACAATAAGATTGCAACTGTTTATCAGAAGTCATGCAATAAACAAGCAATCACAATGAGAGTGCAAGAAACATTTGGATCTCTTTTGCCAAAATATAAGAATTTTTCACACATTTCATACTCCTAAGTGATTTAGCAGAGCACTAGGAAATCCCTCACATGAGGGTCTAGGAATGTTCTCCATAGTCAACTCTCCACAGGACAACTCTCCACTAGAAAAACTCTATGTGGGGAGTCCCAATCCCTAATCCTAATCCTAATCCTGATCCTCCCCATGCAAAGATGTTCCCTTGGAGAGTTGGCCATGTAGAGTCGTCCCACAGATGGTTGTACTGCAGAGAACTGGCCACCGTGGAGAGTTGGCCATAGAGAGCTGACAACAGAAAGTTGTCTTTTTCTATCTTCACATCACTCGGGCACACTGAAAGTCACCTTGGTACAGGTAGAATACATGGAGTGTGGATCCTAGAATAGACTAATCATCCTTTATACTTTGCCTAGGCTTCTTTACTAAGACAACTATGTTCACACCAACACAGCGACCATTTGCATGTTTCTATGGGGATGTGTGGATGCTAAGAAGGCAAGGATTCAGGATTGGAGTCATGAATCACTTAACAGTGTAGATTTATCTTTGGTCTCCCATTTGGCAGCATCAGAGTAATGAAACAATATTATCTGGCAGATTTTAACCACCATTATAGAATCACAGAAGAGTTGTGGTTGAAAGGAGCCTCTGGAGGTCATGTTTTCCACACATCCCCTACTCAAGCATGGCCACCTAAAGCCAGTTTTCCAAGACACTGTCTAGATTTTTTTTTAAATCTCCAAGAATAGAGATTCTACAGCCTGCCTGGGCAATATATTCCAATGCTCACTTACCCTCACAATAAGAAAAATGTTCCCTGATGTTCCCAGGGAGTCTCCTGTGTTTCTGTTTGTGCCCATTGCCTCTTGTTCTGTCACCAAGCACCACCAAAAAGAGCCCGACTCTGCGCTCCTTGCATCGTCTTCAGGTATTTATGTACATTTACAAGACCTCCCTGATTCTTCTTTCTGCAGGCTAAACAGTCCCAGCTCTCTCAGACTTTCCTCAAATGTGAGGTGTTCCTTGCTTTCATATAATTGAAATAAAAACCACAAAGAACTGGAATTCACTAAGCACACGTCATGAAATGTTTTGGCTTAAAAATATTCTACATTTGTGGAACAGCCAAATGTCAAATGACAGTAGTTTTTAATTACCAATTCATTTGTCCAGTACTCTTTGTGAACAAGCTGAAAATTGCGTTTTAAAAGGTTCAGCCAAGGACTGTGTATTGCGTGAGGCTTGTCTCATCTCAACAGAATCCTCTCCTAGAAATTCCATTTAACTATAGCTTGTTGCTCTGGTCATTACTTTCTATAATCAAATATTTCAGTATAGGAGGGAAATGTAGTGATTTTTATCCTTCACATAAAAACACACATGGGATCTGTACTATGTCCCTTTGCTTTTGTACCCTGTATACAGTCTAAGCTTTATTGTTCCTTCTGGTTTGTGCTACTAGGTGAAACACTTCACTGGTTTATGTTTTACTCTGTGTTGGTTTTGGCATTGTGTATTTTTAGCTTCTCACAGTAATGACTACTAAATATTTAGCCAGGAATATTCTCTATAAGAAGAGATCCTTGCACAAAAGAGGTCAACAGTAGGATAAACTCAGGCCATTCACCCAGTCGTGGTATGCAATCAAATGGGCTTCCTTTTAGATATTTCTTATCCTGCTTTAATAGTCATTATTCATATATGGATTTTCTTGCTAGATTACTTAATGCTGGTTTTGATAGAAAGTCTGGAAGGCTGAAGAAATGATGGGTGTGATCTAAGTGTTTCTTGGTGAACATCAGATAAAGAGGTATCTATGTGGGAGTTTAAACAGAAATTGCCTATTCATTGTGATGAGGTTACAGAGAATCGAGATGCAGGTGTGTGTGTAGGAGTAGCTTGTTGCCACTCCTTGTGTAAACTGTGGGAGGGAAAAGAGATTAATATATTAATTTCACTCTTTTCTGTGGTCTTTAGTAGGGCCAGAACAGCTAGGTGGATGCAGCTAAAATGCATCCCAAGTACCTCCTAGTTTGTGTGCTGGAATTCGAGACAGACTGTGGTTAAAAGGCAAAATAAAGCATTCCTCCACCAGCAGACATTTAACCACTATATAATAATTTTGTCCCAAAGGGCAGCTTGGCAAAATGCTCTTAATAAAGGACTGCAGCAAAGTGTGGAGCTTCCTGGCACAGCTTCTGAATAGTGGCTGGTGTTACACATTTGTAACCGGAGCTGTTCAGAAATGTGGTATGACTCTTCCTTTAGAAAGCTAAATCTGAAATCTTCTGGTCACAACATCTGGTTAACATCTTCCACCAAATGAAATGTCTTGATGCGTGGTCATCTGCTCCATCCAGTGGCTGACAGACCTCCTGGCATGGAAGCCTTCACCAGGGAATCAATCCAGGATCTAGGATTTCTAGAAGTACTGCTTCTCCAGGTGGCAATGTTCCATGGGAAACACCAGGGACAAGAAGGACTCCAGGGACTTCAGCAACTGGGACACACAAGCTAGGGATATTTAGACACAAGCAACTATAGACAGTTGGCAAAGGCATCAGAATGAAGGGATAGCATCATCATCTCCAAGGGAAAACAAGGAACTCATTGCATGATAAATGAGTTTTTTCTTTCTTACTGCTGGGAGCCAGTAAGATTACAGGTAAACAAAAGTTTTTACCTCTACTTCTTTACTACAGGTAAACAAACTTTTTACTGTTTGGAGAGGAACTTGTACATTGTGTGCATGTAAAACTTTGTATTTTTAGCAGGATTTGCTTCAAAATAAGGGATTTGTCTGTCATTCAATCACTACTAAACAGCTTACATCCCATCTTTCAACTGCCTCCAGTTCAAGGCCATCAAGTAGCACTGATTTGTGTTGGAGCTATCACTAGAGCCATCCTCCACAAATGACATATATTCATCCTCTAATATGACCAGATTTGTTGAGGGATAGCAAAGGCAGAAGAGCACAATATTCACTGGCTTCACACTGCCTGTAACCAGAGAAAGCTTTTCAGTCACTGCTACAAGAATACGTTTCCTTGCAGTTAAAATGAACGCAAACTTGTGAAAGAAAGGATAGATAACAAAGTATGTAATGACAAATATACAACTCAATAGAAAAGACATACCAAGAACCTCTACTTCAGAAGGCTTGGATTCATAATTCTTTGATCCTACTCTGACTGCTGTTGTTGGGCATTGTACACTTCAGGAATTTTATAAGATGGGTTTAAAAAGAAACATTCTTTTTTTCCAAATTTAATTCTCTATTGCATAGAGCAGTGAACCTCCCCCAGTCACTCCTTCACTGCAATGTCTGTATTAGCTACAGCGTGTATAGAACTTAAATGATCATATATTAAATATTTCACGTTAAGTAATTTTCCACATCTTTCAGTGAGCTGTTGCAATGGTTAATTTCTTCTACTGTTTAAAAATGCATGCCTGTTTGTATTTCTAGTCTGAATTTGCCTAGAATTTGCTTCTGGCTATTAGATCTCACACATGCTATTTCAGATCTGTTAAGTACATACTGTCAGAAATCTCTCTCTCCACAGCACTTTGCAATACCAGATCTCAAGACAGCAACATATCAAAGGAAAAATGTTCTTTAACAGTTTGTTGCACAGGTACTTTCCACTCTGAGTCTGAGTTTTTCTCCTGTCTTCATTCAGTAGTCTCAAGGCTATCCAGTCAAAACTCTCCATGAACAACAGCTTTCATGTGCCTTGTGCTTCCCCTGGCTTCCACTGAGAGACATGGGCAAAAAAACGGATGTGAAAATTAACCCTCTGGACACGTTTGTCTCTCCACCGTATCTGCAGAGAGAGAATGGTAAACTAGGGAGACCAGGCAGCCTTTAGAAAAGTGAACATAAGAGATGAATCCCTCTTTACGTGACACAGACTTTTGAAAAGGACAGCTAGTGCTTAAATACCACACTGATTGGCACTCTCAACTGAAAACATAGGGAACAAGTCCAGCATGCCTAAAACCCTGGCTTTCTGACTATCGTCTGTGACATTTTGAAGTGCCAGCACTGTACGTGCACCAGGGAGGCCCATGAGAACCCAGAAATTTCTGACTGTGGTGTAACTGAGCATTCCATGAATGACTTGCCATTACTAAGGTTCACTTAACTTTCCAGCCCAGACCTGTTCAGGTCTGTACAGCAGCCAGAGGCCCTTCATTCAGCCACACAATGGCAACATAGGGTGAACCCTCAGCATTGTGAGGGCTGAACACAACTGCTGAGCGATGTGTGCCCACGTGTGGCTGGTTAAATGAAAGGAAGACATTGGCACTGGCAGGCTGAAGGTCCAGGTCCAGATGTGTGCCTACAGCCTTAAGGAGACTAAGATAGGAACGGAAGGAAGGGGACCCAACATGAGCCACATAACCAGACAGTAACCTCCTCATGTTTATAGTGGAAAATAAATGGCTGAGGAGAAAAACGAGGCAGCAGCACAGTTTTCACTGTTGTGTGCCTATTGTCACCACCTGCAACTAATTTAAATTCTAAAGGCCTGCTGGTACCTCAAGGCAACCAATCAGTCATAGCTATGTCTGACCATTTTAGTCACAGAAAAGCTGTCCTTTTGTTGTAGGTGCTTTGTGATTTTTGCAGTGAACACTTCCCTGTAGGGTAGTCTGCAGAGACACTTCCCTGTAGGGTAGTCTGCAGAGAGGCAGCAGCCTGAATCGGTGCGCTGCAAAGTATTATGGACCAAAGATTCTGCAGAGGTCCCTACAGATGCAGTTGAATTCTTCGTAGAGAGTTCCCTTCTCCCTGGACTAGAGCCTGAAGATATCTATAAATTGATGATTAAGTACCTATGGAGGAGCCAAACATACAGGTTTTGTTGTCATCCAAGACAAAAAAAGTCCTGCATTTTAAATATGTGTTCTAATTAAGTGGACTATTGCATTCAACTGTAAGAGGATAAAATCTATTCCTTGACTTTCTGAAATGCCCTTTTGTGTCTAGCACTAAACAAAGTATTTTCTTTCAACATCTCCAAATTTATTACTATTTCTTGACTGAAGAAAGTCCAATTTACAAGACACATTAACTCCCCAAAGCCTCATTCTGGATGAATGGATGGATAAATAATTTTTAGAGGGAGGGAGAGGAGAGCTGCCCTGCTTTCAAACAAATTGTGTTGACACAGTGAGACAATACACCTTGGAGCAACCTAATTCAGTAGTATTGTGGGTAACCTGTTGGTCAGATGAACTTTTTTCCTCACTCAGAATTTAGGTTGTGAGAGTACTGTGGTTGTTGCTATACTGTTTTCATGCTGTTATTTTGTTAATTCACTATTCCTTTTTCTTTCCTTCACCTATTGTTTGTTATTATATTTAAATAATCAGTGCTCCTGAACTTCTATAGTCTCTTTATTACATTCAGAGGTTCTAGGCATAATGGGCTCTTGTTACTAGTACACAGATATGTCCTAATGTAACAAGACTCCATCATAGATGAAAAGTTCTACTTTCATACTAGTAGCAATCAAAAAATTTCAAATTATGGTAAAAAAACCCAAGCCAAATACTTTCCCAAATGAAAAGACAATAAGTTTCCTTCTGTGCACAGAGACTGCAGATGGGGAACCAGAATAGTTGGCAAAGCCCAATGGCAGGATTGCTGTGGAAACCCAGTTTACTGTGCAGTTCTTAAAGGCTATGGTGTTGGTTACTATAGGGAAAAGATTTATAGGTGAGAGATGTATAATATGATAAGTGTAAGCTGTTTTTATTATTCACCACGTACTCCCCTACTCTGAAACACAGTATTATAATATTAGGAGGTCTGCTTGGACCGATACTGGACTGCAATTTTTGTTTATGGTCTGCTCTCTGAGATTTACTGTGTGCTCCCTGCTGGAGTTTGGCAGCCTATAAACTCCAGAGTTCAGGCACAGAATGAATTTTTATCTCTGTCTGAGTCACCAGCACAGGGTGGGAGACCACAAAGCCCTGTGTCTGCCCAGCCATGCTGCTGAGTCAGGACTTGTATCCAGTAGCAGCCCATGGCCTGGCACATCCAATGACATGGGCTTACACCTCCTCTTAATGCTGAGTCTCAGCAAAATCTGAAAGAAGGGGACCCTACTGTAACCACAGAAGTAGAGTTCTCTGGTCAGGATGAATCCTCTGTATGACACACATGAAGAAGACAGAAATTACAGTAGGAATATAGATGCACTGGTTTACTTCAAGCAGCTACTGTGGTGAAAAAGGCATGCCAAAGGAGTAATAAGCACAAACAGACAGAGCATGCTGTAGTTTACACTTTAAAATCAATCTCTGAACACAAACATACTGGAGATACTACAGATTGTAAGCCCTGTAGTGTGCAGGGATTTTCCAGCCTGTTTACAAAACTCTTATTGCTGGCAGGTGCAGAGAGGTATGAAAACGTAGAGTGTAAAACATAAAATGAGCCTCAAAAATGCAGAGGTACTGGCCGATGCATCTTACGGCTTCAGGGAGAACCACATGTGAGCAAGTCAGTGGTGGTTTCATGGGTGTTGAAGCAATTCTGCATCTGCCCTCTTTACTCAACCCCAGTCCATGATTTGCTGCTAATCTCTTTACCTGTCATCTGTGAAAAATAAATAAATAAATAAATAAATAAATAGATAGATAGATAGATAAATAAATAAATAAATAGATAACTCTTACTCATAACCTGGATGTGTTCCTACCTCTCATTCACAATACAGACACTCAAACAGATGCCTGAGAAAATGAGTCGGTGAAGCATGAGCAAAAGCAAGCAGTCCTGGAAAAAAATGGCGAGGAGGTGGCACGTGCTGAAGCCATGGAGGCAGCAGAGGAAAACTCAGCCTAGGTAGCTTAGTCTTAAAATTTCAAAACACTGTGTATTGCATTGGCGGAAGGTACTGGGATTCCCAGTAAGAGGCCAGTATATCTCTGTGCTAGCTGTTGCACAAACTTACTGTGAAAAAGCTGTTTCATGCCCTGATCTGGTTAGAACTGCAGACTATAATCCATTTTGCTTTTTTGGATGTTGCCACGGTAGTTTAAGATACCACTGCCCCTTGATGTTTTTTCATGAAGTTGACAAACCTTCCCACATCAGTAAATGCCACAAAAGCATCTCTTAACCAGCTAATTATAACTCTTAAAGCCACTCAGCCTATTTTACTTCTACCTGACTTTTACCACATCTCAGTTACAGAGATGATGAGCACTAAGTCATGGATAGTCACAGAGAGCTCTAGGTTGTGTCTCCTTCAGTGCATCTTCTAGATAAACCAGAGGACTATGCCCCCAAAATAGGACAAAGTGGCAGGACCTTACCTGGCCTGGTAAGAAAAATATATTCTAAACGTTGGAGTTCAGAGACATTTCCATACACAACATAAACCCATGATCTCATATACTATTTTTCTCCTCTCTTTAATAGTGATACTGTACACTTGGAAATCATGAAGAGGATGCATAACCAGTGTTACACTGCATTGTCAGGTTCATTCCTGTAGCATGTGTCATGTTTGTTTAATGCAGGTACAGATTATAAAAAGAAGAATCTTCAGGAAACAGGTTCAAGACGTTCAGTGTAGGTGTCTGAAGACAGATGTCTGACCTTCCTCCCTCACCACTAGTAATCTGTTACACATTGTCCAAGGAGCTATGCAACCCTCCCTAAAACACACACCTTCTTTGGTCAGCTAATGCACTTTATCAGGAACATTCGGCAATTCAGATCTTGGCTTTCTTCAGCTGGCTGTTCACAGGGTTCTAGCGTCATCTGTGATGTTCCAGGGTATCCTACCTGATCTCCTGCTATCTCTGCAAGAGGTTACAGGTGTCCCTCATATGCCTGTGTCTTTTTTGCTCCTGTATTGGACACCATCTAACATTTCATGTGGTAAAAGACACTGAATCATATCTCAAATATCTGTTTTGTTCTATAATGTAACACAGTATGAGACAAACAAATCAATGGATTGAAGTGGTCCTATGGAAAACTTAAATGAAATCTGTGAGGTGTGCATACATTTGTACGTAGGTACAGAGTGTGTTTTAGGGGTGGAAATCACAGAACAACACACAGTTCATGCTTTTAGGAGTTCACAACCCAATGTCACAATCCTGCTGGTGCTGTCATTAATAAATCCAATGAATGGTCCTGCCTGTATGGCTGGTGGCAAGATCAGGCGTAACTATGAATAGTGAACCAAAGACCAGTTTGTGGTTAACAAAATTCTCACAGTAACTCTGGGAAGCTTACATTGGAGCATACATTGATGCCTAGCTGAAAGTTTCCAAATAAAAGCCAAGAGGAGCTGCCCCTTTGCTGCCAACACCAGGATCAAGTACACATTAATTTTTATGCATTCTGTATGTACCTTGGCTCAGGGACACAGTTTTACCTGAGGTGTAGGTAAAAATCACCAGCTATATCTGCTCTGGAGGTGCAAAGGTCTTCAGAGGTAGCTGAATATTCTGCTAACATGGTGTGGAATTAAGGGTGATCTTGTTGGTGTACAACACAGACAGGTAGAGTGTATTATGAGGTGTGATGCATGTGCTGTGCAAACACACGGTAAAGGTGGTCCCTGTGTCAGTAAACACGCTTTTTTTCAGAAAAGGTTGGGAGATAACAGCTATATAAGCAGTACTGGGCAAGATGACCAGAGAGAAGCAAATGCAGTCAATTATCTTGTATGTACATCAGCTCTTTAGGAAGATACTGCTAAAAATATGCATCACACCTTTAAGGAGTTACATGAGCTTGAATGAGCTAGTACTGTGTTAATGAGTGTAATTTGTCATTAAATCTTTCTTTAAAAAAACTGAGTTTATTACTCTTACCAGATCAAAAAGACAATGCTGATTCTTAAAACTGAGACTTCAGATGCACTTTCATAGAGCAGGAAAATGTTTAAACGCAGTTCATCTTGGGCCAACTTCATTTCTACGTATTTCTGTTGAGA
This sequence comes from Dromococcyx pavoninus, assembly GCA_033558185.1. Lineage (NCBI taxonomy): Eukaryota > Metazoa > Chordata > Aves > Cuculiformes > Neomorphidae > Dromococcyx > Dromococcyx pavoninus. The sequence goes on along the minus strand of JAUMJL010000063.1, from coordinate 3,989,387 downwards.
TGCACCAACGAATGGCTCTACTTTAGCTATCAAATTAACCTACAGAGTAGATCAGATAAGACTTGAACGTCTAAACAGGACAAAGTGGATGGTAAGTGCTGAAATTCAAAATTGTGATTATGAAATTCTTAACTTGGAACCGCAGCTCTCCTTTGACATGAAAATTTTGTAGACGCCTGCAGCTTTATTTTCACATGTGTGTTTGGGGTGGCTGCTTTTCTTGTAAAACGTTGGGTTAAGTTCTCACCTCTAATGAGACATCTGGGTTCAGTTTTCTGATCAGTCTCAGGGGATTCAGAGCAATACCTGTTACTTTACCAGTGCACCTTAAACAGATGAACTGGCAATTACATTCTGCAACTTACCTGGAGAGACTGGGGCACTGTTTAGAAAGAAGTGTGAATTTTGTCTCTTAAGGAAGTAACTTCTGTTGATAGGTTAGTTAGGATACTTGGTTGAGAAAGGGGTGTCCCATCTATGGATCTTATTAGTATGATGTATTTTTAAATACTTGTAAAAATCCATTGGTGGATGAGAAGCTCAACATGAGCTGGCAATGTGCATTTGCAGCTCAGGAAACCAACTGTATCCTGGGTTGCATCAGAAAAAGTATAACCAGCAGTGCGAGGGAGGTGATGCTGCCCTTTTACTCTGCTCTTGTGAGACTTCATCTGGAGTATTGTGTTCAATTCAGAGTCCTCAGCAGACCAAAGACATGGATCTGTTAGAGCGAGTCCAGAGGAGAACCATGAAGACAATTAGAAGGCTGAGTGAGTCAGGATTGTTCAGCCTGGAGAAGAGAAGGCTCTGGGAAGCCCTTATGACAGCAGTTAGAACTGGATGATCTTTAAGGTCCCTTTCATCCAAACCATTCTAAGTAAATAGGTACAAAAAAGCACCCAAAGTTGATGATTTGGTTTTCACCCTTCAGCTTTTTAGAAGACTTTGGCTAAGTCCAGCCCAAAGATTTTTGGCCACATAATGTATTCTGATGGCAGGAAAGGGCTGTGATCCTTTGTAATTTAAACATGCTATATCTATGTGAAACATACATAATTGTATATGCAATAGTTCTTATGTCTCTCCAGCATGCTGGGCTTGCTGCACAGGTTGCATAGCTACTGCACACAGTCACTTCCTATTTGTATTCAGTTGCTTCTTCCTTAGTGTGCCATTTGGAAATACTTAATTTATATATAATTTTCAAGGGTATCCTTATAACACCAATGCATTGCTGATGATCTGTCCAATATGTTTTCTTTCTTATCAGCAGTTCCAAGGTCTCTCCAGTGCCATCATTCTGAGACTGGAGTGTGACCATATGCGGGCCAGTTCCTTGTCCTCTCTGCTGCCTTGTCCTTACATGTCCCAAAACACTTGCCAGCTAGCTACTCAATGAGGAGGAAATCAGCAGCTAACTCTTGTAAGGCAGTCAGAACTGTCTATGACAGCTGTATCACTCATGCTTACAAGGACCAGCACAATTCTGATTATGGAGCCACCAAACCTTTGCATACCTTAACCAGACATTAACATAGCCCAGGCAGAAGTATTTAAAAATGTGAACTGAAGATAAGTTCACACACATGGTGTGTGATAAGATAACACACACATGGTTCAATCTGGCCTTCATTTAAATTTCATTGTTTTCCATGTGCTCTATATTTTCCTCAAGAAAGAGTAGAGATGTCATCTAGTAATTTAATGAGGTAAATTACATACTTGTAAACAATTTATGAGCAAGCTGAGAGATGCTATCAGAGCCTGTCTATAGCTCATACTAAATAGGTCAATAAACATCATCAGACAGTATTTAGTTAGTTAGTTAGTTAGTTAGTTTTGTATTGAGACCACTTGGGAACCCATTACTTGGAAACTAAATCCTTAACGTTGCTAAACTGCAAGGCTTTGTGACCTTTTTCTGTATAGAAGCACACAGAAAAATCTTTATTTTTCTGCCTCTGAATCTTGTGATGAAAACTAACCCAATGTGTGCTATAGTGATAATAAAAAGATTTTATTCCAGAAAGTCACGATTACATCCCTATAATATTCCAATACAGAACTGCAGCTGAAACGTGGGGTTGTACAAGTAAGTCAGCCCTGTCGTTCCAGCTCATTTCAGTATTTTAATATAACAGCCTCTAAAACAGTGGGGAAAATGTGTCTTTTGTAATACACCTGCTGGGATGATGTATGAGTCACTGCCTGAGCGCTCTTTAGAAGCCAGCTATCATATAGCTGTAACATTAACAAAACATCTTATTACTGTCATCCTGCATCAAGAATATGAGTAATGTGGAAAGCTACACACCAAGAGAATAAATATACACTGTTCTTCATTTACAGTAAAAGTTACCATTTCGAACAGAAGAAGCCAAAATATCTCCAAAGTAATTGCATCCCTTGTGTAAGGCACCCTGTGTAACATTTAACAATAACTAGAATTTATTTACCTTATAAAAATTACCTCAGTGCTATAGAATCATAATTTGTGTTGCCACAGTTAAGGTTATGACAGTGTTTCCAGTAAAAACTTCACTTTTCAGACACACAGAATTCAGCTGTGCAAATCTTCTAGGAGTTGAAATGAAAGTATGCAGATGGAATGATAAGTTCTCATATAGAAAAAATGTACAAAGAAGTGACATGGATCTGTAATCTTTATGTTAAAGAAATCATCTACATAGGCAAAAACGCAGGAGAAGAGATAGTGCTACCACTCTGCTAGCTCTGCTGAACACAGAAAGTGCTGGGAGTCACCAGGTATGGAAATCAACCCTCTCTTCCTTCCCTCAGCTCCCAATAGCTAGCTTTCAGGGTGCATCCCACCTCTTATCTCCCAGCCTGGAAATGTTTTGTTTCCCCATGTAAATGAGAGTAAGCATCTAGAGTATAGTTGCCTCGGGATTCTGATTCATGGTGGGGATCACACGCCGGGCCACCCTGCCTTGAAGTGTTGGGCATGCCAGCAAATGTGCTGCTCATGAAACAACTCTTCAGCTGTCATAATTTAGAGACCAGAAGATTAAGGCAAGCCAAAATTGCTGATACTTTATTTTAAAACACTACACAACAAAAAGTGCTGACCTTTTTACATCAGTAGCTGACCTGTGGGATTTTTTGTCACAGAAACTCTACTGTGAGGCCTCATGACCCCTCCCAGTACATCTTCATTAGTGTTTTAATTCACATCAAGAGCGTGAATTTGAAGAAAGTCATCTATTATCCCTAAATATTGTGCTTTTGGTTTGCTTAGAGGGGCAGTCCCAAGGCACACAAACTGTTGCTTTTCACTAAGCCACAACTGTTTTCCTAAACCAGAAGATACAGTCTGGGAATACGCTAATGTCAAGGGGCATTACAGTTAGTTTACAGTTTACTATTAGTTTGAAGTTTTATCCTACAGATCTACCTATCTTGGGATGGATTTCAAGTAAGGAATGCAGTGTTGACACTTGTAGGTTAAATCTATGATTTCCCTGAGAATTTGTTTTTGCTCAATATTTTTAATAGTGATGGGGCAAAAGGAAAAGGAAAAATGTTATCATGCTATGAAAATTTAAACTATGAAGCTGACAAAAGAGAGGAAGATATAAAAAGGATATATTTTGATTAATGTATCTGAAAAATGACATGTAGAAAAGAATTATACCAAATACCTGACAAAACCTATATTTTTTAATTATTTTGTCCTGAAGTAACTAGTTTTCTTTGCTCTAGAAAATAATCAATGCTTTAACTTCCAGGGAAAGAGTAAACTTGGAAATTTTATATTGTTTCTATACTGTTTATCTAAATTAGGGAAAACCCTCTTTTGCCTTTGATTAGGCTACAACACCGTGAATTCACATTATCACAGTATCACAAGGTTGGAAAAGACCTTTGAGATCATCAAGTCCAACCTATGACCCAACACCAACATCTTCTCGTAGTCTAAAACATGGCACTAAACACCTCATCCAATTTCTTTTTAAACACCTCCAGAGACGATGACTCCACCACCTCCCTGGGCAGCACATTCCAATGAACAATCACCCTTTCAGTGAAAAATTTTTTCCTAATATCAAGCCTAAACCTCCCCTGATGAAGCTTTAGACCATGTCCTCTTTTTATGCCACTGGTCACCCGAGAGTAGAGACCAATCCCTGCCTGCCTACAACCTCCTTTTAGGTAGTTATAGATATATATAGATATAGATATACTTTTCTTAGTACCTGTTCATGTTAAATTCAGTCCTGTAGTTTCACTTAAGAGTCGGTAGATGGAGAAAGGATAAACCTACTAGAGAACATTTCAGGTGACCTAAAAGGCAAGGTGTGGTACCGATATGGAAGTGAGTAGCAGTTTGAGAAATGCTGCGCCTGCTGGTATAAATATGGAAACCATCAGAAAGTTAGGGATGCATCAAAGGTCTGACAAAACTTTACTTGACAAAAGAGAAGTATAATCAAAGCCTGACAATCTGCACTTATGTGGTTGGTGTTGGACATTTAATGACATGTTAACTAAGCACAGCTGCCTAAAGCATCACTAATTGGTCAAACATATATAGCCTACTTCTCAGTACAGTATAATATAACATTTAAGGGTACACGTTTTATATCTGTCTTCAGAAGTAGTGTGTGAAAGTTGCATGCAGTTTATAAGACTTGTATGTCTCCACAGTTAGTAGAGGTATATACAAATGGAGTATGATGCAGGCCCTGATATGTGAAATCTTCCATAGAAGTTTTTTAAATGTAAATAATTCTTTACTCAATATACATCCACAAAATGAATTGAAAAAAAATTCAGGTTTGATCCCTGTTAAACTGATGTACAGAATCACAAGCTGGCTCTACAAGCAGCAGATAAAGTCTTTTTTAACAAACACAGTAAGACTCTAACATACTTCTTACTAACTTGCTAGAGATACAGATAATAGTTAAGTCCCTATGTGAAAGAAATAACAACCCTTAATTTTGGGAAGGTTCTTGCTTTTGGGAAGGTTTTCTTTCCCTGAAGATGAAAAGCAGTGGGAAAGCCCCCCAAAAGACCGAGTAGTTTGTCCTTTTCACACTTTTGCTAAAAGAAACCTCCCAATTTCATGATGTGTGTATGCTGCTTATATTCCTGTAAGGCTGGGTGGACCACATAGGAGCGAAGGTGCCTTTGACGTTTTGTGTCACTATAATGGTCCAGTGAAGTTCCCTTTTAGTAACACAGAGAAAACATGTTAACTCACTCACTGTTACCATATGTAGGAGGGAAATGATGAGATACTGACTAACGCTGCAGGGAAGCTCGGAAAATCCTCCGAAAACTGAAATAGGAGACTGTCTTAGGTATTTCACCTCTGTCTTTTATACATTCACTCTTCCCATCTGCTTAGTCTACAATTGCTTCTGTGTTCTGTCATCTACATTGCTTATATTTGGCTTCTGTTGGAAACTGGCTTGAAACTGGAACTGTATTTTTTAAGCTAGACAAAACACTGGAAATTCTTGACTCTAGAGTGACAAGAGAAGAAATAACTATTTAAATTTGGAGTTTTCCTATTTGAAGATTTCATTATTTTTCATAAATTAAAAATGCATTAAAAAATTTAGAGACATTTTAAAAAGTACAATTTAAAGCTTTTGTTCTTATAGAAGTCAAAGAGAAACCACCAAGGGCATTAATGGGACAGAAATAGAAAGATTATTATCACAAGCAAGGACTTCTTACATTTGCACTTTCTGGAGAGAAACACAAAATGGAAATGTCCACAAACACATTATTGATATTATAATCATAGTTGTAAGTTAGAAAATATAATTACTAGTCAAACTGCTTAATTTCTGTACTTCTGGCTAGCTCATAGTTAACCTGCCAGTTTGTTACAAGAACAAGCCCTGAGGGAACATATTTTCTGCAAAAGCAATGAAATGGAGGGGTTACTGCTCAAAGAAAGAGAGAGGAAATGATAAAAGACAGAAGGCTTTCATAGCAAATCACAATAAAATAGATGTTAGCATTCCCCTTGGCCAGTTTGATGTCCCTTAACCTTATTTTTCCCCATTGTGCTTCATCCTACTCCTCCCATGGCTATTCTATAATAGCAGGACAACTACTCCTTTCTTCTCCAGGGTATAAAAGTCATTTATACTGTTGGGAGAAAACTGCTTTCCTCACATCTGAAATTTCAGTTACATTTGTAATCTGTAAAGTATTGGCACATAATATTTACAGCCATGGTTTGCCACTGCTAATTTAAGAACTTATTTACTATCCCTCTTAGCTGAATGTGTGAAGCTTTTAGATGTGTAATGAACAATGAATGTCAGTTTGTTTCAAAGAATAGTATTTATCTTAATTGCAAGCTAGCATAAGAAGGACAGTTTAGCAATGCTCCACATACTGTTTGTCAGAAAGTGGCGGTCTCCAACAGCTCAGACCATGCAAAAACTGTTTGGGTTCACGTAAAACAATTCTATCAATCTGCAAGGACCTCTGCACTTGTGCTCAAACATGCAACAAGTTTCCCTTTCTGAGGCCCTTTGCTTAGTTTGGATGGATAGGATTTGTTCATTCTTGAAACGGAATGATGCCAAAGTCCCCAGAACTGGGTTCTGAAACAGATACAGTAGATCTGTGTCAGCTTAGTGTTACTGACTTAAGCTCTGCTGAACAGCAAATCTGTTTAGATAATATGGTAAGTTATTGGTACTGTCCTTACATCCAAGCTGGTGTGGGCTGCAGATGAACAAGTTTTCTTGGAAAGGCATCTAGCATGCTGTCCTTAACTGTTGGAAGGAGATTTTCTGTGCAGATTTTGCTAGCATCATCCAACTACAAAATCTAAGAAATAATTACTGGAATACTTTTAGAAATCTTATGTCTTGCCTTTTGCTTTCCTGTTTCGAACATAACTTTGGGAGATATTATTACCTAGCAGGTCACATGGAAACTAATACTCGGATTATGCTTCTTTCTTTCTCTGGGATGTGCAGAGAAATTACCTTCGTAACTTTTTCTGTGTGAAGACAATAAGATTTCTGTTTTCTCATTTGTGTTTTCACAGTTTCTAACACAAGACTGTAATCATAACATTGATTATAAAAGTAAATATAATAAAAGACAAAAGCTATGAATCCATGGAAATACGGAGATATGTTAAATAATATGCCATTTGGTAGATAAAAATGTTCACTTTAGAAAGGTGAATTTTCTCTCTCCTTTTACATTTCGTGTGCTGGAAAATTATACTGTCCATAAGCACATTGTATCTCAAACATCTGGCCAATGTCTTTTAGGGACAGACTAAAATTGCACAAGAGAGAAATACAAATAGTATAATTATGGCTTTATTTTGATCCACTCATGAAATTGAAGCATTAGCTGTACAGGGCAGCTGTTAGACAGGGAGGTGGCTTGAGGTCAGAAGGTTATTCTCTTGACTACAAAAGGTTCCTGGACTTGGAAAAAGAAAGCTTCATCTAGTAACAAACTGAAGTTTGAGATCAGTCTATTAGGAGAAGTGAGTATAACGGATTACATATATATCTACTTCTTTTAAATCCTTATGTCAAATGCAGTGCAATTTGATAGAGATTTAGATTTCTTAGATTTTGTCCCCTCATGTATTGAAGTGATAGGTAGCCAACTGTAGGGGGAAACCTCAGTGTTCTCCTCTGAGTGAAAGATTTTACTGGGGGCTTGGATCCACCAGAAAGACTGAAACATTATGAAGATGCCCATTAAAAGGGCAACTTTTATCAAAGTTCACCATAGACACTCCAGTTGAAAAGGATCCCTTGATAAGAAAACAGATTTATTTAGCAACAAATTCCATGGTACTGCAGATGCAATAGACTTTTATGTGAAATAAACAGTGTGTCTACAGAGATGGATGTAGTTTGCTGTGTTCTGGCTCTATGTGTCATTTGAGCTGACAGAGGCAGCCCCAGAGAAAAAAAACAGATAACAATATTAATACAGAGATTTGTTTGAGCTGGTATCTGCCTTTCAGCTAGATTTTTATTATCTCAAACACAGAAGTATACCATTGTCTTGGTACTACATGGGCAGAGAAGATGCATTCCCAGAAAACAATACCAACAAGTAGTGTCATCAAAGCTTTCTCCATTTCAGTTTGCTATGACAGTCTAACCACAGCTCACTTCTACCTTACTGGCTTCCACTGAGCAGAGCTTTTATCCTGCTGTATGAAAAGGCCAATACTTAAATAGGGAATGATATGAGCAATGGAAACCGTGAAAATTGAAATTTCTCGTGTCTAACAAGGGGAGAGTTTTGACTGAAATATTGTTTGCTGTCAGGCAAGAATTGCTCTATCCCTCTTTCTCTTCTCCCATCTGAAGTTCCCATGTAAGAATCTCTCTCTTGTGTGTTACTTTTCTCATTCATCTTTTCCTTCCTCTGCTTTCCCCAACATCCTGATCTTCCTGGGACTAAATTTCCTCAGTGGCAGCAGCTGTCAGCAGCTAACTCCATGCTTATCTCATGTTTTCTGTTTCTCCTAGAGCCATTCCTGTTTATCATCATCTTCATCTTCTTTTGTCTGGAGTGGACTTGCGTGACATTCTTATCAGGTAAGCCCCATTTATCTATTCCATACTACTTTTACAGGGATGATTCTGCTCCACGACCCACAAAACCACACGTACAGAGACAGAATTTGGGCAGCTAACTCCATAACTGCATGACACCTTATTCATAACCCCACATAACCGTGTGCTGGGAGTGGGAAGTGAGATCAAGGGTAGTCAGGAAACACTGCTTCCCTCTGGAAGGCAAATTGGAGGAACACAGAAGGAGCTACCAGACTGGGCTTGAACCTAGAACTCAGAATCTCAAATCTCCTCCTGCCTTCCCAGAAACCAAAATATTTTTCTGCTCAATTTTCTTTATAAGAACATGTTTTCACCTGTGCCACCAACATAGTTTTGATATACAGTGCACACAACTTGTTTGAAAGGCATAAAACCTCCAGTAAAAAAAAAAAAGAACTGAGCTAGATCTGTCAAATTCAATGACTTTGATCCTTGAACAAGGTGTTCAGAAGCTGGATGCCAGAAATTAAGCATCTAAAATAAATATGTGGCTGGTTCATATAAAGTATGGAGCACCTTTTAGTGCTGTTGAAATCTGAAAATCAAACACAAAAGTCGATCAGAACCAACACTTTTCACTCTGAAAAAAAAACCCCAAACCAAAACAAAAACAACCCTCCCAATTTATACAGATAATCAGAATATAGCTCTAAAAAAACATGTTCACATTTATCACTGAAATCTAAACTACAGTAAGTCGTTAAAACAGTAAAATAGCAAAGGACATTTTTTAACATCTGCTGAGGATCTCATCCATACTGTTGAAATAGACTACACATTTTAAAATCTGCCTTTTCATGCATTTAGAAAAGTCGAGGTGGTACTGGAAGAAAACGGGAAGTTTCTGAACTCATTCTTCTGCTCTCTAGACCCTCAAGGCAGTTTTTACTGAAAATAAAAGCTCAAATCCCCCTTTAGCTCATGAAAGGGGTTGTTTGAAACTGTCCCTGAGGGGGCAGTGCAATGCATATTTGAATGGCAGATTCCTGAACAGTGGCTTACCTGGATATCCACACTCCCTTTATCAAACAGAAGAACAGAAAGTTATGAGAGCTGACAGAATACAGCAGGACCCTTTCCAGGGGATTATCTCAAAGATCACTATCGTTATAAAACAACCTTCTTTTCTTTTGGGGATTTATTAAGAGTTTTGTTGTTGTTGCTTTTCATTATGCATAGGGTTAATAAGATTTACTCTCAGTGTCAAAAATGAATAGATTTTCAGAGACTCTGAAAGCTGCCAAACCTAAAGTGCTGCTACATAATGAGAGACAGTTTCCTGAGCTTGGGTTGATATGCTTGGATCAGGATTGTCCAACTGAAGTGAATAACAACCCTGCAAGACAAATGTTTATCCTTGTATTTTCAATGGGTAGCTCAGAGAATAATGAAAATTCTTGACATGGCTTACAAATGGCTGAAGGAACAGAAACAGAAGTAGAAAGCCATGTCTTGTGTGTGGAGGTGAGATACATCTCACCTCATGTCAGCAATCTAAGGTCTAAGCCAGTCACATCAGTGTTCTTTGTAGTTTATGAAGAAGCAGGCACCTACAAAGGACAATTCATCTTCTCCAAGAATAGATGTATATGAGGGATCAAGAGGAAGACTGTCTTTCATCACAGACTACTAGGGCAGCCCAGAAGATGAGCTGAAGCCAGGTGCCTAACTTTAGACAGCTGACGTTAAAGAAGATGAATCTATGACTTTATCAGAAGTTGAGATATGATTGTAATGTGTGACCTGAATAAACAAACTGGTTTCTGAAGAATATAGACCATGGTTGGTTTTTTTTAAAAAATTTCAATTAAGAAGAACATATCAATAGTTGATGCTTAATTCACTGGACTGCCTTTGTATGAGTTTTTCCATTAGTTTTGGACAATAACCTTTTCTGAGAGTGGGACTGGAACATGTCTAGCAAAAATTCCTCAGAAAGAGAGAAGAAAGAACCATGGAAAGAGATAAGCTTACCATTAAATTATATGTGACTAAATAAATGCTACATTAAAGGTTAGAGAGTTATACTTCTCTTCTGAAGTGCCAGTCTTTTAAAGTGTTTAAGGACACGGAAATACGTGTGACAGAGATATTTACCAGTGGTTCATGCAGTCTCACAGGAATGCATAATTGGAATCAAATCTCTCGTTGACCCCAAGGCAATATTAATGCCAGAAAAGGAAGGTTAAAGAAAGCATGCCCCACTGGTGAATGAAAATGGTGACGCCGTCTCAACAGATGAAGAGAAGGCTGAGGTACTCAACAATGTTTTTTGCTTCAGTCTTCACTGGCAACCACTGTTCTCAACCCTCCAGAGTCAATGGACAACAAGAGGGAGATCAGGGGGTTATAGACCTTCCCACTGTAGAGGAAGATAAGGTTCATGACCACCTGAGGAACCTGAACATATCTAAGTCTATGCAACCTGATGAAATGCAGTCCAGAGTCATGAGGGAGTTGGTTGATCATAGAATCATAGAATCTTCCAGTTGGGAAAGACCTTTGAGATCGAGTCCAACTGCATCCATCATTCGCTAAATCATGTTCCTCAAAAACTCATCTTCCCTTTTTTTTAACACCTCCAGGGATGGTGACTCAACTACCTCCCTGGGCAGCCTGTTCCAGTGCCTGACCACCCTTTTGGTAAAGAAAGGCTTCCTAATATCTAGTCTGAACCTCCCCTGGTGCAACTTATGACCATTTCCCCTTGTCCTATCACCTGTCACTTGAGAGAAGAGATCAACACTCACTCTGCTGCAGCCCTGGCTTGATGTGGTTGCCAAGCCACTCTCCATGACACTTGAAAGGTTATGGCAGTCAGGGGAAGCCCCTGATGACTTGAAGAAGGGCAACATTGTGCCCATTCTTAAAAGGGTAGAAAAGATGACCCTGGGAAGTACCCAACCCATCAGCCCCTGTGGATGGGAAGATCACGGTACACATCCTTCTAGAAGCTAAGTTAAGCCATACGGAGAATAGAGAGGTGATTTAAAACAGCCAGTATGGTTTCACCAAGGACAAGACCTGCCTGACCCACCTAGTGTCTTTCTATGATGGGGTGACCACATCAGTGGACATGGTAAAAGCAATGGATATAATCCATCTGGACTCCTGTAAAGCCTTTGACACGGTCCCCCACAACATCGTTCTCTCTAAATTGGAGGGACATGGATTTGATGGGTGGACTGTTTGATGGATAAGGAATTGGTTGGATGGTCAACAGCTCAATGTCCAGATGGAGATACTCCAGGGTTTGTACTGGGACCAGTGCTGTTTAGTATTTCATTGATGATATAGATAGCACGATTGAGTGATCCCTCAGCAAGTTTGCAGATGACACCAGGCTGAGTGGGGCAGTGGTCACACCAAAAGGATGGGATGTTATCCAGAGGGTCCTGGACAAGCTGGAGAAGTGTGCTGGTGTGAACATCATGAACTTCAACAAGGCCAAGTACAAGGTCCTACAGCTGAGTCAGGGCAATCCACAGTTTCAGTACAGGATGGGGGACAATGTGATTGAGAGAAGCCCTCTGGAGAAGGATCTGGAGGTGTTGATTGATGAGAAGCTTGACAAGAGCCGGCAATGTGAGCTTGCAGCCCAGATGGCCAACCGTGTCCTGGGCTGCATCAAAAGAAGCATGGCCAGCAGAGTGAGGAAGGTGATTCTCCCCCTCTTCTCTGCTCTCATGAGACATCACCTGTGTCCAGTTCTAGAATCCCAAACATAAAAAGGATATGAAACTGTTGGAGCAAATATGATCAAAGAGCTGGAGCACCTCTGCTGTGAGGACAAGTTGAGAGAGTTGGGGTTGTTCAGCCTGGAGAAGAGAACACTGTGGGACACCTCATGGAAGCCTTCCAGTACCTGAAAGGGGCCTACAAGAAAGAAGAGGAGGTACTATTTACAAGGGAAAGTAGTGACAGGATGAGGGGGAATGGCTTTAACTTGGAAGAGGAAAGATTTAGATTAGACCTGAGGAAGAAATTCTTCACAATGAGGGTGGTGGGACACTGGCACAGGTTGCTCAGGGAAGTTGTGGTTGTTCCCTTGTGGAAGTGTTGAAGGTCAGGTTGGATGGGTTCTTAAGCAGCCTGGTCTAGTGGGATTTGGAACTAGATGAACTTTAAGGTTCCTTCCAACCCAAACCATTCTATGATTCTATAAAAAAAATACCAAGCACTGGAGGGCTTTCTACCATAAGCCTCAAAGAACTTTAAGGTTAGATCCAAGAAAAAAGAATGGAGAATGTTATAGGCACCTTGAACTGTCGGAAACAATCTTTGCTTGTTCATAGATCTCAAAGATTCTCATGCAGGCCATTCATACACTAAGCCACCCAAATCACCGAGACTTCATACCTTAGTGCTTCTTCCCAAGACAAAGCACCAGCTTACATCTACACCAACTTTCCACCAGTCTCCTGTGCAAGGCTTACTTCTCAAAGTGCATTTTACACACACAGACAAAAATCATCCCATCATCATCCCATCACACAGGACAGCTGCATTAGCCCTGATAACAACATCACCTCATGTTGACTTCTTACCTAAAGGAGCAGCCAACATCTGAATCTTAAGCTGTTCGTGTGAGAACTCCATGTTGTATTTGCAGTATCTAACCAGCAACAGATGCTCCTTGATAATGACTGTACTGCTGGATAGCACAAAAACACAGGAACAAATGAACCAATTACTGCTGTTCAGAATACTCTCATTAAATCATCCTTGACACCCTTCAGACTAGCACATACTGGGCTTATGGGACATTTAGGACTTTTCTTTTCTGAATTGTTCATTTCCTATCAGTTCTTTGATTTTTATTTTAGTTTTCATATTCACAAACTTGCTGGATAGACAACATTGTAGCCATACTTAATCCTTTGAGCTAAAAATATGGACACCTATTCTCAAGAGAAGGATCTGAGCTTTGAACTGCTTGCAACCTTCAATCAAGTTTCAGACTTCTCTGGATACAACCCCATGCTCTAATTTCTTTATGGCAGTCATAAATGACTCACAGGCACACAATACTTTTTCAGGTACTTCATTTTCCCCGGAGTTTCTGTTGGAAAGTTTAATTTTTGTTGTCCTAAGACATAGTTCTGGTTTCCAACTCCAGGAGCTCAAGATGTCTGAAAGTGAAGTACTTTTGCATTTAGCTTGCAGACAATGAAGCCTTTTACTGAGTCCAGGCCTTTCACTGTAAATCTTTTTAGTAAAGGAGGTGAACTGCTTGTCATTATCTAAACCATCTACAGCTACTTACTGGTAAAATTGGGGCAGGTGTGGTTCAGCTTTTGGTTTCCTTCTATAGGCCCGCAGCCATATGATTCTTTGCAGAAGACAGACAGGAAATTTATAGCCATGCAATTATTGAGTAAGCTGCAATTAGTCCTGGGGAAATCTTTGCGTACAGGAATCTCTGAAGAAAGAGACAATTCCATCTAGCTGTCATGCTAATCTTCCACATTGATAATCAGAGCAGATGTATCTACAATAACTTCCTGCCTATTAATTAACCTAAGAATGTTTTCCTTTTCCTACCTTTAGTGCAGAAGAACATAAAACCTGCATTGAATACATCAATTCTCATTCATCGGTCTGAGAACAGAACGGAATTGAATAGAGCACAACAGAATAGAATCATTTAGGTTGGGAAAGGCCTTTAAGTGAGAAATTCCATTTATACAGAATATTTCCCATCAAACATATTCAACCCAATTGTAAATAACTAAAATAGTTACAATCAGATGGCATAATAAATATATTTATATCTGTTTTTCTCCAACTGGGGCAGTCAAAGCTGTTTCATTCTAAGGACAGAGCCTATGCATTCATAAGACAATAAATCTATTTAAAATACTTTTAATACACGATCGAAAATGCTGCAACCGTATGAGGTGAAACACTGATATAGTCTGTGTTTCTGGTTTACTCCCTGTGCCAGTTGCTTTGATAGTTTAAACTCATTCCAAGAAATGTGAGTGGCTAACTTTGTGCCAGGAGGTGCCTCTGCTGGTGGCATCAAAGCAGAATTAGCTGCTGTATGTAGGTATGTCCCTACCTGACCTTGTCTGTCCTGCAGATCATCTGCCTGTACTGGAGGAGTCAACGAGATCCAGGGCATTGCTGTGTCAGGTGTCTGCATAGTGGGGCAGTCAACCTGGTCAAGATTTTTAGTGGAGAGTTTTGACTTTTTCTTCTGAATAAAGAACATATACAGGCAAAATGTAATTTTTCATAAATATGTCCAAATTATATTTGGGGAAATAATTTCCTTTTAACATTCCGTAACTAAAAAAAGGGGGGGGAAAAGAAAGAGAACGAGATGTCTTTTAGAACAAATAACTTCTTTATCTACGTGTACTAGAAGTTGGTGATTTTTACTTTTCAATCCAATCTGTGAAAGGAGCTCTTTGATTTATTTGTTTATTTTGTTTTAGAAAGTTCAAATCTTACAGTTTAGGGAAAACATTGTCTCCCTCAGCATAGTGTTCCCCATCGATTTTAAAAGCCTGTCAAGCGTCTTTCTGTAGTTCTGATTTATTGAAGCTATGGCAAAGGTGGACAGCACAACTCTGTGCTTATTTGACCAATTCAAAAGGGGTGTTTATAGGAAGACACGGTGGCCTAGAGGATGTTATCTCTTTCCCACCCCCTGCCAGGATGGAATCTGACACTTCTCACTTTGCTAATGTTTTCTTCTCCCTTGCCCCTGGCTGTGGCTAAGTGATTGTTTATGGCAGATCCTTTAAATCATTATCACCTCCTGGGCCTTTGAGTACTGCTACATAATCTGCTTTTTCATCAAGGAAGCTCTTCTATCAGTACAAAACAAGGCCAAATCTTTATCTGGTGAGATGGTAGTCAAAGTGTCTCCTCTAATATTTAAAAACAAACAGCAGTGCCTCTGTTCTGATGCAATGAGCACCAGTTAGCTAAAGCTAACCAGTATTTCTAACACCCCTCAGTGCACAGGGTGTGACTCCTTGGAGAGCTATTCACTATTAGTTTTTAAAAGAACAGAACTCGAAGGAATGATAGAATATATGAAAAAGCTTCACAAAATAGGTCTGTGTTTGTGGCATTGACTTAGTGCTTAAACCCTGGTACGCAGCGTGGTGATGCTCTCATAACGATAGGAGAGCTTCACTCTGATGACCGTCAAGCAGTGACTCCAGGTGCAGCCAGCAGGCAGCTGTGCAGGGGAGAAGAAGTTGCTGGAGGCACCAGGAAGGCCATGACCTCTTTGCCCCACTTGGGAAAGCAAAGCCTGTTGTTGCTCCCAGGGGAAAGATAGGGGTACCAGGGCTGTGATTACAGATTAGTAGGGAAAACAGCCTCTTCCCGAATCACCGGCGACTACAGCTATGGCCCTCCCAACCCCCTGGGAAGAAGCACTTTTAAGGAGTGTCTTCAACAAACACCCTCTGGTTCTTGTCTCCTTGATTGTGCCTCTCCTTCTCTTAGCTCTCATCCTCAAGGCAGGAACACTCAGATTTTTTTTAAAGGGTTGAAAGACTTTTAGCAGGCTCAGTCAACTGTCATAGCAATCCTCACAGCTCAACAAGGTTTTCTAGTAGTTGTCAAGTAGTTTGTTGGCAGAAGAGAGTTCAAAGGAAGCAATTGAATGATACCGGTTTGTTGACTGGTAATAATTGCAGAGCTCCTCTTACACATGGAGGCCAAGAGTATATTCTGGAAAGCTTCCATCTGAAGAGGAATCCGAAGAAAAAGGTCTCACCTACTGAAAGTGCACAAGTGGGTGTTGGATACGTGCTGGATAGCAATTGGCCCAAATTTTCAAGTTTTAGAAGTGGATCCCCTGTTACTAAGTAAATGAGAAAAATAATGTCAAATATTGCTGGATAAAATCCTAAAATGAGAGTTTACTATAGACTCCACATGAAATTTCTTAGTTGGAATGGAAGTTGAATAATCTACTTGACAAGGAGCTAGTGTTAGGGTAGATGTAGGAGTAGATGTATAGGCTTAAAACCTGGTCCAAATTAAGTTCTGCAGGGCATTAGCATTGCTCAGAGCTATTTGGAGCCTTTGGCTAATGAAGCAGATGCAGAAAGACAAGGGAATAGAGGACAGTGTTTAGGAAAAAGACAAGCAAGTTTCATAGATACCCTCACTCTTCAAAGGGAAGCTTGCTGTCCAAAAGCATTAACATCAACAGAAATGTAATGGGTTTACATTTCTGGTTAACCATACAACACAGCTGTTACCTAACTTCTCTGTTCAATGTATTTCAGGTTTTATGCATGAAATTACTCTGACATCCAAACTAATCCAAAACACAGTAGCAGGAGTAAATGCAATTAAATATAGAAATCCTAGTTGTGGCTTCGAAAAGCTCCTACTGTTGTACTGTATTGAAAACTTCCAGAGTTGTCAGCACAGCCAGCTCAAGACTGACTCACAGCATGGATGGCTAGGAAAAGTTTTAAGCAGCTAAAGGAGCTGAACTTACAGTTCTCTTCAAGCCAAAGACACAGTAGTTGTTTTGTCCTTTCTATTATATTACTCCTTTCACAGTAATTGTTTGACAAAGAAAGTAGTAGGGAACAGCACAGGAGCATTTTTGTTGACTTTTTCCCCGTGAATATGAATTAAAGGAAAATCTTTCTTTCCACAGGAGCAGTTAAAAGGCAGCATTGTTTTCTGGCTTGTGCTGTCAAGGACCAGACATGGACTGTAATGAAATAATGAGGTTTACATTTTAAACATTCAAGGAGAGAGTAAGTCTAGCCCTTTCTTCATTCTTTTGGCTTTGCATTTAATAATCTGTCCATATTGAATATGTCACCTTTGCACTCATGTGTTTCATTGAAAGTATTCCTGCTGTCATAACTACATTTCCAAAACTTAAATCAGCAAGTCAAGCCTGAAAGAACGTTTATTCACCCAGCTCCAAAACTTTGTGAATCTGACCTCAGCAATAACATTTTCTCGCTTTCAGATTACTCTGATTTATTTCCAGGTAGATATCATTCTCCCTGCTTTGCCCAGACTGCCTACTCGATATTCTGCATAATTATTTCTCATGGTTTATAAATAAACTAATTGCTGCCTCGCTGCAGTCTCTGACACAGCCACACTTCAGCCTTCCCCTTGTCCTATATCCTTTTTTTCTTTTTTCCTAATATGATCTTTGTTTAACCAGCCTTGCCTTCTCTTTCTGCGTACGCAGATACATAAAACTTCTGTATCATCCATTCTTTTTTCTCTAGCTTTGTCTACCCCTACTTTTCACTGTCCTCAGGATACCAATGGTCCCTTTAAATTGGATTATTTATATTTACCCTTTTACATCGAAGTGATTCCAGATCAGACCATCAGTTTCATATTCTTTTTCTGATTTCTCCTATTTGACATTCTAGTGTCAGTTCAGACTCCAATGCCTCTGAAAGAGTAACTGCCAGTCCTTCTTTGTATCACTTCCTCTAGCATTTCTCCACAACAATTGCTAAGCTTCATTTCCCCACAGTCACATTCTTGAAGGAATTTGAGTTGGACCTCTCCTTGTCTTCCATGCTTCCAGTCTTCCAATAATTCCTATAAACTTCTTCAATATTTTCAACTTTCTCTTTCTTAAAACTTTTGCTTTTCTACTTTTAATCAGCCACACACATGGTTATGTCTTGCTCTATTTAATCTAGCCTTTAGTTTTTCAGCTTTTTCTGAAGACGTAGCTATTTTATCTGTAGCTTTGGTTTTGGTTGTCTCCTGGGGGATCAAAATATCTTTCAGTGTTGGTGTCTCAGTTACTGTCACGTCTTTTTCCAGTTTGTTTCTTAATTTCAGTGTCTGAACGGAAAAGCTTGAAGAATGAAATTATATTGATATTTTTAAGTTTTCCTTCCCCCTGTGTTTTTACCCATGGGTATTATAAAAATATGAAAAAGGCTCATTCCAGATTGAGAAGAGATGATGATACAACACTGTTTTGTTTTGGTTTTGTTTTTTTTTTTTGCTGAACAGGCCAAAGTTATCTAGGATTTGAAACATTCTGGGTCACATACTAAATACCTGAAATAGAACAAGCATTTTATAACATTGTTCCTGACCACTGACTCTAGTTTGAGAATGTTCTTCTATAAACTCTTCTGGCCGTGACTCCCTAATGTTGATACCTCCTGTGAGAATTCATGTACTCTTCAAAATACTTGAGCGTAGGAAAACCAGGAAAAAGTAGAATTTGACTATCCAAACTATTACATAGAGAGTTATTTCTATTCCTCAGTTCAGTCTTTCACCATATGTCAGATAGAGAGGATTTTTAGTCTAAACCATATTTCAGATTATCCTAACCCTTGCATTATAGGGAACCACTGGCTATAGAAATATCAAATCAATAGTTAACACATAAGGATTTTGATCTTATTAACCTTTTTCCTGAATTTGGTCATACTTTTGGATTGACAAAAATTTGTTGTATGTAGTAAATTATTCTGTATATTGTGACTGAGGTTTTGTCATTGAGATGCAATCTGATTTTGGTGGCACCTAACAGTATAATGGACACAAGTATTTTGTACTGATTATGTAAATCTAAAAGAACCAGAGGAAGGAGATCAGATTAAGTCATTGGTGATTTTATCCTGTTGCTGGAAATTGTGAAGAATTTTTTTAGCTTGTTTACTATATTCTCTTCCCCTGCTTGAGTAATTTTATTTAATTGGAGTAAATGGGAAGATGAGGGGGAAGAAAAAGAAAGAGAGGAAAAAAAAGAGAGGAAAAAAAAGGCCTACATTTGTGTATTATGAACACAAAGAAACTGACCAAGAGCAGCTAACACAAATTTAAATTCTGCTTCCAGCATGACAAAAATAACTCACAAAGCCTGAAGCTCTTTGGCTAACAAGAAGGGTTTAGAAAAATGTGTCCTCATTGGAACTTGGTTTCTAATATGGCAAATACTTGAGAGCTGTAATTGTCCTAAGGTCTGCTGGACTTAAATTTTATTTGAAATATTAATTGTGATGAGTAAGAGGAAAGGGTTATCCTTTCCATTCTACTTTCTAGCTTGATGAGCATTTATTTTCCACTGACTGTAGTCACAGCTACTCGTTAAAAGACTAATAGACAGTGTGATGGAAAGGAATATCAGATATGTATCTCTGGAGAACACCGTTCATACTGTCTTAGATCATAACCCCAAAATAAGCTGTTGATCTCACCAGTTCTCATTTGTTCACAGCATAAAACCACCACATGGTTTGGCATAGAAAGAATTCCCTGTCCAGGGAAAACTGTGGCTTTTGAAGGTTGTAGCAAGTTTAGTGTATAACTAAACACAAAGAATACACCAAGACCAGTGTTGCTTAAGCACTGAACTAATTTTCACATGGAAAGATTATGCTATTTGTATTTTCTGCTACCAGCTACCTTCGTGGTTTGATTATTTTTTCCTTCTCTTTTTACTTTGTGATCCTTTCTAATGAAGGATTTCTTATTTCCTGCCAGTAGTGTGGAAACAGTCTAGTCAGAGTATCTATGAGTTCGTTGTCTAGATGTTTTCATCATTTACTAATAAACACAGCTGACATGGTTTTAGCTGATTAACTCAAATTAAACCTTTCTTTTCAGCAAACAAACCTGACCTGAAAGGTAATAACACCTTGGTCTATTGCATGGCCTCTCATTATTTTCTGAAATTAATGTTCAATGAACACACTGTTGAAAAAGGTTGTTTCAGCCTTTGTATACATGACACTTGATCCTGCCCTGAACTGTTGTATGGTGAACTCTTTACTATTGGAAGTCAACACACAATTACATCTTCTATGTCAGTGTTCAGATTTTGAGGAGGAAGTGTTCAATTAGCATTGTCAAATGAAAATGTAGACATTCACTATATAGAAGGAACCTTTTGTTGACTTAGAGTCAAGTGGTGTCAAAGGCACAGCAGGAAATTACCATTCCCCAATCTGGGCTTTCTCAACATTCAACTCTACATACCACAATCATCAGCTTCTCAAGGAGAGCAATTTAGATAGTAAGCCAATCACATGTAACTTTAGTCAAGCCATCTATGGCATGCATCCACAAATGGGATGAAGATTGCTTGCGGATTCCATCTCCTGGACCTAGTGTTTGACTCTTTACCAGATATGCTAAGCAGTGTTGGGAGACTGTTGTTATTTTGGGTGCAAGAGATTAATGACTCATCGTTAAAACTACAACAGTTGTTTCATTTTATAAAGCCTATTTTTGCAAATATTATTGGGTGCATTTGGTAATTGATATTTATTGTCATGCTCAGGAGATAAAACGGTTGGACATTGAGATTACTATTTAAATAGAAGACTGAATGATATGGAATGATTTTAAGCAAACTCAGATAGATGTGCTGAACTTGAACCCACATGTCACTTCCAAAAAGGCTCTATGGGAGCCATATGTCATGTTCATTGTACTTTTCCAACCCATATGTGATGCTCTGTGCCGTGGCTGCATGCAATAACTGTGAAGTTGTAAGCTTTGGCTGACACTGTGCAGCAGCTGCACTGTGGTGGGGGAATGGACTTCCAAAGGCTTCACTCATTCAGCTATAAGGAATTTTAGTTCACAACTGTATTGTTTGCAGAAAAGCCTTACAGAGCTTAATAGAACATAAATTCGATGATAGCGCTGGGGGAAGGCTGCGCCTCTGTTAAATAGAATTTGCAGCTATTTTAATTTTAATTAACAAATGGCTAGCTCAGCATTGAAAGATGCAATGAAGATTTATTTGGCTTCTCTTGAAGATTCGGGTTAGATGTAAACTCAGGGATTAGAATAAACAAATCAATTAGTTAGACCCAAATATGCTGATATAATATATCTTCAGGTTCTTATTCTTTCTCTCATTTTCCTTTGTATATGTATGAAATGATTCAGCTCACAAATAATTTATCTGACTTTTAAATACAATTGAAGGATAGGAGAAAATAATATGAATAATAGACCACTTTGTTTATAAATGTACCTTGTCTGGAGGGAAAAATCAGCTGAAGAAGTGTAGATAAATATGGCTAGCAATAAATATCATGAAGTAAATTTTAACTTAAAAAAACACTCTTTGTGTGTTTACTGCCTAAAGAAGGTACATGAAAAGACAAAGCTAAATATTCCTTTAGGCTATAGATACAGAGCAGCATAAAAGAATGAGTATGCCCATTACCATCAAATGGGCTAAAGAGGTTTAGCAAGGTTGCAAACAGATTTGCTTTATTTTAAGATAACTTGCTAGTTTTTCACACTGGTTTGAATAACTACTGAATGCAAAGAACAGGGTAACTTTGGCAAGAAGTTCCAGAAACGTTGAAAGGACTAATATGTATATAATGATAGAATTGCAACTCAGCTGACAGACAGAACTAATTCCAGTATGTTGGTCTATATTTGTCCATCACAAAATCATTCCTGACTCAAAGAGTAGTTCAGATTTTCATGGATTACTTTTCAATTAGGATATAACACAAGATCATGTGTTCTTGACCTTGAATAGCTGTGAAAAGTTTAGTTTAAATGTTAGAAATTGAAATTAAGCTATAAGTGGTTTGATCTACTTTTGGTGACACAGTTGCAAACCCATGAAGACAGAATAATTGATGATATGACACACAACTGATGAGAGAAATTCATTACTGAGCTACTAGCAAACACGACAATTACTTCATTACTGGTGAACTAATCTTCCAGTTCTGATAGAGTAATAACAAGCATTTTACCTTAGAGGATAACGCATACAGAAAAAGCAATCCATTTTAAAGGAAGCTGAAGCTGTGCTCTCCAAGTTTTATGTCATGCTACCTTTGGTTACAATATGAACAGTCATCAGTTATTCCTTATTGGTAGAAATACATCTATGTCTGCAGTAAAGTAGAAAAACTGATTATTTGACTTTTATAACATTCAAAGAAGGTTTTGCTAGACATTAAGTGAGCATAACCTGCTCTATAGGTGAGATTAGTATACACATGTATTAGTATACTAAAAAAATCACTAAATTAAAAAGTCTTGTCTCTGGGAAAATTTAGTACTTCAGGAGGAGTTTTATTCTAAAGTGAAAAAAAAGTAGAAAGTCTGATGTTTCTCCTGGAAAACAAAATTCCTGAAAGTCCTACCAGAGATTCTGACATTGAGGGTTTAGCTGCTACCCTAACACAGGAAGACCTTGATAGTGCTGAAGGAAACAAGCTTTGCTAGCATGGGAAAGAAAGATTTCGCTGCATCTAGATAAGAAGCTCAGAAGACAGAAACAGCCAGAGAGCTCTCCCATGATTACAGATATACAGCACAGGCCTGGAAATATTTTAATTCTAGCTACACAACAATGCTATCCCACTGTGTAAGGTCTTGTGAACCCAAGAAGTCCCTGAGCAAGCAGTCTTAGGCCCATGAAAATATTCTACTGGGAAAGTATCAGGCAAGTGGGACACACTTAAGATCAATTTCTATGTCATTCAACTTTCTGATCCAAGTCCCCTGTGACCAAGGTATTTAAAAAAAAAAAATCCTCTGCTATTGCGTGAATTTAGTGGGGTTTTTTACATTGGTTATTAGAACTGCTGACTTGGATACTACAAATTATAGTTCTGATTCAAATTTTCTTAAGTAGTCAGGTCTGAGATTCAGTACATCAAAACCTCCTCAGCTTAGGTTCACAAAGGGCTCAATATACCCTTACCATCCAGGAAGATTTTCAACACAATTCAGTTTCATAACCCTGTTACTCTCTTTTCCCTCCTAGGCTCAGTCTTTTTGCCTTCTCCTGGATTGCAAATGGATTTGCAGAAGTGGTATAACTCTCAAGTGTGAGACCCTATGAAGTTTTATTTAAAAAAATAGGGAGCGGTAATTATGAATCTGAAAATATTGTTTCTAAACCAATAAGGTTTCATGGCATCTTGTGTTCTCATAATAAAGTGAAAAAATCAGAGAATGTCACAAACAAAAATTATATTAAATTTATTGTAGACTGATTCAGTTTAACAGCAGGGTTCCAGGCACCTGAAAGACAGGTTTGTAAAGGAAAGGCTTCCAGACACTACCTTGTTAGAATGATAATAGGAGATGCAGATAACAGCCCAGTCAAGAATTATTTTTTTTTTGTTGTAGTCACGCACAATTTAAAATCAGCTCCTCAGTTTGTTTCTTCTGTTAAAATCATAGTGGGTAAGATCCAGTGTTGTGAATTTTTCCTTATATGGAGATGTAAATTCACAGTTTGAGATTTCTTTTCTCATGATTTTACACTTCCATTGTAGCCGTTGTTACTCCCAAATTAGATTCATTACCTACCTATAAGACGAAGGATAGTATGACCTCATTTGAAGAGAGTCATGTTCAAAAGCATGGCTTGAGTTCTTTCTGTTCATATCTGTTATTGTTTTGGTTAATGCAGTTTAATATTATTTGACTACTATCTATAGGTGTCCTATCGATCAGGGTATTAATACTTCTTTGCTTTTATTCTGCCAAGAATGTCACTCTTACTAACTCTTAACGAGAACATCTTTCATCTTCAATTAGGTCGTACAAATTTCAGAGCAGTGAAAAAATTGTTAATGAAACGATAGTATTTTACGCAACCCACCATTCTTTTTTCCCCTTTGCCTCTTCCTCTTCACAACTGAAACAGTTTATTTATTTCTGTAGTCCTGGAAGCAAAGATGAAAATCATCTTAACAAGTCTGATAGTCATCAGTGGTTCAGCAGACATTACAAGACTGTCTTATTTCCTGATTACTCAGAAAGGCATAAACCGCACTCTTAGGGCTTTCCTGAAATGCAGTGAATTTGTATTTCAGTTTTACATCTGTGTTTTTCTTCTAGAGAACAAAGAAGAGGGTTGAAAAATCTTCTATGGAAACCACCATGCACTTTCCTGCACCAGCTGTTTTTGAAGTCTCTAATCCTGAAATCTGACTTCATCAGTGGTAAATACAAACAGCTACAGAGCTTCTGTGAAGCTAATGAAGGTCTCCTTAACTCTGTGCATTGTAATACATGGTGGTAAAGGGAAAGCTAAGGTAAAATGAGTGTAAATCCAGAATGTAAAATCAGTATATGAAAGGAAAAGATTTGGGAGATTTAAGAATCTGTAGAACAAAACCCGATGGCAAGGTCATTCCTTCACTCTCAAAATCTATAGAAAAAAATAAAAAAAAAAAGTTCTCTCTAAGTGATAAGAAAAGGAAGATTTAAGTGTGCAAACAGAAAGGAGGAGGTGATAGGGATAGTATGAGTTAGCTGGATTGAGTGATTTGGCTCCTAAGATGCTGTTTTGAGTGTTGATGAAGGGAGAAGGAAAAACCAGGAATTCCATTCTACTCAATAAAATATTAAGGAAAAACATTGTATGAACAGTTAAGTCTTTTGCAGTTTGATTCTTCCCTGCTGAATGTAAAGACAATAAATACTTTGGGGTTTTCCGGAAAGAATGCACTGAAAATTTTTATTCTACGATCTGTTCCATTTTTTTTTATCAATTATCTTGTATGCTGCATGTAAACAGTTACCAGGAGGGGTAAAGTCATAAGAAAGGTTTAATTTACTGATGGAAGAATTGCATGGACAAGAAATTCAGTCCTGAGACACTTTTTTGAACTAACTGCAGCATGCTTCCTTCTTCATAGTTAGAAAAGAACCACCTTGTTTTTCTGCTCAGATAATTCCAGCTTTTGAGATAGAATCCTGCACTAAAAGAATCTAAAACTACCTCTTCTCAGCTTGAATAGGATGGGCTTTTGTTTTCCTGTTTCTGAGCACCCTGTTCTCACGAGAGAATGTTCTTCCGGGACATCCTGACAGGGGAATGAAATAAAACTGAGGTACAAAAGGGAAACAGAAGAAATCTGTCTGTTCTTTGTACTCAATTTTTTTCAACTCTTGGGTAAGTATCTATGCATACAGAATCAGCCAAATCAACTATTTGATCTTGACTCCTTCCATCTTCCCTACTTGCATAAAATGTACTGTGAACATGAGGGCAGGACAGGAAGGACAGATGGCAGATGTAGTAAATATTTGCTGTTATGCTCCCTATCCCTTGCAAAAGTGTGGTTTAGTAGTATCTGAAAGTTAAGCTCTTCAACATGGCTATCTTGTCCTTATGATACTGAAAGTTAAGAAGATAGGTATTCATTTGTCATAATGTCCCTTTCTCAGTGATTTTTTCTGTAGAGGAGAGTAACTAACATTTCAAGACAGCCTGAATTTTTTTTCTCTGCATTTACCACCATGAAACATAACTACAATGGAGAAGATGTAGCCTTTATACGTCTGTTCTGTATGAAATATGGCCCATGATTCATAAGAGGTGATTCTCCTTTCCAGTCTGCCCCTCTTCCTGAAGACTTCCTGCTCATATTTCATTGATAGGTGAATGCATTTTCCAGAACTGCTTTCTTGCCTTTTTCTGCCCTCCACTCCTTATTTCTGAAAAGAAGCAATGAAAAGGAAGAAATGGATTGTAAAAGAAGTACAAAAGCAGAGATTTGCTGAATGATGAGAGCAGACTCAAAGGACTTCCAGGTAAAAATGGGTTAATTGGACAGCACATCATATGACTTCAAGACACGATGTGACTAGCATCCATATAGGATTCATTTATACATATTCAAGTACTAGGATTTCTTCAACCACCCTTCTTTTTGGGATACTCTCACTATATCATTTAGCTCACAGCGAAGGATGCTTTATTCCTGTAGGCGTAGAGGGGATTTGCCAGTTATCCTTCAGCTTGTGTTGAGGAGGTGGGGAGAATGCATTTGCACCCTGTTTCAGCAGCACTCGCTATCATGGCAGATCTGACAGGTCTGTGGCAAGAACTGCCCACAGAGCTGTTCAGTTTCCTCTTCTTCCAATGTGGTTTTGAAATATCTGCATCCAGTCCTACTTTCCTAACCTATCAATCTTCCTGGATGCACATCCCTTGGCTCCTTGACTTTCAGTGGATTTCAGTGAATAGCTTTTGAGTTTATAGATTATCGAGATGAGTATTTCTTTCCTTGCAGAAGTTTTAGGCCACTGTAGTACTCCTCTGAATATATTTGCAAATGAGGGAATTGGGGATAGTGCCTAAATAATGTAAGACCAACTTAGTGCCTGAGATCTTCCTTATATATTCAGCATTTCTGAATGAGGAAACATATAGCCTCTTCCTTTTCTTCTTTTTGAATCTTCTGTTTAGGTTGAAGGAAATTTCTCTGTAACACAGGCTTCTATACAGTGTGAGAACCTTAAACTGCCATGTCTGATGAAGATGCAGAGGATGGGAATTTCTTTTTGATCACAATGTGAGATCCATAGTAGCTTTTAAAAACCCTCGCTTGAGCTACGCTGATTAGTGCTGGTATAGTGTTCTGAAATGTCTGAGAAACAGTCTGTTTCTAGTACATTTTAAAATGTACTTCTATTGCAAACTGTATGGAATATTCAAAATATGCTTGGTGTATGTGTAGCTAAGTATAGCAACAAATGCTAGATGTGAGATACATAGAATGGGTGACTTTCCACTGGGTCAGTCACATAGGACACTCATTTTTTAAATATTTTTATGATAATTTTTTTTTTTCCTGAACAGGATTTTATTTTTACTACCTCTATATAGCCTACAAATATTGGGAACAATCTTTCTTTTCTAAAAAATTAAATTTACAGAAATCTCCTGGCACTTACATCATGTCACGTAAAGCAGTTTTGAATATACATGTTAAGACAATTTTTGTCCAGATTACATGGAGTAATTATGACAATTGTTCTGTGTCTTCAGGAAGGGAAAACCAGCCTTTTATAAAAAAACCCATGTAATTTTATTCCTATTTCTAAACACCATAATTCTCTAGCATACATTAAACATCTGTTGGAAGTACTTGCCTTGGGGCTGTATTACTGTGTCCCTAGCCTTTCCCTGAACACCGAAAGTTAGCTGTAGTCCTTTTAAGGTTTATATGCAGATAGTGGACAACATTAAAAACTTTGAGTCACTGAATTCACAACTGCTTGAGCAAGTGCACCCCTTCCCACCTTTTCTTCCAGTGAAAGAGGAAGGAAAGCTGAGTACTGCCTTAATCAGAGGAAAATGAGCAGAGAAAATCTGTGGAAAGTCAATAGTAACTGTTCTGCTGTCTCCTTTTATGTGGCTGAGGTACCTTTAAAGGAGGTTTATTTGTATCAGCTAAAACACAGAATACTTCAGTCCTGCTACAAAAACAGGGAAAGTACCCTGGGAACAGCACTTAACCTCTGCACGGATAGCCATGTTCTATTTGAACCTTTGGCACAAGGAGGCTTCTCTCCCATCCAGAGAAGGTGGAAAAAGCACAGCCCAGAAGAATTTATACACACAGCAAACAAGAAGGCCTCTTTCTCCTTTGGGTTTCTCTCCAGAACTTTTTGTTGCATCACCTTTTCCTATTACAAAAGCCTCATAGCAAGGCTGTGTGCAGTATGGAATCCAGTCTGCCTCACTTGCCAACCATTGTACCTGGCTTTTTTATTGTTTGTTTATTTGTTTTATACTTGTATGTCTGTGGCTTTGACTCAGGCATAAATGTTTATAGACTTTTGGATTTTTATTGTGGTTTCTTTTTTTTCTCTAAGCATTGTTTTCAATCAGTATAAGCTCCAGGGAAGTCATCGACCAAAATCTAGATTTGCCTATACATAGGATAGCAAAAGAAGAACATAGGAATTTTTCCCATTTCTCAACTAGGAGTAATTTACTTTACTCTCCGTGCTAATGACTCTCAGACCTAAGCCAAAAGAGGAAAGCTTTGTATCTATTATATCTGCAACTTTAACCTCTATAGCATTAGTGACCATGGACAGAGATATTCTATGTTATATTCTTGTGAATGAAGAATAGAGATGAAATAAGCCTAGCTTCAGAGTAGCTACATTTTCATAATGCTGGGTTGATCTCCAAAACAACACATCTGCCATGCCATTATCATGGGGATATTCGTGACATTTGTAGTGATATAACTGAGGATGAAAAACCCTTTACAGTGCTGTCTTCCTCCATGGAAGGAATAATTTTCCAGAGATGTTCTTCATTTTGGGCATGCCAGCCACTGTGATGACAGGTATTGAAAGTCTCAGAGACCTGATCTGAATTTTGTCACAGGCCTGAATATCCCCACTGCACTGATTGAACTTTTTAGGCATTTGAAGCAACATCCTCATGCAAAGACTGCAAACACCACATTGTCTGGGGTGCTTCAGAGTGCACCGGTAAGTAGGTATTTGAACCTGATCAGTCCTTACACCTCTTGCTGCAGATGACTGTGTTGCATTACCTCCATAGATTATTTCATATGTTAATTTATAAAGGAGTAAGATTTTAATGCTTTGAAACGGTCACTTTAACGATGGTTTGTAGTGTTTTATCCTCATTTGTGCAGTTCATCTCTGAGATGGGTAATTTTTTGCTACAGATAATGTGAATGGTACAGTACAGTAAGTGTTAATCTGTAAGACTATGTAGCTCCACCTGACCTAGATCTCCATGCATGTGCAACTGCTGCTCATGTTAATGAGGAAAGCATGCTCTTTGAAGAAGAAATACACACATCATGCTTCACATCCTAAAGCACTCAAAATGTTTTTTTGACATGCCAGAGAAAAGCAGCATGACACACAAATACACATAATGCTTGACTAGGTACCATAGTACTCAATGAGATACCATAATATACACAAAACCATTGTTACTCAGCTGTTTTTCACTATACATGCTGAGACTATAAATAATCACACTTGGTTTGGATTTCTGGGTAATATCTTGAATTGAATTCAAATACAAGCATAACCTGGAATTAAGCCTTTTTCCTGCATTACAGGAAAAGCAAAGCTTCTTCTTATTCACTGAGATTTTGAAGCCTGTATCTGCAACTATTTTGTGTAACTGGGTGATTTTATTTTTTTTTAATGTACCTAGGTGGGAGCAAGGCCCAGTATCAATGCAGGCTGAGGGATGAAAGGATTGTGAGCAGCCCTGCAGTGAAAAGCTTTGGGATACCAATGGACAGAAAATTTTACCTCTCTACCCAGCTTGGAGTCCTGCATCCAGCACTGGAGCCTTCAGCAGAGGAGAGACATGGCATTTTTGGAGCAGGTCCAGAGGAGGGCTATGAAAATGGTCTCTCCTATGAAGAGAGGCTGAGAGAGTTGGCACTGTCCAACCTGGAGAGGAGAAGGCTCCAGGGAAACATTACTGTGGTCTTTCAGTCTGTAAAGAGAGATCACAAGAAGGATGGAGTCTTTTTACTAGGGTTTGTAGTGACAGAACAAGGCGCAATTGTTTTACACAGAAAAAGAGTTTATTTAGATTGGACATAGGAAAAATTTTTTTTATAATGAGGGTGGTGAGGCACTGATACAGGTTGCCCATTGAAGCTGTGGATGCCCCGTCATAGGAAGGGTTCAAGTTCACGTTGAACAGGGCTTTGAGCAATCTGGTCTAGTGGAAGATGTCTTTGCCAATGGTTGGGAGGTTGGATGATCTTCAAAGGTCCCTTTTCACCAAAACCCTTGTATGATTTTGATTTTGTGATTATATGATTCTGCGATTCAATGATCTAAAAACTACTCTACAAAATCTACTACATTCCTTAAAGCTTTGAAATGTACTGCAGTTTACACTTGTTTTCCAGCAAGTCTCTAACCTTCCTATTATATTTCAAGTGTCCAACATCAAACTCCTGCAGTCATGATGTATTTGACACTCAGTAGTAAGCTCTTCTATTAACTCAGAACACAATTTTTCATCTGTCCCTTAGTTTTGAAGGTTGGATTTGCTAGGGAAAAGAATCATCCGAGAGTCCTGCTTTGACTGAGAAGAAATAAGCTATTCCAGATGGAAAGATTGAAACAGAGGGGTACAGGGAACTGAAAGAGTTCTCTCAGAAGTCTTTGTGTGGTTTTAGTGACAGGAATTGCTTTACATTCTGTCTATAAAAAATACACATTTCATTGCAGTTTTAACTCCAGCTGGGAGCCCAGCTATACATGTTTTAAAATAATAGAGAGTGAAAAGATAATTAATTGTATGATAAAAACAAAATACTGGGTGTCAGGATGTATGAGATTCAGACCTGGATTTGCCCCGGCCTACGCACTGAAATAAACCATTTGATCTGTTTCTTTCTCTGAATAACTAGTTGTAAAATTAGTATAGAACTTTCACATCTCTTGGAGGTACTGGACTGCTAGTTTGGTTTCATGGAGGTTTATTTTGGGTGAGCAGTACAAGTTGCTGAAATGGCATTTGAGACACTGACGAGAGTATTCTCTGTCTGCCTTTAGCATTATTTTCAGTCATTTAGCTAAGAATATTTCAGATAATTACAAGCTTTAGTCAGACAGTAGGAGTGGTTCATCAAGAACTCTTTCGATGTATTGTTTTGACCATGGACAGGGTTTTGTATTTGTTATTTCTTTTCCTTTTTAGATATCTGAATTTAAGCAACCGAATGTCTAAGTTAAACTTAACAAAAGTTTTCCTGGGTTATCTATATTACCGACAAAGAAGGCCATCCTCTTCCAAAACGTCGTCCTATATCTAAATTAGATTTTCCTTTTAAACTGACTTTCAGAAGAGTCATCACTGCATATGCAGTAGAGGGTAATTAAGCATGAGATGCACCTCCGAAGGTTTCAATGCCTAATAGGTACATCTTCACTTGAGTTAGTCATTTATGCTCAAGGGGGAGAAATAAGCACCTCAGAGTACAAAATACACATTTCTCACAAAAGATGCATGTTTGTCCAAGCAGTCATAAAGAGAACTTAGAAAGCTGATGTAAATAAACCTCTCCACTTAAGAAAGCTGAAGTTGTGTTCCTAATATTTGGATACTTCTTTTTTTCCTATCCTCTACCTGTCCCTACTATGAAGCAGATTATCCTTAGCATTTAAACGCTTTGATTTTCAACACAGTTGAAGCAAAGATTATTATCCTCAAAACAGAAATTCCAGCAGTAAATAATTTGGTCTGTCTTTTACTCTGAAGTGACAAAACTTTTGTTGGATAAACAAATCTTTGGTTCAAGATTTAATTTAAGATAGGAATGCCAAAACCAAATAGGCCAGAACTCAAGGCAATCTTCCCAATTCAGAAGAGGAGCATGAACCTCCGTTCTTTTCATGCCAGTTAAGAACCTTATCCTCCACGTCACTGGCAGCTCTTCTCTGGGCCTCCTTGTTTCTCTGCTTCCAACTCTCCTTGTCTCTCCTCCCTCACCTCTGAAAAAATTTTGCCAGGTTTGCCTTATTTTCCTTCTCCCTCAGAATAGAAACATATTTTTACAATCTAAAATCTATGAAAAAAACAGAAGCTTTGCTTTCAGGCCAGCCTGCCTGGAAGAATCCTTAATATCAGCAGGTCAGTGTAATAAGTTTTGCTTAAGTGGTCAAAATCATCTGTTATAGAAGAGGAAAATATGCATTATGGTAAGCATTAAATAAAAAAAAGAAAAAATATTTAGGAAATGGGAATTAAACTAATCTTTCAAAACAACTTATAAAAAATTGTTTCCTTTAATTTTCTGGCTTCACTGAGTTTTCTGTTCCTGTGTTCCAATTGCATTTTAGTAGAGAGATATATTATTGCATACTTTTTGCTTTAGATACTGCTTTGTGGTAAACAGAATTTGATCCCTCTTTTTCCAATACTTTTGTTAAGCTAAATAAAATTATTCTAATGTTTTCTGAGTTTGTCTAGAAAGACGTATACTCATATCTTCTGATTTTCTTTCTTTCAAAATGTCAGTTAATTAAAAATTTCTCAGTCTAAATTTTCCTTCATTTTCCCCCTTCTTAACTTTCTGTTTGTGTGCCAGGTTCTCAAAGCAGAGGAAATCCCAGGTGGTTTTCAGGCAAGTGACCTCTACTCTCTTCCTTGCACTAGAGCCTCTGTTAAATGTATTTTGTCATTGCACAAAGTACAGCAGCAAGTGCAGGACGTTTTTACCCTTTCTGATTCTCACCTGAGTACTGACCATGCACCCAGTCTTGTGCAATGCTTAAGGACATATTGTTCTCTCCCAGAAGGTAATTTCATATGTATTGGACGAACAATGCGATAGTAGACCTCAGAAGAGCTCTCTTGCTAGTAAAAAAGAGCAAAAAACCACTGCATTTTCATTCTGAACCAAATCAAAAGCAGACTTGGCTGCTCAGGAATTTGTTCTGCCAGAGATGGCTTTATGCTTAGAACACAAAGGTCATTAAATATACCAGTATGCTTTTACAAAAATATGGCATAAAGGCTTTAAATTTAGTATGAGGTAATGACAGTAATGCCTATTTGAATCAGAATACTGCCATGATATTTGAGATTCATCTAATAATTATCCAAGTACCTCAAACTTTGTAATGAGTTTCTCATTTCCTCATTACTGTCAACTACATTTTGGAAATGGATTAAATGTTTCCTGTATAAAAGACTTTGTATGAGTAAAGGTAAATATACCTTCATCAGGAGAAAATCTTCTCCAGCCTCTTCTGAAGTACAGTTTCAATCCAAACATATCACGAGGCTCAAGAGGTGAGCATCTGTTGCCTGGATCTGACCCTCTTCAGATCCTTCTCTGTAGTTACAATGTCTAACTTTTTTAAATTTCTGTTTAAATGATTTTTTAGAGTATGACATTTTGCTCCCAATACAATTGAAGAGAACGAAAGGTATTTCATTCTGTTTTTTCTTTCTCTTGAGGAAAGAGAGTATTTCACTATGCATGTAGTTCCTCTAGTATTAATTAGCCCTTCTATTTAAATTCAAAAATTTACAGGACAAGCAATATCTTTGGAATAAAGCTGTAGAACAAAATTACAACACAATTTTCTGGAAGTGTTCCTGGAGAGTGAACACCAACACCCAAAAAACTGCAAAATCCCCCACAAGAGAAAAATAATTTCTGCTTTTGAAATGTCAAGGGAGATGCACAAATATGGAATGACTTGTCATGGCTGAAAGGTGATCTAAAAGTCTTTAAAGTAGTCAGCTGAATCATCTTACAGTGATCTCTCTTCACTAATGGTGAAAGGAGGATCAGGTGGTCAGATCTGCTATGGACATCTGTGTGAGATATACCTAACAATATGTTAGATGAGAACCACAACACACTATTTCATTACTTGCAACAAGATCAATGCCAGCCACAGCACTAGTTATGTATTTCTGGTTGCAACAGTTTTTAATTAGTTGCTTTCAGAGAGAAAAAGCCTTCCTGCTGGCATCTACTGACAGAGATTTCTTTAGCTCAAGTAAATTTATTAGGAAGACCCATTGTGAAAATCTTACTTCAAAGGAGATGACAAAATTATTACCCTATATATTAAGAGCAAGATTTCCTTCTTAGGTTCTAGGCCTGAAAATGTGGAACAAATCATGAAGTTTTAAAGAGCCTGTACATAATCTTCCTGTATGTATACAGGATGAGTTGTTCCTCATGATTATTTGTTTTCTTAATCACCTTTCAAATGACTTTGGGCAGCCCTCGTATCCTGCATCTGGCTTGATGAAGTCTTTTCTCACTATCCAACTGCACTTTCATGGTCAGCCTACATTTTCCAATTGCAATTGCACTTCTGTTTCATCATTGCAATCGAGCTCCAAGACTTCTCTGACAAACAAATACCAGAGAAGTTTAACATCCATACATGTGACATAATGCAGACAGAGTACACTAAAATATATTGCAACAATTCAGATTTTATATGGTGCTTTGAGAAATCTGAGTGAAAGCACAAACTGTGCAATCCAAGAGCAGATGTTCATTAATCAGGCTTGTATCATATGCTCTTTAGTCATTATTGTGCTGTTTCAGAAGCATATTTCCAAGACAGCTTGAGTCTTCTTTTGTCTCATTGTTGTAACAATACAGTCAAATTCTTACCTTTTGGAGAAGATATTTTGTCTGAACAGTTCCATGTGTACTAAAGCATATCCATCTGGCATCCCTGAAGGAAACTCGGTGTGATAAATATTACTACAAATTATCATAGTTTGAAACTTTGGCTACAAAAAAAGGTTTTAATTAACTGTACTTACTGAATGGTTTTGGGTTATGTTTTAAGGCTACTCCCTGCAGAGACATGAAGGTAAACAGACTTTGATTCTGCACGTATGTGTTTGCATGTGCAGACATGCCTCTTCTGACCCTCTTTCTTGTCCAAAATACAGGTCTTACTTTCTTGTTCTAAATGGAATATTCAACAACTTAGTTATTGCCAGTAAACCTTTTGGGTGCCTTAACTTTTCAAAATAAAATGTCACTAGTTGTTTTTTTAAAATATAACTCATGGTAAAAATGTTATTGCCAACAATAATCAGTTGTTAAACTTTCACTCAGTGTAGATAACAATCTGTTTACCTGGGAGCTGAAACAAGAAAGAACATGTATTTCAAAGCGTAAACAAAGATCTCATATGATTATAATGCTGACTTATCTCTCGTTGCAACATTTCACAGAACACCTACGGACCACCAGAAACATACTATGGACAGATTTTCAGTCTGCAACTGATGGAGGTTCTCTTTTTGCCAACAACCAAAATTAGGTGTAGGATGAACAACAGTAGAGAAGCAGCTGGTTTTTCAGAAAGGGTAAAAGTAGCAGCAGTAGATAATAAAAGGCAGCTGGAACCACTTTTAAGTGGCTAGACAGATGGAAATGAGTTCAGACAGTTTCAAAAGTAAATTAAATTATAATACTCAAGTATGTGCAAAAATTAAGAGACTGAGCAACAAAAGACGTTAGGAAAAAATAAAAAATAAAAAAAAATGAATCAACAATTGCTCAGTTGTGCTGCTTTAGGTAAAATAAAAATCCAGAGGGACCTTCACGAAATGTATATGGTAAAGATATTTCAGATTCATCTAATATTACTAGTACCGTGCACTAAAAATCTAATGCACCTGCAAAAACTCATGCACTCATAGTAACGTTTTTTTGGAAGAACAAAAAAATGTTACTTCACAGAAGGATACTGGTCCTTAGCAGGTGCAAACTGGATTAGCTACCTTGATTTTAGTGGAGTTATGCCAGTTAATTCTGGACTAGGTCCTCAGTAATGAACTTTTTACATGTAAAATTTTTGAATGTTTCATTTAATGTCTTTTATGTCAGAGTATTTCTCTCTTCCACTCTACTTCCATACTGATCTGGCTCTACAATTTTCTCAGCTTCTTTTTGCAGTCATTAATGCCTTTGGCTGAATTAATTAAATTAGAACAGATATTTTCCAGGAAGAAATAATAGGAATAAGGAATGTATCACTTGAGTTCATTTGCAAGGGAGAACAATCTCAGTTAGGATGATGTTTCAGTTACTCACTTTGGAAATCTATGGTTACAGTGGTATTTGTCTGTTATTCTTTTGAATCTGGAATTGACCTTTTCCATAATTTTGGCTTTTTTTTTTTGTAAGGCCCTTGACTTCACTCAGTGCTGTACTATGTGAGATCTGGTGTCAATATAATATGCTGATATACAAGATCCGACACACAAGAAATAGACTAATCCCATAGCTCAGGAACGAAGAGTGGGAGGTGAGAGACAAAGAGATGGTTATAGAACATGTTCTAACCTGTCACAGTGAGATGAGACTCAACTTGGTTACTTTACTCGGTATGAGTGGGTGCGTGTTAAAATATAGACATTTTCTTACCCTCAATTGGAAAATGGTGTACAAGAGTGAACAGTGAGTTAACATCAAGTTTCTTGTACAATTGAAGAAATGCACAAAGGAAACTTTTCAATTACAGATTGAGGTTTACAGTGAAGAGAGCTGTGGTCAAAGGAATTCACTTTTAGATGGTAGAAGATGTGAAAGCAAAAACAATGGAGATCCTCAACAACCTTTCAGAAAATGGTCCCTGGAATTTTTTTGAATGTTGGCAGTGTGGTATGCAGCAGTGTGTCGACTCAGAAGAGAACTATTTTGAAGAGGATCATTGTTGATATTCTTAATTTGTTAAATAAAAAGAGTTGTAGGCACAGTCTCATTTTTTTATGTCAGACCTTGTATATGTGGTCAACTTCTCTTTAGGGTTTATATCTGAAAAAATTAAATATAATTTTTATATATACTTAGAAAATATGTAATATACAACATGTTCATACCATATAAGAAGTGTTGAGATTAGGAATGATAGGACCAACCTCAGTATATTATCCAAAGTCTTAAGATTTAGCACATCCAGTTCCTAGTTCAAAACCTTTCTACACTGTCCTTAGAAACTGCTTACTCTTTGCTTCAGCTTCCTTTTACTTCCATTTAGTGATTCATAGTTTCCTTCCTTATCAATAGATAGTGAGGATAAAGTTGCTAGTACTGGAATTGTTAACTTGATATGTACAGGTGAAATGTAATTTAACCCATCTTGCCTTCTGTGCTGGGTCCTTCAATGTTGTAAATTTTAGTCTGTCTTCACAGACGGCAGAGGAAAAGCTTCTTCCAGAAGATGCTTGTTCCTACCCATTTCACATTTTGCTTCTACATCAAGGTGAATCAATCCCAGGGATGTCCATGTTGCTTTCATTGGGCTAGAAAGAGCCTAGATTTCTAAACAGTTTAAACTTTCAAATAATTGAAATTAGAACACAGATTACAACATATGGTCTATATATTAGTTATATCTACAGCCAAATAGTTTTATTGATACGCATATATCAATTCACAAACTGATACATACATAAATCTACTTACTTAATCGCTAATGTTCATCGCTGCCTGAGAATTTCCCAACAATTCATAGTAGAAATGTCTGAAGGAGGTATTTGAGGGGGAACAAATGACTGCAATATGCTATGTTTCAGATCAATTTTTAGGGAACTCTTTATTATAAGGTCCCCAGTTATTAGGCATACTGTATGTCAGTGCTTCTGATTTGAAAGGGCCAAAATATTCACGGCTGAAAGTAAAATCTATGTTAGATAGGCATCAGGAAGACATAAAATGAAATTCAGTCAAGATTAGAGACCCATTATGGATGTGTTCTGAAGGCTTGAATGATTTGTCACCCTTAAGACCTCTAAACTTGCTTGTTTTGTGGGCAACCCATAAAAGTAATCTCTTATGCCTAGAGGGGTGCAGCTGTCCCTGTTGGGGTATTTTAACTCTTTCAATAGTTAAATTATTGGACATCACACCATAAACTCAAGGCCTCTGCCAGGAAGGCAGAAACTCTCTCTTTGACCTGTGATACCTCTGGTTTTGCCTAAGGATGTTGCAGGAGCAACATACAAACAAGTTAGGTATCTGCCAGCAGGACACACTTGCTTAACCTCAACTTACTTTGCTATTTCTGCAGCATATGTCTGAAAATTAAACAAATTGTTTTTGAGTTATCTAGTCATTCTTCTTTATAGACTGTTTCAGGTTGGTAAGAGAGTCTCGTTCTCCCTTCAAGTCCAGTTTCCCTACAAGAGTTCTG
This sequence comes from Dromococcyx pavoninus, assembly GCA_033558185.1. NCBI lineage: Eukaryota > Metazoa > Chordata > Aves > Cuculiformes > Neomorphidae > Dromococcyx > Dromococcyx pavoninus. Next base: position 3,951,348 of record JAUMJL010000063.1, on the reverse strand, counting down.
TCACAGATCTGAAAGATAACTACAGATATAAATGGATATATATGACACACATATTCTTTTTCACCATGATTCAACTCTATCATTTTTATATTGTTTATTGGAAGTTCCTCTTCAAACTACTTCAATTTTCAGGTATTTTGCAAAAAAATTTTTCCCACGCCAGAAATTAAAAAGTGTCTGGAAAACAAACAAACAAGAAAAGACGAATCAGTTTCTCAGTTTATAATGGTGTTCAGAAACTAGTGTGCAGGGGTAAACTATAACCACCAACAACCCCCATTATCATGACTTAGGACAAAATGTATGTGTTCTTCCCTGTTATTTAATAAGGTCTAGAATAAATCCAGGAAATTATGTAATTCCTTATCAAGAGCAAGAATCTCCTTCTTGTTGAGACAGAGAAGCTTATATGATTCTCTTTGGTAAAAAATCAGAGACTTGTAAGCTTTCAGAATTATGACTCTTCACCGAGAACAGGACAAGCATGATGATGCGCAGGCAGTTGTAGTGTTTATTCTTTTGTTCTTTCATTTTTCTTCCCTTTCTTCCCACTGACTGTAACAACTACTTTTAGAAGTGAATAATCCACATTTAACAAGATGGAATGTAATACTTTCATCTGCATGGCCATAGACACTTTGTTTTTCCCTCTTTGCAGGAAGTGGGGAGAAATCCGGGCATTTATATATTGTTATCCATAAGTGTAATTTAGTTTGCATATACTTAGGACTGCTTTTATTGACAAAGTTTTCTCCTTGTTTGTTAACAATTTAGACTCATCACTGTACCTAATGCTTTATCTTTACAGTTTGGAGCTGCGGACTCCATAACCTCTTCTGCTGAAAACCAAATGATAAGGGGGGGAAAGTGTCCTACTTTATAAGGTTGTGCAATAGAGCAAATCTCATCAGTTATGACAGATTAGAAAATTTGAGCTCCAGATAACAGCTAACCCTCACTAACATTAGCAATTGTATTTGCATCTCTCTTCCCATTTCTTTGTGATTTGGTATTCTTATCTGTCAGATTTTGTGTTGTTGCTATATTTGCTACATCGTTTTCCTTCTTTGAGAACTAAATGTAAATGCACAAAATCCTAGACTAATTTGCATTTCATTCCTGTTTTTTAATCTCTGATCAGTACTCTGAATTGTCTTAGCCAGTGTTAAGGAGCCCATCAGGTTTAGAATATGGTTGAACCTGAAGCACAGATAAAAATCTACAACGCTAGCTTTTGTTTTTCCTAAAATACCACCTTTGTGAGGTCTGCTGTGCTAAAACTTACTGACCGATGTAGCGAGAAATTACAGAGATAGAAATTATTGCTATCCTAACAATAATCTATTGGGGTACATAATTCATATATTATTCAATATTAACTATAGCAAACTGTATAGCTGAACTGAATTTTCTGCTCCAGACTGAAAATTAAACATCGTTTTGAAGCTCTGTTTCTTTCATCCATCTGTTTTCTGCTCTGGATTTCCCCTACCTTCAAAGATGGTATACTGGGTCTCTTCTGCAGTCCTTCATGTAAGCCAACAGTCACTGACATTGCCCTAAAACTGGAGAGGGAGTCATATTAAGAATTCGGAAAATGTGAGTATAAAACACACTTTATGAATTGTGAAATGAATACTTTAAATTTACATTCTTTACACTTCACCACAAACCACAGTATGTTGATCGGTTTTATTAACTTTCCATGGAATCTCTTAGGTGTTTTCATCCATCAAATTAAGAAATAAGTATCTGAAAAATTCTTTTAAATTAAATCCACTGCCATATTTTAAATTAAACCCTCCCCCTTCTACACACACACTCTGTATTAACACCACTGTGTTGCTTCCTTTTGACTGAAACCGAGAGCAGCTCCAAACAAGAAACTGCTGGATTAACTTCACCCTTGCACACAACTTTTCTTCTTGATTCTGTCTCACTGCTGACTAATCTCTCTGACAAGGGTATAAAAAGCATCAAAGTGACTTAAAGCTACTTTTGTACTCCCTTCACTTATATGAGGAGCTACAAGAAACACAATCCAGCTCATTGTGCTTTATACCACTTCCAGCCCTCATCCAGTTTTCTTGTCAGTAATGGCAGTAAAAGGGTCCTGAATAACTTGAGAAAAGTATGGCCTTAAATACTGATGGTTTCCTGAACACAGTTCGGATGGTACATACACTCAACCTTTGTGTTTCCTGGGATATTGGCCTAGCCACCAAGAAAAGTACAAAAACTTCATTCACATTTCTTTTTTTAGTAGCAGAAAGGGATATTATGTAACTTTTGAAATTTGATAAAGATTCAGCTTCAGAGATCTACTTAATAGAAGCATTCTGGCTTCCTCAAAAGGACTATGTCTCTTTGCAACAATCATGGCTGAAGAGTCCCCTAGGGCGTAGAGTGCTCTTCTGTACTGCTGAAAGGATAATATTTAAAACAGAGACAATCAGCTATTCATCCTGTGCCCTGATTTATGTTGTACACTTTGGATAACACTTATCCAATGGCGGAAATTGTCAAATCTTTGCCTATCTTTTAAGCCCTGGGTAATGATGGAAGGAGAGCAAGAAGCTTGAATGGATCACTGAGTATGATACACTGCCACTGTGCAAAGTAGTTACAGACACATTAGTATGCTTCTCTGGATATGTTTTTGACCTCAAGGTATTCAGAGCCTCAATTTAGTGCTGCTTTTGCAACGAATAATCTATTTGGCTATGAAATCTGTTCACTGAAGCACTGTAGAAAGTGATGTCTATAGTTTATTTACAACGTGACATTGAGCTTAAGGAAACACCTAGAAATATACAGCTGGAAGGGAATGTCAGAAGACAGAAGACTGGATTAATCATAAGTGAATAAGGAAATCCTGAGCTTAGGGGAAAAACATAAGGTTAGAAAATGTGTGTACTAAGTCTGATAGCTAATTAGGACAAGAGGAGAGAATTTTTCTCTGATTGTACAGTTCTGCCTGGGTTGAGAATGATGCCTCATAGGTGGGGTAACGTTTTCATGTTTGGCATAGCTCAAAGAAAATATAGTCATCTTCTCTGGGCTTTTAGTAACCTATTAGACTCTGGCCAGCCAGTTTCACCACCCAATAAGTTCCCTGTAGGCAGCAGTTTGGAACTCTGGAGGGGTTATTCTCCAGAGAGTGACAACGTAAATTTTTTTCCACATAGATCAGTGGTTCTCAAATTAGTTTTTATTTGCTTCTCAATGGGAGGCCTTGGGATACCACACTAATAATGGTCTGGTTCTGTTGCTCCCAGGAACTATAGCCCCTGTCTGCTGCTTCTGCTTATGTGGTCCATCTCTGCTCCTAATCAAAATGACTTCTGCAACGGATTCTTCCCCTTGACTCTAACTGTCACTGCTTCTTGTGGGAATCTGTTTGGTAATGTGCCTCCTCTTCCCCCTAGTTTGAGAACTGGCATCTTAGGACAGGTGTTGCTGGGGTTTAAGTTTTTTTGTTAAAAAAAAATATAATTGAAATTTATTGGTCCCCTGAGGCTTGACACTTCCTTAAGGACTTTGGAGCTGCTCTTTTGAGGCATTTCAGACTTCTTGCCTTGCAAGAATGTTCTTTATTTCTCCCTTGTCTGTCTTCCAACTTTTCCTCCCTCATCTTCATGATGAGCATGACAACCTTGAGGACTGAGGGAAGAAAGGAATAAACCTTCTTTCCTTCTCTCATTTATCTGTTTTATCTCTACTGCACTTGTTTTACCTAAAAGAAGCCAATAGCATGCTTTCATTTTCATTCAGTAACACATATTTCTGAAAGGCATCTCTATTTCCCAGCAAATGACTTACCAGCATATGAATGGCTACAGCCCTTTCTGAAACCTTCAAGTCTTCTAAACACACATGGAAATGGTGCCTATTTTCTTTCTTGCTGTTACACCAGTTTTATGGAATTTTTCAAAAAAAAAAAAAATCAGGACTGAGTCAGTTACATTGTTGAAGAGTGATGTGATATTATCAAAAAAATAGATATTTAGATGACCTGGCCAATAAGATATGAAACAATATACAAAAAAGAAAGGACACTTTTTTACCTGATTATAGCATTTCAGTATTAGATATTAAATATTGAACTTTGTATAGGTTACCAGTTTCTCCCTGATATTAAGGCAGCAGCTTTATTCAGAGTATAAAGACCATACCTTTATGCTTTTAGTCGATGATCATATTTTTCTTGCACATTTTCATAAATATATTTTAGACTTAACTAGCAAATGAATTGTATTTGATATAGACAAATTTAAAGCTATTTTTCTGCTCCTCTCTCTACATATTTTTGACTCTACAAATGATAAATGAAAACCTTCAGATTTCATCACAAAAGAAATGACAAAAAGGCAGATAAACATAATTATGCACATTTTGAAGTTGTGTTTCAAACATAAAAATGTTTCATAAGAAAATGTCACAGAAGGTCATTTCAACGGTACTAAGGGAATTTTTTGGGGTGTGGAGGTTATGACTTAGATAGCATCTTACTTAAGAGGGAATATGCATTGCCAAAGTAGTACGGACCTTCTGGAATTATACAGAAATATTTAAAAAAGCCTTAAATCAACTTAAAGAGAAAGGGAAGAACTTCACCAGAGAGAATATATTCTTTACTCTGCCTTGAAAAACACAATTATCTGCAAGGTAAACCTTGCAATCACAGGGAAACAAAACAAAAATGGAATTTATTCACTACTTTCCATCAGCAGACATAGGTTCTGTCACTTCGTGGAAAGCAGTGCCTCAGTACGTTTAGCAGTTTCTTACAAAGCTAAATGCCATAACTCTGAATGTCTCTGCATCCTCCCCTTCCCCTTAGCTTTTATTGCTGAGCAAAATATCATGTGGTACAGAATATTTAATTGGCCAGCTCAGGTCAGCTCTCCCGGTTATGTCCCACCCCAACCTCTCACCCTACACCAGCAAACTGGCCTTGATGGGGGAGGGTGGGAGAGTAGGCCTGAATTCTTTGAAACCACTCTTCAGCAAGAGCTGAAAACAACATCTAACAGCTGCTATGAAGAAAGTTAACTCTATCCTAGCCAGACCCTGTACAGACAGCAATTAATTACAAGTTAATTAATTAGTTAGTTACAAGTAATCAAAATTGACAAGACATACAAACAACTGAAATGTGCTGCAGGATAAATATCTTAAAAAGTTTAATGAAAGAATTACAGTCCTGCATTTATGAGATGTGCAATCCATTTTGTGTATTTCACTGACATCCTTTCTGATATAAGTGAGCAATGTTCCTATAGACATTGGCTTGCATACTCCAGTGCCTGGCCAGAAAGCCTTTACATATGGAAAAGGATGATGAAAAACAATTCTGCAGATGAGGAAAATTCTCTGGCATTAATTAGCTGATGTTACTAATCTTAAGCTACTATTGGCTGATGTTAAGCTGCTATTGGCTTCAGCACTTGGTGTGGACCAAGCACACTCTTTCGAAGTGAAGTTCTCTTCTGTTGGCTTTACTTCAGTAACACTAGAACTCGTTGAACCATAAGATAACATTTGGACGTTCATGTCCCTATTCTGAAATAGAGATAAAATCACATTGCTTCTGAAATTATTTTTTTAGTGCCTGTTTTTTGTTCCCTTCTTTTTTTGAAGGTAGAGAGTCCTCATTTCATGCAAAGGGTCTCAGTTAAAATTCGTATGGTGGACAGTGTTCCCTGAAATTGAAGTACTAGCAAGTATATTATAACTAAAGCTCTGAAGTCATTAAATAGTAATGATAACAAAAAGAAGTACTGTCATTTAGCTCTGTTTAAACTCTTAAACTTGTGAAATACAAATTAATTTTTAATCCTTTTAATGTGATTAGATGAAGAAAGAATGATCTGTTAGTCAAATTCATAACTTTATCCTCAAAGTCTTGCTGTATCTTTAAACAGCACAATGTTTGTATGCTGACCTTTCCCGAAGAAACCACTGGAAGATATTGGGGATGGTAAACTTCATTGTGAATGTTGAAATATTGAGATGCATTCATAAGGTTTGCTATAAAAATATTCTTTTGATACAGTAATTTTTATCATCCACAAATACCACCAAGTCTCAACTCCACCTTCTGTGTCTAATACTGCACTAATGCACTTTCAAGCATTATACTCAATACTGGGCTTTTGACATTTTCTACATGACTGGAAGAGATTACATGACTAATTCAAGTTCATTAAAGTACTGCCAGCTTCAAATCTTTGTAGACAAAAGGAGGAAATACCCAATACAGATGCACTTAACCCAATTTAACCCTCATTTATCTGTGGGAATAAATCTTTGGATATTATTGCTATAAAGAATCATTTTGGATTTGTGTCATTTTTTTAAATAAATAAGATGCAAAACCTATTTAAACCAATCCAACACTTCAAATATTGAGCAGGGTTTAATCATGCTCTCAAGTGTTGGCAAGCTAGAGCACATCTCAATGGTAACATTAAAGACTTTGGTAGGGGAAATGGACTATCTGATGTCGCATTAAATAGGAAGTATAAATATGTATGGAAAGGTTATGAGTATCCGGAAAGTCTAACAAATTGAGGTACTTGATTATTGGTTAAAAGAAAACTTTCTAATTTGGTAGGTTTTGTCAGTCCCAGATAATGAACTATGGTATTCATTCCATCTCACGTAAATGTCAAGATTTATGTTAAATTGAGGTATACAAGCACTTCTTAACTTTTTAATTTAAATTAAAATATTTTAGATTTTGTATGGCTGAAGGTGGATGTAGTAAAATACAAGCTTTGGTGGGAATTGTAACTAGAAAATCATAGTTGATAAGAAATAAATAACTTTTGTTAAAAAGTATTTAATCTGTTACAGTCTACCCATTTTATATTCTCAGTGTCAGATCTAGAAAAATGACAATGAGTTATGTTAAATATGTAATTTAAACACAGTCTGAATCTCATCTGGTGGGTTAATTCAAACAAATGTTTTGTATGAATCCGATCTGCCAAGAAGACCCTTGTAAAAACCTTATGCTCATAAAAATATCCATCTCAGACCTTATAATTTTACTTGTGCACAAATAAATAAATGATTTTTTTGGAGCATAAGATAGGAATTCTTCATCCATATCATACATTTTTTACCATTAAGCTTGTCAATAGAGTTCTGAAAGGGTCGCACCTGTAAGTCAGATGAAAATATAGGCATGGAAGAACTGTGTTTTTCTTCAATGTAATAAAAGAGAACTCTGTGTTTATTAGGTGTTGTTCAGGGTTTAATGCGATGGATCTTCTTAATAAATCCAAGAAATACTGCTCTGGTTGAAAAACTATTAGCTTTCTAATAACTTGGCTACCATTCTTGAGACTTCATATCCAAGCTACAGATCTTGCATTGGACTGACACCACCAGTTACATTCATTAGTATTACTGATAACTATCTGTTCTTTGCAGATTCTAACATTTTTATCTCTTCTGTATATGGCTTAAAATCATAGTTTATTTGACATTGCCTTTATATGTTTTGAGTATAAGGATTCAAATTATTCATACAGAGCGGAATTAAGTATGAAAGAAAACCGACAAAATCTAGACATTAAAAGCTGTGACTGGTCACTTGAGACTTTCTTTGCAGACAGCAGAGTTAGTTAGCAGATGTATATTTCATCACATCTTAGAATACATGTCAAAAATAGGTCAAGTGTATCACACCCTGGAAGTGCTTTTTTCTGTCTATTGACATTTGCAAACTCAGCAATCGATGCCTGTTGCAGAAATCCTAGCACAGTTGTTTATACTTTCATTGTCAGATGTGATTACAAAATTGCACATAGCACTAAAGTGATTGAAGAAACATTCCTGAAGCCTCCACTGAAAATTTGTCCAGCTATTGAAGTGCTCTATCTATTTCACAACAGGAATTCTAAAAGAATATTTTTAGGGCCATAATGATAATTTTATTTACTCTAAGTAGGTACATGTAGGGGTACAGGTTTATGTCTGCCCTTTCAAAATTTAATGAGTGGGCAATGAAGTCTGGCACGAGTTGCTAATGAGGAAAAAATTTGCAATTTGTCAGTGGTACAGGCTAGACTCAGCAATGAAAGACATGTTAAAAGACATGTAGAATTCTGCCAAAAAAAGAAAGCAAGAGTAGTGCTTAAAGTGGACTGAATTCCTTAAAGTACTAAAAGAGGAAACTGATACTTAGTTAAACTGAAGAGAGTGTTGGTCAGAGAGGGAAAAGAAACTAATTGCTGTGATGGAGAACACACTAGGATGCATGAAGAGAAATCACAAGAGAGAGAAGACCAAGTATTTCTTTCTGGGCCTTTCAGAGTTGCTGACAATTGACAGTGCTTGGATTCAAACCAAAAGTTTTGGTATGTTTGATCTAAAGATAACCCCAATATCTTAGAGGGAGTTTCATGAATGTATCAAACAACACTTATCTCACCTCTTGAAAACAACATGTATTTTTAAGTGATAACAAGTTCATTTCTGTAGAGTAGGGGAGAAAGAAGGTGCGGAAAAAATGACTCATTTCCAAATATGATAAGAAAATACAGTGTTTAGTTTAGAAGATGTGACTGACAGAAAGTCTAACTTACATGTCCAAAATTCTAGGTAAACCTGGAAAAAACATAGAAACAGAATACTATCATTCTGAGGTATAATTTTTCTCCCTTAAGGACATAACACATGTTATATGCTGTTTTCAGCAAAGGCCATGGATATATGGAGATCAGATCCAGTAGCAATTAACCCACTATCCCTGGAATACTGTACATTTTCAGGTGTGTAATATATGGGAAGGAAAAAATTAAATGTATTCAGCTACATAAGAAAAAAAGAAACAGAAAGACAAAAATGGAAATATATACATGTTATTTATCCAAAATTCAAAATAATAGTATCAGAATGTGGGAGACAAGATTGAATTATCACAGTTTAGCTGCCTACCGCTAACTCAATATGTTTTCTGGACAATAATGGTTATTATTAGCCTACCTGCCGTTGTGAGGTTATAAATTAGTTGCAAAGATCTCTAAACTAATTTGCAGTGTCCCACATCTGAAACAGAATAAGCGCAAATATGTAGACATTCTTGTGGATGTCAGATAACCTGCCTAAATCTTAATTAGGCTATGTACTCAAGGTGTTGAGTGACTAGATCTAAACACACCCAGATGCATTCAGGAGTATGGAGGACCTTTTCCAGGAAAAAAAAAATAATGTTTATTACCTCCAACAAAAACTTTTTAAACTAGTTAGGACAACTTTCCCATTCCAAATCAACATGATTTTGAGGATGGGAACAAAGAAAACCCAAAGGCATAAAGTCCAGCTTCTGGGAACTCATACTTTTCTGCAATAACACAATTAATCCAATCAGATCAAAATCACACACTTTCAAAGTATTCATGGATCAGAAATCCTGCAGTGTTAATTTCTGGGGTTTTATTTTTTTTTCTCCTTGTTATAAATCCCTGATATACAGAGAAATATGTCTTGGAAGTTTCATTAAAACTAATAATAGTGTAATTGGCCAAAACTAAGTATTTCACTGAACAGTTGCACCTCTCTTCAAGGAAAATCATTCCTGAATACAATGAAACTATGACAGAACATGAAAGATTGAGTAAACGAAGACTGTTCCTGTACTGAGGTTCAGGACCACTGGATTCCTCAGTGTGAATCTAAGAGTTTAGCCCAGCTACAGGTCTGAGGCTTCACAGATTCAGAGATTGCAGCCTACCAGATAAATCTCTCTTCCAAGGTAGAATGTGGAAGCTGTTGTGTGACTGTTTTTAACAGAGGGAGAAAGCCTAGGGAAAAATCCACTAAAACCTTTCCTTGTGTTGGTGAAATGGTCATTGAACGGGAAAAGCCTGGAAACTATCTGAGTTCAATAAACTACTCCTGGATCAATTCTGTTAATTGGATTTTCTAACAAGTTATTCAATACTTCAATTTCTAGGCCTTTCAAACCACAGTGACTGAAAGGAAAATACATTTAAATTTTAAAATTTATTTCCAATATCAATTAACCAGTTTTACTGTACTCACAAGGGTGCATTTAGAGAGAGAAGTAAGAAAGCTTTTTGATTGTTCAAGTGTCAACAGACTTATTTACTCCCAGCAGAATCTCTTTTACTGCTGACACACCACTCATGTCTAAATGACAGGAAAATAATCATCTGTTTCAAGAAAATTCAGTTGTTGATGTTGGGTACTCATGAAAGGTGGGACTTTATTAAGGAAACATGTTAGCTTCCTATATGCAATTACCTGCATATAAAGTTTTTTCCTTTAAATCCGTTGCAGTTAATCTGAACCTGCTCATCAACCTATATAAGAATTTACATGAACAAATGCAATCTGTAACAGTAATCTACAGTGTTTATGTCACAATTCAGAACTGTGGAGGCGTTGAATCTATACCTGAACCATTAACAACCTGAAAACATATAAACAACTTCAGTGTCAAGGAGTCTTTTTTCCCCCAAAGATTCATCATAATATTAAAATTCACACCTGAGGCTGCAGGGTAAGTACGACAACAGCTGAATAGAAATAAAGTATATTCTAGAGTTCATTATATTAGACTGATTCCTCAGAATTAGTTTCATTTTATATTCTTTACATACAGCTCAATGAATGCAATGAATACATTAAATTAAGCTTGATTCTTTGTGTTTTAAATGTAGATCTGAGTACAAATAAATTATTCCAATAAAAATTTGGCTACATTGCAATGACGTTTTACATAGTTATCTGCTCCTGATGTTTTAAGAATCTGCATTTTTAAAAGTCAGAATATATGTGTTCATGGAATACATCTGGCACCCTCAGAGAAAGCCTGTCACATTAAACAATATATTTCTCTGTGAGTTATCTGATAAGTGGTGCATATCCCTACAGAGCTCTCATGTAAAACTTTAAAAAATGCAAGAAAATTTCATTATGATGACAATATGGTCCTGGATGTTTTGTAAAGCCAACAACTCTTCCAGCCAACTTAATTTTCCAGCCCTGGGAGGGACTCCTCCCTGTGTTTTGGGAGCCCTACAAGCTGTTTCTGAAATTCCAATATAATCACCAGTTTTATAACGGAAATCCCATGGAAGAGACCTTATTGGAATGTGTGCATTTTAGAAAACTCTATGGTTTTTTTTAAGACTTCTTTGTGTGGCTCTGTTTAGTGGAAAAGACTCAAACCTCAACCTTAAAAGTACAGAAATACTTTTCTACCCAACTTGTCAACATGGTCACTTGTTCAGAAAGAAAAAAATCATATTCCTTTCCATGCTACCTCTCACGCCACAGCCACCAGGCCACCTCTAACTTTCAAATCATTCCTTAAAATTGTTCCCTGGGCTACTTACAAATAAGCAAGCTAACACTAAGTTAAGGAAATTGTTTATGATCACCAGATTGACCAATAAAATCTGATTTCCTTAAAAGCCCTTGGCTGCCTATGTATGTCTGTTTAATTTGCAAATTCTTTTATCAGTCTTTGGTGACACAAGTTTAAGATCAAGTGTGCTTTCTTTCTTCCTACAATGTGGACACCATGGTACTTTCAAAAAATAGACTTGGTATGGCATTTAGATCAAGTTTAATATGCTTACTTGAAAGGCACTGAGATAAGTATTTAACTTCCTTTTTTTGTTTAGTGATAATATCGACCACATCATCAATAGAATTTACTGGGCACTTCAATTCACCTTTGAAGACACACATAAATTTCACTTTGGCATCCTAAATTTAGATGTCTAAAGCCATTTGTGGTCCTCTAGAATTTTCAAAACAGAAAGAACTGGTAGGTTTGACACAGTACCCATGATCTTCTGAATGAACACTTAAGGAGATTTCAGATTATATTGGAGGTCTAAATTGCATCCTTAGTCTGAAATTGAATGCCACATTTGTTTTGTAGAGGGTAGTCCAGACTATGTAAATTTCTTCTGTTGTTAATAGAGAGAGTCAAGGTATATCTGGCAGAAAATTTAGAAAGTTTGCGTAAGTGATGAGCTACCTGGAGCTCATTGCAAATTAGACAAATTCAGATGTATATCCAAACTTATTCTTTTCTAGATATGCATTCTTGGGGTTAAACAGAAAGCATACTTGTTCATTTGGGGATCTGTAATCCGGCCACATCTGTATTTCTAAACCCATTCAGTTCTAGTGAGTAATGCCTGACCCCAAGGCCAAGTGGATAGACAAGGCCTATGCCTACAATACTCAGAACTATATCCCTCTAAAACACTCAGCCTGTAAATGAGTCCAATAGACCAGGCCCCGCATCTATGTTTTTGACTGTTTTCTATTCCCTGTGCTTTTACCTAAGGCATTCAGTGCTCATATTATACAGACTGTGAAGAACTGGGACCTCTAAGATCTTGAAACTGAGTCATTTTAGAACAGATATTTTTATGAATGTTCTTGTTGTTGGTCTGAATATCCTCCTAGTCAAACCTCTGACACCATGTATAGATAAAAGGTACCAACTGGACAAGTCATCTATATCTTTCCTTCCAGAAAAGAACACTTTCTGAAAGACTACTAAAGAAGACTAATTCTGATCCAGTTCATGGTTAAAAGGGTAGTGATGTGGTAATTGCTCTTCTAAATCACACTTGCTACAGGACTGTAGTTTAAATTTAGCATAGTGAATGTTTTTGTTCAAAGGCCATACTAGTCAACAATTTCCAGTGCTGGAAAGTATTATAAATATGACTGGGAACAGCAGGCTGTCTGTTTTTTCCAACAGCATTAGAAATTACCAGCTCTCAAATGAGATCCAGGCTGCTGGTTAGCCTGGAAATGAAATAAGAACCACCTATTTCTCTAGTACAGATCTTGAATTAATTCTGGCTTCTGGTTGGAGACATAATTCGTTTCCCTTTAATTTTTATGTTCTTGAGAGGTATTTTGATTAAAACTAAGAGGTGATGTGACAGGAGAACGCCAACTTTGTGTTGTTTGATTTTTGAGTACAAGAATATTGGTTGCCTTATAGAGGCCTCACAGAGAAAGGTCTTTAAGTTTGAGAGAAGAGATAGGGAGAAGGAAAAAAGGAGAGAGGAGAAGTAGGGGAGAAAGAGGGAGATTAGTAGAAAGAGGAAGATGTAAACAGAAACCTATAAACTGAAGAACAGAGAATTGTTGGGTTGCTGCTTCCAGGATTTAGTTCTTGCTGAACTCATGTCCTGCATCACTGAGTACATACTGCACACTGAGGCAGGAGCAGTTTGGAAAGGCAAGTAGAAGCAGAAATACTCTCTGGTCTAAACCTCTCACAGCAGATTGGCTGGGCTGCCATCACAAATTCATTTTACAGCAGAGATGGGACGAGTTTCGAGACAGGCACAAGCACGGCATGTGGGTAAATGACAAATGCTTCAGATTTTTAAAGTAAAGAGGATTGTTAAGAGGTTGTGCAAGGTGTCGAAGAATGTCTGACTTAGAAATTTTGGCTACATTATTAATGGTCTTTAAACACTGTTCAGTAGCCTTACATAGGTATACAGCTTTTTTGCCTTCTCTGGATGACAGAGATGACTTTGTTATGTATTGATTACTAATGCTCTTCAGAAACAAGAGTGGAAAAATATCCATGAAAGATTATCACATCCACCTCTGTATAAACTGCTATGGTTATCTATCTCAGAGTAAGTAAAGTAGATATTAACACATGCAGAATTGTAGAGAAACATTTAATGAATAGGAAACTTTGAGGTATTCTAGAAAAACACCTTTACAAAAACCAAACTCAAACAAACACAACCAATCAAAACCCTATATGACAAGTGTTTCATTCTAGTTTATTCCAGTCTTGACCAGAGTAAAGGAGAATATTTTATTTTAGGATTTAAGAATAAATCTCTGTTCAAGACAGCACTGGAGTAGTTGCTTAATTTCCACTGGCACCTTTGGGACCTAAGCACATGATTCATATTTTACAGATGCTTAAGTGCTTCCCTGAATAGGACTGTGACACAGTGACTGAGGCCCAAAAGTGTATTAATGCATTATATGCAGTCTCTATAATATGCCAGTAAATCAGACATAAAATGGCTGCTTGTGCCAAAAATATCTCATGATATGTTGCTTACAGAATGGTACATTGTAGTTTACTACTGTAATTCATTTTTATCACTGCAGTTCAGTTGATTTCCTGAGAGAAAAGGCAAACTGGATAGAAGAATCAGCACTCCATGATTCCTCTGCACCTAAGGAGATTTATTCTCAAATGAGCTTAGGAGCATTCCTTTTGCATTCTGATAGACAACAGCAGCTAGAAGAAAGGCCATGCTATTCCCGGGGCTCTCAAACAGTAGAGAAATAAAAGGATTCCAAAGATATAGACTGAAACTTTGTCAAAAATCCTCAAATGTAGCTGAAAGGCACAAATACTCTGGAAGAATAAATCCATTCAGCAGCTCCTCAGTTCACTAATTGAGAAATACCCTCCCACATGGGAGGATAAGCTAGGATAAGACATTTTAAGATTGTTTCCTTATTTATATCTATTTCTTTTGTAGGGATTTCCAATACTGTAATCGAGAACCTTACTCTTTTGCTTAGCTGGAATACAATTTGTCTTCGTATTAAGTCCAGAATTCAAACTGATTAGGTAAATCTATGGGAGGACATGACAGATGTTCAAGTAAAAAAATGAAATAAATAGGTGTTGCAAGGAAGTTTGTTGCAGGGTCTGTAGTTTGAGAGTAATTAAGGGATCAAAAGATATGGTATTCTTCATTCTAAACTTGAGTCTTGAAGAAACAGGAATTGCTTCTGGAAGAGACTAGGCAATTCATGACTTTGGACTACACTGCCTCAGGGAAATAAGGTTTCATTTGCTCTTTGTATTGAAAAGTACTGAAGCTGGAAGACTGGGACAGAAATAACGGACATTGGCCTGTGGGTGGGGGGTCAGGTTTCAAATCAGGGAATAGGATCAGAATCAATCCCAGCCTGGGATGTCCATGCAAGGTTGTAGGGATGGAACAATCGATTGCTGATGATTGATTTCAAAAAATCCATGTGAATATTGAGCTGTGTAGCCATGGCAACATGTACATTTAGAAACAAAAGTGCCACGAGGGAGAATTTCTAATTTTATGGGGGTTTAAACTACAGAGTTTAAAATACTCTATTCAACTGATGGCCACAGTTTATAAATTGAACCTTAATTTTGGTGCAACTGGACCTAATATAATTGAAGAAAAACAACACAACTATTCCACATGTTACTGCCAAATACTCACTCAGTGTTCACATAGCATTAATAATCGCTATATTTTCCTAAAGATTCTACAATATCTGACTTGCCTGATATTTGAAATAATTGATTTTTACTAACGCAAATGATATATTTTAAGGTGGACCTGCAGGTAAACTTTCTAAGTCTTTTTATGTTCACTGAGATTACCCCAAATATTTACAAATAGGGAAAATGTGCTTGATCTTTGCCTTACTCAATCTAGCCCCAAAGATCTGGCTTTGGTTGTCATTTCATTCTCTCAGAGGATTTACACAGAAGACAACTGCTTTGAATTCTTAGATTGGTACAGGTCTGTAAACATCATTCAACTATCTTTTTATTAGCCACAACGGATAAGCAAAATTCTACACATCCATTTAAATGAGTTTAAAGTCTAATGTATTAAAATATTTCCCGCAGAAGACTTCTTGAGTAGAACATGTTCTATCATTCGAGTATGTTCAAATCCACAGTTTGCATGTTCTGCTTTTGCTTTCACAAAAGCCCTGTTTTAAAGCAGAGTACAAGGGTTCTCTGCAGCTATATCTTGGTGTCTAGCACATGACTACTGTGCTGCTTTGTGAATCAAGAAGCATTTTTCTTTCTAAATGTTCTTTCAGTCACTAACTGAATTTCTAATCAATGTGAACAATTTTGGCTTTTGTTACCTTTCTACAAACTGTGGCAAAGAACCTACTCACATTAGTGTGACATGGAGCAAAATTTCCAATACTGCAGGAAAAACAGGTTGTGAATGTACATAATGTGTAAACAATGTCTAAATATTCAATGCAATATTCAACAGGATACCTAATACAATTTAAGATTGAAGACATCTTGCATAAATAAAAAGGCACTTCATACCCATTATCTCACTGTACTTCCTTGCAAATGCAGATCTGTTCTTTAAGGTAATGTTCCAGCCAGGCTACCCACATCTGAAAGTAGGATGAAATGAGTGAAGTTTCTTTCTTACTTCATTTAGTCTTGCTTTGTCTTCCCCCACAAACCAAACTGAGTATTGAGTGTATAATAACCTCTTGGAAATGGAAAATGAGGGAAAAATAAAAGGAACACAATGCGTTACTTGACTAGAATACTTCTTCTAAAGCAGGTTTATTTTAGAATATGGTGCTTGGCACACAATGTCTGTGTTCAGACAAGGACTGTGAGCTAGGTGATAAGAAACTTCCTTTAATCCAGACTTTTTCTCTTTCAGTCTGTCAGATGCTATTTGTCCATTTCCCTGCATCATTGTGAGTCTTAATCACTTAGGACAATGCTCACATAATGATCAGTGGGAAAGGTTAAGGGTCTTCATATGCCTCAAGCACTTTAAAAGCCTCAGAGGAAACGTTCAGTGACTGAACAATATTATCTTACAGGGTAAAGATTTTTTTCTGCTTCATGTGTATAACTAGATGTGCTTTTACTGTAATGAGCAGAAGTGACCACTAAAGTCATTGATAATACTTCACATTTATAGAAACTTCTAGAAATATTGCTATCTCTTCACAGTATCTATGTGGAGGAGCTTTACAATTCTTTTCTTTTGTCAGATTGGCCAATGGAACATTTTTTTTCTATGATTGATTGTTTTAAAGCATAGATAGAGCTTGAGGAAATAGGAATTTGGAGGTATAGGGCTAGGCTGTTTCTGTTTCTTCATAATTAATAAAAACTTTGAATCTTCACTACTCAGGGCCTTTAGAAAGGCTTTCACAGTTACAAATATAGAAAGTAATGGATTTGGATGAAAAAGCTCTGAGACGGAGGAGATTCAAGGAACTTATCCCCTTCTACCATAATTTTAACAGCATTTATGATCTACCTGGTTGATATTTAAGCATCTAAGTTTAGTACCACTGATATCTAACACTCTCTTCATGTTTCTCTTTGGTTTAAAAATAATGAAAATCTGACAGTCTTATACAGAACACCCTAATTCAGATTTAGACCAATTTGGATTGTACACCATAAATTAGCTAGATCCAATAAGAGGATCAGTGTAGCCAACTTGGCTTCAGACTGACAGCAGTTAGCTCCCCGAGAAGTCTGGTGTTAAGATACCCGAAATACTTCCAATAAGTTCAGAAAGTAGTCATATATTTCCTTTTCAGCATAGGTGCATCCAAATGGGAGGAAGGCTTAAGTGTGAGGTGTGTGTGGTTGGGCAGGC
Organism: Dromococcyx pavoninus; assembly: GCA_033558185.1. Classification (NCBI taxonomy): domain Eukaryota; kingdom Metazoa; phylum Chordata; class Aves; order Cuculiformes; family Neomorphidae; genus Dromococcyx; species Dromococcyx pavoninus. The sequence continues at coordinate 3,933,901 of JAUMJL010000063.1, read as the reverse complement.
TGTGAAGCTTTTGCATGCACTGTGTATTCCAGGCTCTGGGATGTCTATCTGGCATTTCTTCAAGAATGTAAAAAATAAGCTTAAATGAACAGTTCAGTGTTCTGAAAGAGCTGAATTTTTCTTAACAGATGTAATAATAGACAAAACACTTTCCTCCTTTACTGAAAGCTAAACCATTAGTCCAACAAAATCTTTCTTTTTTTATGTGATATGATTGAGTATATTTGCCATGTATAGTTTGGAAAGTGTAAGTCTCTGACACTGCGTTCATCACAAGAATTTTACATAGCAAAAGCCCAGTAAAAGCTTGGAAAACAAATTCTTAGTCATTAGAACTAGAGCATGGAACAGGCTGATACTTGAGCAGTGAGTTAACAAGTGAGAGGTCATTACAGAGGTCATTAAAATGTTTAGAACAAAAATGGTAATGCCTCTTCAGATATGGCCAGTAGTATCTTAGTACCTTGAATACTGTATTGTAAGAACAAAATGTTACACAAGTTAATGAGAAAAGCCCAAACTATTACGTCTGATGAAGGTTAAATTAATCACAATCAATTTGTAAGCGATTTCACTGTAACAGCATGGTTTTTCCTTTTCTGCTGTTAGAGTCTATGATGTTTTCCACAATGATATTGATACAGTCTCTCTTTTATGAGTAAGAGAACAATTTACTTTTGGTATGTCCTAATGGCTTTTACAGTTCTGCATTTTTCTCTACATTTAGGGCGTTTTCTTTAGAGCAGAGAGAGCTTGAATTCCAGACTAGAAGTAACAAGATTTACCTTGATTACCTTACATACATAGTGGAATTCTATAAATCCTGCAGTCTAGACTCCTTCTGTGCAGTGACATGTCCAGAACGTGATTCAAGTCCCCCATTACAATACTGTCCATTGAGAATGTCCATTAAACATAAAGTGAGTTTAGTCTGACTATTCAGATGTCAGATTACCAATAGCAGTATGTGAGTTCATAGTGCTACTCAGTAGCATTCCTGTAACCTGAATCTGTGTCTTTAAAATACAAAGAAAGACAGTTTTCCGTGGTGGTGGTGTGGAGGGTCTGGAAAATTTCAATTAATTTGTTTTAATATTAAATGTTTTCAATTCACAGTGAAGTGAGTAGGATTAATGAAAACTGACATCTGAAAGACTTGGAGATCTGAATATTACAATGGAAGCACATCATCATCTTACTATACAGCCCCAGAGTAAACCAAGGCTCCCTACTAGCCACTGGATAAGCAATTCCAGTAACTAGGGCTTGTTTTGCTTAAATTAAAATTGTTTCATGTTTCCTCTGAAATCTAGCAGAGCAAGGAAACTTAACTGCTTCATGTTTCCCTTGTCTGAAACAACCAGTCTGTTCTTTTCACTCAGAGACTGTTCTCAGTCAATGGTGATAACCAGAGTTTTAATAACTGCTTACTGCCCAGTTGAGTTTAAGTTTTATTATCTGGATGCATGGATAAAATCCATACAACCCAATCTAATATAAATAAAACAAAACCTAAAGTCAGATGGGAACAAACAAACCAGAACTGGAGGAGAATTGCATGGGATGTGCAGCATTTGTAGTTTTACTATGCCAAATACCATTTCAGTTAAAGAGCTAAGAGAGGTTTAGTCAATTTCTTTTCTTCCCATCTCTGATTTCATGCTCATTTTTATATCATGGACATAAACCTGAATGCTTCTAAAATGGATAGAAAATTATTCCAATAAAGTTAAATTTGTTCAATTAAAACCACTTAGTTTTTGCAAGTGCAAGAACTCAGAGCTTTTATATAGTACTGTTTATATATTACAATAACCAGATACAGTTATTTACCAGAGAAGTTTGCTTTGTCACTGAAGAAATATATACAACAGGGTATAAGTGATAGGACTTCAGAAAAAAAAGAAGGGACTTTCAAAAAAAAAGAAATTATTATTCTTGGGAATCATCTGGCCATACAGTGGGTTTATGGCTAATATTAGAATAATTTAAACTTAAGTCACATTCTCTCTTATAATTAGACAAAGTGATTTCAGACCATTCTGACTTGTAACTGTTGAGACTACTAAATCCTGAGCAAAGGTTCATGATTTGAATCTCTCTGTCCATTGGTGATGACTCGTTCAGGGAAACTGTCTTAAGTTACCCTTCTTGATCATATTGGAGACAAGCATTTCAACTGATGTCAGACACCTAAATTTATATAAATTAAATGAATGCAGTAGAAGCTAGAGACCACAGCTGGTCAAACGCCAGATTGCCTAAATGTAGGAGTCTAATGCTCTTTGTAATATTTTACAGTATTTCTCCTGGGCCTCAGCTATTGAACTGTAGGACCATGCATCTCCCTGTTGTTCTGTAGCAACTGATATATCAGCATGTATCGAATGGCACTGGATGCCTAAATTCAGGTAAATGAATTATGTTATAGATGTCTACTCTAAGAGGAGCTAAATGGCTTTCCTGATGCTGTCAACAGTGTCTGCTGATCATTATGAGAACTTAGACACCTGCACATATATTTCTAAACTTGGACACATTTTAGACAATCTAAATCTACACTGTTACATTTTTTTTACTTGTACTACCCTTCTGATAGTCCTAAATAGCCCTGCAGAGGGAGTGTCCTTCTACCTAAGAACATCCAAATACACAGATTCGGGAAAGCAGACTAGTGTATTGCTATGGGTTAGCAGTGGTTGATGGTAGCTGACAACACTCCACATTAACACCCTAGAGACCAGCTGACCCTCAGCTTTGGCTTTGGGCTTCACAGTCAAAAACATTCCCAAGTATGCTCAGTCCAGTGTTGCATTTTGTTGCCTAATGACTTGCTCAGACAACAGTTTCAAATGGAATTCTGTCCAGGCCACCTGATTGGAGGCTGGTGCTAGTTTGATGGAAGTAATAGCAGGTATGGAGAGACCCCTTTGGCAACAAAATGGGCCAGCACAACTTTTGCATTCATACAACATGTGTTCTCAGTTTCATTTGCATGAAACCTTTTCTGTTCATGTGCATTTACCCAATTTAGGAGAAATGTTAACTTTATGCGAAAGTACACAATGCAACTTTTGGAAAACAAAGTGCATATTTGGGAGACAATTGTTCACATTAAGGCTGAGTTAGATCCTTTTTTTGTGTCAGGGCAACTCAGGAAAGCCAATGAACAATCTTGGTTCTGTAACAAAACAATATTTATGCCTTACTCTCTGATTTTTACATCTGTATTGGGTGCTTACAAGGGTCAGGACTCACTTTTTTTTACCCCATTCCCCAAAAGCTCAGTTTGCGCTCAACAAGGCCACAGAATCCTTGGAAAAAAAACAGATAAAATGTGGCCAAGAATTGTTCTTGCTCCTCTGGTTGTTATATTTGGGAACTAAAAGCTCATCTTGGAGCAGTGTAGGCAGGTTATGTTTTTATTTTCTGCCTGCCAGTGGGCTTTGATGTGATTTGAGTTTACTATGTGCATCTTTCTGTCTGCCTTGTAACAGTGCTTGATATTTCCAGACATGTAATTCTGGTGTTTGAAATCTGAAAAACAACAGTAGAACACTTTAGAGTAAAGGAAACCTATGCATGGAGAGATTCTCTGTTGGAATCTAATGCTGAAAATGGGAGCTAAATTAAAGGGTCTAAGAGAAACTTGAATTATTCTAAATTTGGATTTTTTCTGTGCTAAGGTGCTTGGGAATATTTCTGTTTAAGTAAGCTTGTCGCAACCTGGAAGAATTTATAGCTGTAATAATCTGTGAAAGCTGGAACAAACCCATTATGCTTAGGCATGCCTGGGCTGAGGTGATGTTACCCTAATCTGAGACAACGTTTTGTGGTTTAGATGAGCAGCAGTCACAAACCATAAGGAAATATCGAAGACACTATTAAGTCTCCTTGTAGCAGGAAGAACTGTGTGTGGTCCTTCATTCTACATGCACTCTCAGGAAAATGCAGAAATCTCTGGAAAATAAAGATCAAGAGCAGCTTAGTACAGTGAATGGTAGCTCACATTTCTGGGTCAGCTGAAAATTAGATGTGTCCTTACTGAAGTTCAGGACTGTTGACAAGCCCTGGAAATTGCAAATTGTGAATGGAACATAAATATAGAGTTTCTGGGAAGCAACCAGATGCCCAAGCAGCTATCTTCCCAAGAAACTGAAGAAGACTTAAAATGTTTTGGGAACTACTCTGGACAAAGAACAACTTATAGTATATTATCCTATTTATATGATTGTTGATCATTTCTACGTTTTCTTTCAAAAAATACCTTGTTTATCTACTTGATTGTAGGACTGAAGTTTAGTTCATTATTTCCTAGATAATTCACTATAACTTTACTAACATTCTCACTGGGAGATGTAATTAGTTTTTATTAATGATTCCTAGACCATTAACCTTGCCTATATAACTGCCTGACTGAAGGATATACATGCAGCACTTCATTTACTCTTTTCACTTTACCTGGCAAGCATTTCTCAACTACCTACCACACTTCAGTGGAAAGCTATGACTGCACCATCAATGACTAAGAAGAGGGATTCCATCCTCAGTTGCTCTAAATTCACTAGCCTTCAATAAGCAACATCGATTAACCCAGGATGAGTACGTGACTAAGTGTCTAATTGAGATCATTACTGTATTCTTGGAAGCTGTGTTCATACCTTTGCAGATTGGGATAGAAAACTAGGAGTCATATTTCTGTTTAGAGTAGCACATTCACATCTCCAATTTCATGTGTTCTTCATACCTTAAAATCAACAACTGATTTACCTAATATGTCCAGAATAAAGAAAAACAAAACAATAAACCCCCAAAACACTCTTGTGAGATGGAGGAAGATTAGAAACAAGCCAGTATGCTCTTTGCATCTGTCATATCTTGTTGACTATTTTGCATTCCTATGCTATTGCAGCAATTTCTGTATACGAAACCTCCTTTTCAGTAGTGTGTCATGGGAAGTTGCAAATTAGACCTACAGACAGATACACACAAATCTACAGAAGTATGTTATTGTGGATGAGAAAATTACTCTATTTGCAGCAAAAGAAGGAGCTGTCTTCATTAAAGCTGCCAGTGACTCCGCTATCCCACCCAGAAATACTAGATAATGGTCTATAGGAAAGAATTCTGTGCTGGCAATGAGCAGAAGTAACATTAACAGCCCTCTTCTACCTCATTATCTCAATTTTTTTTTTTTTTTTACTGCTTCCAACACAAGCATGGTCTAGTGGGTGTCTGGAGATTTAACTGAAATATGGTCATTTCACTCACTTTCTAATAAAAAACACGTACATCCGAGCATGATCTTATTCGTACTTGTCAAAAAAAATTGGCTTAAGAAGAGGAAGTCTGCTCTAAGGAATCAAACGTCTGAGCACATGCTTTGTTCCTGCTCTATGTGACACTTTAATTTGCCTTTTGGTTTCCCTTCCCATTTGAAATTTCTCTTGCAAGTGTGGTGGGGTGTGCTCTGATGATTAGACACAGATTTTAGTGGCTTGTTGCATTAACAATATTTCTATTTCTGCCAAGTGTTGTTGCTTCAGGATTCTTCAGCTGTACCAAGAGCTGGCACATCTTCCCGCATTTGTTCTGTCACTGTTCAGTACCCACAGTGTAGCAGCACAGGCACTAGAAGAGTATGGAAGAGTAACCCAGGAAATTGCCCCAGGGACAGAAATGCAAACCAACCAAGGCCTGACTTCAATAATGCAACCGGCATACTTAAACTGTCCTGGAAAATAGGAACTGGAGGAAAAGAATAGAATTTTACAAAAACTCCTATTTAAAAAAAATAGTTTGACTGAGCTCAGCTTGGATCTGAGCAAGCGGAAGTATATAGCTGCATGTAGGGAAGGGCAGGAATCAAGCTCTGTTCCACACCTTCCCTGAGAGCATGGAAATGATTGATGCTCTCATATAGGCACTGATTATTTTCTGCTTAATGCTGCCTGCCATTCATTCCCATCCACCTGATGAAAAGGGATGCAAGTGGCACTCTTCCCTCTTCACAAAGTCTGAGTAGCTTCCGGAAATGCAAGTAGCCCCATGAGGGACACCTACCTGTGTAGGTAGATGTGTGGGTGATCTGTGAGCACTCAGAGGCTTGGAGGCAGAAACACAAGTATAAAGCTGAAAACATAACTGCTTCATGATGGAGAATCCCAGTTTGCATGAAACACCACAAAGTAGCAGTGTGGGAAGACTGACAGAACACCAGACTGTGATTTGAAGCCAAAGTTTCAAATGTGAAACCTGAAGTCCGCAGTGTGATTTGCAGTGTGTAATGGAGAGATTTCCGAACTGCAAACAGTTTAATCACGGTTGGGTAACTTAACCCACAGAGAACTCCCTGTCACAGCAAACAGACAGCTCGATGTACGGAAAGTAACTTCGTTAAGCTAGCTTGGCCGCACTCTCCTGGGGAGCCCAAATGTGTTCCAGCTCTGTTCCCACACTGAGCCAGGACTCACAGAGCAGTTGCAGTGAAGTTGATTTGTTGCCCTACCTGCAATAAGGGAACTATGGTTATTTCTTACTCTGAGATAGACAGCTAACTGTGAATGATTGATTTATTTATTCACTGTTTAAAAGACCTCTTTCTCCCATTTCAAAGCAAAATATTTTTTCTCAGATCAGAAAGTAATTTTTTGGCTCTGTCTCAAATAAAATTATTTTGGGGGATAGTTATTATTTATTTCCACTTATTCAAACATATGAAACATCTTAATAAATATTTTCCAGTTCATTTTTTTTAAATAAATGTAATTTACCTGAAGAGTCATTTTTAATCCAATATTGCCATAGAAAGTAATTTATTTCTTTGGAAAGAACAGTTCATATTTTCTTTCTTGCCTCTCACTGACATTTTGACACTCTTCCACATACTCTTGGATAACACAGAATAACACTTAAGATATTACAGGGGATTTATTTACATTGAGTAATGCATTCATCAGTGAGGTGGCAATAGCCACTCTGGTGGTACTTATTGCAAACACAGGAGCTAAAACAAATTCCCAAACTGGCAGCTGTGATGCTTACTGTGTCCAGCTGTGCCACCCATGACTATTTCAAAGATCATTCACAGTTTTCTAAAATCTGCACGAAATGTAAAGGCTTCTTGAATTAATTAATAAACTCCTAGTATAATTTAGAAGTGTTTTTTATGGTAGGGATTTGCATATTTAAAAATATTATATGCTGAATTTGTCTTTGTAATTACTCCAGACATTCAGTGCATCAGTAACGATCCTTCTTACTGTTTTCTATCTTGCTAAATTCATCCTGACAGCTAAATTCATCCTGACAGCTTCATCAGTGTAATAAATCATAGATTAGTTAGTTGTAATATTGAATCTGCATTTAGTTGTCATGGCTGTAGCTGAACACTTTTCAAACGTTTAAGCATTTCTGCGATCTCAACACCTTTTCAGAAAAGCAGCCTCTCAGTGTCCTCCAGAAATTTCTCATCAAAGCAAAGACTGTTACCATACCTGGGAAATCACTGAAGTGTCAATCATGGAGCCTTTTTTCTCTGTTATTTACTTGTTACCTAGAAAGAAGCCCCACTATGTTTATGTTATTGATTCTTCATTCATTGTTACGCCATTCCTGCTGCTCATATCTTCCATTTCTATTGAAAAGATACTGTCAGTGTGTTTCAAACTTACCAATGCATATGTTTCAATTTAAAACTGAAATCATCTCACACAGATGCAAATCTTCTTGTTGCCACCCTAGCGATTGTGCAAGTAGGTATATAGGATTTTTTCCCCCATCATAACCTCTCTGGTTTGTGTGTTTCTTTAGAACAGCCACTCAAATTCCTTCTTCCACCTGCAACATTATTTCCTTTAGAAAGAACAGCTTTCACTCCACTGGAATATGACAGAATTACTTAATGAGGCCAAAGGATTCTTCCAAAAAGATTTATTATATTTAGATGTGAATAATAAATTTTCTTATCTACAGTAAAAGTTGAGAAAAGTCTCTTTAGCATTCAAATAGTCAGTTAGACAGGAACTCAACCACCTAAAGAAACTCTTTTCCACTCCATCATCATTCTGGGAAGCATGCCCTGAGAGTTGTCCAACAGACTCTTATCCCACGGATTTAGTTATACTGGTGTAAAATTGGTGTAAGAGGAGAATTCGACTTAGAATTCTCATTTTTTTTCCAGCTGTTAAATGTCTTTCAGTTGATTTCCCTTTTGCTATACATGCAGAATAATGTCACTTCCCTGACCTTTTCTTCCTCCCTTTTCCATTTGGATAATAAAAAGAGAAGGGTAAGACTCATGGTAACATAGAAATGAAATCATACTAGAAATGCCTACAGTTTCCCATTTCTGAGCACCACGCTTCACTAACTAGTTTACATGTATTTGTTAAAATTATTTATGTAAATAATATTAACGCAGAATCCTTTTATCTTTTTTTTTAAACAAAATAATACAAAATCACTTTTATGTGCTTTCAAAGATAGTTCACTTGATAGATTTCTCAGTCATAAAAGATCTCTAGCAACTCAACTGGCTTCCAAAAAATTTAAGGAAGTATAAATCAGGATTGGATCATATCTAAACTAGAGGTTTGCTTTCTACAGAGCAGTTTAAAGAGTTTTTGTTTTTTACATTGGAGCTCCTACCTATGCTGTTGATGGTATGTTGTGGGAGTAGCACAGGTGTTTGACTTCTGCTTCATGGAAACACAAGCACCACTTCTATCCTCTTCAGGCCAATTATGCCATATACTTTCTGTTTCAAAACCTATCAAGTAAATTTATTTGCAAGAAAATAGTCTTACATTAAAGGATGACCCTATGAGTAAAGGCAAAGCAAAGTCCAAGTTCTTAAATTATACTGTTGCATTTCAGCTTTTTGGTTTCAAACTCCCAAGAGAATGGTATAAGTGTAATTTTCTTTTTGACACAGAACCTTTAATTTCTGTTGTGGCAATATAATTCCATATATAGTGCATCTCAGGGAACTTTTGAGAAATTTGTACAAAACCTCTTATTTGAGTCAGTAGGTATTGAGATGCTCTGATGTTCAATTTTCATAGGTACTTGGAATTTTCTGTGATAGAAATGTCTATTTTTTAATGTTTTCTCACTGCAAACCTATCCTGGTGGGTTTTGCAATGTACACTACCCAGCATTGTTCTGCTGATATAATGTTCCGGGCTGCCACACAAACAAGTTGAATAAACTGTAGTAATGGTATGCAGACAAATGTTTTCCTTTGTTTGTAGCAATCGCGTAAATCTGTGTGCATTGATACTGGTGCAGAGCCTCTGACGATCCTGAAAAAGAGAATTTGGGCAGGACATCAATCTCTTGTGATCCTGAAATAATGCCATGGGATCTTTAACTTCCACTTGAACAAGCACTAAAGGGAGAGAGATGGAAACTTGGATTAACTTCTTATCCAAGTGACACCTCTAGCAATGTTTTTGACCCTTACTTTAAAGCTGTCACCGGTTGCCTTGATTTATGGAAACACTATCCTTTTAAATCCTCCTCCCTCTTATCTCTGCAGGCAGTTTCCTGATTTGCTTTTCTTTCTCTAAGATCATCCGTATTATTTCTTGACAATGGCTGCGTGGACAGCCACACTTTTGATGGTACTCAGAAAGAAAAATTATTCTCTGTTTTCCAGTAGGACAGGAGATAATATGAACATTTTTATTAGTTTCACTCAGAAGACTCCAAGTCTTTTTGTTTCAGGTTACAGAAAGAAAAATAATAATATTTTTTAAAATACAGAAAAAAATCAATGCAAACTTCATTTTGTCTTGCTCTATTTTCACAAGCTAGGTTTCCCAGAAAAATCAGAAGTGTACTATAGCAGTAAGATACTATTTCCATCATTCCAAAGAGCTTTCGTCAGCAATAAAGAACCTGTTAGGCTGACATGGATTCAGCAACAAAAATAAAAGCTGTTTCCAGCCTTAGAGATTATGTCGATAGTAGTAAACAGTCTCAAAAGCCACAACCAGGGAGCAAGTTAGAACTTGAGCACATCAGTATCTATGTTATTTAACAGTTGGCATGCTCCCTGCCAGTGTTTTCCCTTGCACTGTTTAGCGTTTTCCAGACAATATCTGGGCACAATTCAGGAGACAACACATATCTGTGTCTGTTTCTCATGGGCAGTTTGAGTATTTTCATCCTGGTTTTCTTTGGAGAGAAGCTAGGAGTAATGTGTGAAGGCAGCCCGTGTCATGCCATTGGAGGTCATGAGCACAGAACAGTCTTTGTCCATTGTTTGTAACACAGACACAGATAGAGAGTCTGCAGCTGAACCACAAGAAAACTGTCAACAGAGAAACAGGAAGAAAAATCTGGGAGACAGTGCATCACCTGAAGAAACATTGTCTATATTGGCATAGCCTTGAGAGTACTTAAAAGGAACTTTTCAAGAATGTGATGGTCCAGATGAAAGAAATAATGACACCTGGCTTAAATACTGAGAATAGGTAATAGGGTAGGAATGTTAGGTTTTTCTCTTTAGGCAGAAAAACACAATAGTTTAGAAAAGTAAAAAGAAAAGACTATAGGACATATTGTTATTATCCACTGCCCATGCTGGTGGTTTTCATATTTTCTGTTGTAGAGTGAACACTCAAAAAGCTAATTCAAGTCTTATACAAAAAAAAAAAAAGAGTGATGAGGTGGGACAAGAATGGAGCGAAGCACATTTCTGCTGCTCCACCGATGGCTGATCTGCCCTATGGAAGCCTGACCTTTCCCAGACACTCTTTCACACGCACCCCATAAAATGTTCTATACTCCCTATTATGTTGATTTTTGTGCCATGGGTTGGGAAAATCTTAAAACAATGCCAGAAAGGTAATTTTGCAAAAATGACTACTGGTAAATTGCTTACTATATAATAGCCCTACGGTAGAGACAGATATCTCCTTTGAGAGGTAAGAAATTTCAGCAATAAGAATTTTAAAATGTGCACAAGCAAGTTGTATTTGATGTACTCTGATAAAATAATCCATGAAAGGAATAAAACCACCAAAAAAGTGCACAACATATTAAGTAAAATGTATCACTTCAAATTGGACCAGTAGTCTCTGCTGAGTAATATCTTGAATGACAAAGGCATTAAGGAGTAGGACCAGACCCCTGCAATGTGAAAATGAAAAATAAATCTGCCTCCAGCAATGTCACGTTCTTTCTGATATTAGTATTGCAGTGTTCTGCAAAAAGGTCAGAACAGTCCCACCATAAATACTCTACATGGAAAATAAAGCAGGGACTTGTGACCCTGTCCTGCTTTCAACCATGATAGACTTAATTTTCTTCCCAGTAGCTGCTACATTTTTTATTTAGTGTGACAATAATGTTGGTAACACATATTGTTTTAGTTGTTTCTAGGTAATGTTTATGCTCAGCTGGCATAGTGTTAACATACACTGATGTTTTTAGTTGTTCTTAAGAAAAGACTTTTCAGTTTACTGTGCTTACAGTGCTCAGGTGCAGAGCCAGAACAGCTAATGCAAACCACCCAATGGAATATCCCACACAACAACATCATGCTCTTTATAAAATGGGAATTTGGCTGGGGGTGGGAGGAAAAACTAGATTCCACATTTGATGTTCCTTGTGCTTGCTGTGATTCCTGTACTGGTTCTATCATAGCACTTCCAGAAGAATGAGTTTTTCTTTTCTTTTTCTAATTCTTCACCCCATTCTAGTAGCTGTGTACGGTTTAGTTGCTGGGTAAGTGCTAAACTACAACGTTAAGACATAAGTGGATTCATAAGGTTTTCCTGTTTGTTTCGGGGTTCGTTGTGTGTGGCTTGTTTTTTTTTTTTCCTTTTAATCACTCCAGTGAAGAAGAGAACTTTAACATGAATTCCAGATCTTTCTGCAGACAACATCTCCTGCTGCTCCAAAACAGTGAACTGGACAAAAACACAAACAGTCCCAGTAGACTCCCAACATACTGAACTCCCACTTACTCTTATTCAAGCTGGACCTCAAGGCTCCCTTTGAGATTTTTTTGGTTTTTAACTCCATCTCAAGGCTTTTGTGATGAAGGAGGAAAAGTGCTTTCATTATGTCTTGAATATATGCAGTAAGAATATTGACTTTTTAGCCATTAAAAATGTAAACATAGCTTGCAGATTCCACAAAGCTTCAATACATGACCAGCATGGTTACTCAGGCTGTGGTTATTTTAAGAACATGCCAAGATTGCTGCTATCAGGGACAGATAATTTTACCCAATATATTTACCGTGGTTTTATTAAATGACTTCAAGCATGCAAAGTTGAAGTCCTCTTTTTCTCAAAGTCAATTACCACAAACCTATGAGAAAAAAGGGTTTTTTTCCCACAGGAAACCCTATTTCTTAAGCTCTGTTCACATAGCTGGGCATGCACAATCTGCAAAGCTCTTAAAAATTCCCCAGGGTTGACTTGGATCTCTGTAACTTAATGAGAGTGTAACAATGGTATAGGGCTTGTCACAGTCTTCCCAGTAATTTTGAAATAAAATAAAATAAAATAATAAATTAAATAAAACCAAATGGAATAGTAATTCACTCTTCTCTGACAGAGATAGTTGGTGCAATGGTATTAACTGGCAAATTTATTCACTGCCACAATCATTGGAAGAATAGTATGGGAAAATTCTTCATTGTTACTGCACTACTTTGTTCTGCTACAGTAGCTGAGGCAATTTAAAAGCCAACTCATGGGAATCACTGTAGCAAAAAACGTGTAATGTGAGCATTATGCTATTAATGTGAGCATTATTCTAATAATGTGAGCATTATGCTAATAATTTTGCAAAGCCAGTTTAATTTAGCACTTATTCATCTCTTGAAGTTATAGTACTAGATGGCACGTTGTCTCCTTTGAACTGAAGATGCACCTTGTCTTAATGAAAGGACATTTTTAACTGATCACTGATAGATATTTTGGCTGAATATTTTATGTAATTTTACAGTTCTTACAATCCTTATTCTTTTTTAATAGAGAAAAACTCTCTGGCCTTCTTGTATGAATCGTTCTGGTGTTGGGATAGTGAAAATAGCCAGTAAATGCTACAGAGAAACAGGAGGAGAATTCAGTTACGGAAGTATCCCAAAGCATTCGAAACATTAAAATGTATCACATATTATTCTCTAACGGTGCAGCCTCTTCAGAGGTGCTAGATTGCTTCATATGAGACTGACTTGAACCTGATTTGACTACTGAGAGTCAGGCTGTTGGCATCCATCATCTTACCAAGACTGAACACAGACAGGTCATCCTGTGTCCATAATCTCTTTCCCACTGTCAAAGCATCAGCTTTATCCCTATTTAGTTTAGGTCGCTGTTACCTATTGTTCCAGTCCCAAGTGGTATAGACTGGAACGATGCTTTGTGCCACCCTTCTGCACCTCTATTCACGGACACAGCTAGTCTTTGCACTCTTCTTCCACCAGTCTTTTCTGCAGTCATCTCAGCTGTGAGGCCTAGAAAGACTTCATAATGATTAGCCATCTGCCATGGGTTGTGAGTGGGCTGTGTAAATAACAGAGCTGTAATTCTTTTTTTTTAGTTCCACAATTACATCAAAAGGAGAGAGAGAAAAAGAAGATGGTGTATGACTAGGTACAGGAGGAAAATCAGTTCAGATCTGGAAAGGTAAAGAACTGAAAACCCGTTCTTTGGTCTGGCAACACAGTCTAAAATAAGGAGAGAGTTTTAGAGTTTTCCTGAAAAAATACACTACTGGAAAATTACTTGATTCCCCTTCTTACTCAGAATTATTCTTCTTATTCCATATCCTGTCAGTATAGGCTATTAAACCTTTGCTAGGTTTCAATGTTTTTTTAGGGTCAGGGTCAAACTCAGTGCATCACTATGCCTGGAGTCATTTGAATGCAATTTGTCCCACCCTTAGGAGAATGTTGTAAGTACAACTTCATGGCAGCATCATGGTCGAGCTTCTCTATTTTCTTAAAAATATTACACGGTTCAGGGCCTCATTACTGTGTCCACACGTCAATGTTTTGCCGTTTGTTTATTCTGAAAATCCTTTACATCTTCCTATTCATATCGTAGTTATCCATTTAGCCTATGGGCTTCCTGATACAGACACAATAATTCCTGATGGGATGTTCACTGGAATTTTCTGGGAATGCAAGAAGGGGAAAATCTGAAGAAGACCAAACAAAGAGTGACAAAGTATGTATTGGGTAGAGGTTATAATTTTTACTGCCTGGAGATATCACAGCAAGACTGTACTCTGCTCTGTGTCTTCTGTGATATACTTTATTTAAAGAAATACAACTCCCATGGTACAATGTTTCCTAAAGCCAAAGTTGGAAATCCTTGTAGAACTCTGTTCTAGTTCAGCTGTGGCTAAGCTTCTCTTTGACAATGACCTGCAATAACTAGGTGTTCCCAGAATAAATACTTGAATTGTTTGTTTTGTAGCTCACATCACAAAGTAACATATTTACAGATCATGTTTTCCAAAAAGTAACGGTTTTGATCTGCCTTGGTTGCATCATGGAATTCTTGTGGGAGGTTATCGTAGAACATGTTCTTTAGGTGAGAGTGTTCCAGATTAGATCATTGGACTCTAAGATGAAATCATTGGCAGTTGGCAAAGTGTTGTGTTTTTCAGAAACACATAAATACAACAATAAAAGCTTGAGGAAAGTCATTGGCCGTGTCTTTCCAATCTCTTTTTTAAGGATGGAAGGGATGGCTGGAGGGACTGCAGAGATAGGAGAAATCTTGCTTGGGAGGAAGGGAGGTAGCAAGGCAGCAGAGCTAAATTATGACTTATGAATAATAATTTCTTTTGTTGTCATGCAGTTTTATTGCACTTGGCACTGAATAGTTGTGTTGTTATAGGAATTTATGTTTGTGCCTAATTCAAATAAAAAACCAACACTGAATAATTCATTTCTAAATTAAAAAGAGCTTGCAGGAACATCCACAAGGAGAATGGCCTCTTTCATTTGATCCAACTTTGAAAGTGTGTAAAAGCACTGTCAAACTAATTTGGTCAAATTCTGTTTGGTTGCCCTTGGGTTTTATAGTTAATTAAGGAAAGGAAGAAAACTGTTGTCCAAGTGTGAAACTGTACAACCATGGGTAAATAAGATTTTAAAAATTTAGAGTATCTTTGAAAACCTCTGCACACAAGTTTTTAGCACTAGTACTTTAACTATTTAACTATAAGAATTATCCATCCCTATCAGACTTTATCTAAGGACTCCCTGAGAACTGAACGCTGGGCAGCCTGTGTGAGGTTAGGTACACAGATGTGAAGAGCTACTCAAATGGAACTGGCATCTATGGAGCCTGGTGTGAGAAAACAAGATATCCTACCTCTGCCTAAGATGGAGTATTTTCTCCATATTCTTTGCTGTCTCATCTCAGAGGTGGACCTACCCAGTGGCTCTGCATGTTTCCCCTGAAACTCCTAGGTTACTTTTAAAGCTGAGTGACAGCAACACTTGCACCAAAAGAGCTAGAGTTAGAATTTGCTGAACCAAAGTTCAGTGTACGTGGGTGTTCTTCCAGTTAGACTTATTTGTGCCCATGGCAACTGACTTCTCATGATGTCCACTTTGTTGTGTTGTTCTTGGACAGTTGAAATAGAGAATGCTTTTACAACTATCTGCTTCACTTGACTGAGAGTGGAATGGTTCCAGTTGTGCAAATATCTCCTGGTGCTCTTCCAGTTTTTCTCCTCACTACCCCATGGAGTTGCATTTGCTTAAGCAGGGCATAGTATGAGAAGAAACTCTGCTGGATTCCTCCTTACAAACCTTCCAGTACACCTCAGCCCTGAACCACAGTATCTCTGTCAGTTCAGCTCTTGACCTCTCCTTGAACAAAACCAACCAGTTTTACCACATTAAGTCATGGTTTTAACAATTAAAAGGAATAACTAAATGCTTGTGACTCTTGGCAGGACTTTTATATAAGTCTGCAGAGAAGATCAATTACTATCCCAATCAAACACACATTTGTCTATTCTTATACAAGTCCCTTGAGATCACAATAATACAAAAAGTAATGTTATCTAATTAACACATGCGGCTGGAGTCTGATCTTTCATTTTCCTTTGTAACGTCTCAGCTGAAACAGCACTCGCATCACTAAAGGATTTATGAGGATTACATAAAGTGCTTTTTCCCATACACATAGAGAGTATGAGTTTCATCCATCAATGCAAGCCTGGATAAGCCCTGTGAATGAAGGGTTATGCATGACTTTGAAACCCTACCTCAAGTGGCAGACAAAATGGAAAATGTATAGAATACAATATGTAATCTGTGGATAGACATTTTTTTCTCACATGTAATTGTGATATGTAATTTATGAATAATGCATAAAGAATGGAAGGTATAATATTTTATATAACAGTTTTGCTTTGTATGCTCAATAAACTAAAAAGTATGGCAATTGCAAATTGTTTTGATATTCTACATATGAGTAATAACATCTGACACTTATTACTGATTTTAGAGCATTACTTCCCTCAAAATATGCAAAGTTAGAGAGGAAAAGAGTAAAAATTAGGAGTTATAAGCCCCTGAATCCTAGTTTTATGGCCAGATGACTAGATGCTTTCTGGAAAATTGATGGAGAAAGGAAGATGCTTGAGTCGTAGGCTGAGATAAATTCCTGTAGTTACATTTGTTTCTGGAGTTTTGTTGTTGATTGCTGAACATATGAGTCATTGCTAAAAAAATATTTAACAGAAAAGAAACCAAACATTCATGGCTGACTGGCAAAAACGACCCTCCTTTTCCACAGATATCAAACAACACAGTGTGTTGAACCTGACAAATCAGGATGTGAAGGCTATCATTACAGAAAAAAAGACCATCTAGTGTTTCCCCATCCAGGGACTATAGCCTGACAAACACGAAGATAAAAAAATCACACAAAGAAACAGTACAAATATAAAGTGGCTTTTGTCCTTTACAGCCTTTTAGCTTTACCAAGGTAAGTTCCTATCCACATCTTTGAAATACGTGGAAGATACTCAAAGCTTTAGAATAGAGATCATATTTCCCTGTTCTTTCTTTCTTAGCATTAACTTTCTTCTTGAGCCTTTCACTATACTTAAATCTTATTCTACAAGGAAATAGCAGTAGCAACAGAAAAAGCCCAGAGAGAAAACAGAATGCTCTAGAGGCCACAGAGACAGGGCAGGTAGCAGTCTTCTACTCATGAATCTTTGGCACCCTTTGGCATTTTCTGCCTGCTTTTTCCATAGAGGTTAAAATCATACCAGTTCTCGGGTTTTTTTACAAAACATTGTAAAAGATAGATAGCCCAGCAGCATCCTTGATATCTTTAGCATTGTTTTAGTACAGAGAGAGCTGTTAATCGTAAAATCAAGATACTCCAAGAGGTAGGCTTTGAGTCCAACTTGTGTAATTTTAATGGAGTCCTGATTTGAAGGACTACTGGAAAATGAATTGCCAACACAGATATCTAAGAAGTGGCACCAAAAATCTTGTTAGTTTTAACAGATAAGCCTGTAAAATGGAAATACTATTTTGCAGAGAACTTCTAACAGATAAAAAACTTCTGTCTCCTAGACTAGATACTGGTCAGGATGTTTTATTTGAATTTCTGAAAAATAAAACCTGATAAAACATAATGCATTACCTGGTAAAAAGATATAAATTGAATTTGTACCTCATTCAGTCCAGCTGGATTAAGTTCTTGCTGAGCACGTAAGACAGCTTTTATTTGCTTCTTGTCATGCAAAGTAAGAAGATATTTAATATTAGAAAATAGTTTTAAAATTACATAAATCTTTGCAGCTGATAAAGGACCCACTCAGACTGAAAATCATTGCTTTTAAAAGCAAACTCACTTGTTTAAAGTGTTTTCAATCCAAATATCCAAATATCCAAAGTAATGTTCATCTTTTGTTTTCTTTCCCCTACTCATCACATGTATTTTTGTTCATTTTTTGCAGTATACTTGATTTAAATTCCAGCTCTTCACTTGTTGCTTGGTATGTTGAGTTTTAAGCATGGTAAAATCCCATTAAAGTAAATAAATGTTTAAATTTCAGATCACACTCCAGTTTTGGTGCTTTGTATGGCAAAAGAATTGATGTTCATCTTTCACTATGGAGTGCTGTATAACAATAGAAATGTCTGGAAAGTTAAATACACAAGCCTGGATCATGTATCCACGCCAAAATGCCATCATTTTGCAAACCTGAGAAGCTCAATAGGATGCTTTACATGTCAAAAATTAATCTTTTAAACTCAGTGGGAGCACAGCCCAGACTTAGAGAAGTCCAGTCTTCAGAATTTAACAACATATTGTATTGTTTATAACAATGTCTGTCAGATATAAATTTGCATCTGTCTATATTTGTCATATGCAGACTTCATTTTCATAATTCAGTTTTCATAATGAAAATGCTTCTGGGTTGTATGATCATCTAGTTCCAATATTATACCTCCACTAAAGAAATGTGATTCCTCATTTTGGAAAATGTGGAATTTTTGTGCATCTACAAAGTCTATCAGTCTTAGAAAATTTTTGGACTGTGCACAAATTGAATTACTATGTTTCAAAGAGAAAATCATTAATCATGATGAAGGATTGATTTAGCAAACAATGCAGTCCGAAGAACTAAATGAAGAGAGAGGAGGTAGTGTTGCATCTGGAAGTCATGTGTGCTAGAAAAGGATGCTCATTCCAAGACGGGCTTTTGGATTATGTTTAGGTCAGTTCACCCTTGAGGTGTAACACACATAAGCTTCATCGTTAACTCTAAATGCAGATACCAGCATTTATATAATTTTTGTGTAAACTGAACTACCAAAAGAGCTGGTTTCTTCTCATTCCTAGAAAATGCTTAATTACCTAAGTACTTGCCCACAGTGATCTCTCATTCTCTGTGTTAATGGAAACCTATGACAGCTGATTTCAGGTTGATTACCAGCCATCACCTGGATTTTCTACTTTGAAGTCACAAGGTAGTTTTTCTGACTCATATTAACCTAGGACATAACTTTCAAGTAGCAGTCAAGATTAAGCAGCTAATCTAGTTTTTGGCTAGGAATTTAAGGAAGGATTTGAAAGACCACATTCAAATAAACAAAGAGAAAATGTCAAAGGCACCTGTATGCAGAATAAGAATGAACTACCCTGTTAGCTTTTTGCTAACTATTCCTATATCTCAAATTGTTTTTAATTTGAAGATTTGAATTTCATTTGACAGGTGTTGTAATGTCAACTGTGTAAATCTTTAGTCATATAGATCTCATTTCATGTCTGCTTTGCTCACTTAATGCTTAGAAACGAAGAACTTTTTAAATGAACAAATTCCAAGGATGAGAAGATATCCCTCAGGAGTTTCAAAGGAACATGAAATGTGTAATATTAACAGGAATTCTATAGGCAAAATTAATCATTACCATTCCTAAACACTCAAAAAATCAGTCATTGACTTACATGAGAGACTCAAATACGCAATGTTTTCCGAGAAGAGTCTTCAGCTATATTTTATATGCTTTCTATTTTTTAAGTTGCTATGGTGTGAATTTCCAAGTTTTCTCTGCCACAGGCTGAAACCTGATGTTTTATCTACTTTGAGTGGAAAAAGGTCTCACATGAATGCAAAGCTTGGATCTGAATTTTCAGAAATCCTTCAATTTTTGTAAGACTTGAGATATTATGTCGAGACTCGGCATCACTGAAACAGGTAAAAAGCCACTCTGAAAATTCACTGTGTATGACACACCTTGTGATAAGATCAGTAAGACTGCTTGAAAAAAACCTTTTACCAAGTGAAAGGCTTTTCTGTGCTGTGTTTTGATGAGTTTCCTAGGCTGGTATAATACTGAGAACATTTTAAGATTTTAGTAGCTGCATTGAAATATTTAAAAATATCCCTCATCTCTTTTATTGACCAAATGAATAACTGATCCATCAGGTTGGCATTAGGAAGCAGCACGGCATTTTCCTTCTCTGAATCAGAGATGGCTTGAGACATTCCTTTCCCAAATGACACTGGAAAACTTAAGAGTAGTTCCATAAAACATTTTCCAAAAGAGCGGTTTCGGCAAAGAAGAGCCCAAGAAATCATCCCTTAGGATCTTTACATCACACATAGGTGTTTCTACATCATGCGGGTTCTCTTACTGCTGTCTCACACATGGTTATTCAGGGGAATCTGCATGAGGGAGACAGCAGAAACCATGTTGTTATATAGTGCTGCGTCAGAGTAAGCAGTAACATCACTTGAGCTCTTTCTATAAGAGAAGAAATAAGAAACAGAGTATGTGAGGTACTACAGCAGAGTACTGCAAGACTGATGCTTGAAAAACTCATTTACTATGAAATGCATTGCACTTCCTTCATTAGATTGCAAGAACTGAGAATCTACAGTAATTATATGACATCTTCCTTATCACACAGTCACCACGTATTTATCTTCTTGACAATTTTCAGGGAACTGGTATTAGCTCTTCCTGTAAATTAGGAGATAGGACATAGATATTAGATCACCTCGGACAAGATTTCAAAAGAGTTGAGCCTGGGTCATCACCAGACCACACACTTCTTGCTCACTCAGCCAGGTGGAATTCACTTTTTGTTTCCATCTCACAACAGTCGAGCTCCTTATAATCACACTTTGATTTTAAACTGCACTTTTACTTCCTCTCAAAGAAGATATTAATGTTGTAGTAGGAGATTAATCTGCCTTTTATTTCTGTTGGGAAAGTAGCCTGACTTTTTAAACCTACCTGCTGTGATTTCTAAGTTGAAGACAAACACGAAAGGATTTTATTAAAACCAAACTGCATAGGTTTTTTTTGAAACACCCCTGCCTGGTATTTGCTTTCTGCACATAAAATCTGTTTTTCTTTTATCCCTCCAAAACAGTTTAATGAAACAGACCCTCAAGCCTTACTGTTTAGCAACTGGGCCTTTAAAAACAAATTTTGGGTAATATGAGTTTTTACAACACAGTTATATATTTATTTCTTGGATTACTGTGTTTAAGGGCTGTGAGGAGTTGAGGGGGGCTGACTGCATTTTCTAAACCACATGGGTTTTTTTGGCATTAGTGATGAAGCTGTTCAACGCCAGATAACTAAGGCTTATGAACAAAGCTACTTAATTTAAAAGTTCATGAACAGGTTACAGAAACACCGGTGGAGTGAGCAGGTTTCTTCTCCTTGCCTCTTCTAAACACATAAACACGTACTTTCATAACCATAGCTAACTCCAGTTGAGGGGCAAATATATCCCCGAGGAAAGCAAAATGCCTGTGCTCTTGCTTCTGCAGGCATGTTCAGTAAACCTGGACACAAGTTCTGTGGCAAGCCCTCACTTAATACTTAATTCTTTTTACAGGCAGCAGGTATTAAGAAAGTTGCTAGCAGCAGCTGTTCTGGGAAACACTGGCATGACTGTAATCCTCCCGGCTGAAATACTCCTAGGTATTTACTGATTCTCATTGTGCACAGCTGAGGAGACTCCAAGTCGCTGGAGCCAAACTAACCCTGGGGTCCCTGTGTTAGTAGCCAAATTTAAAAATGAAGAAAAATGCATGTTCAGGATCTGAATTTTAGGTTAAATAGGAAAAACACCCAGATCAAAACCTCTATTGTAGGGCACCCAGGAAGGTTTGGTTTAGCTCTTTGATCTTTTAAAAAACTTGGGTTGTTTTCTTTAAATTTAATTCAGCTTTTAATATGTAGTTTAAAATGTAATTCCAAACTGGAATTTTCTTATGCCTCAAAAAGATAAATTGATGTGTTTCTATCCTCCTCATTCTTTGTTTTAGTTGAAACTACATTTCAGATTCTGTTTCATAGTTTGGTAATGCTGGAGTTGTTTGGGTTTTTTTTAAATTTACTCTTAAGCAATTATAGAAATAAAATATATAATGAAAAGCATTATCCAGCACTGGAAAATCACTTTGGAAGAAAATATAATGATTAATGTTCTCAAAGAAAACACAAAAAAGGAACTAGTAAAAAGTCCTACTCCAAGATGAACAGAAATATAAAGAATATAGACTTTAGTAGGCAGATCAGCACCTCATAATAGACTAATCTAATAATCAGTCTGACTAAAGGCTTTGATTCCTTTGGTGAAAAGAAGGATATAAGAAAAATCTTCATGCTAAAGTTCTGGTTCACTGGCTTCTCTCAGACATTTAAGTCTTATATTACAGCCTCAACTTTTTTTTTTTTTAATTATTTTTATTACTAGACTGCTTTAGGTTCCTTATCTAGGGAACAGACTTTTATGGGTTGAGCAGACAGTGCACTAGCTGCTGAGGTTAAACTGCTTCACTTCTCATTTTAAATAAAATCACATAATCTCGATTAGAAAAAATTTATAATCTTTGCATGGGATGGACAAGGTGGACCTCAATATCTTCCATCCACAGGATAAGGAAGATGCCTGCATTTGTCTGTCTAACTTGGGAATGAACTTGAAGCAACTCTAATAGGAGCATAGAGATGGTTGACCTTCCAAAGACTGGATGGGATTTCAGGCAAGACTAGAGTGAACCCCTGCAATGTTAATTCATTTGTTTTGATGGAATCAGATCATACCAGGCCAAACTGCTGGATATGGAAATCATAGAGACATAGACACAATGAGGTCGTCAAGTAGCTTGTACAGAACACCCTCCCCTAGTGAAAACTATCCAGAGATTAACATTCCTTTTCAGGCTTCCCTGTTTATTCTTCAGCATTATGTGGAGTCTTTGAAAAAACATGAGAAATCAGTGCTTCCTTAGGCTTGTTGTGCTGTTGGATGTTCTCTCACCTGGTCATAGTTCTGCAGAGCAGACTGCTGAGGAAGAAATACTAAACTACAGAAGTTATCACTGTCACAGGCAGACTCTAAATATTTTGCCTTTCACAATGAGGAAAAAAAAAGCATAACCAATGCTTGGAAATTTTTATATTACTTCCTTATTTGCCTCACATTTTGTTTCCATTTTAATCCATCTTTCTACTGTCTGAGTATCAGACTTCGTGCACTGCACTGGTTGAGATTCTACCATTACATTGTGCACTGACAGTTTCCTCTCTTTCTCTTTGGATCACGTATGCCTTTACACAGCTCTACAATATTAGTAGTTCATAGTCATGCTGTGAGTTTCTAGCATACAGTCGTCTTTTCTTCTTTGTTCCTTTCAAGCACTCAACATCCAAACCCTCCAGCAGAAAGTTTTAGTATTGCTTAAATGAGTGTTCTCACTTTTCATAGTGCTGAATTTTCTCCCATTTTTCTCTCTCTTATAAAAGGCCATTCAATTTTTTCTTCATGCCACCACCAACTTTCATGATAGTGACAATGACTTCCAACCCTATCATGTCTTCTTTCATTAGAACACTCCTGGGTTACAGTGCCAAAATCATAATGAAAACATTACATGAAGTTAGTACATGTTTGGTCCTTGAGAAATTCCATTGTGACATTCATTTGATCCAAGGCTTCCCATTTAGATACAACTTGTTATCTCCCTTTTAAGCAATTCTTTAGCCAAGTTCCAGTTCCTGCATTAACTGTCTCCAGCCCAAGAAATTTCCACTGTGACTCAGTCCTGAATATTTACTGCACTCTAGAAATTTGACTGTGTTATTTACTGCATTTTCCTTACAAAATAAAATTGAAGTGTTTTTTCAAAAGGAGATTCAGCGTCTTAAATACAAGATGTTGTGGACAATCTATGTTTTTGTCGTAATTTCAATTGACTTTTTTGGATCTAGTTTTATTTTGATTTTATTTTATCTTTTCTTCAAAATTTTGTTTAAGTTTTGACTAATACTTTAAAGTGTATAATTGCCTTATCTGTAGTCTATTTTTTTATTTACCTTTTAATATACAACTACTACATTTTCTTTTTTCCCATCATACGTTAACACTCCAAGATGGCAAATGCATTAGAGATCCCTCGTATCAGAGGTGTTATTTTAGCAGGATTTTGCAATATTGTTTGTTTGGTTGTTTTTTTTCCAGAAATCTTTAATGCATATTAATCTTTCTATGTTCACTTCTCCTTCAGGTCAAGAATACCAAACACTGAATTTTGCTTCCATTTCACATGCTATTTCTTATTTCATTCTCACTTCCACTAGTCACTCTGCCTTTATGAACACTGTCATCGCTGAAACATAAAGATTCATAGAGTTTTGGTGCTGCACCTTTAAGGTTTAAGATTTTGCTATATCTTTTTTCCTTTTATTATTTTTTTTAAGTAGGCCTTACTCCATCCTTACATATTATGACCTCCATGACATAGCTTCTTCACTGATTGATTTTTTCCCTACTTTTTATAAACTGCATAACATTTTCTTTTTTAACATCTGTATAACATCTTCTACATCTTCTATAATGACCTTGCCACTTTTGAAATTTCTCTCTCACTCAGTTTCTTTTTCTAAAAACATCTGTTCACTGGAACAATTGGAACACACCAATAACATCAATAACTGTTTTCCAATCTGTATGGAAAATTGTTCTCATATATGTGCAGTATTAAAAATTATGGAATTATTTAGAACTGGACAGGACAGGACAAGACAGGACAGGATAGGATAGGATAGGATAGGATAGGATAGGATAGGATAGGATAGGATAGGATAGGATAGGACAGGACAGGACAGAGCACTGTCACTTGGAAGGGGCCTGCAATTATCATGTAACCCAACTGCCTGGCCACTTCGTGGCATATATTTATTTATATTTCACATGACTTCTATTCTAGACTGCTGTTTTAGAGTAAACATCTACAGAATATAACCAGACACATGTCACCAGTTCACTGAGGGAGGACATTCAACTAAAAGTCTTGAGCTCTGCTTCTGATTGGCAGCAGAGAATGACAGGAGTCCCAGGCAACTCATTTGTTTTAAGAAGGAAACAGTACCGCAATATTTTATGCCAAAACTTGAGTCCAAACAAACTCTTTTTGTGACTCAAACCTTAGCCTCTCCCATAAGCCTCCTGTGTATATTTTTACTGTTGTCATAGGACATCCCTGAATTTCAAAGCTTCATCTGATGTCAATAGGACTAAAATGACACTGCAGCTTGGCAAATCCAAAATATTACAGTTAACAAGTTTGAAGCTGAATGATTTCCAGTTATGAGAAACTGGAAATTGTGTGCTCAGCAGTAATACCAAAAAAGGTCATTAAGTCACAGTCAGCAGTGATTCAAATGATGGCAGAAATTAGATCTGGGTTTTGGTGAAAATGCAAAATGAGTGTAATGTTAGATTTAGAAGATAGTAGATATTCTATATTGTATTTTACAATACACTTTATAAAAAGCACTTGTGATCTTTTTACTTTGGTTTACACAGATGGAGCTCTGCTGATTTTACTACTGGATTACTTTTGACCATCCCTTCTCATGAATGCCCTGACCATATTAGTCTGCATAATTCTGATCAGATACATCACCTTCCTTACAAACATGTTATTGAAAATGACAGGGATATACAGCAATTGATTATCAGCAAACAGACATCCTTTTTTCACTGAAGTATCCTAAACTAGTTTCTTAGAAAATTTCTGATTCAGTTCTTTTGGTCCACTCAAAAAATCGATGCCTCAAATAAATAAAATTTTAGATTAGGGAGGCACTTTCCATGCCATGACAATACTGTATGTTTGATGTATTGTTTTATTTTATACTCACAATGACTCACATCTTGATCTGCTGTAGACAGTAGAGCTCATGCCTTCTTGTATTGAGCAATCAGGAGCTTCAACAAACTCCAGGCCATTTTAAATTGTCTGGAACTCATAGCTAGGTGAGCTGAACCCCATCTCATTTATGATTCTTATCGTTACTGTTGATGTGGAATAAAATGTGTTATAAATTCCCATTTTAGCAAAAAAAAACCAGAAAAGATTTGAGGGCATCACCCATCTTCACTGCCTTTCCACCATGTGTGTGGTGGTGGATATATATCATCTGGGTAGAACACATCACAGGAGCCAAAGAGAAGAACAGGTGATTTAACAAAATAAGTGCTGCAGTGAAAATAACTGAAAACAGTGATATCAATCCATTTTAAGGGCAACTGAATAGAGCTAATCAATTAAACCATGCAGAATACATAGTAGCCACTATAATAAGGCATCATACAAAGGCAGTACCAAGGCGACTTAGATACTCAAATATATTGAGTATCTCTTCAATAAATCTTTTCATAACCACATAGTAATTTCCTTGACTGGCATACACTGACATGGTTCAACTGAACTCTGTGGAACTTAACAGTTTTACAAGAGCTGACAGTTAATTCCTTACACGTCTTTTTTTTGCCCCAGTTCTGCTTACACTACTTAGATTTCTTTTAAATTTATTTTGGGTGGGGTCTACATCTTATAAGAGGATATTCCATGCAGCAGTTATCTTTTAAAATAAATCTTTCCACTCTAAAATTTTCGTTGGTTGAACATCTCCTTCCTCCTTTACAGTTACTCCTGGTGATCCCTGAATTATAACTGTAAGGTGGGGAGAGGACATTACTATTATTCTGGTTTACCTTCACAATATGTCATTTTTTTCAACATTTGCTCTGGACATTTGCACATGTGAGTGATTCTGCTGACTCCAGTACTCTATGGCAGCAAAAAGGCTTTCAGAAAACCAGTCCTCTATGAACAGTGAAAAATGCTTAAATGTACATCACAACCCCTACTCACTAGACTCAAATTTCTGAATGAGCAAGCTTGCAATTTAATGTGATGTCCCAGATTTCTGCATCTAACTTAGATAATTTTAGCTGACTACAATGACATATTGCATATTCTAATATGTGACATAACCCATCATTGTAGAAAATTTTTTTACATTTTTTCTCAATTCAAGCAGAGGATAGGGGAAAAATAGATTGATTTAAAATTATTGATTTATTTAATGTTTCACAGCACTCCTTTGTAACTTTATATATAAAGCTATTACTACAAATGGTGGGAAAATGTTAAAATAGTCAAAGATGGTGAAATTCCTCATGGTAACTTAGCTACTGTTTTTTATGAAGCTGTCAAATAAGTACTGAAAATTGCAAGATTTCAGTACTAACTTCATAGCTGAAATAATTCTGTGCTTTTTATTGTAACTCGAACACCTTTTGTATTTACTTAACTATCAAAAAAGAGGAATCTCTAAAATGCATTATGAGTAGCAATGTATAATTCTGTACTTTCACATAAAATTGCTTAAAACCTGCATTTAAAAAAGGAATGGATCTCATTCCCCAGTGTTTGAGGCTAGTAAGAAAACTGGTGAACTGTGAACTATGAAGTCTGATGAGATCTGCATACTTTGAACATTAAAGCTGTCACTGAATTTTTATATAGTGGTTTGCTTTAATCATTCTTAGC
Organism: Dromococcyx pavoninus; assembly: GCA_033558185.1. Taxonomy (NCBI): domain Eukaryota; kingdom Metazoa; phylum Chordata; class Aves; order Cuculiformes; family Neomorphidae; genus Dromococcyx; species Dromococcyx pavoninus. The sequence continues at coordinate 3,906,514 of JAUMJL010000063.1, read as the reverse complement.
AACTATGTTGTGGATCTCTTAACATGTTTTTAATTTGTAATGGTATTAAAAAAGCATTGTCATTTTTTGGAACCATGAAATGAAACATGAGAGTTACTGAATTTGTTTGTAGGCACATGGGAAAATTACATCATCACAAAAATCATTCTGTTGGGACAGAATAGTACAGACTTGGATTTTTTAACTAAAATAGGATAGACACTAAGTATTTTAGTAAAAGTCTGTTTTGTATTGGAGCTTCTACTGGAAGAAGAGCCTTGACAGTGTCAATTTGAATTTAAGTTTTATATGTGTTATTGGTATTGATACAGAAAAATCGCAAGTAAGCACTGGTATCCCATTGACAATTCTACATCCTCATATCAATCATTCTATCAGGAAAATATTTGTTCTTATTTCTCAGCCTGTGGAAATGGACTGCAGAATAACTCAGAGAAGTGCCCTAACTACATCATGAGTATTGTGTGCAACTACAAATCTTCCTACTGCATTTCCTACAATATATGGACTTTCTGATATAAGGGTGCTTTTTATGGTGTTTGTTTTTCATTTGTCTAATCCCTTTTTAGTTCTACTACAGTCTGCTACAGTATATTCCTCCATTTGACTCTGCACCGTATGAGCAGATGCTTCTCTGAGTTGTTGGTACTTCACACTGGTTATTTTTTTGATGGATACTGTTTCTCGCATCACATGAAAGAAGAAATATTCACTTTCAACATGCTGTGACCAGGAGTAACACAACTAAAATATATGATGTGCAGATGCACAGAAGAACTGCCAGCTTCAAAAGCAACTAGCAACAAATAGCAACATTACAGCCTACCTTTCTGTCAGCAACTTCAACCACAAATATTCTGTTCATTTTCTAGAAGCAGCAAGCTATTTTAAATCCTGTGCCATTGTTCATGAGCTCCACTTACATATTCCTTTACTCTGTCCATGTATTTTCTTTTCATAAAAAGTCTGTTCCTCTCCAGCACCATCACCCTGAAACGATCTGCCACATAACTGCCTAAATAGCTGAACCCCTTGGATCTTCTACACACTGAGAATGGGGTAAAATGAAAGATATATAAAACATCTGAAATGATTTTGAGTTTCTTGGCAGAGAATAGACAGGTAGAGGTTTTGCCAGTGACATCTGCCTGTTTCTAGGAATATGGACTAGATATTTCACTCACAAAGACCTACGCCAGCTGAGTCAGCACAGCAGACATGCCATTAATTTCTGTGAACACATACTCAGAATTGCTTCCAAATTGTCCCGCCTGACAAAGTATGAGCACTTAGTGATGCTGAGTAGTATTCACTCACAGCACATCTTCCCTGCCATTTTCATCCCTGCTGCAATTTTTCGATTGGTCACTGTCAGTGTCGAGGGCTACAGTGTCTTGGGAGTTTTGTGTGCCTGACAACAGCTCTCTTATTCCTTATCCTAGCATGCCTCACAGGTTACCTCTGGCAAATGTGTATGTATGTTGCTAGAGGTAAACATTAGCATTGCCTTTCCCTCAAAATGTTCAGTATGAATCTGTTGATAGGATCATTTTTTCTTTACATGTTTTCCAATATGTTTATGAATCTGTTGCTCAGGATACTTTGAAAACAGTAGCGTTTCTGATAGCAAAACAAAACATCATGTCATTATGAAACTTGAAAAGATGCCAGTTCATCATTAGGATAGTTACAAAATGTTTTAGATTGCATTTTTAGCCAATTTGATTGCTAATCTATTAACTAGGCTTCTTGATTTTTATTGCATATTCTTGTCAAGTAAGTGTAGAGAATTCCACATAGTTCCTTCCAGTACAAATGAAATGTTCTTCTTCTCTAGCAAAGGATTGAGAGTCAGTCTTTTTTGATAAATAAAGAACGTGACTGCTTATTGATGCTTACTTGCTACCTCAACTGTAAAGATGCTTATTCAGTATCCTTACTTAATGTCCTCTACTTAAGGGAGCTATGATAATTAGTATCTAATTTATAGGTAGTTATGTATCTAAATTTGGATATCTAGGCAAATTTAATTATTTTGTCTCTCAAAATGAGATTCATCTCATAGACTAAACTTAAATTTAAACATTTACATGCAGATGTCTTCTTGTGAAAATATGTGCTAAGGTTCTTACTGTAGCTGCAAATGCAGATGCATAATAGGGTTCCGCAGAGCACTGCGCTACATTTAAGAAACCGCGTTGAGTCCAGAGTGCAAACAAAATGCAAATTATCTTAGAATAGAAACCTATATTTACTTTTACAACACTAATAATTACAAACTTGTCAGTTCAAATGAGAAAGATTAGTAAGATTAGAAGGAAGCATGAAAAAAGCCAATTATAGCTTGTTTAAAGTATGGCAATAAAGTTTAAATGAACATGTTAGGGAATGAGCATTGTGTCCTATTATTTTCATCCTTTTTTTAGCATCTGAAAATACAAGTGTGCCAACATGATGGAGAACTGAGGTACAGCAACTCTTAGAGCATTTTTAAAACACTGAATAAAAGCATTGGTTTGAGTAAGTTAAAATATACTCTCTAATTTCTGCTTTGATAGATTATTTTGTAGTACTGTCAGACAACATTTTATTTACAGACTTCAAACATTTTGAGTGAAAAAAGTTAACTAAGATTTTTTTTTCCATAAAAAGGCTCAGCTACCTGTGCACAGTGTAGTATGTTGATTGTAGATGTGTGATACTGGAAAGGCAGTGGGCTCTGGACACATATAATCCTGGACATATATAATTCAAGGCCTTTGACACCATTCCTCATAGTAGACTCCTGGAGAAGCTGACAGCCCATGGCTTGGATAGGAGTGCTCTGTGTTGGGTTAGAAATTGGTTGGTTGGTCGAGCCCAGAGAATGATAGTGAACGTTGTCTCATCCAGTTGGCGGCCGGTCACTTGTGGTGTCACCCAGGGGTCGGTGTTGGGCCCGGTCCTGTTTAACATCTTTGTTGATGATCTGGATGAGGGGATTGAGTCCATCATTAGCAAGTTCACAGACGATACCAAGCTGGGAGGAAGTGTCAATCTGCTGGAGGGTAGGAGAGCCCTACAGAGGGACCTTGACAGACTGGAGAGATGGGCTGATTCCAATGGGATGAAGTCCAAGTGTCGGGTTCTACACTTTGGACACAACAATCCCATGCAGAACTATAGGCTGGGGACAGAATGGCTGGAGAGTAGTCAAAGAGACTTGGGAGTGATGGTGGACAGGAAACTCAACATGAGCCAGCAGTTTGCCGAAGTGGCCAAGAGAGCCAATGGTAACCTGGCCTGCATCAGGAATGGTGTGGTCAGCAGGACTAGAGAAGTTATCATCCCCTTATACTCGGCACTGGTCAGGTCGCACCTTGAGTACTGTGTCCAGTTCTGGGCCCCTCAGTTTAAGAGAGATGTTGAGATGCTGGAGTGTGTCCAGAGGAGAGCAACGAAGATGGTGAAGGGGCTGGAGCACAAGCCCTCTGAAGAGCAACTGAGGGAGCTGGGGTTGTTTAGCCTGGAGAAGAGAAGGCTCAGCGGAGACCTTATTGCTCTCTTTAACTGCCTAAAAGGAGGTTGTAGGCAGGCAGGGGTTGGTCTCTTCTCTCAGGCGACCAGTGACAGAAGAAGAGGACATGGTCTCAGGCTTCATCAGGGGAGATTTAGGTTTGATATTAGGAAAAAGTACTTCACTGAAAGGGTGATTTGCCAATGGAATGCACTGCCCAGGGAGGTGGTGGAGTCATCGTGCCTGGAGGTGTTTAAAACCAGATTGGATGAGGCACTTAGTGCCATGGTTTAAATGACAAGCGGGTCGCAGTGTTGGGTCATAGGCTGGACTAGATGATCTCAGAGGTCTTTTCCAACCTTGTGATACTGTAATCCTCCCCATGAAGGCTTTCAGGATGTAGTAGTCATAGTTACTGACTTAGTTAAGACGTTTCTTAAACAATAAATGTCTGAAATTATTTTGGCATTATATGGGGTCAGAGTTCAGAAAATAAACAATATGTTCTCTGTTTCTTTGCTTGTATGATGTAGATGTAGGCTGGAGAAGGCAGTTGAGGATAAAAACCAGTTCAGACTACCTAATAATGGTGAGTGAGCCAGTTCTTTCTGGGTTAGCACACCATGGGCCTTTGGACAGAAGATATTGTTTTTGGAAATGCTGCTGTAGAAATAGGTGGTGGTTGCACAGTGTCACAGTCTGTTTTGCACCTGGTGCCATCCACTCACAGCCTGCCCACATGCTGCAGAAAGACTTCTTCATTTAACAGCTTTATCTGCATTCTTACTTTATCTGATTGAAGGAGACATTTTTTACAGAACAAAGCTGTTAATTAGTTCTTGACAAGATTAATAGGAACTTGTTTTGACATAATAAGCTAATTCCATTACTCCTGAGGCTAAGGCAGTGCTAGAACAGAGGCTGGCAAAATTTATAGCTAAACATAGATTCAAAAGTACTCCATAAGAAAACCTGTTCTAGGAAAGTTTAATAAGCATGTGCATATGAAAGCTGTATGTACAAAGTGTGCTTTACAAGAACATATTGTGTGAAGGAAAAATGATTTTTAATAGGGTGTAAAGGAGTATAATATATTGAGTAGATGTTATTTTGCACAGACTTCTATGTTTCTTAGCTAAATTCCCATATTTATACATTTACATATTAGGTGTTAGAAAGAAAACAAGTTAGCTTTTCTGTGAAACTCTAAAATAAACACATGGCTAAGGCTGAAACTCTGCCTTCAAACCCCTGTATAAAACCATCATTTTCTTGCCTAGACTATTTGAATTGTTAGAATTTAACAGAAGGTATTTATACATAAAATTCGGCATGACTGGCGCTGCCCAGGGAGGTGGTGGAGTCGCCGACCCTGGAGGTGTTTAAGGGAAGACTGGATGAGGCACTGAGTGTCATGATTTAGATGATGGTTGGTGTTAGTGTTGGTGTTAGTGTTGGGATATAGGTTGGACTTGATGATCTCAGAGGTCCTTTCCAACCTTATGATACTGTGATACTGTGAAAATTCAGAAAGAGGAATAACTATCCTTACTTTTTAAAATATAAAAATAATTGTTTGGACTCATTTCAATGACTTTTGTCAAGTTCAACCACAACAAGTGCAAGGCAGGCCTTCATTTAGCACTTCCCCAAAACATTGCTTCTTCACTGGAGGACATGGGGACTTCAGAAGCATAGAATCATGGAAAGATTGGTTGGAAGAACCTTCAAAAGTCATCTAGTCCAACCCATCTGCCATTGACAGGAAAAACTTCCACTAGATGATTACTAAACACCCCATCCAACTTTACGTTGAACTGTAATAAGACATTACGTTCCAGTAATAAGACATCCACAACTTCTCTGGGCAACCTGTTTCAGTGTCTCACCACCCTCATGAGAAAAAAATGTCTTTCTTACGTCCAGTTTCCTCTTTTTAGTTTAAAACTGCAGCCTCTTTACAGTTCCCACTAAAAACTCTTTCTTATTATCCCCCTTTATATATTGAAAGCCCATAATAAGGTCTCCCCAGCCTTCTCTTATCCAGGCTGAACAACACCAACTCTCTCCACTTTTCTTTGCAGGAGAGGTGTTCTATTCTTATGATCATCTTCGTGGTCCTCTTCTGGAGCCACTGTAACAGGTCCATGTCTTTCTTTTACTGGGGACCCCAGAGCTGGATGCAGTACTCCAGATGGATTCTCATGAAAGAAGCATAAATGAGGTGTAAATTAAAGACAGAGAAAGTACTGATTCAGTATACATTTGCTGGATTAAATTTATATGACTTTAAAATATATACTGAGAAAAATAACCACTGACTAAGTTTTGATAGGTAAAAAATGTGTCTGTTACATTCTGTATCAAAAGAGTAAGTCATTAGGAATGTTTAAGTAATTAGGAATGTTTAAAAGTATCTCTGTCTTAAATGCATTTGTAAAGTGAACATTCTAGATTAATTTCTAAATCTAACCATCCATCAAAAGCCATACTTTATTTATTTTGCTATTCCATGATTTCTGCTTACTTGCTCATAGTGTCTGATAGACCATCTACTTCAAAACAGCTGCAAAAATGCTTTATATCTCTAAGGTGTTGCTATAAAAATTATTTAGATTCCTGAGGCATAGTTACCACTCTTGTAGTTACTTAAAAGCCATTCTCTATTAGACACTCAAAAGATATAAGATATCTTGAAAGCAATGTCAAAAAAGATAATGTCGTACTAGGAAAAGTACAGAGACAACTGATGATCATTGATTTTTGTATGAGAACTGTGTGAATGTCTTATTTGAGCTTATTCGTCACGAAAAACAGAAAACTGAAGGGGAGACGACCAGGTTGTGCAAAACGATGGGAAAAGGTGTACTGGGAGTGACTGCTGAAAAATTATCACGGCCCCTCAGTTTTGGGGTATCAAATACTTCAGCAAGGTGCATGCTCAAAAAATCAAAGGGAGGTGTCTATTAACATTATTAAAGAAGGGAAATCATGAAATGTTGCAGACAAAGTGTTCAAAAATCATAATTGACTAATTCATTAAAGAAAAGAATGATGGAAGGTTTCATCACATAAATACATGACTCTAATCTTGAGTAGGCAATTTTAGCTGTAAATCTGGTCTTTGTCATGGGATCTTCAAGACTTGCATAAAAGTAACAACTGATTGCCTATTTTCTCATGACTACTCCATATTGGAGACCAGATACTAATACAGAAGGGCCGTTGTTCCATTCCAGGACTATTGTTCTTAGGTACTAGGAAGTTCAATTTTTTTAAATTAGATATGATATTCAATTTATTAAATCATAAGGCATCTTCCCTTTCAGATAAGGTTTGAAGCATGGAACTTAAGCAGGAAAAAAGCCAAAAGTAGACTTGAAATTCTAACTCCCGGAAGCCATATGGTAGTTTAACCCAACCTATGAATTAAGTAAAACAAAACTAGTCTGGATGTGGGCTGCTTGGTAGACCAGATATGTCCTTGGGAACTAGCCTGAACAGATGGCCACTATACACTGATGCCAACAGAGGAAGCTGGCCACTTACAAAAGTTTCTTTCTGCCCTTCTTTCCAAGCTTGCTAGCGTGGTGTTTAGAGTTGAAGGGAGTAGGCCTTCTGAAATGTCCCGTTTTTTGCATCCCTGGAACAAATAGAATGCTCTGACCACTTGACTATAATAGCTTACGGGTTCAGTGCTCGATTATGAACAACCTCATCTAGTGCTTTAATCTCAGTGCTAGAATAGTGCATTTGGCTTAGAAGACAAGAACAAAAGAAAATGTCTTTAGACTGTAGAAATATGAAGTAACCACATATAATGTTTCTGAAGTAGAGCACATCTGTGAAGTTTCAAACTGATCTCTCACCAAAAAAAGAGGGTACTTTCTTGTACAAATGGTATTCACTTCTTTAACTTGAGGACAATTACCCCAGTCTTGACCTTATCCAACTGGATAGAAACTTTTCTATGTGATAAATATCACTTAATTTCAGATGTTAAACATTTCCCCGCTATTTTATGCAAACGCCATTTTTAACCAGATATATGAAACATGAATTCTTCAAAACTTTATATCAGAATGCTGAGACCAGATACTTCTATCATTAAATGGTTATAAGGAAGCATATTGAAAAAATGTGTGTTAGGGAAGTCCCTACAGTACTCAAAACAAAAAAGTTTGCCTGAAGTCAGTATTCACAGTTACAAAGAAGTGACAGTCTACCTCAGAAGGCCCTTTCAGTATCTAAATGCTGCATTAAGGATCCCAAGCTATCATTTAGGTGCCACTAACATTCATCAGACTCCCACCTAACCTTGTAGGTACCTTAAGTGCCTAATTTAACAAAATGAGGGGTTAGTCACAGGACTTTATAGCATCGTGACGCTTTTTCTGTTCTTAATGGACAGAAGGTAGCTCCTACAAGCCAACTCCAAACCAGCTGCATTAGGCTTCTGCTCTGAAATGCCCTGTAGGGCTGATCCTTTTTCTCAGCAGGGAACAGAAAATGGTATGGTGGACATCAGTCTCCCTCACATTATTCTTTGTGGTTATTCCACATAATTTCCTATGTGACATCTAAATTGAGAAACTCCAGAGAAGAAGAAGATTCCCAATCTGAGTGTAAATCTTAGCCTGTCCTAACTCCACATGAAAGTGGGGTTTAAGCACAACCCAGACATCTCCCAAATCTTGTTTACTGGGAAAAGATAACTGAGGTACAGACTAGCTGTCATCTATGATGAACTTTCAAGAGGTTTTTGAAACACTGCAGGTTCTTCCGTGGTGCAGAGCTAAAGGTCAGTTTAGGAGCAGCCCAGGACATTTGAATTTCTGTGGCAGGAAATGTCTATTTTGAGGATGTCCAGGAGCAAGATGCTAAACCCATGCCTTCATACTCCTGCATGACTTCATCCTCTTGCCTAGCCCACCTGCATGACCGGTATACTTGCTTACATAAATAAATACCATGTTGGCATCTCTCCACACAATATATTCTAGGTTGTAGATTTCCTTCTTCTGCCTGAAATTAAAACTCATTTTATATCAAAATTCTTTCAGTAGCAAATAGAATGTAGTTTTCTGCAGTATCCTGTTTATCTCTTAGTTAGAATTGGCCTTAAGATGAATGAAATCATGGACAAATTTGTGGTCACAACATTTCTTAAAGAAAATCTGTTACACCAAACTGAAGGATGTCTTTTCAATATTTCCTACAAAGTGGAAAAATGGAGAAAGTTTTTCTGAAATTATTTTTAAAAAAACCTAGGGTCTTTTTAATGTTCAATATTTTTTTTTTTCAGAAAAGAGAAAGTTTGCTGAAATTCTGAAACTGTTCTTTGAAATGGGAAAGGGAAAAACTAGCAGCCACATCTCCCCTTCCTCAGCAGTTCCCTAGTGCCAGAGCTATTCTCGCCACACTCAAACACCTTCTTAACCCTTTCTACTTCTCCATAGGAACGCTGCAATCCCAAACCTATAACTTCCAGGGTAGGTCTTCCTTTCCCCTGCCACTTTCAGAGTCCTCAGCATGAGATGTAAACTCTCTCTTTCTGCAGTACTAGGGTGGCCCAGCCAGTCTGTGGGCTGGCCCAACTGTGCCCATGAGCTGTGCAGACAGGGCGCTCAGCAGTGAGCTATCTATTGCTTAGCAGGGTACAGGGAGGCTGTTTAATGAGTATGAGCTGTTAATAAAATGTGGAGAAATGAACTGCACAGCTTGTTGTTCTCTTCTGTTTTCAAATACACCAAACTAGAGACAACTCAGCCTCTGCTGTTGCCAAGTGCAAATCTGAGCAGCATTCAGCATGGGCTCCAGAGAAGTACGGAACACCATAAACCTTAATTGCTTTGAAAATGAAAAATTTTTACTTACCTGTTTAACATACAGAACAAGCAAAAATCCATCCAAGAAATCGTCTAGGAAAATATTGCATAGGGTATTTCGTTCTCCACCTTGGCAGAAGACAATGGTGGAGATGACTTGCATATGAGAGCTGTTCAGTACATCTAGAAAAAGCTATGAAAAAGTTGTCAGCAGGTTTTCATCTGAAAAGGTTGTTCTAGGAACAGTTATATATTTAAACATAACTTGTTATGCTGTTTCCAACATGAGATACTTTGATCTAGAGAAATGAACATTTCATTTATCACTACATTAAAAAATAACCTTAGTAAACTGCTATGAGCTTTCATCTTGCATGTTAGTTTTGGCATGGCATTTCACACAATTTTGGAAGTAGTACATATGTAATAATGTAAAAAGTAATAATAAAAATGGAAAAAAAACCCTGGAAAAAGTATTCAGACCCTCAAAGTTCCATTCGTGTCCAGCAGTACCCTTCAACACACTTCGTACATAGTCACGTTTATAACTATACCTGAATATAGGCAGGTATATAGCTATACTTATAATAGTAAACAAGTCTTTTACCATTGATTTTCCTCTTCTTCGGGCTCGTTCTTGAAATTTAAAATCTTAAAGTGAATTTATCTTCTATCAGGTTTATGTCCCTCCCCCAAAAAATTATTGAAGGGTTTTATTCAATGAGGCATTAAATCCCGTATTTCTAGTGATATAAACAACTTATTTTATGTATTATTTTGTATATACAAAAGTTCCTGCTTCTATTTGCTCAATCTCCTAATTTTTAATAGCTTGCTTTGTCTTTTATCCCATCATTTTCCTATGATTTCTTTAAATTTATTTGATATACTTACTAACTTATGCTTCAGAGTAAAACCCCTTCACAGAGTTCTTTTCACACAGAGGAACTGCATGTCTTTTTATGTACTTAAATTTAGGAAATTCAAGAATTATGTTTCTTATACACTGAGATTGAGATATATAGAGTCTTTTCTTTTTCCCTTTCAGGGTAAAAAATAAACTTATCTCTTATTAGCAGTGAGCCAAAAACTTGTCTTGTTCTCTGCTCACACATAATGAATTTTTAAGGTTTTCAATAACAATCTTAATGAACAAGTCAGGGAATTACTTGGCTGTAGAAGTGACTGCAATTGGGTCACATAAAGGGTAAGACAATCTTGAAATTAGTGAAGCACTGAGGAAGGCTGTTTAGAATATTTCAAAATGTGTATTTTGAGATATTCAGGAAGCCTTTCAAATTTCAAACTCTAAAAAGAATTTCTCCCACTGGCTGAAAATTTACATCCACATATAATTTAATTTGCTTTGTATACATTTACACATGATATTATTCGGAATAAAAGACACATATTTGCTGGCCTTATCAACAAAAGTCTACTTGAATTTCTGCATTTTGGTAGTGCGCAAGAGGATAAATACGTGCAGAGTTTCTTTCACCATTTGAAGAATGGAAACTGACAGTGTAATTGTAACATGTATATCTATGAATAGTGCTTGGTGCAATTTCTTTAGGCAAGTAGATCAGTGACGTAGATGAGTGGCAATTGATAATGCCTGGTTGTGATGACAATAACAAGCACAGTGTGTATGTATCTCTTTCCCTTTCCTGGTTGCTGAGTCCGTGGATGACAGCCTATTACTGCTGCCTGTGATTGGAACTAAAGTGTGGGTTCATTTAAAAGCCATTTTTCAGACCCTGACATCCTTTTGTTTTTTCATATTCAAAATGAAAAAAGAATCCTCAGGCTATATTTAATTTAATATATTTTTCTGGCTTTAATTTTTATATAGTCCACATTATTATCATTCAGGACAGAGGGTTAACTGTCACAAAGTACTTATATGAGAAAACTTTTGTGTGTTACATATATTTTTATTCTATGTAGTGATATCTTTTTATGTTGCAATGGTCTACAGCAGAAATTTTGAGCCTTGTACACATGTAACTGCAGAAAAAATAAAATAATAACAGACAAAACCAAAATGACAGTGTGGTTTTATCTGTAAATCAGAAGTAATGAGATGCTTTTATATGAACAAGAAATACCTTGTAAACACAGCTGATTTTTCACAGTTGATTCTCTCTACTTACAGCTTGAAGAAGATCAGTGTAGAATGAAGATTCTTCGACTTCCAATTCATTAATGAGGATGAAGAGATAAAGGCTAAAATTATGCCAAAAAAGTTAAAATTTGTCAAGGCAAAAATGCTTCTGAAGTTCATGTTTTCATTTTTCCTGAAAAAAATCCCACAACCAACAAACCAACAACTCCCATCAAATCCCCTTTCATAGCAAAATGTTGACATCTTTAAGCTATTTCATGGCTTTCACATCATGTACCAAGCGGGGTCTACCTACAGCTAACACAAATTAGCCATTCTGTATTAAACCTGATCTCTTAAGTTATGGCTAGCAATGTAGAAGACTGAAATGTCTAATACACTCTAGATGCAATGGAAAAAAGAGTAATTTATATATATTTTTCTAAATAAATCATTCCACCACTTGGTTTCTCAGAAAAAAAGCACAGTGTAAGTGGTTGGATATTGTGCAATACACAACAGAGTTCATACTTTGAGTCCATTGCAATGTTTCAGCATATCTTCACTGAGGTCAGTGCTGCTGCAACAAATCACATCAACCAAGGATCTGCTTGCTATTGAACTGAACTGCAAATTTAATGTGTAACACACAGAGACAAAAAAATCGCACTACTTGTAATGAAGAAGAACAAAGGCTGGAGTCCCTAGTCAAAAAGCAATCCTGCAATCAACACATTTTACATGTATTATTGATTTCAATGGCTCACGATTCACTAGTCACTAAGCCATAACAGATATTTGTTTCCAAGTATTTTTCTTCTATATGCCAAATGCAGAAAATAACATAGCTTAAGGGTCGTGGAAGGGGCAAAGAGACATAATGAAACACAGAAATAGAGAAATCAGCAGAGCTACCAGGGAGACCAAAAATACAACAGGAAACCTCCCAGAAGTCTGTTGTTCATGTCAACAGAAAATTTTGACATAAAAAAAAAGAAAGAAAAATTGCAAATATTTTCCTTCTATTTCTTTAAATTAAAATGTATGTTTAATTTAATCAAATCTAAGAATCTACAGCACCCAACTAATGCATGCAGTAACCAAGGATGCATGCAAAATGATCTGCTAGAAAGTGAAACTCCGCTTAGAAAAATGCATATTATTTTTGAACGGTGCCCTCATTGAAAAATGGTAGAATTGAACCTTAAGTCTGCTTTCACACACTATCTTTCAAAACATATATGAGACCACAAATGAAAAATTTTAGTGCCATCGTGGGGTATCAGTTAAGAAAAATATGTGAGTTTTTGTAGTTTCCTTCACAAACTGGTTAGTTTCTGTCTGCCAAAAGTTTATCTGCTCTTTGAAAAACGTATGTAAAATGACAGTTGTAAATTCTATCACATTCTCTTGAGTGTTCACGGACAGGATGCTGCACTTTAAAGAAATACTGTGAGACTAAAAATTTAAGGTCAATAGGTCTGGTTGGCTGTAATGAAGTGGATTTTCTATGTTTAATTAAGTGGCTGATCCTGAGAGAATAATCATCTGCTGTTTCCACTAACCTGAAGATGTGACTACTCAAGACTTTCAGAGTCACTCCCTAAAAATTGAGCTCAGCAGCTGAAGAATCTATCCTGTGACTCATGGGACCTCAAATTTAGCCCACCACGTCTTCATCTCCCTTGTTTTACGGGGGGGGGAGTGAAATTGTGCTGGTTCTGAATATTTTCCCTAGAGGTTTCTATCTTACCTTAATTACTCTGCAGACTTCTTACCTGCCTACACAGCCCTTTGGGCTATGCAGAAATAACAGTGATATTCTGGGACTATGTTGCTCCTTGCTTAAAAAAATCTTGAGATCCCTTATTCCTCTGCTGCAGTGGTGTCTATGGTGAAAAAGTGCTATGTAGAGGTCTTGATACAAGGCAAACTTCTGCAGTAGCATTGAGGGAGGGCTCGTAGCACAGTGATTGCAAGGCATGAGTTCCTACCTTCATCTCTGCCAAGTTGCATGGTTCACGTGCTCCTTTCCACAACTGTGCCTTTCAGTTAATTTTCCTAGATTTGGTTTAGGCATTAGTGTATCGTATCCCCAGTATTACCTCCTTTTTTGCAATGGTGTGTTCTTCCATATTCCCTTCTTCCTCACCCTCTGTGCTACTTGACAGTTCACCTATTACAGCCCCTGGTATGAGGTAGGTCATTAAGATATAAAATTAAGAAAACAGCATAGCCTACACTGAAAAAATATAGAGTGCTAAAGATTGAATCTTTGTAATCGTTCTGTTTTCCTGGTGTTTCCCATGGATTAGGATGAAAATCTGGCTCTTTTGATCGCCTATAGATGAAAGTAAAATAAAAGATTCTATTCCCAGAGGGATCTTCCTTTGTTTTGTTTTTTTTTGTGTGTGTGTTTGGGTTTGCTTTGAAAGATTATTATTATGACTTCTAATTCTCTTTCTGTGTAGGGTTTGCAAAACCTCTCATTGTTCTATCCCAGAAATAAGGCTGACGTACACAAGCTGCTTCCCTTGGTGCTCAGGACTAGATTCTCATGGCCACATATGAAAGGAGTGAAACTAATGGGCATTATCCATTACGAAAATACTAGTTTGATGCATAGTTTGTATTTTGCCTTGTCAATTGTGTGGTATCACAAAACCAGGCTTAGATTTTTTTCAGTGAAATCCTGGCTAACTGTTTTGGAAAAGGAAGAATGTATATCTATATAGGCATTCACAGATATTCCATAAACACATGAGCACAGAAGCCATTTCTGCCGCAATCACCACAAAACCCAGGAGTACGTTGCTTCAGATCACTCCAACAACCACTTAGATCTGTGCCAAGTCTGTTTTCTTTTATATTTTAATTCTGGATTCAATAAACAAAAAGAAAAGACCATCAAACAAACAGAGGACATGTAATTTACAATTAGAACATGTAAGTGCTGTTTCATAAAAATATGGATACGCATACGTCTCTGGGCAGAACTGAAAGAACCACAAGTTTTGACAACTTGCACCTGCAATATGAACTTGCTGGAATTTTAGAAAAGTAAAATACTACATTACATGTAAGCAAAGTGCGTATTCCTTAGCTATGGTCCTCTTTTGAAACCTAACTTCTGAACAATGTTGCCAAAAGAAACAGCTTTTGTGCTTTTAGACAGCCAGCATCTTATAAAACCAGGCAGATGTATGATGTTACGTGTAAGGGATGAATAAAAATATCAAAGATCTGGAGTTCCAAGCAGGCTCTGCAGGCCAAGAAAACTCTATTAAATTTCTCCCCATAGAAAATAAAAGCAAATAACCTTGAGACCAACCTGAGCATTTAGTCTTGCTCCAGAAGCTAAAGGGCTTGTTAATGTTCCTGAGGCAGAATGATTCCTCATTTTGCAGTGAGTTTTCCTAAGATTTTTGAAGTGTGTTTCTGCACTGGGTTTGTTCAGTGATGATAAGGGTATGAGCCTATGCTTTATGAAAGTTTTATGTTGAATGGATATCTTTATCTTTATTGTTATTTGAGACTGACAGCATTCAGAGCCATACTCTTGAACTTTTGGGAAGCCTTTTAAAATCAATGGAGAAAACTAATTCACAGATTAAAGCCAGAAGAAAGATTTTGATAACTCAAACTGACCACCTTCATAATTTAAATTATAGAAATGTATGCAAAAAAGAACTACATTTGAATTAGCACCTAATAATTCAGCTGTATGAATGTAATTCCTCAGTGATGTCTAGAGTTACGACATTGTACAGCTTAAATAAAAGATATATTCTCTAATTTATGCAAATGAAGAAATTGAACCCAACATTAATCAACAAAGGCACACACTGCTTTTAAACTTTCTCATGTCAGTAAAATATGCAGGTGGAAATTTCCTCTCTGTTCTTCAAAGCAGTTGCCAGTTCAATCTGCTTTCACTTATGCGTATGTAAAACATAAATTTTGATACCATAACTAAAGACTTCAGAAAGAGTTAGATGTATTTATCAGATGTTATACAAATGCACAGGCAAATTAATTCTTTTCTTAGGCTACACCTGATTTTAATCAGAAACTAGCAACTGACAATCAAAAATGATAAGAAGAATGGTAGTATACATAAAAAGGTCACCTGTGGGTTAGTTATAAGTAAGAGTTATCTAACCTGATTTTACATATCTCAAGATATCTGACAATGAACTAGTCATGATAGGTTGCCTTTATGGGGCCCCTCCAAAGAAGTCATCTGACCTCTCTTGAACAGGATCATGTATTCTTTGGAGGTACTTATTTCCCTTCTTGGACTAATTGACAGTCTCAGGTGAGTGGATCATAATTAATGCCTTATATGTGGCTCGCATCTGCATGGTCGAGCTTTCTGCCTGGCCAAGGAGTGTCCCAAAGAGAGGAAAAGAATAAAAGAGGTCATAAACTGGATAATAGAAAATGCATGTGACGCCAAGCTGAGTGCGGCAGTGGTCACACCAGAAGGATGGGATCATCCAGAAGGACCTGCACAAGCTGGAGAAGTGGGCCTGTATGTACCTCATGAGGTTCAATATGGCCAGATGCAAGGTCCTACACTTGGGTTGGGACAATCTGCAGTTTCAATACAGGATGGGTGACCATGTGATTGAGAGCAGTCCTGGGGAGAAGGACCTGGGGGTACTGGTTGATGAGAAGCTTGACTAGTACCAGCAATGCATGCTCCCAGCCCAGAAGGCCAACCATGTCCTGGGCTGCATCAAAAGAAGCGTTGCCAACTGGTTGAGGGAGGTAGTTTTCCCTCTCTACTCTGCTCTCCTGAGATCCCACCTGGTGTATAGTGTCCAGTTCTGGAATCCCCAACATCAGAAGGATATGGAACTGTTGGAAAGGTTCCAGAGGAGGGCTATGAAGATGATCAGAGGGCTGGAGCACCTCTGCTATGAGGACAGGCTGAGAGAGTTGGGATTGTTCAGCCTGGAGAAGAGAAGGTCCTGAGCAGACCTCAAAGCAGCTTTCCAGTAACTGCAGGGGGCTACAGAAAAGATGGGGAGGGACTTTTTACAAGGGCAAGTAGTGACAGAACAAGTGGGAACGGTTTTAAACTGGATGGGGGAAGATTTAGATTAAACATTAGGAAGAAATTCTCGACAATGAGGGTGGTGAGACACTGCCACAGGTTGTTCAGGAAAGTTGTGGATACCCTCTCCCTGGAAGTGTACGAAGCCAGGCTGGGTGGGGTCTTGAGCAGCCTGGTTTAGTGGGAGGTGTCCCTGCCCATGGTAGGGGACTTGGAACTGGATGATCTTTAAGGTTCCTTCCAACCCAAACCATTCTATGATTCTATGATTCTATGATTCTATGATTTTATGAAATTAAGAAATAGAAGTGTACTTTCACTAGCACTTTTTTAAAATGTCTTATTTAATGAGAATACTCCTTTATTTTATTTGTTGTTCTCCTGTAGAAAAGGGTCTAATACAGAGTTCTAATACAGTTCTGGCAGTAGTCCTCACTGTTACAACATACAGTTTGGAAGAATGTAAGAAGTTGGATCAGTCATGTCCATCTGTACCATAAGTTAAAGCTTGCATATACATTTCAACAATTTATGACCTTGCAGATGCTTCTATTGTGAACAACCACTTCATTAGTTTCCCCTCATTCTTTTTTTTTGTGTTTTATTATTTTCTAGTGAAGCTTAGATTTTTAATCGTGCCTTTTTTGTCTTCCTCGACAAGTAGCATCACAAAGAACACTATATGGTTCTTTGATCCCTTTTGACGTTCCAATATAGGATAGATGTAAATACTCCTAGGTAAACTCAAAAGTTACCGTTTTTTTTTAGTACTGCTAAGATATAATCTGGAACTCCCGAACATTCACCTGTATCTGCTCTGTTTCTTGGTTTGGCCAACAATACATTCATGTCTGTTAAATGGCCTACAGGTCCTCATGTATTCAGAGACCTTAACATGCCAAAATAGTTTGCTGTTGTACCTTTGCCTTCCAAAAGTTAGGATGATGAACCATACTGCTACAATGGGGTTCGCTCTAACATGACTTTAAAAATCAGTCATCTTGATTATAATCATGGTTATTAGCCATTGGAACAATTTCTCAAGATATTTATCTTCCTTCTAGTTACTTAGCTCACGACTGGTATTTTTTTTGTTACATATCTGTTCTAGTTCAGCCTGAGGTTGAAGGTTGAGCGCAGAAGTCATTCCCTGAAATTCCTGATTTAGGTCAGAGAGAAGAGTTAAAATTGTAGTTTTGGCCTTAAAGTATTTCTCTATATAAACTAAGTCTTCTTATCTGACTGACACTAATGTGTAGCTGTTAAATAGCTTAGACTATATTAATTAATGAATTAAATAATTTAATTAAATTATTTAAATAAATAACAATAAATTAAGGAAATAGGTCTGTGGGTATTCATGAGAAGACAGTAATTAAGCTTAATTTCTATTTTTCCCACTGAAAAACTAATCAATATTTAACCAGAGAAAAATAAAGCTGATAGTTTTTCTATGCTGAACAAAACTGTAGACACAGAGCTTTCCACATACAAATACACTTAGTGTTCAACCCTGTTTTTAAAAGCATTCACTCATTGAAGTATCTTCTCTATGGCCTCAGGATCTGCTCTCACTGCAATCAAAGATAAAAGCCCTCATTTTCTGAAAGGAGAAATTTTGAAACAGAAAATGTTAAGACCGAGCTAATAAGACTGATCTATACACTGCATTTCACTGCACATATGAAGTTTGCTAGAACAGAAGATACATACACAAACCACAGTATCAAATGCTGACACTTGAATGCACTGGGATCCTTCAAAGTTAGAATCTTCTCAGCTGATGGAGCCACTGAATATATAAGCATTTTATATAGAGGCACATGGTTTCAATGATGGTAAACTTACTAGTTTGTTTTTATTTTTTTTGTCTTTTGAATTTTTTAAGCCATAGCCCTGAAGACTGAATGGCAGCCAAGCACAGCCACATCTAGAAATGCTGCCGATGTAAACTGAATTAAATCCAGTATAAAACTGAATAAATGGTTTATACTGAAAGGAGAAACAAATAAAATTAATTAAAAATCTGCTTGTTTAGTTTGAATAAACTGTCTTTCTCTCAGACTCTGACAGCAATTTTGTTCAACAAGAAACACCAACATGTGGTCACTCTGTTTCCAGGTTATAATGCTGAGATGAATAGCACCTTTCATAACATAGTCCTCAATAACCTCTGGACTTGATCCTGAAAACACTTTGTGTATAATTATGTTGGCTTCGGTTGTACTACTTCAGGGTGGGTTTCACTCACTTAACATTAGACTTTTAGAAGTAGACATGCAGGCTCCCTCTGCAGTAAAAGGAGAGATACCAAAAGCAATAATAAAGAAGTTATGTTGCTTACCTGAAGTATTTTTTTTTTAAATGATAGGATGCATCATCACAGAAGGAGATTATCATCAATCTCTATTGACTGCATAAGGAGCCTCTACGATTAGAAACCTAGGTTACAGGAAGTAAGTGTATTTGAGTATTTGAGTGCATACATTTTTGATGAGCAAAGTCTGTACACTAGACTGATACCTCCTTTAGCTAGAAAGTTGGTAGTCTAAAGGCTGTAGAGATGCCATAGTACAATCAAACCTGGATGATGTTATGATGTAAATGGGAGTAATATGCATAACATGGACCAGAACCACAGTAATGGGATGAGTGGACTACAGTCCCCACAGAAAACACTTCATTTACCATAAATCTACACCTGATCATGTGGGCAATAGTAAGTTGTGCTCCTGTAAAAAAATGCCATTGAATTGTGAGGCAAAAGAAGACAAGAAAATAGTACTAGTGTCTTCCCAACAACTCCCCACAAAATAAATGCCTGATTAAAAATATAACTCACTGTGGGCTGTAGAGATACTCAAAAGATGATGATGTGTGCTGCAGGGATTTTACTAAGCTTTTGGGATTTGGCTTTCATTCACTGGGATTTAGATGTCTCACTAATCTCTTTTGGCTACGCTAGTTTCCCTGTATAGAGAAACACAGATATAAACCTTTCCCTCCATAGCTCTTAAAATCCACAACTTCCATGAATGTATGCCTGTCTGCATTAGGAACTATGGGGTGATCTTCAAGTTAAGAGTCCACTTCCTTTAGAGCTGTTGCACAGGTTCAACATGAAAGAGTTTAAACAGAATACTAACACAGAGCAGAGTGAATGTGTAAACAAACTATACCAAGTTACTATTTTGAACCCCTGACAACCTGTTAACTGCCATCTTCCAGAAAAATTTTGTACTGACTTGGCCAGTAGTATATTATCGTAAACTACTAATAACAATATGTTCTCACTCATGAAGCTGTAACACACTTAATGTTTACACTTCAAGGGAGACAGTCTTTTAATATAATCAAAATAGCTATTTATTTAGGACAGTGAACATGAGCCCATATAATGCATGCTGTAAATCATTAAGACATGTGGTTCCACACTCTTTTGTCTGCAAAGTGACCACCTAGAGCTAAGGTTTGCCCTAAATTAGGTAAGAAACAAAAACATTCAAGAATAAATAATAAATAGGGTGTGTGTTGGACAAAGCTATCTTTTAGAGCCAGATAGATCATTTCTATCTATGGAACTATTGCTTGGATGTTTGTCTTTTGTTGGCCACAAGTACATACTTTCACTAGAAAAAAAGTGACTTTCGAGCATTCATAAAAATTTGTTCTTGCTAAGGATAAACAGAACCAAATACCCTAAGTTCTAAGATAAGAAAATACATGGAACCATTTCTTGTAATAACACTCATGTTTTATTAAAATGAGGGATTATTTTTACTATTGCTACAGCCACTGCTGAGGGGATCTGGGGTTCTCTGGACACAGTTCAGAACTGATTTTATTCTTATCCTGCCTCACTTGGTTCTGAAGGCAATAAATCAGTACAGCAGTTGTCATTCAGTGAGAGCAAGATAATGCTTTAAACCAAATAGATTAACCACTGGTTTTACTGGAACTAGAAATCGGAGGTAGAAATGTCCTTCTTTGGAAGTACAGAAGTATAATTTTTACGAAGCAGGAAAACAAGTTTGAGTTACTTTTTCAGGGAAATGAATTCTTCTCTGACTCATAAAATACATAAAACTGTGGGCTCTTAGGGGTTGCTTTTCTTTCCTATGCAGGACAGATATGGAAATTCAAAAAACTTTTTTCTTGTCACACCATTTATTTTGTAGAAACTGAACTTGCATCCCAACCATGATCTGTAGAAAAATGTCTTTGTTCTTCTCGCCATATTTGGGCCAAATACCACATGCATTGTGAACCAAAGCTTGGCCTTAAGTCAGTGGAAACTGTAGGTACTTCATGAGGTGGTTTGAGTCTTCAGAGGATAGGGGCTGAATGACAAGAAGGTACTTGGACTGTTGTTATTGTGCGCCTGACCCTGTGCTGTGCTGAATAAAGTTAAATGCTGTGAATTGCAAAGGAGTTTGAACACGTTCAGTAATTCAAGATCAGATCCTTTATGACTAAGATGTGATAATTAGACAGAAATTTGGCAGCAAGACAAAGATGGGTACTCTACTTTTACCTAAGGTAGAAACGAAGTGTAACCTACTCTTATTTTGTAGCCTCGGGGGCTATAAATGCCCTTCTTCATGCACTCATGACACCCTGTAGGATTTCTTCCAATGCAATCTACAGTGCATGCTGAGCTTCTTCACAAACTAGTAGAATGAAAGAGCCTACTAGTACAATGAAAGAGCCTTGATCTCTACTTTCTGCTCTGACTCCTTCTTGTTCTCAGTTCTTTAGATTAGGTAGAACACGGGATGATCAGGTGAAAAATAAAATTAAAGGGCCCACGGAAACCCTTGTCAGTAAGGTTTGCAGGTTCAATCAGTGTTTGCAAATTTACATTCCTCAGACACAGTGTGAGGTAGGAATAAGGACACAATATGGATGCCTGGTTCTCTGTGATGACCTGCATATATTTGCCCTAAAGGAAAAAAACTCACAACAACAGCAATAACAAAAAAACAACAACAAAAATCCCCACCCTAACCAAGCAGCTAGTTAAGAAGAAATACTATGATGAATAAATCAGATTACAACTGCAATCTCAATGTTTTCTACAAGCTATATTATGAAGAAAAGTAGCAAATCTTGACCCTGGCTTTAAAGCTTGTTGGAGTGGGAAAAGATACAAAATCAGTGTACACTACTGGGCAGGTACTGCGTTATGATTATAGACACTGGAGCCAAAACGATTGCCCTGTTCTCAGATTGGTAGGAGAGGGAATGAGCAGAGGAGTTCCTTGTTTTATTCTGAAGACCCCCAAAGGTCAGACAAGACAAAAATCTGAGCTATAGAAAGAGCAAAAAATAAAAGAGCGTTTAACTCCTGATGGACTGTAATGGGGAGATTAAATACCTCACTGATACTATTCTGTTTCATACTTATTCTCTTTGAAATACCTGACTTTTAGTCACTCTGTGACATATATATATCCTCTGTATAGTGTCCCATCAATCAGTGCATGTCCCATTAGTGTTGCTGGAAATGCATCAGTTGTCTTCAGAGAATATTGATCCAGATTCTTGGAGAATGATGGAATCTGAATTTGACTGTATTGCAAGCGTGGGACCCAGTCTGCCAAAATGCTTGTACAGTAGCTGTAGATGATTAGTGACCCAGTCCTTCCCATGGAAGAACATTTTATGCCCGAGTCACAAATACAGGCACTTGAGATTGATTGGATGAAATTGTTTTGCTCCTAAATGATTGCTCCCACCTCATCCTTCCAAAGGCTTCCCCACTTGTGAGTGAGGCACTGAACTGCACATGCAGCAGCTCCTTTGCTGCTCCAGTTCACAATCCAGCAGATGAAAAGGTCTTATTTAACTTGGCAGGTACAGAAGTTGCTCCATGTTTGCCACTTTCACGTCTGCTGCTAGGAGCAGAGGCAGGGATAGATGTTTGGCAATAATAACTGCTAGACTTCAAGCCATTCAGGTTTGTAAGTCAACACCCAGTTTCTCGGTTTTGTCAGTAGAAAGCTGAGGATCCTTTGAAAATTTTCAGTGTTGAACATGAGTTACAGCAACTTCTCATGAAAGACTTTAAAGAAACTGAATGCATAGTTGTTCAATTAGAAGAGATTCACTAGGCACCACTTAGCTTTACATTTGGAAAACAGTCTCTCTGCTTAAGCAATTTAAGTAACAGCATTGGATTGCACAGTGCTGTAGGCATTTCTGTCACTACTTACAGAAGGAATAATAGAGCTCAACATAAAGATAAATGCCTACAGTGTGGCAGCATGTTGCTGTCTCATGTTTTTCCTGCAGCCTTTACTGAGAGACTATCTATCTGCTTTGACATATTATCTCAGATAAAAATAGTTCTTTCTGAAATATGACAGTTTGGCATTACAGTATCTGGACAGTGTTCGGCCTTAAGATCAAGCAGAAAGGGAAGAGAATAGAAAGGAAGAAACCCAGCTTACCTCTTTCTAATTTTAATCATTTGCTAAACATCTAATTCATTACTTAATTCATGCTTGTATTATTGTTTGATGATAAAAGAAAAATGCAAATATCTGAAATTCAACTTCTGCCCTTTTAAGAGCCACTCAGCCTTAGAAGAAATCTGAACAGTTGCCCAGGGCACTGGGTGTGGAATTTGGTCTGAGAAAAGCCTCAAATTAGCTATAAAAGACAAAAAGGGAGAAAAAAAATTTCATGTTCATGTTTGTAAGAACCTATTGAATACTTCTTCCATCCAATAGTCAGCATCCTTTCTGCAGGAAAAATTATGTCCTCGGCATTGGCATCATTCTAATCATAGAATGATATAATATGAGGTTGAAAAGGACCTCAGGGATCATCTGGTCTAACCTTTCTTCGCAAAAGCACAATCTAGACAAGATGGCCAGCACCGTGGTCAGCTGAATCTTAAAAGTGTCTAATGTTGGGGAATACACCATTTCCCTGGGAAGATTATTCCAATGGCTGATTGTTTTCACTGTGAAAAATTTTGTTAAAATTAGAATAAATAATAAAATAAAGAATAAAATTAGAATTTTGTAAAATTAGAATATCCTGGTTAGTAAGTTGTACCCATTATGCCCTGTCTTTTCCATGTGACTCCTTGTAAAAAGGGAGTTTCTATCTTCTTTGTAGCCATGCTTTAAATACCTGAACATGGTGATAAGATCTCCCCCAAGCCTTCTTTTCTCAAGGCTGAATAAACCCAGTTCTCTCAGCCTTTCCTCATATGGCAGACTTCCCACATCATCTTTGTGGCCCTTCTCTGGACCCTCTCAAGCCTGTCTGCATTTTTTTTTTTTTGTAAAGCGGGTGCTACAACTTATACCAGTATTCCAGATATGACCTGAGAAGTGTTGAGTATCACCATATCTTCAAAACATTGAGAGGAACATTTGCCTCCTAGCAAAACTTTGGACAATTTCTGTAAATTTGGCAGAAATTCCTATAACTTCTGAGGCACTTTGAACAAACTGTAAGAGGCAAAAGTCCCGACCTGAACGGTCACTAAAAGAGGTAGCATTAATGCAGATACTGAGATAGATAAAATTCCTTCTCATGTCTTCTAGTAAAGTTGTACTTATCTACTCTGGGATTTTCTGAACAGTGGTTTAAAACACAACGCCAAGGAATGCATCAACTGATCATTTAAAATGATACTGTGCAGATGGTGAATGTATCCTCAGACTTTGTCTAGGGTATGGCCTTGTGTAACCTTGTTTTACAGCTTTGGTAACAAGGAATAAGAAATCATGTCCATTCTCCACTCCCTCCACAGAAATTTTATGAGCTTTCCCATTTTTCATTCAGCAAACAGCCACAAGAGGGCGTCTTTTTCTTGGTTTCTTGCACTTCAATAAATGATGAGTTTAATTATTTCACAAATTCATGTGTATAGTTCTTTAAAGATGAACCTTCTGCTATTTATTCCACCAAAAATATGTGATCTCATGATTTTCAAGAAGAGAAATTATCTACTAAAATAAAACGATTTCCAAACCAATTATTTTTACATTTCACAGAGACTGCAGACTGGTTCCACGAACGAAAAAAGGGACGTTCATATTTATTTGTTTTTCACAGAAGTCTGAAACATCCCCAGTATATGAAACAAGCAGTTCTTTTCAGTATAGATTATTTTTACCAGTATTCATGTGTTCAGAATATATCAAAGCTCAATTCTGTAGTTCCGATGAATGCCTAAAGAAAGAAAAGGGATTTTTCTTTCAACAACCTGCTCCTCATTTTCTCTTTCTTGCGCTTCTGGTACAGAATGAGGTTACCAGCAGAGCGGCTGTGATGTTCGGTGAGCATCTGAGAACAAGGTAAAATGCAAGAATCATTTTACAATTAAAACACCAACTGAGCTGTAATCTGTGTTATACAGATCAGAGTGATGTTTTTATTATAAAGAGTCATCCAGGGACTAAAGCAATGGAAAGTCTTTTTGATAATGAAATGAATGTGGAAAATCAGGCATAAAATCCCATTTTGAAGCCCTTAAAACACCAGAAGTCAATGGCTTCTATGAAACAAACTGTCTTCAAATTCCTCCATTTATGTGGTGGAAATACAAGACATATAATACAAGTAGAGTCTGTGTATCTGTGTGTGCAGTTTATAAAAACATCATCACTTGGTGTTGTAGCAACAAGCTGTTTTAAAAACTTCCATTAAAAAAGATGGCTTCTGGTGAACTTAGGAAAAAACACATATTGGATCCTATCCTGTACGTCTGGACCACCCATCTGACTTCTACATGAATGGCAGGTGATGATGAAGTTCTGCTGAGGTGGGTAACATGGTGGAAACTCCAATATATTTCTCTGGACTTCTTTGGTTCTGCTGTTATTTCACAGGAGCAACAGTCAGGGTCTGTTCCACACCTGACTCACCGCTGAAAACTTTCAATCTGAGCTCTTCACTAACGCAAGAAGGTTTTGAAAGAGCCCTAGTGTGTCTTGTCTGGAAGTGTCTGATATTATCTGTGCCATGTGTTCAATGGCTCTCAGCCTGCGGGCAGAAAGGCTCTTCCTTGGGCAGCCACAGAAGGAAATATGTTGGAGAGAAGGGCTTGGTGTGGGAGTGGGTTGGTCCAGGAGAGAAATCCTCTCTTAGGAAGTGGTCTGCAGCATGCAAAAGCTGGAGAACCACTGATGTAACATTCCACGAGCAAACCAAATAAATGTGAATGCAGATGTGTGCCTGGCAGCTACAGTTTTGCACATAGGCTACTCTGACATGTGCACCAACTCCTAGAACTGCACCACTGCCCAGCTGCTTTCTCCTTATCAGTAAGTGTACCGAGCTGACTACTTCTCACTCCCAGTCTACCAGCCAGTGACCTGCAGTTCAGCCCCAGTGGGTATGCGTCACGGGAATAATGTAAGTGGACCTGAAGCTGCTCTAGACGTTACGATCTGGTTCAGCACCTGTGCAGGGTGATCACAATATTAGGTCGGGATGCCCCTGTGCAAGCTCACAGGTGTGTGATCCAGCAGCGCTGGAGAGCTCTGTGGTCCAGGGTCCTTCAGTGCTCAGTCTCAGCAGAGCGGAGGTATTACTGCCACAGCCTGAGTGTGTGTTTGTGTGTCTGCATGTGCACCCCGCTACTTTTCAGAGTTAATGTTTCCTGCTGGCCGAAGCTGTGACCTGCGCCGGGAGCAGCAGCAGTGGGTGTGTGTCTGAGTTGGCTCTCATTCACTCACACACACACACACACACACACACACGAAACAGCCCATTTGCTGGAGGGTGTACATGTGCGTGCGAGGGAGTGGAAAGGGGTGGCGGGGATGGAGGAAGGGAAGCCAGGGGAAAGTCTGACACTCCGCTCAGAAGGAGCGAGACCCTCTGCCGCCGCTGCCGCCGGGGAGGAGCCCTCCTCTTTTGCAACGCCTCCAAAAACCCAGCCATCGGTCCCAGACCCGCACCGGTTTCGCCCCGCACCTCGCCGCCGCTCCGGCTCCCCGGCAGGTACCAAGCAGCCTCCGCGACTTTGCGCCGTTCCGCTGGGCGCTGGAGCACTTTTTTTCCGCCGTCGCGCAGAAGGGGTGGAAGGGGAGGGTTGTGGAAAAGTGCCTGGGGTTTCCCCGTGCTTGTCCCGGACCCTGCGCTCGCCTCTGCCCCGACAGCCTCCGGCGCTGCCGCGGAGCGGGTGACCTGGCGGCAGTCTCCGTGACACCTGCCTTGCTGTCATCAAGGTGGGGAGGTGCTCTGGCTTGGGAAGATCGCTCTGCTCTGCCCTGGGGACGCAGGAGAGGTGGGTTTTGAAAGTCAGGGGCGAGAAGAAGAAGTTGAAGGCTGGGGAGGTGGGAGAGCTGGGAGTTTAGGGAGAGGTGATTCATTCCCTCAGCCCCGACACCTCTGTACCTGCTTCTGCATTGTATAAGTCTGTCGGGGCGATGGGAAGGGCAGCCTGGGCATAATCAGCCCATGTTGATCAGCAAAACTGTTGCGCGCTGGAGCGGTGGCAAAATTCCTTCCTTTCCATGTAGTCCTCCAGCATTGCCATGAGCTGAACGTGTGCATCACTAGGAGCTGCAGAGCACCTGGTTGGCCTGAGGTGTTCACTGAAAGGAGATTATTTCTCTTCTTACACTGACAACCTCTGCTCTACTTTGTGCAATAACACAGATGCTGGAAAAGCTCCTTGTTTTGCAGTGAATATACATATATATGCATATATATATGCAATGAAAGTTGTTGCTTCTAGAAAGGAAACATTCCTGAGAGGGTTAGGTAATTGGTGACTGTATAGTGAAGAGGCACAAAGCAGTCACCTATGTTTCCTTTAAAAAAGCTTCACTTTGATTTAAAATGGGAAAACTTGTCCAAAAATAATAGAGATTAATGGGGCAGTCTGACCATAAGCACAGAGCACTTTGCTGACATAGCAGCAGATAAACTCTTCTGTGGCTCTGACAGAGGCCATGAAGATGCAGGCAAGAACTTTTGCAAGAATTTGAGCATGTCACTTTTTCTTCTTTTACTGCCTGCTTGCAGATCTAGGGAACAGGTGAAGAGAATTACTTCACTACCTGTAGGAGGTGATTAGTATTACTGTTGCGACTTACATCTTTGCATTTCCATTAGTTTGTTTAGTTTATTGTGGGCCTGATCCAGAAAAGCACTACTCATCATCATCTACAAGGTATGTAAGGACTGAGGTCTTCCCTAAATCTGTGAAAGCTGGATGTCTAAGTCCATAATTATTATCCTGTTGTCAAACAGAGGGACCCAGATTTTGCAGGTGTCACACCTCTTTTTTCGTAAAGCTTCCAAGGCAAGACCTAGTCTGCAGTGCTTCATAAATAGAAGTGTTTTAGCCTTGATCAGGCTGAGCAGTTTGGCTTCACTTTTATTTGAACTTTATTTTGGCTTGGACGTCCAGACTAGCCTGAGATCCAGGAACTAAATTTACTTTCCCTCTTCTTATCACTGGATCAATCCAACAGAGATTCACAGGGTAAGGGGAACAGGGCAAACTCCCCATTAGGTGCAGTGGCAAAGCACAGAGAGATGAGCTTCAAACCAAGCAGAAGTGTTTTGAGCCAAAGTCTCCCACAGCTGGTATGTGGGCTCTGCCCATGGAGTGTTTTAACCAGAAATGGAAATAGCAGCTTCACCAGTATCTTCTACTGGCTCTCAAAATATAGGAACAACTGCAGTTACAAGAGCTGGTGTGAAATGCTTTTAGATCACAGTAATCCCAGGAAGAAAGAAGTGCCTTCTGGTAATGCTGAGTAAGGTGACTAAATCTCAGAAAGATATAATTTTGAGTTGTATTCCTGCTCTCACCTTTGGTATGGTGGGTAACTATTGTCAGATTCCCTTAAGAGTGATACTACTTTGGACCCCACTCCTAAGTAGCAGCCTCTGCCTGCTTCTCTCCAACTGCTGGTTGTGCTATCAGCCCATGTTCCAAAACACAGTAATAACCCAATCTCAGTCTACTTTTCAGTAGTTTTGTTTTGGTTTGTTTTCTGGGAAGTGATGTTTTCACTGTAGATACCACTGTGTTCATTACGCAAATTATACTGCACCTTGAAATTCTATTGGGATTTTGCAGTTGCATGAAATGAAACAAGGCCCTAGGAAAAAATAGTTTTAATTAAACTAGAATATTAAATAGAAATAGATGTTATTTGGGAAAGAACCCTTTATAAAGTGTTTTGAGGATACTACATCATTATTACTCAGAGATTCAATAGTTACAATTAAGCAAATCAATGCTGTAAACACCAAGGTTTTAAAAGCAAAGCCAAAGAATGAAACACTCCCAACAAAACCTGTTCATAATTTGGTCCTAACAGAGGGGATAAACACAGCATTGCTTTCTATGTTCTGTCACAGAACATGTGGAAGTGCTAATGTCCCACACAGTCAGAATCTTTACAATTTAATTTGCGGGAGGTTATAATCATTCAGAATCACTGTGTGAGCATGCAGTCAGCTTAGATTGGTCAAAATAATGGTGTATTTTGGGAGTCTTTTTGAATCTCTGTTTTGCTTTTCCTTTCTTCTTTTTGTTGTTAAAAATACAGAAGTTGTAATCTCAGGTGTCTCTTCATTGTGTACCACTGCAATGTAGACATACTGGTTACATGTGGGTCTGGAGAGGCTGATTCATCAGCTCGGAATCAGCTGAATTCCCAGCACATGCCAGCATTTCTTTGGCTAAAATTCCTGGTGCTGGAACTGGCCACTGAGCCACCTCTGTAGTCTTTGAGGTTTCCTACATGAGGGAATCCTTCCATGTTGGTTAAGCTTTCCCACAATGCTCTTCTGGCAAGGCAGCCTGCGGAATAACCAGAGCTATATTTGGCCCTTTGTCTTTTTAAACCATGGTAAATGCTTAAGGTGCATGCTGAGTGTCATTAAATCGAACAGCCCCTGAAAAGGTGTGATATGTTTGTTTTTCTTGCTTTCTGGATTCTCTCCAACTACAAGTAAGCAATACAGAAACAAGCAACAGAGAATCTCATAGTAAAGCCATGCCTATGAGACATGAAGCGTGGTAGCTGTATTTAATTTTTGCTCCCTGGGTTGAGCTATTTTTATCTTTTTTATAGTGCACCTTTTTCATCCTTCTTAACACAATCTGCTCCTCTGCTCCTACATTTCTGTCTGGATTTTATGTATTTTATAAATTTAGTAATGGCACTGAGTCAATGCTTAGATTATCCATATATAAATCTTTGGTTCTTTTATCTTCTCCTTTCTATCCTTGAGTATTCCGAAAGGCCTCTCCCTGGTATTGTTATTTTTCACATCCTAGAGACATGCTGTGTGAACATCCACATGTTATCTGACAGTGGGTGATTTAAAGAAAATAAAGCAAAAAAAAGAAAATAGCCCTTCTATTGTAATCTCCCCAGCTTAGATGGATCCAGCGTCACATGGAGGGGATCCAGGATGAGTCAGGGAGCAGTACTCTGCTCCAAAATTCCAATTTGTGTTACAGCTGGGAGGCAGCATTTAGCATCATGTGGATTTATTTTCTTTTAACAGGAACTCCAAAATAATTTATGGAAGTCATACAGTTAATGGACAGAGCAGATAACAGTAAGCCAAAAAGAACCTGGATTCCCATCTGGGTTGAATCATTGACTCAATTTGACTATCAAGCTGATGGGTGTGGTATTTAAGCCTAGAACATTATACTGGTGTTAACTAATTCATTCCCTGCAACATAACTGGAAAACATGATTAAGGTTCAGAGGTCTGTTGGTACCTAACATTTTATAGTCAGCTTCACTGCTCAGACCAAGCACAGCACATGAAAAGCATTTATCTGCACCCTTAATTTGCAGGACAAATCTAAAGGTTTCAGGTTGTATATGATTAACGACAAATTCATACTCTAGAGCTTATGTGTACATGGAGATCTGTAGCTCATGAGGACCTTTTGCACTGCATGAATTTCACACTGTATGTATTATACAACTTTCAGTAAAACATGTATCCTTTTTGTACGTCTTTGCATTTCTTCTTCCTATGTTGTTATAAACAGAAAGAAGAGTCGTGTGAGCTTTTCCTTTTAGTGTGGTCAGTTTAAAAGCAAAACAAATATCCATAATTAAACAATTTCCAATCTAGTTGGTCAGTGAATCAGGAGACTGCAGGAAACAGATGTCATGCAGAAGAAAGACTAAAAAGTAACATGTGAGCATACTCCAATGACGTACTGAGTTTTTGTTGTTGTTTTTATTTATTTTTCTCCAAGAGGGTGGGGAGGAGAGAAGTTACCAATTTTCCTGGAATGTCCCCTTCCAAAAATCCTGGAGACACTTCTGAGTCTGATCTCATCTTGCGTCAGCATAAATCAGGGCTAAATGCAGTGGAAACAGAAAGCCTAGGATTAACTGCAAATTATACAAAACTTAGGCTGTCATGAAATGAAAGACTTGTGCCTGTCCATAGTCCATCTGTGCTTAGTGACTTCAAGGGACTTAAGCATACGTTTAAAGATAGACTGCTGTGCAAAATGCTCTTTAGAAAGAGGTACTTTCCTACAGTCTAAATCTAGAATCAGATCAAGTCTTTTGAAAATTAAGTGCAGTCCTGAGGGCTGATGTGGCCAAATATGCAAGCTTGATCTTGGCTAGAACTTTAACATTTTGAACAGTTAGATCTAATGGTATGTGCCTACCTAGCTTGTTGTATTCCCCTGGTATTTATCAATGACACAGTCCATATAATTGTGGTTACTTTTTGTATGTCTAAAATCCTTTTTTTTGGTTTTGCAAGGGAGAGACTGCAAAAAGGGAGTATGTAAAAAATTCATTTGCAACCAAAAGCAAAAAGTCGATTTTTTTCCCTTGCATGATGAAGAATTAAAACAATGTCTGTTGCTCTCATGCTTAATGTCAGAATCTCTAAAAAATAGTAGAATAAAGGTGATGAATTTTTTATATGGAACTTATTCCCTGTAATTTTATAATGCATATATATGTGAGTATTTATGAAGACTTACACTAAAAGGCTTTAGAACATTGTAGTAAAGGAAAACAGTTCATAGCATCCTTTGGTAACAAAAGAGCTAAACAGCTACACTTTGAGAGAGTGAAGTAAAATGAAGGGCAATGACAAGTAGTGATAGAGTGTTGCAAATGCAGTTTCTGTTCTCCAAGATTTACAGAAAGAACAGCCTTGGCTCTAAGGTTCTCTATTTTTCTGACTTTCTTCATAACCTGTGCTTTTGCAAAATGTAGTGTTCCTATATCCATTCTCTGACTTCCGAAACGTGTGTTCCATCTGCATATAAAATACCAACCATTTACTTAATTTCGTGCCTTATTTTCCTTTTTAAGCAGGAGCTTGAAAACCTTTATTAACGACATAAATGTGTTCAAAACAACACTATGTCTTACTAACAAGGTGATCTTGTGTTACATCTCTGAAGATCTGTTGTTTAATAGAAATCAGAAGAGGTACAGGAACAAATTTGTTTCTATCTGTCTCCCATATTTCTTAAAATCTTGCTTTTAGTAGAAAGTATGCATAAGATATATAGCCATGATTTATCACTTTTGTTTGTATGGTCATTAGTTAGAAGCAGTGGACTTTTTCTCATTCACATAAGTTCTTATTAATTTTTTAGCTATAATGCAGTACCATTGGGAGGTCTGAGTTAGAAATGAAGATCCTCTTGTGTTTAGCACTGGTTATATATCCAGTTAAACAAAAAACAATATCCACTTTCAACCATGACATATGGTAAGAGTCAGCAAGCACAGAAGATTTAAGAGATGTGGGTTCCTTCAGCAGATAAGTAACAAAATCAATTTTATTTTATAGAATAAACAGTGGTCTCAGCCTATTTTTCTGTTGTTGAATGATATAAGCATCAGGGCAAAGTTGAATTTATAATGGCATTATAAGATGCCCTATTGTGAAAGGTAAATAGCAAATTAGGTCTAATACCTCAATAAATTAATTACATTGAATTAACCTGACTTTTGGTACCTGTGACCTCCTTAGCTTAGCAGTTTGTTTTATAAACAATGCAGCTTCAAAAAATCCACTTTATTCTGGAGAAGTATATTATAAGCAAGTTATAGGATTTTCTAAAAGCACAAAGTCTCCACATGAACAAATGTGGAAGACTTGGGCCCACTGAGCTATGTAATACTTTGAGTCGGAGACTCAAACCTTTGTGTTTTAACTGGAGCAGAACTCCTGTCTTTAAAAAAAAAAAAAATCTGCTAGAAATGCTATGCAGAAATACAAACTTAGCAAGAAGGAGAAAACGTAATTTTTTTTTTAATCTCGGGTGCAAGCAAACCAATTTTACCTAATCTTCATGTCTTCATTAATAGTGGAGGCAGTTGGTGTCATCCAGTTTTCTACCTAAGAGGAAGATACTCCAAGTCATTAATTTGTAGGAACAGGTCAAATGAAAGAAACAGAAATCCAAGCATAAAAAGTAGCTAATGAAGGCAAATATTTGTATTAATTACTTCAATCCTTTCCCAAAGCTGAAATGTAATACCATATTTTTGTAAGGAGTTTTTTTGTCAATGGAGCTTTAAATCTGCTTGTCATCGTTTCAGAGTTGTAAGTTAATAAAATGTACTTTCTAAATGGGATCCTGCAAAAGTAGTCCTGAGTAAGTGGTTTCGTAATGATCATTTTAATGACAGGTGTACTAACAACAGATGGATGTGATATAATTTAGCAGAAGCCATTGTACACATCCCATTAATGTGATGTACTCTGGATCTGAGGGGCAAACTTCTGCTACAGCTTGTAGATAAAACTGCTGCACCAAAGAAGTGGATGGGTCCCATGGGAATGACAGCAGTACACAGCAGTTGTTATATGAAAAAAATCAAGATCTAAAGAGTTGTGCCTTCAGCTGATGTAAATTAGAGATGTGTAACTGAAATTAATGGAATGATTCGTAAAAGCTAAGGGCAGTGCTGTATCTGTAGAATAAATGAACACCTCTAAAAGCTGAAAGAAGAAAACAGAAATTTAACTTAGCAGTATACACTGAAAGCATTTGAGGACAAGAGTTATAAAGAGAAGCTAGAGTGAAATACTAAGCGAGTGCTATTGCTCCGTGTGCACTGACTGGGTGATTGTGGTGAGAACCCAAAAAAGCCATAAGTCATGAGGAAAGTCTGTGTAAGCCAGCTTGCAGAAGGTTAGGAACACTCTGATTGAAGAGCCTACATTCATTTGGGATTGTCAGCCATGAAGTCTTCCAGCAGATAGGTATCTACATAGGGTCAGTCATTTCCTTGTGAGAAATTCTAAAATAAATGAAAAATTAAAACAAAAAAATGCCAATCTGTAGCATATATTTCAGTAGTTCAGGTGTTTGCTCTTCCCTTTCCCCAGGGAAGCAGTCATGGCACCGAGTCTGCCAGCGTTCAAGAAGCATTTGGACAATGCCCTCAGTCACATGGTGTGAATGTTGGGAGTGTCCTATGTAGGGAGAGGAGTTGAACTCAATAATCCTTTCGGGTCCCTTCCAACTTAGGTAATTCTATGATTCTGTGATTCTATGAGGTGACCTGGAAGTGCATGTGTTGCTGGCGCTTGGAAGTGTGACTTTCTCAGCTGCCATGGTTCCACTTTGTTGCAAGTGCACTGTTCTCAAAGATCCAACAGACAGGGACTGTGACTTGGTGTGGTTAGAGCATCCTCGTTCAGGAATAAGATTTCTCTTACTGGATCTGCTCTAGTTAGTATTTTGGTGTCAGTGTTGATATTTTGTACTTGATACTGAACTACACTAATGAGTTAATCATTAGGAGTCCAATCCTACCTGCTTCTAAAGAAGTGCTCAAAACTTGGGGCTGCTGGGTAAAGGTATCTGGAGAGGTACATCTTTTTGTTTCAGTCTGTGTGCACTTGAGGGCCACTTTGGCTTTGCAGGTAAGGTGGGCAGAGCGATGTGATTTTGAACACTACAGGCACTTAACTGCAATAATACAACAGAGTGGTTATGTGCACCCAGTGGCCCAGGTGCCATTGTGGACATGTTGTTAAGCAGATTTGGCTATGTGCAAAGCCTGGTAACAGCAGAAGTCATGTTTTATACTGGTCTGTAATGCTGAACCTGGCTGACTGAAGAGGCAGGTAAGATCAAAAATCTTTGCTATTAAGCTAATCTTTTGGCTAACCAATTTTAATAAACAAGGATGCTTTACGTAACTACTACCTGAATCATTGTGGTTTGTTGATCTGATGCCTTCTACAACATATAATATTTAAGAGTCAACTTATTTTTTAAATTAAAGTTTTAAAGACTTTAGGAAAAGCTGACTGGATGTAATTTTTGGAGTGTCAATTCCACCTAACTGATGAAAAGAGAGAATTATTTCATTTAAGATAGTTATTAACATTGTTCAGCCTTAATGGTCTTTTAGCTCCTCTTTCTAGAAGTGATTTACACTTTTAAGCGCAGATGAATTATTATGCTTTCCTCATGAACCTGAAGCTCCTGTGTCCTTAGCTTCCTGTGACTTTGCTACAGTTCAGTGTTTTCCTAAATGGCAACATGAGTACCGTTATGAAACTCATAACACAGACATTGATCTCCTTGATGGTGCTTAAAATCAAATCCTGACTACTTGTTGAAAGATGGATTATTCTGTCTTGGCTCTTACAATGATGAAAGGGTTGGTTTTTTTTTTTTTACTCAATTTGTTGCTGTTATACATGGTATGTAAGGTGAAGAATAAATACTTAGGCACAAAACACTGCTGAAAGCTCCAATGCCAGTTTCTGTACCTTTTCACAGCCTGACAGAAAAACAGGAGGTATGTGCAGCAAACAGTGCAGGGAGTTTGTCTCTCTTAATCCCAAACATCTGGTTTCAAAGCAAAAGGAAAAAAAAAAAACAAATGAGATTGTCATATTTAGTTTAACACCCAAGGTGAGATTCTCCATAGTTTATCCCTCTTTTTTTCCATTGTGCTGTGTCTGTGCTGGCTGCCAGTGTGTTGTATGGCACAAGGGCTTGGTCTCTCCTAGCTGGAGTTGCTTGTCCTTACCTCTTTACTGCAGCAGCTCTCCAGGTCATTCCAAGGCACAGGACAAGCTGCTTCTGCCTCCAAACTCTTCGTCCCTCTGAACTTTCATCTCTTTCCTACAGTTTAACTCTCTCTTGTACTTTTGTAAAAACTTCAAGCACAGTTATGCTGTATCCTTTCAATTCCCAGAAATGGTCCCAACATGATGAAAATCCTCATTTCCTATGGCTACTCTACACAGTAGTGATTTTGCACATGGAGTGTTAAAGGGGGAGAGTTCAGACAGATGTCAGGTCTTGTGTCAGGTTTTCATGACAATGGTAAAAGTGCTTTTATTTACACTATCATCTATGTCACTGATAACACAGGCATAGCTATTCTACAGTTAGTCAGTGCTGAAATATGGATAGTAATTTTCCTAGTCAGACTTTATTTCTATTTTTGTCCTAGGTTATCACCCTGTTTTAAGGATAATAAAATCTGCTGTAATGAATAGTAAATAAAAAAAAGTATTTTACGTCCTTTCTGTTCTTTCCTTCATTCCTTCCTTTCCCTGTAAACAAATGCCCCTAAAGTGATATGAGAAGAGCATTTTGGAATGTGTTTGGATTCATTGTGTTTTGTTTTTCATCCAGGAATTCACATGACACAATGGAAAGTGAGATCCGACACCTCTGAGATAGATAAACTATTAGACTCTCTATAAAGTGCTACACTTCTCTTGATAAGTGAAATTGTATGTAAGGCCACAATAACTGTGACACAGTGGTTTTGAATGTAAGTGTTTAATTTGGTGCAAGCATCAGCAGAGATTACAGTAGTCTGTTGTGATAGCCCTGGGTAAATCTCACAAGGCCTTGCATTAGACTCTGTACTATTTGTTTTCATTCTTTTCTCGACAAAATAGACTTTTGATGCTTGGAAAGCATGAACCTTTTTAAATTGTGCTGTCTTCATGCTTCTTTGAGCCACATGGGAGAAGAGATGTGAGCACAAGTGGTTAGTAAAGTTGAAAAAGTGCTGGAGGAAGATGGAGAAGTTAATGACTGAGACTAGAAATATTTTGTTCTGTAGAGCCACCAAGAATCTGTGGATATTATGTTCAGATGGATCCAGGATCCTCAGTCACTGTCTCCAGTATTTTCTTCTAGAAGATCGGTAGTTTTTTTCCAACTAGTTTTATTAAATCCAATTGATATAATCTGATCTGATCTACAAGTATATTATGTCATGGAAAGATTTCCAGGCTTAGCCTGCATGTGCCACCATTTAGAAAGAAAACCCAGCTATACTGTGGAGGCAGCAGCAATTGCTCAAAGCTCTTTTTGAACTTGCTGAAGTTAAAGATGTGACCTCAGTCCCATGGGTGTCTTTTCTTCTGTAGCTGTCATTTCCACCTCCTGCTTTTCTATTAGGCTGGGAGAAAGTCCCAAAATAGGCATTTGAGTTTTTGGCAGTGTTTGCTGACAAAGTAGTTATTCTTCATTCTCTACAGAGATACAGTGGCACGTGGAATTCTATGGTTTGTGTAAAACTTTGGAGTAACATGTTCCTTTTGTGGATCACAAGACATGGTTTCCCTGACACAGAACTAACATTTTTCCTTGTTCTGAAGCTGGGTGGTTGGCAAAATGTTCTCATTTTGGTGCAACAGTGCTAGTTTTTCCAATTTCAGAACATGGGCAAGGCAATTCAATGGAAGGAATGGTGCAGAATCTTATTTTCTTGACATCCCGCAAAACTGAATCCTATTTGGACAATAAGCACTAGTCCATAAAC
This sequence comes from Dromococcyx pavoninus, assembly GCA_033558185.1. NCBI lineage: Eukaryota > Metazoa > Chordata > Aves > Cuculiformes > Neomorphidae > Dromococcyx > Dromococcyx pavoninus. The sequence goes on along the minus strand of JAUMJL010000063.1, from coordinate 3,869,262 downwards.
AAGCTACTGGATTCAGTGTAAGGGTAACTGTGTAACGTTTCTGCCTTCTGTTTAACACAGGAGTTGCTCAAACATCCCTCTAATAATCTGAAGCCTAGAAAACCTTTTACAATTATTCAAACATTCTTGAAAGATGCATAATACTTTACCTGTATGTTTTCCACAAGCTGTCCATACTCTGTGCTTATAGTTTCTGAAAACAAAACACGGATCAGCTTTGATGATAACTCAAAATTGATATAGGATTGTTTTGATTAGTTACAGGTCAAGGCTGCTGTCCTAGAAGAGGAGAGCTGCACTTGTGTGGTACCAGAAACAGTGTTTTATCCTGTTATTTGTTTGAATAGTATGAGACTATCACCTCGCTCCCCCTGCAGAAACTTCAGTTTCACCTTACTGAGATAATTTCTAAAAAAACCAACACAGGTGAAATGAATAGAACCTGTCTTATAAACTGACCCTTACTGTGACCCAGATGCAAGTCCCAGGGAAGTCAGAGAACATGCTTAGCATTCAGCAGTTCTCCTCAGGATTATTCTAAGAAACACGTATCACCCAGTACTGAAGCCTGCTCTGCTCTGATAAGGTTTGTCTACATGCGGAAGTCAGCATGCTGTTAAACTAGAGTAACCGGGAGCAGCATGGTATCTTCTTTGCACTAACTCTCTGCATGATCAGTCACAGCGTACATGTCCTAAAAGGCTGCTTTCGAAATGAAGTAAGGATTTGAATATGTATAGCTTATTTAAATTTGACAAGACAACATGACTGTAAATACTTCAAAAGTTTAATTCCAAAAACCTGCTAAGGATTTGTTTAATGTTAAGGACATTCCAAAGGTTAGAAGAGTAGCTTAGGAGACCTGAGGTTAATTCTGTGAACTTACGTCCTTAGGCAAGTAATTTCTGCTTAGATCCTTAACAAATTCCTCAAGGGACCCAACTGTCACTTCTTTGTCTGCTTCACTGAGTGTTGGTCTGCTGGGACTGAAAACCACCTAATTTAGACAATTAACTTGGTAAATACCTTTGCAGGTCTGGGTCTTGGCCTCTACCTGCCTCAGCTATATATGTCTGTAAAAGGGTAAAAACTGCCCTTTGTCACAGAAAGAGTGTAAAAGCAGTAGGTTTGGAAAGTAGGGTTGTTCAGATCTTGTAACAATGGGAGCCATGCAAGTATACTGAGTAGAAAAACTATTTAAGATGGGATTTATTTCACTTGTCTGTAGTGTAAGGTGGTCATATAATCTTACTCTGTTTTCAGATGAGGTGTTTCCAAGGGGAATGTACCCTATTGGGCGACAGTATCTGAGACAGGGGATGAATTCACCCCAGCAGTGCCTGTCTCCACCCTCTCTGGAGGGAGCAAAGACAATGCCTGAATGACAAATTTTATCTTAAGAATAAAAGGATCAAATAAAATCAACTCAGCTTGATTTTAAGGGAAAAAATTTCTTCAATGAGTGCATTTGCTGAAACACTCTTTTAAAAGAATTACAGAAACTACCTCAAAGAATTTATGTTTTCCTCCTGTTATTTCTATAAAACATTCAGGAAGTCTTTTATTAAAAACCAGCTACATGACAGAGCTCCCACTTCTGTTTCTGTGAAGCAGTCCTTATGCAGACTAGCAACATCCCAAAAATGCTATAGTGCACATGCTATTGATAGATGTTGTAGCCAGTAAGACTTACATGTCTCAGGTTATCTAACACTACATTTGGGGATATGACGAACTGTTGAGGATTATAGACTGATGAGGAAGACTGAGATGATATATCTGAGGTCCCTGTTAACCTGTGCAATTGAGCAAGTTTGCGTTTCAAAGAAAGATGAGCTTAATCTATTCTGCTGTAGGCGTGACTCGGTGAGAGAGTCCTCCCTTGTGTTATTACATTCATTACCCTCCAGGACAGCAACATCTCTTTGTGACTAATTTACTCTTTTGGGTTTGCACTCTTCGAAGAAAAGGCCTACTTTCAGGCTTTGTCCCTCTTGTTTTGATAGCTCCCATATCCAGCCTCTCCAGGGCTCATCTTCATAGAATCATAGAATCTTCCAGTTGGAAAAGACCTTTGAGATCATCGAGTCCAACCATACCCATCCCTCACTAAACCATGTCCCTCAAAACTCATCTGTCTGTTTTGTGAACACCTCCAGGGATGGTGACTCCACCACCTCCCTGGGCAGCCTGTTCTAGTGCTTGACCATCCTTTCAGTAAAGAAATTCTTCCTAATATCCAGTCTGAACCTCCCCTGGTGCAACTTATGGCCATTTCCCCTTGTTCTATCACCTGTCACTTGTGAGAAGAGATCAACACTTGCTTTCCCACAGCCCCCTTTCAGGCAGCCATAGCCAGCGATGAGATCTCCCGTCAGTCTCCTCTAAGCTAAACAACCCCAGTTCCCTCAGCCGCTCCTCGTAGGACTTGTTCTCCAGGCCCTTCACCAGCCTCGTCCCCGTTCTCTGGACGCGCTCCAGCCCCTCAATGTCCTTCTTATACTGAGGGGCCAAGAACTGAACACAGTACTCGAAGTGTGGCCTCACCAGTGCTGAGTACAGGGGTACAATCACCTCCCTTGTCCTGCTGGCCACACTGTTTTTGATACAGGCCAAGATGTCATTGGCCTTCTTGGCCACCTGGGCACACTACTGACTCATGTTCAGACGGTTCTCAACCAACACCCCCAGGTCCTTCTCCTCCAGGCAGTTCTCCAGCCAGTCTTCCCCAATCCTGTAACACTGCATGGGGTTGTTGTGTCCCAAGTGCAGGACTTGGCATTTGGTCTTGTTAAACCTCATCCCATTGATCTCAGCCCATTGATCCAGCCTGTTCAGATCCCTTTGTAGCACCTCCCTTCCTTTACAACTGCTTGTCACTTGCCTTCTTCACTGGCTCTGCAAGGATGAGTGAGCCATCAGTCACTTCAGTAAGAGGGACCTTGTGTCAGAGAGGCTGTGGCTACATAGAGTACTGGGCTAGGCTTATGCTTGGGAGTGTCTACAATGTGCTAAATTCAGAAGAGCAAAATGTATTTGTAGGAGTTTACATTTATTGCTATTTTTTGACCTTGCAGACCCAACACCTATTGCTTTAGGAAATTAGAGATGGACTGTACTAAGGATTTAGAGTTTGCACAGAGGATCTAAATGTGGTAGGAAATCTCTTGGTGTGGAGCAATCCTGCCTCACATTAGAATGTGAAATAAGAACTCCCTAATTGAAGAAGTGTACTTGGGTCACAAGACTATGAGCTTAAAAGCCTGTCTTCAGCCTTTGTGAGACTTAGTGAGTTAGATGGGAGACACATGTCTTGCTTGTTCTGTGGAGAGTCTGGGCTTGAACTAGGCACTGTGTTCCTGGACACTATAAGGATGCTTGTCTGTTCCTGCTGCAGAAACGCAAATATATGTATCCTGAACTGTCAATATGTAAGGGAATAAAGGCAGAGATTATGTGTATTGCACTGAGGCCAACTTCTTGCTGGGCTTTCTTGACACCCTACCTCTAACCTCTCCCATGAGTGACTCCAAACCTGTGAATTCACGTCTGCTTTATGCCCTAGTTCAGGGGCTCCGAATCATCCTCTCTAAGGACCTACCTCTTTCCTGTGGTTCACATGCTCTAATCTCACCTAGATGGGCAGTGAAGGATGCTTCCAAGTTCCCAGTGCTTCAGACACACAGAGGACGACTCTGTGTATGAGTGCTTGCCCACAGGTCACTGCAGGTTATAAAACACAATGCAGAGGACAAAAAAAAAAGCAGACGACAGTGACAAGAGTGCCACATTTCCTATATATAGCAAAGTAACTGTTGTGCTTCTGCCTGTTACTGTCATTAACAACTATCTCACTTTTCGCTCCCTCTGACTGTTTTATCCATCTGGTGTCATTCATTATATATTTGGACTATAAGCTCAAGGAGGAGAGTCTCTTCTATCCTCCTTCATAGTATGTGCAGCACTATGGGGTCTTGCCCCTGACTGGGGCCTCTAGGCACTATCCCAGTATAAATAATACATTCAAATAGATCAGCAGTATAACATCTATCAAGAAAACCATACAGAGACCTAAAAAGTGCTTTAGTGTTGAATTGCTCTACTGTCTAATGTGGGATTCGTGCAATAGCTTGCTGTAGTTTCCTGAATTAGAAGACAGATCATACAAAGCCTTATATCTATGGACAATGTGCAGGGAGCTTGGGGGAATCTATAATTACTAAAATCGGGAAATGAGCCAAAGATGATTTACAAGTATGGCGAAGAATGCATCGTTTGTGATATTCAGTACTTTATCAGGTTTGTTTTGGAGGCTTTCCAAGATTAATAGCAAATAATAGCCAAAAATTTTGAAGTGAAGCAATCACACCAAATTTTAGCTACAGCAATAACTGCAATAACCGGAGGGTTTGCAGCAGCTTCCTCTCTCTTGGCACAGCACTGATTGTTTATTTTGCATCAGGTAGGATCATATTAAGCAAAACAATTTATTTGAGTGATACAGACAGGTTTTGAGGTGTTCAAAGGCAATACATGTTATAAAGTTCATCTGCACTCAGAACCTTGCTAGACAACACACCATGTACAATGAGAATGAGTTAAAACTCCCTTGAAAAAAATTAACAAGTATGTTAGAGAACAAAGTTGTACCTCAAACGAGGTATCATTATTCTCATTCAGCCTTGAGGCATGAATATTTAGTGATTTTCTCTTGCATAGTTTTAGCTAACTGTTCCTTGCGATCAATTTGATGGAATAGTTTGAGGGGAGTTTTGAAAGGTGGAAAAGGAAAAGTCCGTGACCACTGAGGTTTTGTTTCTCATGACAGCAAAGCATTGGTCCTGTAGCACCAGTTCTCAGATAGACTGAGAGAAATTGATTGTAGTTATCATTTTCAGGCCCCTGTTCTACTTTCCTTTTACAAATTGTTCTGTACGTGTACTTTTCTGTTTGACCTGTGACTCCACCTGTTGGAGCTCCATATCCACTTGGTAACCCTGATCGAGGGGTTCAAGGGGCAAACTCTAAGTATCTCAGCTAAGACAGTCATATAGTTTCTCTCTCTAATCAGCAGAGAGGGAGACACCTCAGCTTCCCGTCCAGAAAGTCTGAAGTGGCTGGAAGTACTCAATCCTTGAAGTGCCTGTTCCTCAGTAATGACTGTACCTAGAAACATGGTGAACTGACACCTAATTTTCAGATGATTAAATTTAGGATGAAGGAATGCAGTATTTCTTTAATTAATTTTAACTGCTTTTGCAGACATTGGGATATCAATGACAGAGGAGCTTGGAAAGCAGCGTCTCTGACAGTAAAGCCTGGTCCAAAATATTTAGTTCACTTAGTCTGCAGTGCGTTGAGGCAGTGAACTGGGGTGAATATCTTAATTGTAAACATAGGAGCGTGTTTCAGTGTCAGATGTTCAGTCAAATGGCCTCTGTGCTAATTTCATCTTTTTTTTATTATTATTTCTGTTTTTTCTTACCAATTTATCTTTGGAAAAATGTGATCTTGCAGTCTTGGAGCAGAGGTAGCATCTTCAGTCTCTGCTGCTGAACAGGGCTTCTATGCTGGTGGTCCGGGATGGGCTTCCATGCTATTGGCTGGTGGCTGCTGGAGTTGATCTCCTCTGTTGCTCATTGTTGGTGCTGAGGAAGTGTATGGTATTTAATGTAAGAAAATTACATAGAATTTGATTTAGGATCATCACTGACAACGCTGTTGAGCATCTGGGTGGCTGTTTGTTGAGGGAGTATAACAGCTTGCTGGGTGCTTTTATGTCACATGACAAATGCCATTAATAAATAAATCAAAGAGAATGTGAAGAGACCAAGGCATTTCCCTTAGCTTCAAAGAGTTGGATTTGGCCTATTAAATCCAAAATTGTGTCTACAGGCACAATATACACATACAGGAAAACAAAGACAAACCTTATTTATCTACTTTCTGTAGAACCTTAGTTTTTTATGATTTAGTTGGAGATATGGTGGCCATTTTATTGCTGTCCTTCTACCCAGGTTGGAAGAAGATTTCTCTGTGGCATCACATAATTTATTTTCGTTAGCTTTTTGTAGATCCAGTTTCCCTGGAGGTGTAAGTGCTGAGAACTGTGCAAGTCAGACTCCTGACTCTTTCGGTATCGAACAAACTGGTGGCTCCTGATTTCAGAGTTTCTTCATACTAAACAGTCCTTTAGTTCTGCAGAAGACTTTGAAAACGTGTAAAGGGAGACTAAGAATCCTTGATTTCCACAGATTCAAATAAACTCATGAAAAGAAAAAGATTTCTTTCATTGCTCTCAGGGAAAGTTAGGCAAACAACTTGAGCAGCAGGAGAAGAGGTAAGCAGTTGCACAATTTCTGTTCGTATCATTCACACTCACACTTTGGGAAAAGAATTCCCAGCTCAAGAGCGGGTTCAAAATTAAAAGAGAAACATTCCCAAGGCTTTTGGAATAGGAAAAAGAAAAGAAACTGCAGAAGCTCAACTCTTATAAATTGTTAAAACAAAACAAACAGCTGGATGGCAGAAGGGCTGTTCTTTGCCATAAAACATTTCCTGAAACTCTTTTCTTCCAAGATCTGTGCTGATTATTTATTTGTTTTACTTTTTCTTTCTCATGAATTGATTTCGTTAAACAAAAAATTAGGCATCTCATCTTCTGAATATGATGAAAGGTTGCTAGCAATAATGCGTTTCTTAAGTCTGATGAGTTATTAATTCCTTCTACTGAGCATGTGGTGGAAGAGAGCAAGGGATTCATTGTATATCCTTCTTTGTCTGAAACCTTATGATCTTAAAAATTGTATTTCCCATTTCCACTCTTATTTCTTCATGAGCCTTTTATCCTCAGTCCTGCAGATCCATTTCCAGCAAGTACAGCAGCACTAAATTTAAAGTGTTTGAAGGAAACCATACAATGCTGACTGCAGCTGAGAGTGACTCCATGAACAGGCCCTCTGGCAGAAGGGAAGAGGTGGTGACATGTGGCACGAGGGCTATGACAAGTGCCGGAGGTCAGTAGTCCCCTCTTGTCACAGTGCTGCCGGCACAGCTTTTATCACCTCTCTTTCTTTTTTGAGGTCTATATTTCATGGGAGGTGAACTAAGAATATCCATGGAGAAGCTGGGGAACTTCTGCCCTACAAGCTTGTCCCTGCGCAGGATCTTGTAGGAGGACACTTGTGCGTACTGCAGTGGAGATCAGTTTTTTCCTGTTTTTTCCAAGTTCATCAAAGCTATTCTGAAAACAGAGTTTTGTTGATCACAAAAAACAGCTTCTGTTTTTGCCTATAACTGCATTTTTTAAAACCAGGGTAAAATTCCAAAGATTTCACATGTAATTTATCTTATCTGACCACACCTTTACAAACCTAAAAACCACTTCCCTGTTTAATTTCTGCCTAATGGTCAGGTCAGTCCAATTCAGACATTTGTATTCACACTGTTGGAATATTTTGCATGGTTTTTGCCACGTCTCTTATTTTCCACAGAAATTACACAATGAAAGGCAGCATTTTTTAAGTGCCAAGACTTGATGGGATGCTTGGCTGGCTCTACTGACTGTCAGTCTTGCTCAGCTGATGGTGGTAGTGGCTTTTTACCCCTGTCGGTGCAGGGACTCTCAAGCAGACTGCAGTGGGGACAGATGGGTCACATCTGTATTTGTAAATTAAAGGCAGTACTGGCCTGTGATGTTTGTTAGCCTGCTCACTGGACTGGTTTTTGTGATTTTAAAGTAGCACATTTCCAAACTGCCCTATCATAAGGTAGAGGGGATGTGGAGGGCTCCCAGGGAATAATATAGTTGAGAACACTCACTTTTGAAGGGAATGAGGGTTTAACTGTATGGAAAGAAACTGTGAAATGCTGCTGTCTCAGGATCTGAAAATAGTGTCTGGCACATTTTATTTATTGATACAAACGTGGGCTTGGGGTCTGGAAGCTCAAGTCAGAGGTGCACTAGGGGTGACTGTACCATATTCCTGAATTACACAGGCTTTTCCTCTACGCGTCTTTTGTTTGTTTTGTCATCGTAGATGTAAGCTTGTCAGTGAAGGTAATGACACTTGCTCTTTATTTGTAAAGTATTTAGTACTGTGTTGCCCTGACCTGCATAGATTTCAAGGCAAATAAAGCAGTCGAATCTGCTCTTGCCTTTTTGCTTGGAGCTTGAGATGTTTTCCCTGACTATAACTGTACCGTTAAGGAAGGAACAAAGGATAACTACTTAAGAACTGTAAAACCTGCCTCACTTCAGCCTTGGTTATTTAATTTTGTAGGCTTATGTCAGACCTTTAAGGTTAAAAATGTTTCTTTTCTTGTCTTGGCTTGAAGAGCAAATGGAATGTTTCAAAGGGAAAAAAAAAACCCGGAGTCCATACAATGCAGTCCAGAGTGATGCAGCCTTGTGTGTTTTTCTTGATCTGAAACACTTTGTTATAGCTGGAGCACAATATTGCCTGGCTGTCTCAGTTTCCATCCCATTTTTGGATGGAAAGTTGCACACCAAACGGACACTGAAGCAATCTTTTGCTCACGAACGGGCAGATACTTACGTGTTTGCTTAGCAGCATAATATTTTCTTGGTTAAACTTTTTTTCATTTTTTTCTTCCTTCATGAAGTCTCCCAAAAGGTGCAGAGTAAATAATTTTGACTTACAATGAACAAAGCTCAGAGATGATAATGGAAAGCAGTGAATAAACTCTCCATGTCTTACATGATGCAGACTTGAACTCTGATGGAGGGGCCGTATGCTATGAAGTCAGGAGTGTGATGAAGTATAAGTTTGGAAGGGGAATCTGCTGCAGAGATAGTGTAACCTACTGAGTGATAAGTGCTGACAGACTGGCACCCTGATGTTTGAAGTGCGGCAGAAGTATGTCTCTGATCCTGTCATGTTATGGCCAGACTCAGTCTGTTTTGAAAGCCTATACTTTCTTCACATGGAGACTCTGAAAGATTCAGGTTGAATGTATTTAACAGAGCCCTGAATTTTGGGCCATGGTTAAAGATAAATTTTAAAAATTTGATATGGCCTTCCCAAAAGTAATTTTTAGCAATAATCGTAAGCATATGTCAGTAAATTTACATTATTATTGCTATACGTTTACATTAATGTTTTTCTAATACTTCACCATAAAGTTACTGTGTTTAGTGCACCAGTTCACAGAGAATAAAAGCATTAAGTTATGATTTCAAAAGAATGCTAAAACAATAACATTGGGGAAGTTCAGTCATCTTCTAGTACTTAACAAATCGGGAACATTATTCAATCTGTCCAGGCAGGCTCTTGCACGGTTCCTGTTCTTCTCCCTTTCTTTCCTGTGGTTTAGATTGTGAGTGCTTCCAGTATGGCCACACAGGGAGAGAAACTGCAATATGTGAGAGAACCTAGAGTGGGAGGCAGAAGATTAAGTGAAATGTACTGGGACCTTCCAGGAGAAAGCTATTCTGCTTTTTACCTAAACCTCAGTGACAGAAGTAGTATCAGAAACGAGTCCTGGATGGTTTGACTAATACGAGGTCTTAAGAAACAGTAGTGATATATTTTCATTTCCTTGAATCAATTTGCTTCAGTTAGATTTGTATATTTATATATATTAATAAAAAGCAAAGAATTACAAATTTTGAAAATAAAAAAGCTGGGGAGAGAGAAAAAAGATTTTTCTTTTTTTAACCTATAGTTTCTAGTCCAGAACTGGGATAAATTACTTGTCCGATTTCCTGTATCTCCAGGACAGCAATCTTCTATCACATTCTAAGTAGGTTTCTGGTACCTGACATGGCAACTCTATTACATAGTCTGGTTCTCCAAAGGCTACTGATGAGAAGGCGTCACTGCTTTGGAAGACAAGAGGAGGCAGGGGTATAACTCTCAATAGTACACAGGGTTACTCAGGTCCCTCTAACTACTTGAATAGATAGGGTATATCTGCATAGATAATAGAAATTAATACTGTTTTAATTTTGATAAATAATAATAAACACTAACAGACACATACATGCCAGTTTTCAATGGAAATAATGAGAAATAACTTGCAAGTGCTTTCATTATCAGCATCCCAAAGGATAACTGTCTGCACTTTCATTCCTTCCCACTCTCTAATGTATATGCATTAAGTGGCATTTTTAACTACGCATTTAGAAAGCATATGTTCCTCAGAACCTCTAGGCTGTTCCTGAAGAGAGTGGACATGAAATGACGAAGAAACCAAGGAAGCAAAATTGTTGTCTTGTTACATTTAAATGAAATTAATAAAACATTGCCTTTATTTTCTCTCTGCTTCACAGATTTACTGTGAGAGGCAGAATTATGTTGTTTGCCATCACATTCCAACTGTAGCTCTGACATTTGTAGCTTTTCAGTTCTTGGCCTTGTAATATTTCCATTTTATTTATTATGGAATCCCTTTTGTCTAGCCTGATATTTTCTTTCATTTCCTCTCCAGTGAGACTACTACCACAATAAGGACATGTATGCCTAACATTGCTAATATCCTTTTCCTTACTAGTAACGGGAGGATAAGACCCTGTTACACAGTCATCAGAGGTATTCATTCTTTTACCTCCTACAGCAGAAGACCAGGCTCAGACATGTCAGGGATTTATAACAGTTCAGCAAATTATATTCAGTGAAGGACATTTTGTAGGGAATAACTGTATGTAGATCTGGAACTCGAGAAACAAACATAGTTTTCCTAGTAATATCTTTTGTTGGTGTGGGTAGTCAGATATACTATAGATATGTAGTATATCTGTATATAGTAAATAGATACAGGTAAAGAAGTGATAGCATAGACCTACGTGTTTTCCTCCCATATAGGAAGAGAATGACTGGAGTTGATAGGAGGTGCTAAGCAGCTCAGGTTGGTAGTTGCACCTCTGGTGCTTACTGTTTTTCTCTGTTGGTTATGCACATAGCTTTGAATGACCAGGCTGCTAGCTTCTGTTTTTAAGGTACCTACATTAACTAGAGGTGAGTCTAAACCTTAGAGATATTTTTACACTAAATTAAGAAAGACCTATTCTGTTTTCATTCAGATTATCTAAATGAATGTACTCACTAATTATTCTGTCAAAAGAATTCAGAACTGGAACTAAGATGTTAAATTTAATATTTGTGTACTAGTGAGCACAAGTATCACTGTTATGAAAGGGTAGTGATGGTCATGATCCTTTCTACCTAATTAGTGCAACTTCAATGAAGTCAGTGGACAAATGCCAATGTTTCCCTTACTTATAACTGTCTACATTACATTGATACAGCCCCATAGTGGAGACTGTTATAAATCTTTGTTATAAATCTCTGCCACTTTCACTGAAAATGTGAAGACAATCAGTAAAATACCAGGATGTTAATTCTGGGGAAAAGAACAAAGAAGAAAAATGATAATCAATAATTGGATGATCACTATTTGCAACTGTAAGTTTTCTAAACTATTGATCATCATGATTTAGGCAAAAAGATTGCATTTTTGTGTTATCATATTTAGAAATTGCATGATCTCAAGAGGCTTGAAAACCTTCAAAGATATTGAATATAGGCAACAGTGTTGCCATGAGTAATAGTATTCTTACCAATTTCTGTATTTTATCTAAGTAGACATCTATCTCCTTAGAAGAGGTAAATTATCATTCATGTTTAATGTCATGTGGATTTCAGAACATGAATTCTGTAGTATTTATTTCTCTACATTATTTTCAGCACAAATCTTTAATGTTTACTTCTGCAGTTCATTTCCTCAGGAGAATCAATTTACGTGACGGACACCTCTAGTGTTATGAGACACTACAAGGCTTTCCAGAGATCTATTAATTCATCTTTGTGAAAACAGAATTAGGCTGTCAGTATGCAGTTGTTAGAAATAAGTTTCACTCTTCACCGATGCGGTGGGTAAGATCATGACATAGTTTACAGATCTACACAGGATTTTAGAAGGAATTCATAAGTATTCCTATGGGGCTTGACCTTGTTGACAGTGTTATTGACATAACTCATTTTCTCTGTCTTACACAATGGAAATCTGAAATGCAGCCTTATTAAATAGCTTAATTGAACTGTAGAAGGGTTACAACTTCTTTCAACTTTTTAAAAAATTTGTCTTATTTATTAATGAACACGTTTTCCTATTGGGAATTTTCTGTGAACACAAGTGAACAAACTATTTAATGCATCATGTGCGATTAAGGTTTTGGTGACTTATGATGATTTACGAAGTACTCAAACTGAAGATTCTGGAATAAATTTCCTACTTTTTCTTGATAAGGAGGGGAAAAAGAAAAAATAACAGGGTAATTATGTTTTTCTTTGAGAAGACTTTACTATGACAGTTGATACAATAATTATGAAAAGTTTTATAGGAACTGAAACTGAAAACTACAATACAGAGAAGGCAATGCTTTACACCATGACTCATTTTATACTTTGGATTTTCATGGGATTGCACAGTATAGAATTAGTGCATAGTTTAAACAAGCAAAATGGACTGCTAATCAATGACACTGCTTGTGTTTTAGTTCTGTTCTTGTGAGTGCTTCTGAAGAGTCACAATATTATGAACATTATTGTGTGCTAAACTTTGTACCTCTGAAATTGATCACTATTTTGCTGATTTTTTCCTTTTATACTAAAAAAGAGCCATTAGCCTGCATTAAAAATAAAAAATAATGATAAATTACATTTCAGATTATATTGGCTTAGGGTATTGAATATGTTCCCAGAGATATGTCCCAGAATCTTTCGTGTTTTGCAGTGATAGTTTATAATTAAACTTCCTGTTCCCCAGAGGATTGTTATTTTGCTTTTCTAAGAGTGAAAAGGCAATGTGATAGATGTGCCTTTGTTTTTTTCACCTCAGATGAATGGAACAAATGTCCAGATTTGCCTAAATTACTGCCAACGTGTAATCTTTAAAAATTAAAAAAAATAGAGCTGTTTGTTTATTTGAAGGAATTCTGCCAGTATTTGGAAGCAACAGGAATAAATGGTTATTTAATTATTTTAAAGCATTAGTATTGTATTTATTGGCCTATTGTTTGTGCTAAATTGAGCTGTTGTCATGACGTTGGTCTTCTTAATACAACACACAAATATGCAGTTAATATCCTGAGGATTTTTAAAAAAGATGTTCTCTTGTCAAATGACTCTCAGAACTGGCTTTGTTGTCACAGTTATGTTAGATTGTCTTTTGTTTGGATATTGTTCCTATAGTCAGTTCACACAGGGTAATCAGCTCAGCCTTATTTCCACCTCCAACACTTAAACCGATTTTACAAAGTCTGAATTGTTCCTCCCTCCCCCTCGGCTCCTTTTGCAGGTGCTTTTCATGGAGATGCTCTGCAGCTTCCCAGCAGTGGCACTGGGCAAAGTCCAGCCCAGCAGGGCTAAACAAGGTTGTCAGCCAGCTAAATCAAGGTCCACAGGATGGCGGATTGGGTTGAATGGTTTCTGTGAAGATGTGTTAACTCAATACCTCACAAATGCGTGAGCTCCCAGCCTTGGCTGTGTCTGATGGCATGTTACTGTCAGAAAAGCAATATTGCCTTTTGGTCCCTGTCTGAAAGCTCTGCTTTTATTTTGAATGCTCCAGCTGATGGAATTAATGCATGAGGATTTTACAGGCAACATCCTGCCTGGAATCACATGTTGGACAAGACTGAACCAGAAGATATACTCAGGGTCGGGGTTAGTCTGACGCACAGGAAAGAAGGAGAGAAGTTGTTGCAGAGTTTCGAAACTTTTCTGTCATCCAACTTGGACATCATACTGGGTCAGATCCCGGTGAATGTATCCTTTATAGTTCATTATTTGCACCTACTGAATTTTAAAAAGTTAAAAAGGTTTTGAGAGTAACCAAACTCCTTCAGTTGTTTTTTTTTTTGTTTCTCTGACTGTCTTCAGATGTACCAGGGAGTCATAGCTAACTATCTTGCAGCAGTAGCTTTCTGAATTAGACGTCAGAATGAGGTGCTTGGCATGAGCATAGAGGTTTTGGATGTCCTGTGAGTTTGATAGTCTCCTTGGATAAGACAATCTGCCGTCTCTGGGTATGCACATTCAACTTTTTCTATTTGAGTAGTGAATAGTTTTTGCTTCATATAGGTTTTCTTCCATTTTTGAAAGGAAGACTAACAAGAAGCAATAGTATCTCCCACAGTGGTTGCCATGGTATCCTGGTCTTAGGCTTGCCCCAGTCTAGTTTGATATAGCCAAGTACAGATGAAGTGGTGGTTTGGGAACAGGTGCTTGTGGGAGCAGGTGTTGGCCCCTGGTTTGTTCAGGAGGCTTTATCCTTTTTTGCAGTTACTAACACTTAAGCAGTTACACACACCCCTCCCCAGATCTTCTTTACCACTGTACAACATCCCAGCTATGCCCCAGACCAGGGCTCATCCTCTGCAATGGCATATTGCTGCTTTACAGCCAGCTTCACACAGGCCCTTGTCCTTCTTGATGACTTCCTCCATCATTATGTCCAACAACAGCATTATTTCCCAGTCTGGGTTCTGAGATTTCTCCCTGTGCGTCCTGCCCACATAGTTAAGCAATTGCCACTGCACGGCATGCTGAACTCTGCATGACCAGTTTGAGGGATTTCTCAACTGTGGTGTTCTACAGTACAGCACGGGAGCCTGCCTCAAATTAACTTGGGAGCACAATTCCAGACACATGTATTTGGTTCAGCGAATTCTATTTCTTTGTTGGGTGATGATGTTTTTCTAAGCTTACGCTTTATTCATAGCATGAGTGACATTTCTGCAAGAGGTGGTGATGTGTGTGTCTTAATTTTTTCAAACAGCTATAGTAGTGCACGTTAGATGATTTATGTATGAGTAAAATTGCAGTGATAACCAGACTTATACATTAAATTAAACAAATATAGTCTCAAGATTTTAAAAACAGTATGACATTACCATGATGAAAGAAATACTTTTGATTCAAGGATGGAATGGGTCTCATTTTAAATTTTTTTTTTTTTTTTTACTATCTTGTGATTAATCATTGCTGGATTACTCATAGGATTTAAATTTTAAAGTAGTAATTTTAAAATGTAGTAATATGAATATTTAAAAAATTAATTTCAAGATCACTAGGTACACTATTGCCTCATCTACTGGACAATTTCATATTTACTTTCATCCTCTTTGATCTTGAATACATAGCAACCAGCTTTCAATGGTGTCTTTTCATAATGTTTCTTCTTCGTTATTCCCATGCCTTGGACTAAATTGCTTCCATTGAAGATGTTCAGTGGCCCAAATGACAGTATTTGAATTATAAATTTGTTGTATCTCTTATCCTGTTTTTTTCTTTTGGTGTGTTTTAAGATTACTAATGTGAGAGTAGATAAGCTTCAGGAAAAAAAATCTAGAAGGAAGAAAGTACATTTCAGCATGTTAGCCCAGTAGTGCTATTATGCAGAACCATGTGTGTTTCCCTAGTGCTCTGAGAAGAATACTTTTTTTAAACCCTTGCCTCACAGAGATTTATATTCCTGTGGGAATGTAAGTGATACCAAGGGCAGGAGCTTTTGAGTGCAGCTGCAGTTATCATTAAAAGAGATAAGTATTTGAAGGAATTTTGATATTTCAGCCATGCGTTGATATCAAAGGTCTCCTGTGAAATACAGAACTATGCCAAATAAAATATAGATGACCAGTGATTTGTGCTTTCTACTTCATTAAAAAAACCCCAACCCTCTAAAATGCATTCTATTTTAATATTTAAGAAATAAGCTCATAATAATGTGGAAACTCATTCAGGTGAAACAAGATACACATATACATGACCTGTATGCCTATATCTGAGTCTACACAAGTTACTTGTCTTTGAATCTTGCATCATTTATATACTTATTGTCTTATGGCAATAACAATATTACAAATCACTTTAAAACTGCTTTTGCATTGACAGCCAGAATTTTGGATCGAATACATTGAAGGAAATATTGAAAAGTAAATGTTTCTGAGATCTAGAGTTCACGTATTACAAAGCAGGATAGTATATATTCTCTTTTTGTATTTAACCTTCCTTTCCTAGTAATAGGAAATTATAGAAATATAGGATTTTTGTATAAAATCTAAAAGCCTAGCAAATTGATGAATAGTTTGAAGGACTGCCTTCAGCTTTCACAGATTTCATTGAGAAGTGAAGAAAACAATGAAATGTATGTCCTGTGAAGATGATGAAACATTAAAACATTGTTGAAAGAAAGCTAATGTTATATCAAGAAGTTCCATGCTCACTGCAGCTCCTGGTTCATGTATTAGATTTGCAAATATCAGTCTTAGAACTTTGCATCCTACACTTTGATGAGAGACAGTGCTGTAAAAATGATGGGAACTGAAGCTCTAGCAATATACCTTCCCCTTTTGCTGTTCTCCCAAAGCAAAACTTGGAGACTCTTATGAACTATTTGGCAGCATTTGCTATTAATCTAGAACCTGTCTACTTGTTTTTTTAATTATATTCAACCTATCCATCATACTAATAAATCTGCTATCCAGCCATTAGTCATCTACAAAATAGTGCAACCTAAATGTATTGTGTATTTCCTATTTCAAAATCTTGTCTGTCTGGGTTTTTTTTTTTTTTTATGATTATAATACTTACCTGAAAGCAGAGTGGATTCAGACACAATACCTGACAAACTTGGAGAGACTTAAGACGTAGGTTCCAGTTTTTACCAGTGCATAGTGATCCATGGGTCCAGGTTCAGGCATTCTAACTTTAAACATACTTAAATCTTTTAGCCATTTTTTTTATGAAATGTCACTTATCATAGAAGATAATATAGAAATGCAGCCTGTAAAACCATGAAAGAATGTTGTTGCATTCAGGCTGCTTAACAAGTTATTGCACATCAGCTGAAGCACTGTAATTGTCTGTCCATGCACCTGAACTTGCCCAGAGTGAGGTAAACATCCATGTGCTCCAGGGATTACTCATTAAATGAAGCATTATATTTTAGTACTGAGAAGTCTCTGCTGTCCTTCCATTGTTTTCTCTTTTAAAAACAAATTTACTTTCCATAAGTGTAATTTTAGTTATGTTGTTTGCTGTGTGTATATGTTGGATATTCTTCAATAACTCGTGCGGACTGTAGACAAACACATACATATGTGTGCACACAACATTTTCCCTGCTGTAACTAGGTATTTCTGGCACTTCTCAGTAGCAGAATCAAAGCCAAATTGTAACTACCTTGGAAAATCTTAAAAGTAGCTGTAATTGAAAAAGGAGGTGTAACTTTTCTGTTTGAAAACTTCATGAGAATATTTTTCCAGAAACTGTAATGTTTTCCATCATCATTTTAATGTTATTTTTTGACAAAAAAAAATGCCACAGGAGTTCTGAATATTTGTATTTTTTTGAAGCAGCTCTGAAACTTAATAGGCAATGACAGAAATTTCATTACATTATCATGATCCTTTACAGATACTAACTTAACTTGAAACTTGACTTTTGATAGAATAAAAATAACTAAATAACTCAATTCTAAATAAATAAATACAACATATTTGGTCCTTTGGAATAATTACAGTTTGTAATAGTAAGTTGAAAATTTTGTTGTTGAAAAAAATTGAACTTCTTTTCTTTAGGGCTCACCATAGTATTTCTGAGGTGTATCCCATTTGGATATTTATTTATACTACCCTTCATGATTCACTATGTGAAATATTGCTAAAGAATATGTATTCTGACTGGTTCTTAAACTAGTGTCTATGTATATATGAAATATAGGAATGGAGTATATAAAGTACAATTGTTTTTTAGTATTTGTATTTGTCTATTGATCCACTAGAATATAGTAAACATAGATGAAGAATCCTTTTCACAAGCTGTAGATTTCAAATTCTGACCTACTGACTTCATGACAGCAAAAATTCTCCGATGAGTGTAAGATGTTTGGCATGTCTTAAAATAAAGTCCAGAAGACAAGGCAATGCCTGATGGAATAAAAAAGTAGCTCATCGAGTCTGCCATTCTGCCACCAACAGTGGGTAATACCAGGTGTTTCAATGGAAGACATAAACCTTCACAATTTTTCTGTTCTAAATTGCAAGGTGCTGTTTCTTACAGTACTCTCACCTTGAAATGTGAAGAGTAAGAGACTTTATAACAATTTTTTCACTTAGTACATAATGTAAATCTTAAAATACAATTTTTAAATTATTTATCCTAATAAATTTAAGACTAGGAAATTTTAAAGATATATTATCAATTCCTGCAAAAGTAAAACCCTTTCCACCCCCTCACCTTTTATTTCGCTTATGATAGCAAAAGTTCTGAATGTGGGAAAACCTGGCCATTTCAGTACAACAAAATTAAATTTTATTGCAATGTGAGAGAGGCAGATGGCTTTGTCAGGGAGAGTGGTGACAGAGCAGCCCAACTGCTGGGTCTTGGAATGGTTCTTCCGTCCTGCCGCCTGGGGGTATTCACCAAGAATGATGAGGGTTTCTCTTTCGCTGATCTAAGCTGTAATTTTTGCCACACCCATGTATTTGCCAACCGTGGCAAAAGATTTTTTTGTTGAATGTTCAAAGATGGTCCTGGATACTGACCAAAGATTAGGTTGTGAAAAATTGCATCTCATCTTGTGCATTGACCATAGTGATATTTTTCTTGGACAGCAAACACTTACTGGAGCTGACCAGTACTACCACCGTATTAGTTTTCTGTGACCAATTTTCTCTGAATTTTCCAGACACTCTGTGAGTCTATTATACAAATTAAAATAATGAGATAGCATACATAAGACCTCTAATGTTAGAACAGCTGGATGATCATGACAACTCAATCAGAATCTTCCTAATTTTGTTGCCCAGTAGGATCTACTTTCTGGCTAATATTATGAAGGTGATGGTATATGAGGGGAAATTAATATGTTGTCACATTGCATTGTTGGATTTGGAAGTGGTTCTTCACAGACTGGGTAGCAGACATAAAAAATTGTTTGCCAGATGGTGTCGCAGATACAGCAATTTTACAAGAGCTCAAAGAGAGTCTGGACAAGCACTTGAAAGTGATATCTACTTGGGAGTTACAAAATAGACAGGCCACAATAGGCTCAGGAAATCTCAGAAGCTGAAAATAGATGGAGAGAAGGGGGAGCACTAAATGTGGGGAAACATCATATGTAAATGTTCTATTCATATTCTTCTAAGGCTTACTTTCAAAAACAGGCTACTAGGCTGGATGAGCCTTCAGTCTTGCCATTACAAACATTTTTACATTCTTAGTTAAGTAAGGAGTTGTTGTGTGAGACGGTTTTTCTGGAACAGGAAATGAAAGCTGAAGGTGGAGAAAACCCAGAACTGCTTAAATGTAGAAAATCAGTAATGCGTTTTGTGATACATATTGCTAGGGAAAGAGAATTGAGAGACAATTTTAATGTTGAAAGAGTGCAGATGTCATTACTTCCTCAGTTACAGGCTGCATAGATTTGTAGTCTTGCTTTTTTAGCTTTTCCATTTCATCTTATAATACTGTAAGGAATAAATTTCCATTGTTGATGATTTCTCCTGGTAGCTCTCCAAGTACATATAGAAGGTATTTGCTGATTGAGCTGTATACCCCTGCATCCTGTGGACTACTTTCTAAACCTGTAGCCAAACTTAAGTACCATAACTTGCACTACAACACACATGTATTATTGATAAAGGAGGAAACAATCAGCTGTAGCAACTATATCTGCGAAAGATGTTCCTCTTTTTCAGAAAGAAGATAGTTATGTGGAACAATTAAAAGGGGCATGGTCGTAGTTCAAGAGTCAATTCAGTGGCTCATAATATTGAAATTTATTATGCACATAAGGCATTTATTTTAATCTTATTTTTTTTCATTCATCCTTTATTAGGATTGGCCTTGCATGCTGGATTATTATAGTGTTACTGTTTCGTGTGTTTTAGTGTTTATACAAGTATATCTGAAAAACAAGAATGTAAATGAGGGGCCTCTAAAGTAATAGAGATTTGAGCGGGCTTTTTGAATTGGCTCATTCTGCAAATCCTGGCTGCCAGAGCTGGGTTATAGCTTGTATATGTCACTGAAAACAATCTACTTTCTTATCAGTGATAAAGTTTAAATTTGCCTTTGGCGGAACTGTTGTTGCAGAAAAAGCATAATTTAAAAAAGTTATGGTTATTGGTGTTACTACCGCTTTTTTAATATAATGAGTATTAATGGTAGTGAAAGTAACAACTCTCCCTACTCCCCAAATTATTCTACTTAATATGAAGAAGAACAAAATTCTGCTGCAATGTTTTTCTTTGCATATTTTAATGTTTTGGCAGATGATGTCAGCTGCAGACTTGTATCAGCTGTCTGAAATAACTGCTTGCTGATCGTTAGAGTGATTACAAACCACGACCTTATAGATACTCTGGAACCTGTCAAGAAAAAAATGTTGAGAGAAGGTATTTTTCTAGAAAGTCCCTCTGAAGGAAAAACTGCTTATTTCCTCCTCCCAGTTTATTAATTGTGTGAGATGATGGCAGTTTAGCAATAGTTTTCTCAGTTCTAATTGTTAATCATCTTTTTTCTTTTGGATGATACTTTCAGTGGCCTATTTTTTTTTTCATTAATGGCAGTTCTGTTACCATATGTCTTAGTCAATTACAGATCTCCAGAATAACAAAACTCACAGTTCACACGTATGTGTCTATGTTTTTCCTGAGTTCTGGAGAAATGTGACTGTTGTGTGTGTCCTAGAAAAGGTATTGTGAGACCTTACCCTGCATTGCACACTGTGCAGAAAGAATTAGCAATGAGCTCTTTCTGTGCCTCAGGAGGAGGACAAAGCAACTGTAGTGGGACTAAGGGTCTAGACAGCTGATCTCATTGAGGATGGAAGATGGTCAGCACAACAGAGAAAATGTTCGATAGCTTGTCAATTCATGACCCTAAGGTCTAAGAGACTTCCATTCCCTCAGATAAATGCTGATCCCCATTAATATGAATGGTTGAACTTCATTTGACATCAGTCAGTCCTGGGTCTGAGTGCAAGTGCATTATTCCTTGTGCCATTAATGCAAGTCACATACCCCAGCAGAGCAGACAAGGGAAGCAGAGTTTTCAGTAGTCATTGTTGTTTTGCTTTTGCAGAACTGTGTGAAGATGGTCAATAGGTTTATTCCTCTGTAACCATATTCCGTGCTCAAGTGTCTTCAGTATATTTGTTGCATTTTATAAAGTTCATCTTTACACTTGTTTATGTTTATTTAAAACTGATATGCTGTGTCAGGTGACCAATTCGACTGGGTAGAAAGAAGCAAATCATATTTAAGATAGTGACCCTGATAACTTTTAGTTAATATAATCTAATTTCACTCCATATTCACTTCAAGTCCTCCTAGGATGGCTACTGAGTACATTTAGCATCAGCTTCCCCAGCTGTGAAACTGGAATAGCAGGAACACATTTCCTTTGCAAAGATTCAATAACATATGTACTAGTTACTGTATATTTTAAATTGAATATATGAAGGGTGTTGTGTAAGTTTTAAAAACTATGTCTTGTTAGTGTTCTATTCCTCTGTAAACACAGGAATTTCAGTTTTGCACTGCAGATTTTAAAAAAAGGGGGATTAATTTGTGTAACAGGTTATCACATATCTTCTCATTTTAGAGGTGGTTCCTGTTTAGTTTGCTGAAGGACCCACGGACCAAGGTTCCTTTCGAACAGCCAATATCTAGTTTTTCTCATGATTTATTCCTAGTAGTTCTTATTTTCTGGTTCCTTGTGAAGAAAATGCCCTTCACAGGGTCTGTCTGTGTAAGGCTTTTTATAATGCACGGTCATTTAGTTAGTTGTTATTTTTGTCAGTTCCAGCTGCAACCATCACTCTAAATCCGTCATTGAAGGATTTTGTTTTAAATTCTGCCTGGCTTTGTTTTCGGATGTCCCTGAATTCCTCCCTGTGTTGAGTTACAGCTGTGAAAAGAGAAATCTACCTTTTTAATTCAAGGGGTCAGTGGTTTAAAAGCACTGAAGCCCAGTGGGGGATAGTTTAGGGAAGGTAGTTAATCACGATGATCCAAAGGGGTTTAATAAACTTACATAGGGCTCATCTGACATGAAGACTCCTGAGTATCTTCAAACACCAGTTTCTTTATGGGATGTCTGTTTTACCAGGGAGTACACGCACCTGTGGTGGATATTTGCCACCTGCTCAGCCGTGGCAATGGAAACACAACTTAATCTTCTCCACTACATCCCTTTACTGGCTAAACCAGAGTGGAGGTCAAATCCTTTCTAGTCTATTTTCTCCCTGTGACCTTGAGAAGCATTTAATGAGGTAACTACAGTGGCTTCCACTTGTTAATCAGAGTGGGAGAAAGTAGACTGGCAGAAAGGAGCTGCTTATTTGGACAGAAAAGAGAGGTCAGTCTGGAGCACACAGCTGATAGTTCATCTTCTGGGTGAGTAGAACTTTTTGGCTTTATTTGGGTGTCCATCCAGTGATATTTCTCACCCAGCTTCCTCTTCTAGGTCCACTGAGGGAATCCTGGAAGGAATCCCTTTATTGTCTCTCATCAGTGAAGATGGATTGTTTCAAACACAGTGTCAATATTTTTGATATTCAGTTCTGTATTAGTTCTCATGGGATGGGCAAATCAGGACTGTATTACTGAGCAGCCCTGAGATACTGGATTAAGTTATATAGCTCATATAGTGTCTGTACCTATTCTGTGTGTACTTGTCATATGCACACATTTCTCTTCTTGATATAGGAATTTATGATCTGCTTGTGAAACAGGTCTTGAATTACTGTAGCTTTTGGACGGTATTATAAAAGGAAAGTATTCCTGATTTCAGTCAGATTTCAGTAGTAAAATCGTTGGTTTGTAAGCAGATCAGATAGGCATTGCCCTTATCAGAAGAGTCCTTGGAAAGATAAGGATGATCACTAGAGAGTAGTAAAAGCCATTATCAAATGCCTGTCAGAGCCTTAAATTGATCAGTGGAAAGGTGTGCATGTTGCTGGACACCTTCAATGTGTGATCGAGTTCAGTTATTCCTCTGTCCATTAGCTGTTAAAAGAACTAACAGAAAAATTTAGCTTGAAAGGAACTTTTGCAGCTGAAAGAATGGATAACTTCAGCTTTGGATCAGATTGCTCAGAGCTATCCCCAGTCAAGTTTCAAATGTCTGCAAAGATGGAGAATCCACTTCTCTGAGCCCTTGTTCCAGTGTTGACCAGCCTCATAGGGAATGAAGCTTCAGAACTGCCTCAGGAGCAAGACTGCCTCGTCATCTTAGGGGACAAATGCCTACTGGGGAAAAAGAAATTAGAGGTGGTGTTTTGCATCTTCTTTGTATTAATCTGTTTATGGCAATACCCCAGTAACTAACCAGTAAACTGTCTGAAAAGCTTTGCTGTTTTTCAGTGTAGTATTGATTCATCTGTGCAGTCTGTGTCATTACTTTGTCCTCACGAGACAAAGGAAAGTTATTGTGGTTTTAAACCAAAGTGGAAATAGTTCTGCGTTGAATGGAGGTGGTGATGCCTGAATTCTTGTTTTCTTTTTTGGAATGGCTGTCTCAGATTCCAGAAACTGTCATGCTAGCACCCTTCAAAAAGTGGCTTAAAAATAGACCAGCAAAACAACGCTTTTGCACCAAATATAAATTGATTTCTGCTGCAACACAGCCAGAAAGTTCTCTTAGAGTCTGATAGCAGCACGTTCTAACCCTTGAAAATGATAAAGTTAGTGATCAGTGAAAACAGGTCTGTTAAAGCTTTGATAACCTGCTGTCTGAACTGACACTGGCTGTGCGTAACTCTTTACACAGCTCTGTGAACTTTTTGTTTATGGAAAATGAAACTGTGATTGCTTGTAATTTTCTGCAGTTTGCATAAGGGCTTAAATCAAGAGTAAAACACTGGAAGAAGTGGTATGTGAGTCATAGATCTCGCCGCAGTAATCACAGCCAACAGTGTGTAGTCCCTAGTGAGAAGAGTGGTTGGGTGACTAAGGCACTGCCTGGACATTGAGGGGATGTGGGTACTGGTTCTGACTGCTGATGTGACCTTATGCAAGTGATGTCATCTCCTATGGTAACATTAAAAAGAAAAATCAATTAACTCCTAATGACAAGGATAGTGGATAAAGGCATTAAAGCTTTTAAACTGCTCGGGTGCTGCAGTGATGCGTACCTGAGGGAAACCCGTCAAGAGGAATAGGTCCTCATTAAGCTGGTGAATTGTGTAAGTTTGCAAATGGGATGTGTTGTAGTGGCTCTGCTTGTTCCCTCTCACATATCTTCCAAATATAAATGAAATCAGACATTTGAAGAAAAACTAGGAAGAAAGCAAATGCATTCAGCCTAACAATATAATAACAAGGTTAATCTGCCAACACAGATGACTGCACTGCAGTGTACATATTCATATGTGTATCATTTTACATATTGGCTGCACAAAATGTTTATCTAGAATTAGTTGGACAATGGTTATAAAAAATTCTCCTCCCAAAGGGTTCAAGTGTACAGTCATGAATTATTAAGTCAAAATTTGTTGGAAGTGTAAATTAAAATCCCTCTGGAATGTCTCTTTCTATACAGTAGTTTATATATTAAAGCCCTGCAGACTGTGCTGTACCGAGTTCACTGACAGTGCATCAAATAATGAGGCCATACACCAATGAAAGGAATTCTAAGAAAATATGCCATCGGATATACAGCAAACATATTTGATCAAAGCCCAGGTGCCATATGAAGTGCACATTTTTTATCTACCACTATACTGTATTAGTGTGAATTATTTTGAAAACTGTCAGATCAGACTTTTACACAGCTAACAATGAACTAAGTAATACTGACAGTTAATGAAGTGCCCTATCAGGATTAGTACAATAGAGATAATAAAAAAATTATGAATTATATTAAGATACGAATTATCACATGCAGTTGCCTGTCCTTAATATTTGTAACATTCTGGTTTTCTCTGAGAGGCCCATAGGGAGGTTTTAAATACAGCTGGGAGATTTGTGAGTGCCTACAAGCATTTAAGCAAAATTCCAAACTAGTTGGCAACACTTTTCCACTTAGATCAGATACATCCAGGTACAACTTTTAGCACAATAAAGTATTCACTGTGAAATGAAATTATCTTTATAAATATATTTACAAATGTCTTTGTTCCTTTATTTCATTTTGGGGAAGGGTTTGTTTTGTGTTTTTTTTAGAAGGGTCTGCTGGGTTATGATTCTATGTATGGGCTGGGTATCTGTGAATGGAACCAAGTTATTTCTCCCTGCACACAGAGTTGACTGGCTGGTAGTGTCTCTGATGCCTGTGTAGCTGAAATGTGTAATGTATTGTTGTATAGTATACAAGTAATGGAGCTGTACAATCGTAGGAGCTGGCTTAGGTCTGGATTGCTTGGATCAAGAACAGAAAAGCCCTACCTACTTTCATCTATAGATATATCCATGCAGATATATGCACACCATATGCTTTCAGAGTATGTACTATTATTTGACTTGTGGCTGTGTCATGCTTAGAAGTCAGGAATTAATCATGACAAATGTCACGAGAGTGCTACACTGTCTTCCCATGAAGCTGGGATTTTCACAAGCATGCAAAATACGTGATAGGGCAAGTCTCTGTTCAAGTAACTAATCTGAAAAAAATCACCATTGCCACTAGTTACTGGTGACCCCAGAAATACCAGCCAGTCCAGACCTCTGGACCTCTGGTAATAGAACTTTAGAGGACTCATACTCCACCCCTGCAGATGTTGGAGGTCTCCTATGACAGGAGGTACAGAGAACACTTTTTCCATAGCAACGCACTCACAAGAATTCCAGAAGGTGAAAAAGAGACTGTAATCCTTCCTTTGAGTTGGCTCTTGCAGGTGTACTTTTCTTCCAGCAAAAGAATGGTAGTTGCAGGGTCAGTGGTTTAGCTGGTTTGACAGTGCTGCCTGGGGTTAATCCAGGTTTTAGGAGAACAAACACAATTTGTTACTGCTTAAATGTTCAGGTAAGTCTCCCCAAAATGAGCGTTTCTCTGGTGGCCATCATCATGCTTTTCTGGCTCTTGAATATTTTTTCAACTGCAGGCCAAGGCTGTTCCACAAGCAAAGCTTGCTGCATACATTCTCTCCCTGTCTGCTTTATCCAGGGCTGAGCCAAGCCACCCCAAGTGCTGCAGGTGGTGACAGACTTTTTAGAGGAAAATTCTCTGCCTCTCTTTAAAAATCTTCAGACGTCACAGTACTTGGCAGGAAGCGGAGATCATCTAGTCTACCTTTTCATGAATGTCTCAAACAATTTTCATCCTGCTGCTTTTTTCTTTTCTCGGATACCAAAGCTACAAAACCCATCTTAGAAACACTTTTCATAGCTTGAGATATTTTTTTGGTCTGCTGGGGAAACATGCTGTACTTAAAATAATGTAACACTGAGGTTTGGCTTAGGGTTCCTTCTGATTCTTACATGTTGCTAAATCGTGCCATGCACAGCTTTCTTCTTTGGCTTGTGTTTTTTGTTTTTTTTTTTTAATGAGCAGGCATATAGGGTGTTCTCATGTCGTTCTAAATAAAGAGGCTATGGGAAGCTGTTATTACAGATGTAATATATGAGATCACAGTTCCTTCCCCCCTCAAATAAAAAAAAGAGAAGAAATCCATCTGAGATTCATATACATCTATCTTTAGAGTGAAAGGCATGTAGATATTTACGTGTGGAAGATATCAGCTGTGCATCTGACTGGTGCCTACCTCTTCTTTGCAATATCATTTTCAGATGACAAGTTGCTTTCAACCCTGTTCCTTTTCTTGGACAATAGACATGCTTGAGAAGCAGTCTATAGAATGTAAAACTATAGGTCTGATTTTCTTTTTCTTTTTTTAAGGAGACACAATGTACAAAAGAATTAGGGCTGGAGAGTAACATTGGTTTTATTGTCAGTCTTGGATTTATGCATCACATGTACAAAAGACACAATGCCATAGATAAAACTTCTCAGAATCACTGTTTCTAGTGATACAGAGCACGTCTGTGTGCACGGCTGTCTATTATCTGTCACGTTCTGAAAGGATTACTTCTACATCTACGTGGAATCTTTGTGTGTAATTCTGACCCCACTGACAATGACCTGATATATATCCCAGTATCTTTTGAGGATAAAGTGCTCATTTCCTATGTGTATAATTTTAAGTGCCTGATAGTAAATTTCATGTCCAGATAAGCTCTTCCTAGCAGTGTGATATGGACCACTCTAGAAAAGTTACTTATTCTTACCAGTATTTATATATTTATCTCTGAACATACTATGTGCCTTTTATAAATGCTTCCATCAGTAAATTAGCTTCAGAAAGATGCACAAAATGATAAAAAATAAACCAAATGAGTTCCTTCATTATTCTTTTTTCATGTTTCACTTCCTTGATTAACAGTTTTATTTAGTAAAAGTTTTATTTTATTTTTTTAATTTTATTTATTGCCACGTGGTTCTCTGCAATAAAACCAATTTTTTTTTCTGGCTTTTTTTTTGTTCCCTCAGTGGCATCATTCTTATCATTCAGTCCCGTAACTTTTCTTTGCTCTACTTGGCTCTTCGCAAGTGGGAATCAGAGCAGAGATTTTTCTTCCCTGCCAAGTTACTGGTGTTGAATGGATAGGTTATAAATCCTGTGAGGAGCTCAGTAAAGGTAAATCTTGTAAAGCTTTGTAAAACTCATTATAATCTGGGTTATGCTTCATATGAGTTTTTACTATTCATCTGGGTATTTAACAATAGCAAAGTCTGCCTTATGGCAAAACCTTATCTACACCAGATATACTAAAGCCAACGTTTGAAGCAAAACAAAATATAACACAAAAATCACATACTGTAGGCTCACATAATTTTTTTGCTTTATCATTGCTTTTTTATTCATTTTTTTGCTAGCATTGGGAAGTGTTGTAATACTGATCTGTTTTTTTGATTAAAGGAAGTGTTCTTGAGAATCCTGGAAGAGAACATTTGCTGCAATATAAACAGCACAAAAGCTACTTAATAAACAGGGAACAGTGGTGAATAATACTATTTACCAGTTCTTAGATGGACCTACTTTTAAACTGAGATTTCACTATGAGAGTAAAATTCTCCTCTGCCAGATAATATATCAACAGATTGTATATCTAAGGGGCACAAGAACATAGTTTGGTGGTGCTCTGGATGAATGTCAACGAAAGTTAAAAATTTTATCAAGTCTGGATATGTAATTTTATTTTTAGTTTATTTTATGAGTTGCTAATCTGACCCATATATGTTTGTAGCTTTCCCTCTTAAAAACACAGAATATTTAATATTCAGTTCATGATTATAATACAATTTTGACCAATAGTCATTTTTCTTTTGGAATATGTATGATAATTCATAGATGAGACATCTACAGGGAAATACATTGGAAACAAATATCTATGTATTTGCAGTTAAAGTGCTTTAAATTTGTATTTGTATGAGTATAAAGTATGTTTACAATATGAGTAAAGACATAATACATGTTTCAATGTATTTGAATTGTAGGTGGAGTGCTTTTTTGTTTCTTTTTGTAGCTAATGTTTTAAAGCAGTATATTTGTCTAACAGGCCATTCATGCTATTGGGTTGATGTCTGCAAGAGACATTTTTTTGAGAACTGGATTAGATGACATTTTAAGGTCCCTTCCAATCCAAAGTATTGTATGATTTGATGATCTTTTACTCACTTCTCTCCTTGGAAAAAAAAAAAAAAAAACAGAACAAAACCCCGAGATCTCAGGCAAGGGTTTATAAGGAAAAGAAAAGAAAGAAAAGCTCTGACATCAGAGACAGTGGTTTACATACTGAGACTGAATGGCCTAGATAACTTATTGAGCCTACTTATAAATCATCGAATCATAAACTCATAGAATTACCTGAGTTGGAAGAGATCCAAAAGGATCACCAAGTCCAACTCCTATCCCTGCACAGGACACTCCCAACATTCGTACCATTTGTCTGAGAGCGTTGTCCAAATGCTTCTTGAATGCTGGCAGACTCAGTGCCAGGACTATTTCCAATCTATAGCGATTATCACACTTCTTTTGATTCTATTCTAGCTTTTTTTTTTTTAATCAACGTGAGCCGACTCAAAAGTGGCTCTAGATTTTCAGTAGTTATTTGCGATTTGTGATTTTTGTGTAACATAGAGTCACTATTACTGAGCCATAGCATTTGGTTAATTGCTTTTTTTCCTATTTGCTACAGGCTGTTTTATTTGTCTTCTTTATTGGAATACAGAATTCCAAATTTTAAAATGACCTTGGAAAACTAGTGCTGGAGACAGGTTTTAAACTATCCTCCAATTCCATGTAGACTTTTGAGATGGAAATAAACTGAGACTTACATGAGCTACTGTTAAACAAGGGTATGCTTGCAAAGGGGTCACAGTCCTTCCAGCTCTGGTCTTCATGATGCCAGAAGGAGTTGGAAACCTACACAGTATTTGTGAATGTGGGATTTTGCATTTAGATAGGTTTGAGCTGATCTGTAAACAAATTCCATAAGCACAGATTTCCCTACTCTCTGTGTGTTTGAGAAGGCTGAAGAGCTCTGTTTATTGCAACAAAGAGCCTGGAATAAATTATGTTTAGTAAATTGGCTGCAAGTTTTCCTGTTTCAGACAGTAGCTTTAGAGCAATCTGTCTTACAACCTTCAATAAATCTGACCAATTTCAGAGAGGTGACACCTCATTTCAGAGCTGTGACATCATGCATCTGCCAGTTATATCCAGCCGCCTCTCTTTGGCAAGATGGCCGGACACCAGCAGACCAACATTCTGTCTTTCGGCAGGTTTAACCTACAGCTCGTTACATATTTATGAGTCCCACAGGGAGGTCCTGGTGAGATGAAGCCAGGCTCCTCGGCCCCTCTTCAGCATCCTGCCTCCCACCCACACATGGGGCAAATAATAACCCCTTTATTCCACTGGAAATACACCTATTTCAGCGAGGTGAGTGCCTGGCTTCCTTCCTCAGTCAGCCTTGCAGGTGATAATTAACACAGAGCAGATATTTTCGAACTGAAGCCAAGGTGGGAAAGCAGCTTTAGGCTAAGCAGTTTTCTTTTCAGACTTTTTTTCCCCTCATTTATTTTGGGTCTGTTCATGGTGAGGAAGTTTTAGAGTGTGTTTGTGCTTAGGAGAAGTATCAAAGAACCAAAGAAAACAATATTTTTTCCTCCTCTGACAAATCTCTTCTTACTTTTGAAGGCAGGAAAGAATGAGTGAGTTAGGTTTGCTTTTAGATTTTCTATTTTATTCCTGTTCCTGGGTCTGATTACTTCTGAGCAGCCTGACTACGGCTCTTTTAAGCATAGGACGCTGATTGACATTGCATATGTTACAGAAAGGAAGGATATTTCTGGAAGATTAATGGCCAGTTAGTTGGTCTGAAGTTCATTAACCTGAGCTAGTCATTAGACTGCTGGAAGGATTCTGTGTAGAAGCTGGAATTGTGTTAGAAGATCATAATAAACTAAAAATATATGTGACAATCTGGCCAGATTGCAATGAATCTGGGACAAGACAGAGTTGGCTTGAGCTCACAGAACAGCTGCCTCCAGTGTAAACTAAACGCCTTGTGTCAAGAATTAAAGCAAATGGTTTTTCACATACATTACTCAAATGAAAGGGAGAAGGGAAAAAAAAAGAAAAAAGAGAAGGAAGGTTTCCATTAGCAAAGAATCTTACATGAATAAAAAGATGTGAGGTACAGCCTAAAGGCCAGATTTGGTGGTAGTCGTCAATCTGCAATTAAGCAAATGACAGTGTTCAGGAAACTATTTTTTTCTATAAGCAACAAATTTAGTCTTGATTCTTGAGCGCACTTTGACTCTAGAAAATGAGTCCCAAATCATCTGTAGAGATCCTTATTGGCTGAGACCCAGACCTTCAAGCCATGACTTCTCAGCATATTTGCAGTGAGTCTGGCTCCCCTTAATTGCTTCTTTTTGAAGTATGTTTTGTTTCTATCATGATGAATCTGAACAGACCTGATGTCTCTTGTCTTAATATAATCCTCCTCCCTCCCCTTATTTTCCTCTTCTTTCCCCAAAAAGAGATATCTTTAAGATGATACAACCTTGTGATAGTCTTGTCAACAATAATCCTTCATAATCCAACCACAAATAGATGTACTGGCGTGGAAGAAATAAGGACTTTCTCTCAGGATCCTATACTCTAATGAAGGGAAGGGAAAGATGAACCAGAGGTGTTTCATGTTTGTCTTGTTTTCTTTCCATGTCATCTCATGAATATGTAATGTACTTGGCCAAAAGTAGTACATTCAGACATTGAATGTGACTATTGAGGAAGGAGGGAATTGAGAAGAAAGAAGCTTGATGTTCTGCAGTAGGAAGGATGCTTTGGACATTCTAGAAATTGTTTCTCTCTCTCTCTTTCCCTGTCACACCCTTCCTGCACACTCCCTGGTCTTTTGCTATTAGCAGAAGGTCTGCCGGAGAGACATTTCCTCTGGCAGAGAGAACTGAAGGGGTCCTCTTTCCAGTCCCTTCTTGCCAGGAAGGATGTTCTGCCTGCATCATGAGGTGCTAAATTGATTCTGGATGCTCCTCAGTTTGCAGAAGTGCTCTGGCACCAGTGCTACATGAAGCTGAAGTGCCAGACCTGTGGAGTGGCTCCAGGGCTACAAGCTGTGTTGTGTCTCTCATGGGCTCACAAGGAGCTTTTCCATTGATGTCTGTGAAAGTGCTGGCTGATGTGAGCACTAGGATTACTCTTTTAATCAGGTGGTTTCGGTACCTTTCAGAAAAGAATTTTCATGGCAAGTTATGAGCCATTAATCTTATTAGTAGCCATAACATTTCTTTACTGCTTGATCTACAGCATTACTCAAACGCTGACACTTGTCATTTCGCTAACTATCTACCTTGACCTCTGGTATCATGCACATGCAGGGGGAAGGGTCTGTTGTCACAGATATTTTCATGTTCTGACCTCTGATTTATTAGCCATCACATTCTACCTTCGGATCTCAGGATGCCATTTCAAATAATTTCATATGCAAAAGTGTAGTTACTGGGCAAAAGGAATCCCTTGTAAGTGGGTACAAACAGGACATTAGGGAACTGTTGCTGCTTTTTGTTCAGCTACCGGGGTGGCAGTGTGACCTTGAGGAAGTAGGTTCACTGTAGTATTATGATTCCATTTTTGCATAGGGAAAATAAGGACAGTGATAATTTCTTTAATTTGTAAAACATTTTAAGATTTATGGAATATGAAGGACTGTTATTAAATGAAACATGTTGCATAGCTGGCTTGGTTGCACACTGTGGTAACAAAGTCCCATATCAGCCTATTGACCTCGGCAGGAACCACTCATTAAAGTTTATAGGATGTTTTGGTGGGTGAATTGTGGCAGTTATCCTGCTGGAAATATCATATTGAAAGCACGTTTAAATCCATAAGTCTCATTGAATTTTTCTCTATTAAAAATAAACACACTGCTTGCTCTATCCATTTTTCTTAGTTTATGAAAATGTATAATGATTTTGTACTTACTGTTAACTCAACGTGTAGGCCTATGATGTTTGAGATTTTACAGTTTATTCTAGTCATAGCATAAACATACAATAGTTGTTGTACTGAGATAAAGAGAGAGCCATAAACCATTAAGATATCCAGTAGAGCAGTATGAGCTAACAAGTTCCATGGTCCCTTTTGAAAGGCAGGTGTTCTTTTTATGGATTGTGTATTAATTTAATTTGTGGTTAAAATTTAGCTATGCTAGACATTGGCGTTTGAAAAGTTTTCATATTTTTCCAGCATCAAAGTGTGTAAGCTCAGTTTTAAAGAAACAGCTTTGCAACATTTTGATTTACACTAGAGGGAAAAATACTTTTGTAGCAAACGTGTTAAATGATCTACTCTTTAAAGATAGGTCTGGCTTGCCTTCAAAATTATTATATATATAATAATGCAAAAAATCTACAGATGTTTTCTTTTTTCTTCCAGATTAAATTTGGATTGTTTGAAAAGTGGGGACGTATTTCACCATAGTGCAAAAGAAGATACAGAAGAAAAGAGCAGAATGAGAGCTTCCCAACTACCACATGCCTGCAGCTTGTTATCTTTAGCAATGCTGTTCCTTCCAGTCACTGGAATGTCAAAACAAAATATCCCAAGACTTAAGCTTTCCTATAAAGGTAAACTTTTCAGCAATTTTTTTCTGATTCTTCCACTTTGTTTTGATGTGATGTTGCCAGCAGTTCATTTGTATTATTAATCAGGAAAATGAAATTCAGTTGTCCCTACAGTTCCCAGAAACATGTGACAGAAGCCTTAAAGATGGATGAATACTGCTTAGGGACAGTATTAAATTCTCTTTTTTGGGTGGAGTGGTACATGTTTCTGAAATATAACTGTTTTTTAAATGGGTTGTTAAATTATTAATTCAGTTTGCTTCTGAAGGGTATTAATATACCATACATAAATTGGGGAGCAGTCATTGCCTAAGCATATCTAGGTCTACTTGAAATGCCATGAGGCCCATTAGAGACTTTCCCATGTGGCTGGTGGCAGTGACATGGGACATGAGGGACTCTCACACCTTTCTAGAGCATCAGGGAAAGTTGAGAGAGCTGCTCCAAGTGTTTCAAGTTGCACTGGCGTTTGATTTTTGTAATTTATTTTTTCTCTGTCACTAAGTTGGTGTGCGAAACTCTTGAAATGTTTTCTTTCTTACCTCTTTGGATCACAACAGTGTGTTTTTCCAGCAACTTTCTTAACCTATTCATACTTCCTCTTGAGCATGTTAGAGAGTGAGAAGTTTGAACACAGATGTAGTTTTTAATTCTTTATTGGACAAATTCTTAAAGAAGACAGATTTCTTGTTGCTTTAAATATGCAGTACACTTCCACAGATTTACAAGTCAGAGTTACATCACTTTGACATTATCTTCTTTAGCTAAAGCAAATGCTCTCCAGTGAGTTATTTTTCAGTTATGTCAGCAACCTGAGTTAATTCTGCTCTTAGTTTTTCAAAATCAGGTCTTTCTGTGCATTACAGAATTACACATAGGATGGTGTGATGGGACCGGAGGCTGTAAAACCTTCAGCAGTTGTTATGATATATTCATCAGGAGTTTAACACACACAGTAATTTTTTGAGTAAGCACAATGACATACTATTTATTTACAAGCTTCTCTTTTGCTGGATTTGTATGCCACTGTGTATGGTATTCCTCTGTGTATATATGTATTTGAATGTGTTTGTGTGAGAGATACAGAGGAAGAGAGATCAAGGGATCTTGACAACATTTTTATAAATTCAGGAAACAATTGTGCTCACTTAAACCAATGAATACAGAAACTGAAAGACCTGACATGAGTTATGAAAGTTAGCAATAAAACCCCCCTAACTTATAGCCAGACTTTTCACAGCTAGACCTTTTGAGATAATTCCCAATAGCAGCATATACCATATGGTGATGGCATTTATTGTGCATTTGACACTCATGATTAGTGAATTCGTCTCAACTTCAAAAGCAGATAGCCCATGGCAAAATCCTGATGGATGCATTTGGCAGGTAAGGAGGAGAAGAGAGAAAAATTATTAAGGTCAACACAGGAAAAAAAGAATAATTGAAATCTTAGTTTAAAATAGTGGCAGAGACCTGCTGGGAGAGGTTGGGAAAATGCCTGAGCTCGTTTAAAAAGACAATGAGCAGATGATTGATATTTAGGCCCTGACCCAAACTTTTATTAGCAACTTTATAAACCTTTCAGTTTGGCTTCAGGGATACAGTTTCCTATCCAAACTTATCCACCTATATCCCTGTAGGGGGGGGAAAAAAAGCAACAACAACAGATACAAAAAGACACATAAATCTTAATTTGCAGAGCTGTGATGGAACTGAAAAGGCAAAAGAGAGAGAATTATCCAACTTTATTGTGCCTCCTCTGTCTTTTTTATTTATTTTTTTGAAGAGTGAGGTTATTTTACTTTTTTCACAGGGAACAAAAAAAACCTTAATGCTTAATTTTCACACGTTTGCATTGTAAATTGTGCAAGTAGTGTTTATGATAATTAAATCATATTTTTGTTGTTGATAATAGCATGGCAGATGTCCTGACTACTTAATTAAGCTTACCTCCCCCTCCACCGCCAAGTATTGCAGCCAAGATAAGTCCAAGGTTTCTGAGAATAAGATGTAGGAGAAATGAGCTGTCTTGCCAGTTCTCATAAAATTGTTACGGTCATGTCATTGACAAGTCCTGGCGTCTCCATTCTTTGGAATTAAGACTTGAAATATGACAAGAAGGATAATACGGGGCCCTTTTTCTTCTTTATGGAAAATTGACCAAAATTGGCCACATCAGGCAGCTCTGAAAACCTGGTCACACATGTGTGTTCCTCTGGCTGCTAAAGGTGTTTCTCAAAGGAATGCAGTGTGTTTATGGGATGGCATAGCTCCATATTCCTGGAATGGCTGAGCACTTGCTTGGGCAGGAGAGCTGGAAGTGAACAGGACTTTCCCCTGAAGTTACTTCATCTCACAGCTGCAGCCCAGCATATTCAACTGAAAGCTAGGAAACTGCTTCTTCCCATGCCCTGACAGTGAGGAGAAGAAAGGGAATGCCAAGCAATGAATGCTGGGGATGAAAGAGTGTAGGGTACAAGAATAGAGAAAGAATAGGGAATGGTATTAAAAGAACACGGAGAATAACAAAAATTTGAGAGAAAGAAAGAAATCAATGGTGGATAAAGAAAAGGGAGAAGGAGCAGGGTGGGAAAGCTAAAAGAAGTGTTTATAATTACAGGAGTGCTTGAATAAACCATAGTGTGTCACAAGTCTTCTCTGTTCAGACAACAATTAAAATTTTAGAGCTTGTCTGAATGACAGTTACAGGTTTTCATCTTCAGCGAGGGGCAGAAATCTGTGCTGGGAATGTTAAGATACAAATATTTCAGTGAATGATGTAGGTATCAACATGATGTCATATGAAAGATTTCCTTTATTATTTGTTCCAGTTCTAAAAACGCATTCTAAAAAATCATTCACAGTAAAACTACAAACACACACAAGTCAATTAAAATATACTTCTAGAGGGTTCTCACTACATTATCTCTTAAATATTTTTAAAGATTATGAAGTGGTTTTATTATTATGTTATAGCTTAAGGATTAGGAGGAGGTAAGCAAACTCTCTCCTAATAGATCACCATCTTTAATATTCTATATTTTAATAGTCTTTGTATAATACTACATTCAGTCTCAGTGCAACAGTGTACATTTATCATTCATTTTCGTGTAGCTGGCTATACCCTGTGACCATCACCCAGACTGCAGAACTCCTTGAACACAGAAGTGACATTCAGTTTCCCTAAGCAACACCTCCTTGTTCTCTGCTACCTCATTTAACATCCTCATTTCAATCTGTACAGCGAGTGCAGAAGGTTTTTTGTATACCATGCAATCACGTCATTTAACAGACATCAGTTCTGTTACTGAAAAACGGAAGGGCTTGTGTCATGATTCATATATACTAATGTGTTTACTTCATACAGTGCAGACAGTCTTATTCCTGTCTGTCTTCTGGGTAGCAGTTTTTGCCAATTTATTGACAGTTACTTTTTTATAGATTTTTTTGTATGTGTTTCTAGCTTTTACTTCATAGGGAGAGGCAGAGAATAACCAGACCAGAAGGTTTTTCAATTTGTGGCCATAATAAAATTTTCCCATAGAAAAATGCAGACTCCTAATTGCAAATGTAAGCCTATTGATTTGCTTTATTTTGTTGCTTTTTATGTACATCTTAGAAGCACACTCAATGAATACTTTTATATTATGAAAGCATGCACCCTGCTTACTTTTTTTTCAGAGTATGCCCCTTTCCAGATTTGGACCTTGTCCGCATTGACATCTGCAATTATATATGATGCCCAAGTAAAAATATGACCATGCTCCAAAACCAACCACACTTGCTGTGACCAGTACTGATTTTGTCAGAGGACCAAGATTCTGCATTGTGGCACAGCACATAGGAAAAGGCAAGACTGAATGCAACCTTTGACTTTTAAAACAGGATTTAATTAACACTGGTAAAAACAACTATGTCAGTAATTTAAATCTAATAAACAAGAACATTATTCTCAGCCTCTTTTTTTTTCTTCTTCACATTGAATGAATTAAGATGCAGTCTCACTCCCACTAAAGTGATGGCAAGAGTTTTGCCACTGAAGTAAATTGAAGCAGGATCAAATTTCCACTCTTTCTCACTCTTTTTTCTTAAATAAGTAAACTAAAGACAGGCAATTCTGTCTCCTCTGTTGGAGGATGACAATACTGAATCATCAGCTCCATATGGAGAATAGCCTCGTTTAAGGATTGTTTAGCTTCATGCAGTGTTTTGCGTACATGATTATCTTCCCCCTAAGTGTGATCCATTCTTACAACATGGTGAAAAAGCAAATAGAGGATAACATTTTGGTGCCAGGAATTCTTTTGAAAACTTGACTGGATTAGTAAAGTTCCTTAATGTTCTAAAAATGATACTTAGAATATGCTACTTTACAAAGTCAAGCATCCTGTTTTGTAAATAATTTTTTACTTTAAGCTTGTTTCATTTTATAGCTGATGAGATACTTAACTGTTGCATCAGAGCAGTTAATTTGTTCTATTTCAGTAAAGCTGGCTTATTTCCATGTCATGGCCTGTTTAATTATGCATATAAAATATAGTTACAATTGCATAGCTCCATGAGCCTTATTTAAACTGTCTGTGACATTGCAGTAATCCTGGTACAATGATGAGGGTGTTGCACAACTATGTTTGGAGAATGGTAAACTGGTGATGTACAAAAAAGCCTAGAAATGAATTTGCATTTCTGCAGCTGTGCTTGTTCTACAGGAAGATGAAGAAAAATCAGTAAAAAAAATGCTTTTGTGGTGATATCTGCAGCTGTAATTCTGAATACCCATGAAGAGTAAGAAAAATGTGCTGAGTGAGGACATACTGCTTTTCTTGAATCCCTCATTTGTTGTTTAATTAATTTCTCAGAAAAAATCTATCTCAGATTCCTTTGTAGAGTAACATGAAGTGTTTATGTGAAAGTTAATATCCTAGTTTCAGATAATTGTCTAGTTATGACATAGGTTTTGCCTATTTTATCTCAAAAAATTCTTTCTGGAGGCAGTGAACACTGAGACCTCAAGTGTACCCTAGGTTGAAGAAGGATGGGCCTTGCTGTCCATGTGAGGAAAGACTCTTGTATATGCTGTAGGATAAACTGGAAGTCATTTATTATATTTCAGTAAAGGGAAAACCAGCAAGTTTCTTACAGACCTTTTTTTTTCCTTTTTTTAAACTAGTGAACTTGGAGGTCAAATCCAACTATATGTTGCATTTTCTGCCATATAATTATCATATATATAATGTTCTGGAGAGCAGTCTCCAGTCAGTGACATCAACAGTTTACATAGCAGTTGAACTAAGAATAACCTTAGAGAACTGACCCATATCAACCTCTTAACAGTGTAAACAGCCTGTAGCTCACAATAGTTTTCTTTTTTTCATGATCACAAAAGGGATAAAAAAAGAATTGTGTTCACAAAATACCAAACTATTCTGCTGAATGTTTATTTGATTAAATCTCATAAGATGAGAGAAAAAACCAAAAGAGTAAGGCTTTGGGGAAGAATGATTTGTCTCTTGTAAAAAGGAGGATGAGGCAGCACTGAAAACTACTTCCCTAGAAAAAGAATGCGGGGAAGATACGTGATTAGTGGCATCAGCTTCAAGAGCCGTGCTTTAAAAAATAGTCTACACTTTTACTGAAGACATTTTTAAAGCAAACCAAATTCAGTGTAGTTTCAAAGATCCCAACCTTGTCCTCTCTCTGTGCACTAATTTGAGGGCATGATCTTCTTGACGTCAGTGTGTGTCTAGCGGTGGACATCTGTGGTTGCAGCGTGAGTCCTCGAGTCACTTCCTATTTCCCTTTCCTCCCTCCCCATTTCTGCTGTTCCATTTATAGACCAGTTCCTCAAAGAAGGGCTGAGGGGTGCAGGGGAGGTCTGCTCTGTAGTCAAAGTCCTTTAGTATTAAATACACAAAGAGATAGCAGAAAGAGACAGAGACAAAATTTTCTTTATCACACCAGAGCACTATTAGAGAAGTCAGAGGGATTGGCTAGCTGTGGTTAACAGAGGTGTTTAGGCAAGGGTAGGAGTGACAAATGTACCTTTTTCCCACTAATTTGAGAAAACAGACATTGTTCTTTGTGATCCAAATCCTGGATGCTCCAAAGTATGCTGTGTTGTACCATAGAATTTGACATCTTAGAGGTTACTGAAGAAATTTTATGTTCAACTTATCTGGCAGCTTTGGGAGGACTTTACAACTCCCTCTGCATCACACATACACCACAGATTTCTTTGAAGAATATTTCTCACTAAATATGTAACAAAACAGCAGTCTATATGATACTTATTGGTGCCCCAAAATGCATAAATAAATGTAAATATTATTAATAAAAATACAATAGTCCACAATATAAAATAATAGAGTATGCTCCTATACTAATGATTGACAGCAGGTAATATGGTGGTGCACATGGTTACCTTGTGCAGACACATATCTGTGGTATCCTTGGCCCTGTAATTGTAGTTACTTGGTCCTATTGCAACGTTGCCTAAGCCTACAAGGCACGCATTTGGTCCACCTGCACATCTGTGTGTAGACTCTGAATCTGATAGAGGTTACTAAGCATGACTCGAACACAAAGAACTAACTTGTAAGGGAATTAATGCAGATATTCATGTACCTCTATTTTTAATAGTATCATAACAACTCCTGTTAATGTCATAAGGTATAACTGATAATTATATTTCACTTTGCCATAGGAGAATACTATGCTAGTCTAAGCTATTATACTATGGATTGGGTTTATTTTCATTGCTGGAAGAGCTCCTTTGCTATTGCCAGTGCAAAACTATTTTGAAAACTTTCATTCGCATTAACCAATTGAGTTTCCTTGCTACACTTGCTTGCTTTTTAATCAAATAAAATACATCTGAAAAACTCAGAGAAGGATAAAAGGAGGAAAATCTTTGAAGTTTCCTGAAAACAGTCATCCTCTACATTTAAACTACATTTTCTTAGAGAATGTCCACGTTGTGCGGCTACCCCAGATAATGACTAAGTGACCTAAACAGCCTTCCCTATAGCAATTGCATCTCAGCACTTCTGTAGCAATTTAGAGCAGGGCTATTAATTTTGCCTTGAAAGCTCAACCAGCGATTATGACAGTAGAAACAGCTGAAATATTATGCCCCCGCTGTCATTAGAAAAGTTCCTGTTCCTCATTCAAAGCATGGGAAAGAAAGATTATCTGGCCCATGTCAGAGAGGGAACCCCCTTCTGGGGACAGGAACTAGCAGTTACATTTGAGGAGAGCAAGCAGGAACCTCCTAAAACATATCTGGTTCCAACAGCGGAAATATCTGTTCCCCTGACAGGTAAATCTGCTCACACAGATTCCTGCCCTTCACCTCCCTTCCTTTGCAGGCTCTCCTCCCACCCCAGCCCTTTCAGCCCTGCCAAATGCTGCTTTTGCTCCCTTGATAGCGGGTCACACTGGTGAGCTGGTTATTGTTTCCCAGACCTTATTTCACCTCCTTTACTGTATCTACTCTGCCTCCTCATCCATCTGGACCTGCCTTGGTTGAATCAAGAAAACAGAAATGTTTTTCAAAGCCAGTGGTAAGGAAATTTACTTGCCCTCAGGAGGACTGTGGGAAGGGTGTTGAAGGACCATCAGCACTTAGGAGATCTTATGGTCTCTCTCAGATGATGGTTTCATGGCAGTTGAGCCAACGTAACAGCATTCTACTTCTGGAAGGAGGGCGTCTCCCTCCCTGCTCCCTTCTCCCCAAACACACATATCCACTTCTTTCTCCCCTCATCTGCTCCCAGTTGCATGGATCTACCCTTTCTTTTGCTCCAGCTCTCATCAGCTCCTTTGGCAAGGATATGCGCTGTAAATAGTTAGGAATTCATCTCTATCTTATTTAGCTTTACAGCCTGACGATACAGCTTGTGTGGGCTCTGGTCCAATGCTTGGAGTCAGAGAGAAGAATGGCCTCCATGGCCTCTTGCTATACACTCAGGGCTAGATCCTCAGCTGATAATATTACTGCAGGTCCCAGTGGTTAAACTGAGGGTCTAGTTCCAAGTCTTGATGCAAGTGCATGTAGGGTGTGTGTCTGTGTGCCTCTGGAGCATGTAGAGGGTTGGGAAGGGTGGGACGTACAGCTATTGAATGCTTTCATAAAAATTTGTGTTGCTCACAGACACTGGTTATAACCAATGTGTAGTACATGATTACACTAGTAATTGCAAACGGTTTTCAATAATAGCAATGATAGGCAACAAATCTGGATTTTTTTTGTCTGTGAGCTGTTCTTGAAAAGCTGAGTCTTGGAGACAGAGGCGCTAATGAAGTAAATGAGCAAGTAAATCGGTTTAGCAGTAGCTCTCCTTTGTAGTGTCAACTCACCTTCTTCACAAATAGGTCATGCTGGTCTGTGTCTCTCTTAAGTCTGTTAGTATTGATATTAATTTGTTTTCTAGGCCCATGCCATCTGACACTGTTACTACAACAGAGTTGTTTATGCCAATGCACTTCAAGGTCTCTCATTTTTGGTAATGAAGGCCTTGTCTACTTTGTTGTGAACATTGCACTTATTAGGAAGCTGGCAAATTTGAACCTGATGAAAAAAAATGTTAAATTGAATGTATTATTAAGATATCTGACCGTATAAAAATGGAACAAGTCCTGATCTCAGATGCACAGTCTGAGAAAGCAGGTCTGAGTAAAGGGATTCAGACTCCCAAAGAGATGTGTCTGCACCTATTGGTAGTGTTATATCAGCTACTGAGCGAAATCTAGATTTCTGTAGCCAGTTATACTTCAGATTTACCAGAGAAAACTCCTTGCAGGTTTAAGTCGTGGGCACTGAAATCCACAACAAAATACTCATTTACTCCAAGGGTGAAGTCCACTTGTGTTACTAAGGCTGGAATTTCAGCTACAAAGCAAAAACTAATTAAGGATTTAAAAATATGTTGTGTTCTGTACAGCTGCTACCAGAGAGCATGGGCGGAAGAAATTGAGCAACCTACTGTTGTTCTGTCAGCCCACAGATATATGGGCTGTAAGATGTGGCAAACAGCTCCTCTGTTTGTCCTCATGGTGCTGTGTGCTTCTCCAAAGCATATTACGTTCACGGAAGTTTCTCTGAAAATGCAGTTAGTTGATGATCACAGGCACAGGTGCCTGAAAATTCTGTAGCCATTTTTGAGTCACTTTTAAGAAAGTGAAGTCTAAAATGAGATGCTGGTACTATTTTGAAGGCATGTGCAATATAATGCCAGTAATTTGTTTTGAAAGGAGGGATAGCACTACGTATAATTTTATGAACCATACTTTGACAAAGGAAGAGCCGTGTGACTTAAAATGCTAAATATGACCACCATGTTACAATTTCAACACCTGGACATACTTGCAAAGTGTAATACACATCTATATCCAAGCAGGAAAGTATGAGTATTCTCCTGAAAATGAAGTGTGTTCATTTCTGCAAGTTAATGCAAGTCCCTGATCACTGAGATGGTTTTGGTGTTAGAAGTCTACAACGTGCAACGAGTTGTCAGTGCATATTGTTTGTGTTGCCTGTTCCTCAGAGTGTGGACTACCCTTCATCCTTGTATCTATGCCCTTCATAGGATTCATGCCTTTCTAATTGCAGGTCATATAATTATACACCTACAAGTATCTGGAAGGTTCAAGAGATGAGATGGTAGCCTAGTTGGAGCAGTAAAACTGATTCACAATCAATGGGATTAACTCAGTTTTTTTAAGTAAACCGGTCAAAGAGATTTTTGCCATTATTTTCACCTGAAGCCTATCATCAGGCTTTTGCTTTCTCTGTCTTTGATTGGCTGATAGGTAGGAGAGCAAAGAGGCTGGGAAATGCTTAACCAGGGCATGAATAAAAGGACTTTATTTAGAATTGATTTGAGACATCTAAAAATTGAAATTTAAAACTGTTTTATTCCCAGGGTGAGTAAATTGAGAGGCTGTTTGTTACTATGAATCTTTATGTGGGTTTTCAGAATAGCTTTAGGAATAGGTGAGTTTATAAGCCACCTCCCACTGAAGAGGGCATAAGTTTTCTCTCAGCTGTTTGACACTCTGGAAGATAGTTTTAAAAGGCAAGAGTAGAGCTTGGTCTCTAGTTGACAGTTCTTCTGTGCGGTTGATATTAAAACTGGCCTCTGACTTCAGTAGTGACCTAAAATTTTACTCTGTTAGATATAGGAAAGAACTTGTGTCCTTAGACAGCAATATCCCCTCACAACTGGGATTCTTTGAAGGGAGTCTGAAATAAGATTGAAGTGGAAGAAAGCAGGTTTCAGTCAAATAGCTCTAATTATTTACGCATTACACATGAGACCAGCACTTGTGTTGGGGATTTCTGAGAGGTGAAGGGAAAAAAGTTAAGTTCAGTCCTGACAATTGAACACGAGAAAAGAGAGGTGATGGGTTTGCATATTGTGCCTTACATTTAAAGAGGAAATTGAGTACTTTTTAAGTCCATTGATATGCCAGGCATTCTTAGTGATGAGATGCCAAGAATCATCTGTGCGTTCTGAAAGCTCATATGCTGACTAATAATTTATGTTGAATTAAATTTGTAGTGTATATTCTTTAAATATCCACAGTATCACTTTAAAGAAACCCGGTGATTTAATTATGCTTTGGAAACAACAGTAAGTTTGCTTACTTTGGCGGTTTTTCAAGAAAGATTAAGTACTTAGGAAAAGGGAACCTGTACAAATCCACAATCTTAGGTCTTCTTCAGAAAAACAAATGCTTCACTTGGATATATTCTTAGTTGTGCTGCCTTAAGTTAATTATTTGTTTTGGCTCTGTGAAGTTTATGAATTGGGCCTTTGCATTTTTTTCAGTAGTAACATGAACTTA
The DNA here is from genome assembly GCA_033558185.1 of Dromococcyx pavoninus. Classification (NCBI taxonomy): domain Eukaryota; kingdom Metazoa; phylum Chordata; class Aves; order Cuculiformes; family Neomorphidae; genus Dromococcyx; species Dromococcyx pavoninus. The sequence goes on along the minus strand of JAUMJL010000063.1, from coordinate 3,825,229 downwards.
CAAAGCAGCTTTTAATCATCTTTGCAATAATAACACATTACACATTATTTGTGCAGCTGTTTCATTAGCTGAAAATATTTGCAGCTAAAAATGCAACAGAAATACAGTTCCATAAACATAAGTAAGTATTGTTTATTTCATGCTTTAAATGGGTGCATTTTTGGTGATAAGCACCTACTTATTTTGTTTTGCTGTATTGCCATTTTTTTTGGTATATTTAAAAAAACACTGAATCAGACCATGACAGGACTTCAGATTGATTATAACCCACGGATCTGAAATAGAACTAAATTTTCTACAGTAGTCTCAATTCTGATCTTGCAAGAAGCACCTCCTTTTAAGTAAGCTTTTCTGGTATGAAAGAGAATGATGTTCTACAGCATGAGTTGCACTTTGGTTTTTTGTTCCCTGTTTTCCTCTTTATGGATGGAGCAGCCTTTGCAAGGGTTATCTGAAAATGATTGTCCCTTCCCCATCAAAGATGTCTTGACAGCACTGCACAGAAAGCTATTGCTTAGTTACCATTGTCTATAATGGGGTTTTGAGAAGCATAGAATATAATGGAGCTACTTAAGTTACTTACAAGTTTTATAAGTTGTAAAATATTGACAGATTTGACATACATCAATAAATATTTGCAAATAAGAAAATTTAGTTTGCTGATTGCTGAGCAGACCCATAGAAGTGCCTGAAGATCAAAGTGAAAGTGTTCTGAAATGCCTTAAAACCTGTAGCAGAGTGTTGCTGAGTTTTAGAGCAATTTTTGAAAATGTGTGCTCTTTCCAGTGTTACCTTCCTGGACTGTAGAAGTAGTGAAGAGAAATGCCTAACACCAAAATACGTAGTGGAGTACAAGGTGGTTTTGGAGATTAATCAGAAAGAGAACCAAGATTTTAAAACAATATTGTGCCAACGAGAAATCATGCTTTCTCTGTTCCCAGTAATCCATATTCCTCTGCAAAGGCCCTGCTCTGCCATCAATGTGACATTTTCCTTCAGGCCAAATAAAATTCATTGTATAGCAATGAGAGCCACATGGCATGCACAACAAATCATCATTGTCCATGGTGAGATACAGCTAAATAAAATATAACTTATTTCTTGCAATAAGTAGTAGAGATTGACAGTAGGCTGGAACCATTCTCTTTGCCTTCATACAAATACAGTTGGGGTCAATTGGATCTTTTAAACTCAGAATACTTTAGGAATTAAGACGATTGCTGTATTCATACTATTTTGGCATTTCTTTATCCCAGAAATTTAGCTGAGGATTGACACAATACCTATGTAAATCATCATGGGCAATTCCCAGCATGTGAAAGGACTTGCTGCTATCTAGAGGAAAATGTGATTTTTTTTTTACTATATATGAAAATTACAGAATTATAGTCTTTCAATTCAGATCTCTTCAAAGGTGTCATTAGAGGTAGCTGTTTTCAAACAGGTTGAGGACTTCCCTTTCTGTAAATTTAGGCATGGTCTGTCATTGCAAAAATGTCTGTGACTGGCCGCAAAGGCAATTTTGCATCTCAACCAAGTGATTCCAGATTGCTACATGCTTATACCCTGGTGGAGTCAAGGAATGGCTGCATGGTCACCACGTATGTGACACAAGGTTAAGAAGCCTAAATGCGCTGTATAAATGTAAATACATCTTATCAGAACAGAATGGCGTTTTTTCATTCAAAGCCTTTACGCCGTAGCTCTGCTGCTGGAGATGATTTAGGTAAGCAATGGTCATGCTTTTGTGAGGCAAGTCCACCAAAGTACTTTTCTAAATCAGTGAAATATTAACCCAGAAAGGAAGTTTGCTGAATATTCATTTAATTGCTGCACTAGAAAAAAGTATTTAATTTTCAGTAAAACAACATGTACATATTATAAACTGAGTGCCAAATGTGTACTCATGAAGGACCATCCCTGTAATTAACATAGTTTCTGTACATTGTGAAAATGGTGTTTCTGTATTACCCTGGCTACTGAGATGCAATATTTCAAATCTACAGCCTTCTCTAAGTTCAAAAACCATTGGGCAAACGTGCTTTTCATAGCAGATTTTTCCAGGGTAATATCCTTGATGATATTAAATATAACTTGCTGTGAAGGGCAATTTCAACCCATAAGATTGGATTGTTTTGCTTTTATGGAGTGAGAACAATGATTAATTTGGCTGTAATTTAATCAGTTCTCTGTTAATGTTTACTTGACAAGTTTTATTAGGTCATGTTTCAGTTTTAATCTTATCAGTGGCCATGTTCAGAATGTTATTTCCAAGCTCTTTTCAATAGTTAGTAAATAAATGGCCAAACCTAATTCTTCACCACTCTGCAGCTTGTATTATTATTTGCGTCAGTAAGAAATCAGTGTGCAATGCTGTCGCATCAATCTGGAACATTTTACAGATGTTTTCCTTATGATGCAGTGAAACAAATGACTGTACAAGACATAAGGCAGGGCTCATTTCCATTTGGGCGTTTCAGTTATGAGACAACTTTTTCCATCCTCATTGTATGTGTCCTAGGTGATTCTTACTGAGAATACTGGAAATATTAAGCAGTAGATCACATATTCCCTTTGGGATGGTCACTACAGAGATCATGCCTTCCAAATAAGAAAGAAATGGGAGGTGGTGAGCAGTCTCAGTCATCTCCTTTCAGGTATGCAGAGAATCGGGTCTACATATTTTGGCAAGTGACACACTTGCAAGCAAATGCCAATAGATTTTATGACTCTGAGCAATGAAAGTGCTTTAGAGCATTTGAAGAAATGTATCCTTTATCCTTACTCAGATCAAATTTCTATGGCTGGAGATGAGAAGGAATTTTTCCCTCATATTCTGTGTCCCACAGGCAAGCAGATTCAACTGGAAGCCTGTCATCAGAAGAGTCTTAAAAGTAACAGAGGGTGATATGGATCGCTGAAATACAGTAGCCTGTGAAATTCATTCATCTCTCCTGTTTATTCATGTTAATGCCTGTGAATGGTGAATTAGTAGATATCCTGTGTTCCTCTTCCCTCCATCCTACTAACAGGGACATAGAACTGTTAAAAAGGGATTTAATCGAGCCTGCAGAATTTATAAGGCATTTATTATTGTATATAATGGATCAGATATTCTAATAATGTAGTCAGCTCTTATGTCATGGGTGGAGAAGAGATGCTTACTCAGAAATTATGTAGTCTAGCAATCTTCAGCTGATAAACAGTATTTTAGAGATCAACCAAGAAAAATTTGAATAGCCCAAGGGAGCTAAAATCTCCTACTGTTCTACGGTCAGCGTCAGAGAATCCTTTCCCAACAGACACCTCCATCATATCCAGTATCAAGAATTTTCATTCAGAAAAAAACAAGGGAGGAGGTTTATACAGAGTATGTTCTCTAATGAAGACACATCGACATCACACATGAAAATCAACAGTTTGGCTAGAAGTGGCTGCCCTGTAACAGAGTACTTAATCACAAAAAAATGTGCCAGGAGGAGAACATCTTTTTTTCCTATTGGATGAAAACACACTAGTGGAGTAATCTAGGCATCAGAAGTTGTGGGTTTAGAGGAATTTTCTTTTTCCTTTTTAAATTTTCTAGCTATTTATAGCATTGGTTTGGCTATTCTTCAGCCAAGATACTTGCCACTCAGCTCTAGCGTAAGAAGTAGTTGGATAGGACTTCATTTTTTATAGTGCCTTGCTAACCATAAGTTGTTCCTAAGTGATCTTGCTGTCAATTAATAAACAGGTCTTTTAAAATGTTACTAATTCAGAAACACGCCCCCTCCACCCCCAGTGTCTTTGTCTTCAAAAAGGTTTGTGAGAAAGGGCAGTGCTGGTGCAAAGCAGTGTAGTGCTTAACATTGGATTTAATTTTTCAATATAAAGTAAGATTTTTTTTAAAAGTACTGCCAAATAAATTTCACCTAGGGGAATAGGAGCTGGAATACAAGATAATTTGTTTTCATGCTGTACTGAAGCAACATTCAACAGTGAGCCAGACAAAACCACACGAGCTTAAGCAGAAGTCACTGAGCCAAAAAAGAATTGTCATAATTATATACTAGGTAGTCAGATTAATAATGATAAAATATTTTTTATCACACGGTGCTGTTTATTAGCCAGTAATGGGACTTCTCTTTGCCTGTCACGTGGTTTGTGAGACACTCTGGAGAAAAAGTTTGGGTTTATTTTTTTTCCTCTTTATTTCATTCAGGAGTTACACTGTAAAACACTGACTCTGATTTTCATCATCATCAGGAAGTGTAAATAACTTGTGCTGTTAAGTCTGGCCTACCTAGCAGTAAAGCTATATTGTCCATCCAGGAAGATGGAAATAACCTTAATTTTATATGCAATTAGGTACAGGATTTACCCTTCTGTTCCAAGATTTCTGAATGGTTTAGCTTGGAGAGTTTACTTGTGGAAGAACTGATTCACATATTTATTTTCATTCTCCCCAAATTAATGACTTCTCAACATGACTAAACTCTTGTTGTACTCTTTTCTATGTCTTATTTGTATCCTCATCCAGAATTATGTCCACAGAGTGTTCATTAAAGCTAAAGGTTACAAACTTTTACTTTACAGACATTTAGCTTTTTTTACAGGAGAAGCATAGATTCTTTCATTAGTTTCATAGAAAAACATGTTTTTCTTAATGACCTTTTCAAAGAGATTGGAAGCCACTACTAAATCACAGTAAAAGTTAAGTGTTGAATTTGTACTTCTAATATGGAAAATATCCTCTGCAGAGGATGCAGGAACAGCCACCCCTTGGCACCTCTGTAGGGAAAGTAAAGGTATTGGGACCTTAGGGATGTTGCTACTGGATGCTTCCCTTAATATGCCTCTGGATTGCCTTCACTTCAGTACTGTGTCCTTGATAGTTGTTCATTCAGATCTGAATTGAAATGATAGTAATTTAAAATTTAATTGTAGTAATTCTCTATGCTGCCACCAGAACTTAATATTAGACAATGGACAAACAGAACCTTATATGAAACTTTCTTGACAAATTATAGTTGTTACTTCCTTCCAATTCTTCTCATCCAATTTCAGTTTGGGCTGAGTTTTTGCTTTTCTAACTGCATCTCTGCATGCTCTAGAAATGAGTTCTCAATGAGTATTTGCCCACTTTAACATCTCTGATACACTTCTGTTTTGGTTTTGAGCACACTCAGAAACTCACACTTAGGCCAAGGGGGTGTCTTGCCCTGCTTACTTCCCTTTTCTTTAAAGGGGGTGAACTGCTTTTGTGCTTCCAGGAGTGCATTCTTAATAAACTCCCAGCACTCATTGACTCCTATATCCTTCAAGAAAGCTTCCCATGAAATCCCTCCCTACTGAGCTCTGAGAGAGCCGAAGTTTGCTCTTCTGAAATCTAAAACCTTTAGACATAAGTAAGACATTTTTCACAATGAGGGTTGTTGGTGGGGCACAGGTTACCCAGGGAAGTTGTGGATACCTCATCAATGGAAGTGTTCAGCACCTGGTTGGCTGGGGCTTTGAGCAACCTCAAACCTCAGTGGAAGATGACCCTGCCCATGGCAGGAGCGTTGGATGTAGATGAACTTTAAAAGTCGTATCCAACTCAAACCATTCAATGAGTCTATGATACCTGCCACATCTAACCGCTGTTTCCTTCTCCTAAATATTCTTATTGTTACTGACCTTCTTTGCTATTTTATAGGTAGAGCACCAAATATGGTGAGACATTGTTCCTTGATCATGTGTATCCATGGTTATGATGATATAAGCATACATTAATTTTCTTACAATGAGGAAAAGGTATAGCACGTTTTGCAAAGATTTGTCTTTTTTTGTTTCTGATTTTTGTCAAAGAATTAGATTCCTTTATGTTATAGACATAATTTATTAGGAAAATTTCACATAGTAAACTATTTTGTAAAAGTAAATATTACCCTGTTTGGAAGTGAAGAAAACCCAACGACAACCAAAGTTAACAGGAACTGTATTATGATCCTGGAAAGACATGCTTTAAGACTGCAGTTATCTCACCGGCATACTCAATGCTGGTTGCATATATTTGTAAAAGGCACCAATGAGTCATATATAAACACTTTGATTATACAGATTTTCTTCATTTTCCCACAGACTTGCTGCTTTCAAACAGCTGCATCCCATTCCTGGGCTCAACAGAGGGGCTTGATTTTCGAACCCTGCTGCTAGATGAGGAGAGGGGACGGCTGCTAATCGGGGCTAAAGACCACATCTTCCTGCTCAACTTGGTTGATTTAAACAAAAATGTAAAAAAGGTCAGTTTATTTTCTACAGAGTTCATCTCGTAGGTTCAATTTTGTTCCTTTTTCTCTCTTTTTTTTTTCCTTTACTCTTTACTTAGCTGGTAGATTCAGTGTGCAATGATATGTACCAGGATTTGATTTCACCTCCAACAGTTATACAGATTATCTTTAATAATTTGAATTTTGATAGCAAACAGCCTCCTGTGAGACTAATATCTTGTGAGGAGGAGCCCTGCAGTGTATAGAAGTAATATCAAAATATCAGTAAAAAAGGGCAAAAATGCTTCTCAGAGTGGTTGCTTCTTAATTTCTGTGGTCATGGTTACCCTCCTCAAATAAAAGCATCTGAAACGAGATATGTGAAGACAGTTCTTTCCTTACTTCCTGGCATCACTGTGGTTACATTACTGTGGCATTAAACAGAGCGGAGGCAATTTGGATGGTTTAAAATATAGTACAAATCTTAGTGGCAATTTTAATATTAACATTTGTATTAATATCTATAATTACTAGTGATAGGAGAAACTCCCACTGGGATCTACTGTACTTCCCTGCCTGTGCCCTGTGACAATGTGTTAACTCCAGATAATAAAAAGGCAATTTAGCCTTTTTCCTAGCAAACATGATGAGCTTTTGTAAGCACAGTTGACCACTACATGTGAAAAACAGATGCTTGCAGAGGAACATACATGAAAACTACTTTACCACTTGTCCCAGATATGCTACTTACTGAAGAAAATTTAAATTCTCAGCTGTGTTTGACATTTTCTTTATGCACCAGGAGGAGGTTTTAAATTACTATAGTCTGCTGTCAGCTCTGGAGACGTAACTGGCTCTGAATTAATACAGCTGCAGTACAGGGGCTTAGCAGGTGTAACAGGAGACTATTTTTCCCCACTTTTGAGTGCAACACTTGCTATCCTACAGAAGAGATACAGTAGCAGGCTGAATATCTTACTTTGACTTCTGCAATGCTCTATATATCAGTTTCTTTAAAGCTCATATTTTAATCATTTAATGAAATTTCTTCTCTGAGATGCTTTATCAGACACTTAACTTGCATATTCCATCTCAGTAGCTTACTCAAAATCCAGCACCTCCTCAGGATATTGCATTGCTAACAGCATTATTCATATTGCAGACTTTCAGACTGCAGACTGATTTCTGGCATAGACTTTCTGTGAAAAGCAGATTTCTGTTTCTGTGGGATGCTACTTACCTCCTGAGAGATTCTGAGTGCTGTCACCTCCCATTATGTTCAGTGGAGCTTCATTAGTTCCGAGGTTTATGGAGTCTGTAGCACCCTGAGTGATCTGCCTATGTGTCCAAGCTGGTAACATTTAGCCAAACCACCACTGATCATTGGGATGTCGCCCTTTCCAAGAAGAGCAGAACAAAGACTGAGGCAGAGGAGTTAATGTGCCATCAGATAGTGCTACTTAATACAGCTATTGTAGAACAGACTCACTTTACTTTTTAGTGGGACCTGTAGTGATAAGACAAGACATAATAATTTTAAACTAAAAGAGGGTAGATTCAAACTAGAGAAAAACAAGAAAACTTTTATTATGAGGGTGGTGAAATACTGGTATGTTACCAGAGCTGGTAGATGCCCCATCCCTGGAAACATGGTCAAGTTGGATGGAGCTCTGAGCAACCTGATCTAATTTAATATGTCCCTGCTTATTGCAGGGGCATTGGTCAGGATGACCTTTAAAGGTCCCTTCCTTCCCAAACTGTTCTAAGATTCTGTGATTTTATCATTTGAATGAATATTTTCATTTGGTGATCTGGATAGATCATGTATGCCTGCATATCTGTCATAACCTGAAAGAAGGGAATAAAATTCATAACCACTTATATATCTGGACTAAAGAAATTATTGTCTGCAGATTCAAATACTTTTAACTATTTAGGTGGTCTTTAACTTTTCAGACAAAACACTGAGGCAAAGTATATTTACATATGTAAAACTGACTGGAAGGCTCTGTGAAACATTCTACTGTGGTGCCTTCCAAGATTTCCAAGGTTTCTATGGGCATTCAGCAACTTTATAAACTTGGATATAACATTAAATAAATGCCCGGATAACATGAGGTTATATCACGCAAGCATTTCTCTTTGATTCCTCTGTGCTGGGCTGATAGAAACGCGTTTGAGGAGGGAAGAGATGAGATGAAGGAAGTTACATGAAAGTTTATGTATAAATCAGTCACTGACTAGATTTCAATGCTAAAGGATACTCTCCAGTAGCAGCGAAGTGTCATAAAGTAGCATTTGCCAGCGCTGTGTTTAGACTGACCATGGTTTGGGTTGGCCCCGGGCCAGGCGGCTCACTTCCAGGCTTTCCCGGTGTGAGGAAACCACACGTGCCGGGACTACAAGGATCTGAAGTGTGTCCTTTGTACTCCTCCGGAGTAAGAGTTGTCTGGAATAAACATGCATCTGCTTATAAGCAGCCACTAAAATGAGAAGCATTTGATTAGAATGTTAAGATTCTGCTTATAAATGATATGTTTCTTAATGACTTTGAAGTTAAAAAAAAAAGTTGTGAAGGTAAGTGAGGTGTAAGAGCTTTGAAACTAGCATACAATATTATACGTAGGTTTGGATTTTCTTTCTTTAAAACAAAACTGAACATGAACTGTAGATGCTTGATGCTGGGTAGATTCAAATTTCTTTAAAAAAGCTATCAATTTCAGATATTTATTGTATTAGGAATTACTGATACCCCTAAAAGCCAAATTAGGATCCCCAACAATTTAGTCTCAGAAATTCTTCATCTGTGGATATAATTACTTGGCAAGATTATATGATAGATTCTAGTGCTCTATATTCAGATATGGCTGGAATAGTATTCAAAGGGACACCCAACGCATTGTATCCTTTTCCCTTCTTTAATGTATCAATAAACATAATTTTATAACTTCTTTTTTCAACCTGGTTATTCACCTAAATTAGTTAATGTAACTTACATATATTAAATTATGCCTTTATTTCCTGGTATATTTTTCCTGATGAAATAAATCAATAGTTCTTCTGGAGTTCCAGTTTCTTAAATCATTGTAGGTTTTATTCAATTTATTCTGTAATTGATTGAAAACTTCCTTAGCTGGCAGCTTGAAAAAATTCCATCCAGTTTCCAGTGCTTGCAGATGTTATTACAAAACAGCAGTAAGTACCATAGTGTAATAGCTTTCTGCATTTGTCTTTCATTCTAGAGGACGTTTCTAAAATGGTTGCACTCTATGAATATCTAAAGCTTAGCAAAGGATAGTTCTCCTTCTGTAGCAGGGATATAATTTCTATAATCTTGACCTAAATAGAAACCTTTAGCTGCTACTGCAGGAATAGCATTATGGAGTGCCATGGACTTTTCTTGAAAGATCTTTAGGTGCCTGACAAGTGTTGCAAGCTATTTATAATCTGAAGCATTTGTGGTTCCTTCCTATGAGTGAAATAAAGATGTTCAGCAAAAGCAAGCAGAAAAGAGCAACAACCTACTTTTATCAGGGCACTGTGAATGTGGACAATAAATCTGAAGACAGTTATGCCATAACCAGTAGAAGCACAGTGTAAAACAACCAACATTTCTAATAGCATGAAAGGCTGGAAAGCTGGAGAAGAAATTCTGTAGGAATCCTAAGCTCTGGGATCATGCTGGAAAAATTACTTTGGTACATAGAATTTTCTTGTGAGTTTGCCTAAAGCCTTTGTTATTTTTCTCCTTAAACTAAATAAATACTAAATACAAAATGTGGTCAGCTGGGTAAACATTTATGAAATAGCTGCAAAGAAATGTTACACATCTTTGTAAGTCCTGTGTTCCCTAAGAGTGCAAGTGGGGTTATATGTCAGCACTATTATCACTGTGTAATCCACAGCGTGACCCGCCCATCTCTGCAGGAATAGGAATGCTATCAAGGGCTGACAAGCTTCTGAAAAGCTGCCAACCTGCAGGAGCTGTCAGTGCTAGAAGACACAGCCACATGTGGGCCAAATAGATAAACATGCCAGATCCCCCAAAGCAGCTTTGGAACAAGTTGTTTTCATGTGCCCCAGTGTGTATTGGCATAGGGTCACAAATTATTGTCGTTTTGAGCATCCTTAGTTTGTGGTTGCTACTGGTTTTTTGGCATTACCAGGTGCAGCTGTCTTTTGACTTATCCTTTATTTGTTTTTCACAGTAAAAAATGCATGTATAAGTATATACCAGTGAGGTAAATACTTATGAAATAGCTACAAAGAAATTCTGCACCTATCTATAACTCCAGTGATTACTAACAGTCCAAGTAGTATTATATGTCAGCACTGTTATGACTGGGCAATAGTTGCAGTGTGACCTATCTGTCTCTGCAGGAAGGGGAACAAATATACAAATACATATACATATTTATGTAAAACAGCACTGTTGAAATATAGGAGCCAAATTTTACCTTCATTACGCTGTGAAACTTTCTTTCAGTCTATATAAGTGTCATCTCAATTAGAAATAGACCCAATGGGAATTTAGACAGCATTGAAGGGAGGCTTTGGTTCTTGCTATCAAGCCAGAGCCTCAGGAGTACACAGAGTCAGAGAGGATTACTGCAACCTTGAAACACAGTAACACCAAGACTGGTCCTTCCTAACCAATGTGCTGCTTATTCTATATGCCAAATGGATTTAGTTTTGTGCCTGTTAGCAAAACCTGTAGACTGTCTGAGGGTGAATCTTTCTTGACCTGTCAGAAGAAAAAGATTTTCCAGGAGATAGCAGTGAAGGTCAAAGAGTCACATGAAACCACCAGAGTTCTAGGAGTTCTAGAAGTTGGGGCATGAGGACTGGGAAAGTCTAGAAGAAATCAGATGGAAATAGAGGAGGACGATCATGAGTCCATCTGGGATAATGGTTTGTTCTCAGTTTCTGTGAACAGAAAAATGAGATTTTGAGATATGACCCTCACTCAACACATGGGGAATTAGTTCCCAGGTTTAAATGAATGCTAATGGCCCAGCTTTTGAAACAAAGTTAATAGAAATAAAATTAATAGAAATTAATAGAACTAGAAATTAATAGAAATAGAAACCATCTTATCTATCATTTACAAATAGAACAAGACTGCTTTTATTGGGTATCTGTATAGTTTAGTGTGCTGTCCCCAAGGATGGTCAGCAGTGAACACTGAAGGAAGAGTGTAAGAAGCTGTAATGGTGCTTCAGGTTAGGGACTTCCAGAGACTCAGGTGATAACTCTGTTCTTGTTAGCCCTTGGAGGAATCTTCTCATTAAACTGTGTAGTGCTTGTTTTGAACCTCTGAAAACCTTTTGGAGTCCACACAATTGTTCAATAGACTTGAGCGTAGGCACCTGTGTAGACAAGGCGGAAGCTTTAAGACAGTGTTTACAGACACAAAACACCAGATGGGTAAGATATGAAGAAAGCAGTATGTAACCAGAATTACAGAAATCCTAGGTGGAAGAGAGTGTCTCTGTTATTTCCTTTTGCATTGTTGCCATAAATTATGTTTCCATAAACATCCGCTGTCAATTTTATATTTTACCCATATGTTTAGGTATAAAGAACAACCAGTATCCTGCTCTCTGAAAACACTTGCTCATATTGAGCTTTGACTTTTCCAAAGCTAGGATTTGTATTCAGTCTGAGTTTTAAACATGTCAGGAGCAATGTTATTTACCCTAAAAATCCTGGTATACTGTTTCTTTTTAGGAAAAACAGACACTAGTCAGAAGTCTACTGTGGAAAATGAAGTGTAAAAGCACTGAAGCCTTTCAGGATTTAATCCTGTGTAAATGAAATCAACATCTGGTCCATTTTCCTAAGCTTTCACATATGCTTATAATGTACACATGAAAGTGCCCATTTCAGAAAATCTTTAAGTACCGAAAGCACTGGCTGCTTCTTAAGTTGTGTTGGAGAGTAGATCACAGTTTAAAAGAACTGTGGCATGTGGAGATCTTGCTTTGTCTCAGACAGATGCAATATAAAAAGCCCATTTGGCTCTATTAAGAGGTTTCTCTCTAACCACCACCTGCCAAATGTAAGCTACCAGAAGTCTGTGAACATGTCAGCCAAATACACAACTGTTATTTCTCTCTGACTTCCAGTGCATTTTACTCTGTGACAGCACCATGAAAAAAAAGAATGCCGTACACTGACGCTTTCCACAGTGTTGTAAATCACTTTGAATTGATCCTCATAGCCTCTTTTCCCTCCCCATGCCGTATCAAATTATATCTTTCAGAGATCCAATTTTCTGCTACTATGAAATAATTAGAGTTGTAAATTCATATCAAATATCTCCTTCAATGTATATTTCAAGTACAGGAATTAGTGCATCCAATTTAGGAATACCTGTTAGAAGAAGGAAGATATGAAAGAGGTTTAAGAATCCATTCTGGGCTTTTAGAGACCTTTAATTTCCTGTGATAAAACTATTAAAAAGAAAACTAGATGAAAAAATCTGAGTATAAGACAGTCTGTTTAGGTTTCAAATATAGGGAGAAATTCAGATAAGGAACTCAAATGTATTAACTTCCTTTGTTTGCCGATGACTTTAAAATATTGAATTCCAGAGTAGAAGTACAATGGGAGGCAATTACAAGAACTGCTTAGGGCAACCTTCCTCTTAGGATTTACACATGAGAACAGTCTGTCCAGTTCCTCAAGTTGTGGACTTCCCATACCACACACAAGAATGCAACAGATGTGAGGTATTTAGAGAGCAACTGGTATACACACATGGTATGCTAAAATCAACTCCTTTTCCCATTAATTAAAATATTCTGTTTTCAGCAAAATAGTACTAGGAAAGCATGAAATTCTTTACAGTGTTTCTTGGGAAATTTGATAGATTTCTAGTGCTTTCAGTAATTTTCAGTGAAGTGGCCTGGGGTGAGTATAAAAAAGTGACAAATGTCCTAGTTCTCGGGAAGCGATCCATGAAAACCTACTTTTATGGTACTAGGTTGCGATATTTATGATATTGTCTTATGCAGCATTATATCACAGTTGTATCATTTCTCAGTGCTCCTTGATTCTTGATGGTTTTCTTTGCTTTTAATTTTTTTCAACTATGACTTACTAAGTTCTTCAGAAAAAAAAAAGAAAACAAGTCTCATTACTGTTGTTTTATGGGTGGGAAAAGTGAGACCTGATGGTCACATATAGTAGGACAGTGGCAAAACTGGGATTAGACTGTCTTCTGATTTCCCTTAGCATTTTTGGATCATGTTGCCCTTTTTACTGTACTCACTTTATGGTCACATTGGGCTAAGTCATGAATCCTTTTCTTTTTTTCTTTCTTCACTCAGGGGAATAGTTTTTCATGGAGGAGAGTTTCTGAGAGGGAGTATATTGCATATGCCAGTGTGACAATGAGTTTACATCTCAATCTGGCTTTGTTCTTTGGAAGCTGCATTTGGAACTGTCATATGAGGAATTAACTTATACCAGTGAGCTTAAACTTCTAAGTTATGATCTACATGATTCACAAAGCCATAATGAGTATTTTGATGCCCAGGAAGCTGTAATTTTATTGCATACATTCCCTCAAGCATCAGTATAACAAATACCTAGCACATAGAATGAAACAAGGGAAGAAAGCAGGCTTTCTCTCGCTGCATCAAGTAACTGTTTAAAATCAGTGTATTTTTCTTCTGAATGCTTCTACCACCTCTTATTCCTTCAAAATATAAAGGAAGCAATCCCTTTCTTTGTAAGACTCAAATTCAGTGAATGATTATTATGAGACATGCTGATCAGCAGATGTCCTTTGCTCTAGAGATGGGCACATGGTGCTGGTGTTATATGTACCACTAATAAAACACTTTGGGGTTTCTCGTACCAGAGATTACTGATAGAGAAGTGCTGAAGCACGTGTGCAGCATCAAGTACGAGAGGCTCCAGTGAAGCCCCCAGGGCTGCTGAAAGCCATTAACCTCAATGGGACACTCAAGTGCTTGCTGCTGGCATGAGTGCAACTGTGTCGGGGACATGAAACTGGAAGGAGTCACATTGGTCAATTGGTCTCACTCCCTGCTATCACTAGCAACTACCTCCTGTAGCAGTTATTCATAACCAGGTCCAAATCTGCTGTAGGGGGCCTTGTAATATACTTCATGCAACTTCTTTAGCAAAGTCATTGCTACACACACAAACCTTGTTAGTCTGATGTTCCAGATTTGTTTATATTTAATCTACAATCTATATTTAATGACCTGTTTATACTCATTCCCTTTGACTGTTCTTTGTAGCTCTTTGATTCTTGTTGTGTATTACTATCAGTCTTCATTTGTATTAGTATTTCTTTCCAACCTTGTGTCATCAGCACATGTTGCAGAGTGCTGGGCTTTTGCAAAGGCAGCTGAATGGTGTACGAAATAGGATGAGATCTGACATTATTTCTTTAAGAAATACATGAGTAACTTGAGTAACTTTCTACTACAAGGTCTTTACTTACCAGACATTTTTTTTTTCTTGCAATGCCTGTTTTTACTGGTTGAGCTCATCAGTTTCCATGTGGCAGCTTATTAAATATTTAATTGCAGCCCTGGTGAAGAAGAGCTCTGCCACCTTAATGTAGCATACAATTCAGCTGTTCTAGTAAATTACAGTATTAGGCTGAAATTACAGCTCTTTCAATTTTCTTTCGTACCATACTCCATTTCCATTAGAAACTTAAATTATCCCTTCCCTAAAAAAATCTGTTCAGAAGCCTTACAGACAGATGAAATAAGACCAGTAGGCCTGTAAATTTGCTTAGATACCTTGTGTTCTTCCTCTTTTGTATTGTGACAGTATATTTTCTACTCTTTTGGTAAAGCCCTGCATCATCCCAGATTTAGTAACTTCATTAGAAATGATTCTTGGAAAAACTGTAATTTCATCCAACGGTTGCTTTGGAATCAGGGTTTACTGTTTTATGTTTAAGATATCACTTCCCCTAAGGATTTATAGTCTAAGAGTTAGCCTAGGAAAAAAAATTCATAGAGAAATATAGATACAGAAAGATGAGGAAAATACTCATTTTTAACCAGTATTGTTAATTCATGACAGGTGGCAGCTGAAAAGAAACTCTGGGAAGTGAGTGCAATTATTATCTATATATACTTAGAATGGTATATTTATATCACCCATGTGTCAATTTATGTATTTAAATAATCAATTTCTGTTTTTTATATATTCAGTTTTGCCTTTTCATTCCTTTCTTTGAGTAAAAATGTATGTTTGGAGGAAGGCAAAGTGATACATTTAAAAATTACTTTGCTCCTGATCTGAAAAGGATCTTTGTGGTTTTGAATGTTTTGTTTTAATCAGAAATCAATTTCCAGCTGATACCTTATCTGTCCTACACTTATGTAGTACTTAATTTTGTACTCATGGGAGCTTTTCTTTCACTCTGCTAGCAGAGAACTTATTAACTTACTTTTATTAGGAGATCTTAATTTCTTTCCTGCTGCTAAGTTTAAAAAAAATATTTGTAGAATGATTTACAAGTAATGGTAAGGTTTGGTTTTTTAATTGGGTTATAAAAGATAAAATCAGGAAATCATGACAGTAGCTGACATTTGAAATTTTGATACAGATCATCAGTAAGAAAAATAAACTGAAGATGAAGAGAGGAAAATAATCCTGTTTAAATATATAGTTCATATATTTCAACTACTTACCTTAAATTCAGTAACTCCATCTAGATATTGCAGCATTTCAGATACAGATGGAACAATGGAATGTATTACATATATAATTTATGCTGTTTGTAACGTGAAATTATTAAAATTTTACGTGTCAGTATTGTCGCCATTATTATGTATTGTTTGTTTGGTTTGTTTCTTTGAGGAATTTAAGAAAAAGACTTTGTTTAATGAGATGTTACTGTTGCGAATTCAGCATGCGTACTGAAAAAAATCTATGCAACAAAATGACCAAATTCAAAACATCAAACTATCTACAAGCTCAGAGTTTTTAAATATACAAGAAACTGCTAGAACATCTAGTCTTACTTTTTGAATATTGTGAAATTAAGCAACATATCAGAATAAAATATTATACTAAGATTTAATTTTACCCCTTACAGAAATGTCAACACAGATGCATATAAATAACCTTATGCATGTGAAAATTCATTGAGACTGTTTACATGTGTAAAGTTACGTGCGTTAGTGTTTGAGGGAACCGGACCTGTGGTACTGTTATACAGCATGGGATCTAATAAAAAATTAAGTTTATGCTTTCTTGCTCAGCACACTGGCTCATTATCTATTATGCAACTTTCATGACCTATTATAATTTAGAACTGACAGTTTCTGGGAACCTCTCCCCCATATATAATTGAAAATTGATTTTAAAATTGGATCACTTAGCTTTGCTTTTCATTGTCTAATGTGTCCTTGTATAATGCGAAATACTCAAGCTGTTGAGTAGCCAGAAAGTAAAACAATTGACTTTTCTTTGGTAGTTGACTGTGGTCAATTATAGAAAATGGATGCTTTAAATGCTTTAAATCTCAGCCTGACTGGTCTGGCTTGTACAACAAACACCATTTCCCATGAAGGAATATGTGCAATAATCATGGGTAGAGTTGAGTTCATTAATATGGATGATGCCTTCAAGCAAATATCTTCAAATGTAATTGGACCTTCCAAAGAAGGGATCCAGCTCTTCTGTGTAGTTGGCAAGGAGAGCTGGGCATTTTCAAAAGACTACAGAGGGACATCTCATTTACCTAACTGGATGCCTAAACTTTTGCCAAAATATCTCCAAAGACCTCTAGCCTTCTCTGTTACTGATACAGGGATCCTGGGCAGAATTGGGTCTAAAGTTCACGTACAAGAAAACTGAAGATCAGATCTTAGCGTAAGACTCCTTGGTCAAATGTATTTGGAAATCCATGATCTTATCTCCCTCCATCTGTTCCTTTTCCTTAGCTCTTTTTCACCAACACCTCTTAAACCTCAGACTCTCCTTAACCAGTGGTACTCGGGCCAGACCAGTGCTACAAGTGAGACCAGTCCCACAAATCAGACCAGTCCCACTCTGTCCAGAGACCAGATGAGTTCACCGGCGCTACCTTCAGCTCTTCCCAATGGCTTTGCAATGTTCCCAATGTGTTCCTTTGTACTTTCTGGCGTTGAATGCTGTGTAATCCAAACTCACTGGCACATCTGATTTCAGATTTTGGTTTCGTACCTGGATGCTGTCACAATGTCATTTTGCAAAAGTGCTCTGGGAAAGTAAGTTTGTGTTCTCGTGATAAGGTATTGTTCTACTGCCTTATCTCTTTCTTTAAGTAAATATATAAAGGGTTAAAATTAAAATAACTCAAAATACCTTATCTTTACTAAGAGCTTCTAGTCACAGCAGTGTCTGTAAATTCACTTGAGAGGAAATTAATTTCCTTGTGGAAAGCAAATGCATCCATTTTCTCCGGGAAGAGAAAGAAGTGAAATAAAAAGGTTGTTTCCAGATTTAGAAGGACACTGACTTGGATTTTGGACAGCTGTTTGACACAGGGCACTTTTTCACTTTCCTTACCAGTGTGGGACTGAGCCTGTGTATGTGGCAAGCCACATCCTACACATTGCCAACATCTGAGTGAGAGAAAGGAAATCTACAGCAGTTAACTTCTCTTGCATGTTGTTGAGTTGTGCATCCTTCCTTGATGATTTTTTTCTAATGCATATTATAATAATTCTTTATTCTTATATATTTCACTATTTAGGCTTTTATAAAGTGTGATTTGAAACTCAACACTACTCTGAAGCATCTGTGACTAGTAATCTGAATACTGATTCCTGGGACTTGAAGAAATTTCATAACCAATATTTGCTCAAAAATTAATGTGATTTGTTGCACTTATTATTAGTCATGAGAAATGGTTATAGCTTTGTCTTGTCAAAATAAGAAAAAAAGACCTCTGTTTAGTGTGTGATTCTGGGATACTTTATAATGTTCTTCTGGTTTGAATTTAATAGATATCCAATAGTATCCAATTTTGAGCATTTAATTGAAGTCAGTGAGCTAGAATCTAAGTTATTTTTCATTGAGGTTTCTTCACTAACATAATTGGAATTACAGTAACTGATAGTAATTTGCTATCCGCTCCATCTACATGAAAACCCAGTTCACAGAATTCTGCAGTGCAGATGAAAGAAGGAGAAATAGTGATGGTATATGATACCAGTTATCCAAGGTACATGAGTCTCCTCTAAACTTCTATGTCATTTTCTCAGTAAACTCAGTAAGTGTTGACAAGTGACATTTTTAAACCGTGTGCTATTGATTTCTGTCAAATGTACAAATGTACAAATTTCCCTTAAGATACTTTTAGTTTATTTAACAAAACTTCTTTTCATTTGAAAACTGGCAGTAACAGCTAAGTATTCTTTTATAGGCTTTGCCAAGTTCACTTGACCAAATTCATCACAAGTGTAATTTGCCTTGTTTTGCAGTCAGTTTAGTTTCAAGATGATTTGGCTCATCATATCTTTGAGAAAAACACGCAATTCGTAATAGTGACATGGTGTGTTAGCCATGAACTAAGTACTTTTTAAAAGTATGTATAGCCAGTGAAGAAATGAACAAAGAACAGTGGTTTTGAATTAAAGCCTATTCACTTTTTGTAATAGAACTCTATATTCAAAGTAATTTTCATTTCAGTTTATACGCAAATTCATTCAACATGCGTAAATCTGTTTTAACAGTTCATTCAAGGAAATAGTTAAACTACAGTCATAAGACAATTTGTGATAGTCATAATCTTTGTCTTATTTTATCTACGTTACAGATTTACTGGCCTGCAGCAAAAGAAAAGGTAGAATTATGCAAATTAGCTGGGAAAGATGCCCATGTAAGTACAGTATATATTTTTTATTATTGTTGAGAATATTGTGTATCTGTGTGTTTGTTTCTAAATGCACAAAATGGATTAGTAAGCTGGTTTTATACCTTTTCCTGTAGTAATGAACTGTTTTTTCTTCATTCTTTAAGTGTTAATGCTTCAAAAAAAAATATCCAATATGCAAGCAGCAATCATGCTAAGCCATCCTTGTATGTGATAAATGCAGTTGAGAGGTGAAGGGACTTTCCTATGAAATATATCCCAGGCAATACTCCCCTGAAATCCTTTTTTCCCATGAAACTGCTTTTTTTTTTCTTGAGAATATCCTGATTGTAACCTCGTTATAATTCATTAACAAAATAGAGAAGCAGAGCAGAGTACAAATTAACTTAATTTGCAGACAGCTGCTGTTAAGGCTAAAACAAAATCTCAGACTCATTAGCTTTTCCCTGGAACTACATATCTTCTCTAGGACATCTCTTTAGGAAGTGTATTTAAGGTGCATTCCTATATACAATAAAACTTTCATATCTCTTTTGCATAGCACACATTACATCATGTGTCTAGAACCCACTAGAAATATAAACATTTCCTGTCTATGTAATAAAATTTCTTCCTTTTCTCTCCCAAAATCCTATGTTTTCTATCCAGCTTGTCTGTTACGAAGGTGGAATCCAGCTCAAACACTCTCTCAGCTGTCTGCCTGAGGAATTTCAACTTTTTATCGTAACTTATTGCTACCCTTATCTTTACAACAGACAAAAACTAAACAACACCTCTACTGAGTACTGGGAAAATTCTCAAACTGGTCTATATGGAGGATTTGTGCTGGTCTGTTTCTTGGCTAAGACTAATGGAAAGGTTCTAAAGGCGCGAATATTTGTTTTGGACAAAGATCATAAATGTCTCCTTTTTGCTTCCTACCTTGTCTCTGCAGCTTCTCTCGCACTTAGGTGTAGGGTGATAGCCCTGTATGAATAGCTCTTGTGTAGTCTCTCCTAAAGTAGCTTGTTTTGTATATATGTATTTATTTAATTTTGGGGAAGGCTGCAGCAATCCTTTAGTACCACCCAATGTAGCACCCTTGCAGAGTACAGCGGCCACCTGTGCTACTGGACAAGCCAGGACTGAGCCGAGCACCCCGTAGGACTCAGAAATGCCCAAATAAAAATGGCTAGTAGGATGTAACTAGTACAAAGACAATTCACTCATACACAAAACATACCCTTGGAGGTATGCTGAAGCCTTTTGATCTGCCACAATGATTTCTATTGTGTAATCTTTAGTGTTAAATCTTCAGAACTCTGAATTGGCGCAAAGGCAGGAAGATTGGTAGCCAGGCTATCTCAGTGGCTCTTTGACCTCTGCCCAGTTGTTGACAAGGGATGTTTGCTACAACACAGGCTGAGCACGTCCTCCAGACTGTGCTGTAACCGTTACTTAAGGCATTAGAGCAGAATTAGATTTGCAAGTCTGATTGATGAACTGCCTAGTAGATAGCCTCTGCAAAATTGTAACTGTCACAACTTTTGACTATTTAATTAAGAGTATCTGCTACGATAGTTTTAAGTGCACCAATACTATGGCTATTTCCTAGTACAATGCAAAATGTAACGTGAAAGAGAAGAACAAACAAGAAAATTAACCTTTGTCTTTCTTTTCCCAATAGACAGAATGTGCCAATTTTATCAGGGTTCTTCAGCCCTACAACCGAACCCATGTTTATGTCTGTGGCACAGGAGCATTTCACCCCCTCTGTGGATACATTGAACTTGGAACTCACAAAGAGGTAATTTAATTTCTTCACTACTCTGATATAGCAAGGAATAATCCTCATCTTGTTTAACATTCATCATATATTGGAAAATACTAGGAGAGTATGTAAAAAATGAGCTGAGAGCAGCTTGCATAAATAACATGGTAAATGGTGGATTTTGCAGGTCAGACAGGAACTCGTGTTCTCTCAGTTGATATGTGCATATCGCTTTTGAACAAAGCACTTTCCTCACTAAGGCTTAATACACTAAGTTCTTTGGAATGACACTTTCATATGATTAACTAAGTGAAGAGCACATTTAACCCAGATGTCTTTCTTTCTAGTAAGTCATTTCTGCACATACTTTCTGCTTACGTACACACATGTATGCAGAGTTCAAGATGACACTTGTAATTCTATATTTTAATGTATAAATGTACTTGTTCCATAGAGATGGTTTCTTATTCTTTGTGTGTGACTGCAATACTGAGATTGTAAATGGTCTCTGAGACTCCGTTCAAAGACAGCATCTCAGGATTTTGCGAATGGTTTGCAGCCCTGTTGCCAAGTAGATGTTGGGTATCCTCCATCACTAGTGACATATTTCTAAACTGAAGTTAGCAGCTGGTTGGTCTTTGTTTGCTGGTGACAAAGAAATCTCTATCCTAAGTGGTAAATTTTTGAGACCTAACCCTCGTAACAGAAGCATTTTGGTATTGTGTCAAGCAGCCACTTGGTACACAAGTCTCTTTTTAACTCATATATGTATAACGCCTTGGCTATATTTATAACATTGGCTCTGTTCTCAGACGATGTCAAGGTGTGACCTGTCTGATTGCTTGCCTGTGGTGCAGGCTTTCTGTATTACTGTAGAAATATTTTGCTCTTCTCTTTCGGTCTCATTGAAATTCAATAATTTAAGAAATGTGTTCTAATAATGTTATTAAATGCCATAACCTAAAATGCGTACATGTTGGAGTTATTCTGACATACAGAGTGAAGGGCAAATGCTCCCAGAAAAAAAGAAAAAAAAAAGAAAAAAATAAGGAAAAAAAGATAGTTGTTAATGCTTGCCCAGCCTGTGACTTGTTATTATGTTATATTCCACACAGTCTGTGGGTTGGTTGATGAGCCCAGAGGGGCTGCCTGTGTTACAGAAAGCTGAAACTGTCTGAAATCTGTATGATGACGTTCTTTCCCAAGTAAGCCATAAATGCCCCTGGTTTTGTTTGGTGTGTGCTGTATAATTGGGCTTGAAATGAAATAGTTTTTTTAGGCTTCTTTGCTTTGCTACTTTAAATATTCCAGTGGAAGCAACTGAAATTTTAGATCCCTTGGATCTTGCTGTTTCTTTAGCCTGAATGATCAAATACACAGCTGAATTGAACAGAATAGCTCTCAGCAAGAGTGTAAGTAAAGCTCTGGTTTACCTCCGGGTCATTAGCAAGATGCCTTATTCACTCTACCATTGCATCTTTAACTACTTCATTTGTGAAGGCTGTTTTCATCAGACATTATGAAATTATGGATTTGGTCTGATCGTTCAGTCCGGCAGCCAGTCTAGACAAGGGGTCTGTCTTAATTAGATGTGACCAATTACCTTATGAGAGGAAATGGAAGAAGAATCCCAGTATTGTATTTCCTAATCCCCTCACTGTCTCACAATCCTGCCTGTCCTGCATTCCTCCTGGTTGCTCAGCTGCAGTGGTACGTTGAACAGTGTTCAGCAGTACTCATGCCTCTTCTCATGATCTCTTCTGCAGCCTCCTGAATTAACAGCTTTAAATGGCATGAGGTATATTTTCCCTTTCCTTCTTGGATCCCAGACACTCTACAGCCACTGTCCTTGCGCTGCCTCTCCAGATAAATCTGGCATGGCAGGAGGGTGCTGAGAACAGACCCCTTGACGTGAATTTGACACAAAGCTGAAAATGTATCCTGGTTGCAGGAACTGAAGCCAGGAGTCCTAAGTGGTCATTCAAAGCACTTTTACTACAGATTCTTTCCATTAAACTTTTGGTCTTTTTTTTAGTCTTTGAGTTACAAGAGTGGCTAATGGATCTTTGGTAATTAGCAGCCTCTACAGAAAGCTGTGGGATGCCTAGGAGAGCCAGGGCCTGAGAGAACTTCACAGAGGCTGTGAAACCAGGCATTGCCCTGCTGACCTTTGAAAGCTACTGGTAGATATGCCCATTGGTCTGCTGGCCAGTGCCAGTGCTGTGAAAACAGAAAGGAAAACAGTGTGGGTCAGGTGACTCAAAACCACAGCAGAAACTGCTTTTGAAGCAATACAAATCCTCTACGGGATCACACAATTAAAGGGGATTAAAGTCCTAGTCTTGCTGTTGCTGAAGTCACTGCCAAAACTTCTCTTTGCCGGTAAAGAGAAAGCTTGGCCTGGTCGATGCAGTTAGCCACAGCTCTCCAAGGGATACTCTTTCTTTGAAAGCTTTGTCCAAAATGAAAGCAGAAGATGTATTCTATGTGAATGCCTGGTAGTGTCCATTAGTTTGTCTAGGTGAAGTGTGAAATATTTGATGTTGATCTGTAAAGCTTTCAGTCCCTTGAGTAGTGCTGGACTTGGAGACAACCTCTTTTCATGTGATATGGAAAGGGTCCTCTGACAGGTCTCTGACAGGAGAATGGGACATAACATAGTGGTGTTAGGGAAAAAGAAACTTCATTTTTAATTTAGTTTTGTCCTTGATGTGCTCTGACTCACTTCATTAGCCTGAAAATTTGGTTTACCTGATATCCTACAGGCTTGTTAAGATAAAAAGGATTGTTGTGTGATGATTAAATTCTGTTTCATATCAGCCAGGATTGTTGGAGGAAATGTAATTTATGTTCATAGATTGGAATTGATTTTTCTTTTCTCTTAAGGAACTTAATTATTCAATATCCTGGGGTTTTGTCTTCTGAGCCTAGACAGTTTAGAGGATACCTCAATGAAATTGAAAGGCTTGGTCATTTGTAATCTGATGTACATTAAGGATGAACTGAATTATGTGTTGTGAAGTCTGATCCTAGGTGGCCATCTTTGGAAATAGATATTTATACTCTCTCGTTTATACTCATCAGTTCTCTTGCAAGGTGGATATGTAGAAACAGATAATTAAAGTCACTTCACCCTTTATTAATTATTTGTCTAAATAATAGAGGTATTCATATATTTTTAAAACTAACTCCAAAAGTTATCTCTCTGTGATAGATGTTAAACCCACAATGATTCCAGATCACTAGTGGGATTTTAAATATCACTGTACGTAGGAAAGCATGTTAACAGTACTTCTGCAGGCAATCTCCTATCTCTAATAGAAGCAGAATTCGGCAAATCAAGCCTCTATACCTGCAAAGTTTTCTCTTTACTCCTCTGACCAATCAGTTTGCCTTCAGAAGGGCTCCCTGTGGTTTTCAAATTAAGTGTGCTTTTAGGAAACTAAGAACAAGTGAAAACATTGACTTGGCAATTCAAAACTATAGTAAAACTTCAAATTACTGCTTACAATAATTGAATTGTTGATTGCTCAGTGAAAACATGAGGAATGGTTTTTGAAGACTTTCTTTTCTTTATCTTCCTCTAAGCTTTGGGAACTACAAGGAAGGATCTATTCTGATATCTCTCATATCACTAGCCTTGTTAAAAATAACGAGAGAGCATATTCTGCTTTCATTTAAAAGGGACTGAACTGTGTCTGCCACAAACATTATTCAGCAGTCCCTGGAGAAATTTAAGAGTCAGCCAGAATCCCTTCTGGGTCTCCTGTTGCAACGCACTCTATCAGCACTTTCCCAAGTAGAAGCCAGTGCCTTTTAAGTACAATCAAGCTTTTAATTTGAGGAGAAATGAACAATGCATCTTTTTCTTTTCTGAAAATAATTGTATTTCTTTAAGATTTGTTTTGCGCTGTAGAGCGAATAGAATGCGTTAAAACAATGAGGGAAAAGAATTCAGATATAAAAGCGAGATACAGACTGTAAACATAAATGCTGAGATGGTAGCTGCGTGATCTAATACATTTTCACTTCATATGTTACCTGCAGAGTTCAGCTGAGTTTTTCTCTTCAGCCACACCAAGATAATGAATACTTATTTATTCTCAGGAAACGGTGTTCCGACTGGATATTCAGAACTTGGAGTCTGGCAGGTTGAAATGTCCTTTTGATCCTCAGCAGCCATTTGCTTCAGTGATGGCAGGTAAGAAACCATCAGAGCCAGATGCCCCACTCAGACGTGTGATGGCTTCATACATGAACCTGGAGTCAGAGGCTCAGCAGATGTCATCCTTGGCACTCCTCTGGAATTAGTCAGGTTTCCCATGCTGGTTTGTGCTCTCAGAGCTGAGGGGAGCCTTCAGTCTACAGACGCTGAAGATCTGGAAATGCAGCAAACCAAACAGAGTCATTTGAGCAGTTGTGAAGCCTCTGCCAGTTGAGCATGAAAGTGATTTCATCCTCACCCAGTCATTTCTCCTTTAAGAAGACAACAAAAAAACCCACATGGGCTGACAGTGTTTTAAGTGCTTCTGGGCTTCTTTCTGCAATTATCAATATATTCTGCCCTTTGAAGTCTGCTGACATCCACTATTTCCATAAATACCTTTTTGAGGTTTCTATTTACTCAAATAGCCACTTCTGAAGCTGGAAGCCTAGAACAAGATAGTGCAATCTGCCTGCTGCGTGCATTGCAGCGCTGTGTGGTCTGACATTTGGTGTGGAGGAATGTCAGCTTGACCTCTGGATTTCAAATCACTATAAGAGATACTTTTGTTGTGCTTTGATTCATAGCTTGGGACAATTTTCATTTAACTTGTCCATCAAGTATATGAATACAAGATAAGAGTGAAGCACCATGACGTTTTCATTTACAGCCAAAGAGCAGTGGTGACAATGCTTTGAAGTATCGGTCACTCTGTGTTATAAAAAGAATATGACTAATGTTCAGTCTTTATTCTCAGATAATAAGATAGATGATTTGTGATTCTGACCCAACAGAAGGGGCAGGACTTCCTTTATTAAAAACAATAGATTAAAGCCAGCACTTACTCTTCTCAGGGACCCCTAGTACTGTTTAATGACCATGAAGTCTATTTTTAAAATGAGATTCTAGATATTTTAACTATTTTTCTTTTTTTTTCTTTAATGCAATAGCTCTCCATGATTTATTATTGCATTGGCTAATTTCAGTAGCATGCTCTATTAAATCTGCTGAAATGAAGAAGCTGCTGTCTTTAACTAACTAAAACATGAACTTCAGTACATAAGCATTTTCAAGCGAGATAAAATTAGTGGTCAGGTTATTTCTGTATCTTTTCTCTGACTGAGCCTGGTGTCAAGTTCTTCACAATAGTGTACAGGGGGTATTGTAAAGAGTTACAGGCTTGACCAGAGAATGTGTTTTTGGCCTGTCTTTTGGTCATTATTTAGTTCCCAAAAGTACTAGGAGAGCAGTATAACTCATGGATAATATACTGCACGGGGATGCAGAGGAGCTCAGTTTCTGTCTCTGCCACTGACAAGAGGAGTACCCTTTGGCATGTCACTTCTCTCTGCCTAGTTTTATTTATCTGCTAAAAGGTGATAAAGATTACTTGTCCCAATCAGAAAGAACTTTGTAATCAGTTATAAATAGATGAGATAAATAATATTTCATTGTATTTTCACTCATATATGTGGGTTAGTACAATTGAGTCATTTTCTTTCTTTGTAGAAATACATAATCTTTCTTTGTATTCGCCACATTTTTTCCCCAAGTAAATTCCATAGATAAATTTGAAAAGCTAATATTTTTGAATGACAAATCACCTGCTCATAATCCATCTTCTTTTACAAGTTACTGCTTAGTGAAACTGGAAATAACTGGAACTTGGAATGAGAGATAGCAAAAGCTGAGAGAAGTGCTGAAAATGTCTTGTCAGCAAAGCCTAAGCAAGAATGGAGAATTTCTGTTAGTACTTCAGATTTATTGATCACTGAGTGCTTGTCAGTTAGCAAACACCAATTACCCTGCCCATTCCTCATTATGACAAATACCTTTCAGAACACGCTATTGTTTCTTTACAAAGGCGACATGCTGTCTGAAAGATGTGCTTTCCAATGCTGTCTTGGAAATAATACATAAGTAACAATAATAATGAGGAAAAAAGGAAACTGATAGATCTTTTCTTTTGGACAAATAAAATGCTTGTGGATCATGGGTTGCGGCTTTGGTTTGTTTGGGTTTTTCTCCTTTGATCCTATTTTTCTAAGTGTATTTACATCTTTTGCAAATGAAAACACACAACATCTGTATTGAATGGTATTTATTCTACATTCACTCTTAACAAAGGGCTTCTCCCTGAAAGATGTTGTGAAATGTTTCCACCCAGATTACCAGAAAACCTGGAGAAGGAACTCCTGTAAGGGGATTTTTATGTATCATATAGCTTTTACTATAATTCTCATTGATGAATATGAACCTTTTTTCTTTATAAAACTCCAGGGATTTATTTTTGCAAGTTATTAAACAAAATCCAAACTCCTCCAACTAATAAAGCTATCTTGTTAAAAAAGGGAATTGTAAATTGCCCTACGCAGCAAAAAAATATCGCAGTGATACTGTTTCCTTTCTTTGTAGAAAAGTACCAAGATCTGAAGGAAAACAGAAAATATCATGCAATTCTTAGAGCTGTGAAGTTTTGCATTGTCCATAAAGCTGTCGGAAGACTAAATAAGTAGCTTCAATTGCAACAAGCACACTGTACTCTTATATGGTTTCCTTGTGAGACAAATACTGGCTGCCTTATTCAAGCACACTCTCTCCTTTATTTTAGTGGGATTACTCTCTGTGTTAAAACAATCATGATTTGGATCTATAGCCATGTTCCTACTATTAAGACGCTGCATGGTTGAGAAGAATTCCCATAGTGCCTAAATTCTTCTTTGTGAATGGAGTGTTGCATGCAGATCCCTACGCCAGGAAAGGGCCAAACTGCGAAATTCTCGTAGAGAAGCATCCATGTTTATTAGCTCAAGCTCAGGAGCTGCATTGACACCAGAGCTATGGGAAATCTGGGATAGAAGAGCTAGCTTGAATGGATAGATGGTCATGTCCTCACCATGGCCCTCAGGTCCATGGTCAGTGCTCACAGGGCAGGAAGCTTTGATCAAATACGCTTAAGAGTCCAGGACCCATTAAAGCCTGGGGGATTTACTTTTCTGAGTGCCTGAAAGATCTAACAATTAGACTTGGACACCTTTACGTCTCAGGCATATAATTACAAATATAACCTCATTTAAGTGTAAGTAACTTCACAGAACCCCAAAGCCTATTAAAATAGAAATCAATAATATTCTAAAATGTTACATTAGGCCACTTAAACATAGGTGTGGTTCTCCTAAAAAACCAAATAATTTTAATTTTGTTTACCCCACAGCTGTAGAAACCCGATTTCTTTTTCATTTGTAGATGAGTATCTTTATGCTGGAACAGCTTCCGATTTCCTTGGCAAAGACACTGCTCTAACACGTTCTCTGGGCCCTTCTCACGACCACCATTACATCAGAACTGACATTTCTGAACATTACTGGCTTACTGGTAAGATCCTAAACATATGCTGTTGTCATTTACATTGTTCCTGCCTCTCTGAAGTTAGTAGGACCTTTCTTATATAAATATATGTCCAGTAACTATAAATATAGATATCATGTCATGGTAACTTTGGATTACGTAGGCTTTTAAAAAAAAAAACAACTCAGTGGAATAGAAAAGCACTTGAGAAAAGTCACAGAGGTGAAAATGCTAATTAAGGAAAGAGTAGGGGTGTAGGACCTAGTCATTCTTTCCATCTTTGATTTGTACATCTGTATATAGTCCTGTAATTGGAATATTATCATGGCTTAAATGCTGCTGTTTCCAGTCTTGCTAGAATATTTTTTTTAAACCCTTTTTTCCGATCACTTGTGAAAAGCTGTTCCCTACAGTTTGTTGAAATGACAGACTAGGAATTCCATGTTTTAGGTAGGAGGTCTTTTTTTTTGCTTTTCCTTTTTTGTGGGGGAAAAATACCCTTTGTTGCTGTGAGGATCATTTTAAAACCACTAAGGGCACCCTAAAATAGCTTCCCAAGCAATACACTGCTTTTTCTTGCCTGTTAAAAAACATTCTGAACTAGTAAACTCTCTAAAAAACTGGCTGCATTTACACCCAGCTAGTCTCAAACCACACACAGAGTAACATGGAAAACTGCGCTCACAAGCTAACCCTGCTCAATTAAAGCATCTCCCTTTTAGCCATCAACTGTCTTTAAAGATGTGGCAACACTGGCCCTGATTCAGAATGCCTGTGTAACTATTATGGGTGTATTGTAAAGCCAGGGCCTCCTGACCACAGGGTTAAGTTGTCTTCCCAGCAGACTTCTACAAGGGATAATTTTGCCTCTTAACTCTTTGAGACCTCAACAAGAGGAAATTTTCTTTTTTTTTTTTGTTCCTCCCACTCCTTCTCTCCATTCTTCTAAGCTGTTGCTTTACAATTCTGTTTAGATGTAACTCCATAATCTCATAATTTCTCCTGGGAGATGGGAAGGAAAGGAGAAGCCACTTAAAGTGATTTTACCTTTCCAATGGGAGCAATCCTTCAGACTGATAGAAAAATCTCACATCGGACTCTCCTGACCACTCCTACTTTCATCTCCTGTGCTCTTACATCTCCTATCTCTTTTGTCTCGTTTCTACACATGCCTTGTACAATGCAGAACAGAAATGAACTGCAAGCAGTATGGACCAGGATGAATCCTTCCAGCAGGCAGGTCTCTAACGATGCAAATATATATTCAGTTTTATCACTGGCGTCCTGCTGGTGCTTAGCATGGAAAGATGGCTGTGGTAGCCGCATTCCTAAGGGATACTAAAGTATCTTAAAAAGGAAGATTTACTGCAGTATGGTCCTGAAGAGCATCTGGTGTTATCATTAATATAGATCCATCTTGATGAGCATTACAGGATTTAGTCCCTAGCCCAAAAGAAAGTACTGCTTAAATATCCAGTTCCAAACATTTCTTTAAGCTATTAATGTTTCCTCACGAGCAGTCTGAGGCAAGGGAACAGTACAAGAACTTAAGTTCTGAGAACTGTTCATATGTTTTATTTTGGAGGCTGGGTGAGGAGTGTCTGCCTTTCTTCTTTCTTTTAGATTGTTGCATTTTTCACTTAAAGAATCTGTATTTGTGAAAATTTTCTAACGAGACTAATATATTAATGTGTCTGGATTTGAAAAACGGCTTTAGTGTGCTAGACTGCGACGTGAAAATTACCCCACACTATATAAACACCGAAGACCCCATATATTCTTCTTGTTTCTAGCCATATAAAAAACTACAGCCACACTCTGTCTAAGGCTTCACATACACAATCCATGCAGTGTTATGCTAAGAGGCACAGATATAAACTAGGTGCTTTTAATATTTTGCAACAGTCCTTTTAAGGTTAGAAATAATTTTGAGTGCAACTCTAAATGATGGGATTATTTCTGCAATAAGACATAGGGTAGCCAGTATACTTCTAGTTTACTGTGTAACATTACCAATTGCATACATTTGTGCTTTCAGCCACTATTGGTAAAAAGAAAATATTTACTTGATTTCAGGTTTAAAACTTCCATCTCAACCAAATCCCCTATTCCCTAAAACTACCACCCATTTACTAATCATGTGTTAGACCTCCTGGAAAGGTTGCACATACTTAAGTAATTGTACAATTAGAAATAAATTATTTCCAGGCATGACTCATGTTTTACTTAGGATAAGCATAAAATGCATAACTTCTTTTTTTCCAGAGAACTGAGGAAGTTTTGCTATAATGCACCTTAATATTTTTAAAGTTTAGTCTTATTCTGTTTCTGGAAACAGGATTATCCTTTCCTGGGGGAAGGGAGGGAGAGACAAAGCATAAGGGAAAAATGCGTAGGATGCCTTCCAGTTTCTTGTAGGGCATCTCTATCTTGAGTAATTAAGACATATCTTAATCTCAATGACTGAATAGCAGCTCCACAAAGGAGAAAGGGAGGAAGAAGTAATCTTTCCCATGACTCACGCTTATGCAGGCTCATACTCCTGCACACAGTGGCACTGAAAACAGAGGGGATGCTGCCTCTACTCAGACTTCAGCCCTTCTCCAGCAGAGCTGAAGAATCAGGCACTCCTACAGCTGTTGATGGGAGCTGCCTCAGCTGTAGCCAGGGAAGAGGACAAGGCACGTGGAGCTGATGGCCCTGTTCTGAGTGGCAAAGCCACCTACTGGAATCAAGTCTGCCCCTGCTCAAGCCCAGCAGGCAGAAAAGGGCATCCCATGGTGGAATACCCAAGCTCTACATACAGGCAAGCACTAAACAGCTGCACATTCCTTCCTCCTTTGCAGGAAACTAAAGCCATAGTTGGAATGAGTGCATCTGTAAATTGCATTCTTTTTATTTTTTTTTACTTTGTTTTAAATGCAATTTAGTCATCTTTGCCAGGGCAAAGACTTGCAGGCAATGACTTCTTTATATCCTGCGAACTTTGGATGGGATTCAGCTCACTTAGCTCTAAAAGGCAAAAATTAGCATCCTGTCTGAGTGTGGTCATTTTTGTTGTCTCTATAATTTACGAAGAAAGGTGACACTTCTAGAATGTGACTCACCCTACCTATTGTAGAAAGCTGTCTTAAAAATAGGGTTATTCATTGTCACTTTCTTCCTTTTGTCCAGAGAGGACCTGAATGAGCTTGACTTATAGACAGTTAAAGGCAAATGTGAGCACTATCCTTCGCGTTTTCATAAAATCATAGAATACCAGGTTGGAAGGGACCTCAAGGATCATCTGGTCCAAACTTTGTTGGCAAAAGCATGATCAATACAAGATTTCTCAGCACCCTGACCAGCTGAATCTTAAAAGTGTCCAGTGTTGAGGAATCCACCACTTCCCTGGGGAGATTATTCCAATGGGTGATTGTTTTCGCTGTGAAAAATTTTCCTCTTGTGTTCTACTGGAATCTCTCCAGGAGTAACTTGTACCCATTATCCCTCGTCTTTTCCATGTGACTCTTGTAAAAAGGGAGTCTCCATCTCCTTTATAGACACTCATTAAATACTGAAACATGGTCATAAGGTCTCCCCTAAGCTTTCTTTTCTCAGGGCTGAACAAAGTCAGTTCTCTCAGCCTTCCCTCATATGGCAGGCTTCCCAGTCCTTTGATCATCTTTGTGACCCTTCTCTGGACCCTCTCCATCCTGTCCACATCTTTTTTTGTATAGCAGGGACCAAAACTGATCACAGTATTCCAGATGTGGCCTGACAAGTGTTGAGTAGAGTGGGATGATGACTTCTTTATCTCTTCTGATGATGCTTTTGTTGATGCATCCCAGCATCCTGTTGGTTTTCTTTGACACAGTATGCTGTTTGCTCATATTGATTCCATGTTTCTGTCTGGCAGTCCAACTGCAAAGACCTACTGCCTCCCACTGTTTGGGGTTGCTTTTTCCTTTTTTCGTCTGCTGGGATTTGCTCCTGATTTGTTGTCCTATTTTTCTAAGCCTGATGAGTCTTGCTTCTCTGTAGGTATTATTAAGGAACGCATGGTTGCACTGTCCATGTGTTGCTGGTGTTAGAAGGGTATGATATCTGGCAGGTAACTAACAGCAAACATGACCACTCCAGCAAGCCCAGCAGTGAGGGACTAGGCGTAGCAGCTCTTTCCATTAGGGTACAAGAGCATGTTTAAAAAGCACAAGTTACACCTGGATTTATTGTACCAACTATTATCAGAGCTGATGATGCCTTTAATCCCCTGTTTGGTTACATACAATATACCCATGAAATTAATGTGTGGGAAAAACTTCTATTAAAGCAATTGAGGGGGGACAACTGTGTGTATGGGAAATTGAACAGTGGTTTAAAAGCATCATCATATAATTTGTTTCCCGTGCAAAGAATCCAAAAACCTTATTCGCAGTTGGTTTAAACGCACTTTCTGTGTTGTATGGATGGATTACAGAAGATGAGACAAAGATCTCACAGAACATAATGTGCTTTTCAGATCATGGTCTCTTTCATTAAATTGTTTGCAGTCTTTTTGTCTTTGTATCTCTTACAGTGTATTTTTATTTGGATTTAACTTTCAACTGTAGTGTTTTCGATTGTGATTTAACATCTTTAAATATTTGTGTTCCTTTAATTTGTTAGAGATTCTTCTAAATCTGTTCCAGGAATTGGTATTGAGACATTTGTTTTTGCATTTAGCTTGCCAAGTAAAACAGTGAAATTTAATTTTAAAAAGACATATATTCAGAGTTTTGTTCTGTGAATGTGGATTTAGAAAAAAAAAATCTGTGTGAAATTCAAAAGAATGCTATAGAAGCATTTCACAGGTTTTCCTATTAAATGGCTGTTTAGCTAACCACATATTTAAGAAACCATACTAGAAGGGTATTTATGTGTTTATTCATGCTTAAAGATCTAATCCTCAAAGTAGCCTTATAGGTCCTGAGGGGTAATTGAATAGTTTCTTTAGGCTTATTTTTAAATCCTAACTAAAATTTATAGGGCTTGTTGCCTGAATAATTTCATTTTTCTACTGATGCCATTCTCTAGTCTCAATAAGGTTTGAAATCAAGGCAGCACTGTGGCTATTTTGACCCATAAGTTTACTCTTCTGTCATGAAGGTGCATATTCAGCATTTGAACACATCCCATTGTTTCTGTCTCAGGACTTCGACTGTGAACTTTTGAATCAAGGACTCTTTTTGTCCTGTGTGTACTGTAGAGTTCATGGTGAAAAATCCTCAAGGCTAATATAAAGTAACAATCATTAGAAGAAGGACAAAGACTTGGAGATACATTAAAAGCTGATAATAGTATTCCAAATATATCAGCAATGTGCTTTGTTTGCTCTGCCACCTTACATCATCCTCCTTACTGCTTTCTACTGCTGCCTGCCTGCTTGTGAGAGACAAAGACTGTGTATTTTATAGCTGAAAGAATGTATTTTAGAGTCAAGGGTCTCTTTGCACCCTATTTGTGTAGCCACTTCTGTTTAAAGAAAAACATCATTGATCCAAGTGCCCTCAGAGGAGCTCATCTATTGTAGCACGTTGGGGAATGTCTTAAAAATCACTTCCCGATGCGTGTTTCACTTGTGCAAGACATTGGTCATTGCCTGCTCTGCTGCAGCCAAGGGCCCCAAGAGCTCGTTTAAATGCTGATTTTAGTGCAGAATGAAAAAGAAAGCAAAAGAAAACAAAACAAAAAAACCAAGAAAATACAGCTGGTGATCAGGTAGAACAGGACTGGAGATCATGAACAAGAGAGTCAAGAAAGACAGTGAAGGGCATGTATTCAATTCTTAGCCCAACACATGCCTATAGGATGCAAGAAGAGACAGCCATGTTTGCTTTGGAAGAGACCAGATGTAATATAACTGCTCTGCATGTCAACGTAAAGCATGCTGTTGAACTCCTAACAAAAAGCAGGTTCAAATAACCCAAACAGACCATTACATTGATATAGCTAATCTGTTCTCATGCACAACAAGGAACAGAGCCCTTAAGACTGACCAGTTAGTTGTGGAGTTAGTGTGTTAACTTGTGCATCCCAGCATAGCACTGTATGGGATTTGGTTGATATAGCCAGTAAGAGTGTTGTAGAACACATATGTAGGAAACTTTTATCTTGGAAAAGCGGTCATTTTTCTGCAAGTTCTCTGTAGTAAACAGGAGTGTATTTCTGAAGTCATAAGTGCTATGTTATGTAATTAAATTAATCTAAATTTTACTGTGTGGTTTAATATGTACTTAGCTTGATATTGGTGGCAACTGATTTTTGTAGGCAATATTTTGGACAGAAAGTCATCCTACTTTCAGTGATAACCAGTGATGCATATTTATGCAAGTGGTAGTAAATTATAGATGCAAAAACATCACGTTATGAGTAAATGCTTAAGGATCTATGGTAGATTTTGCTCAGAGTTAGTAAGAAACTTACCACTATGTGTCTTTATAGTGATATTTTTAATTCACTGGAAATAAATGTAGATAATGAAACAGAGGTTTAGTATCAAGATTTTTCTTCTTATTTTAAAACTCTTTTTGGGAAATTTTAGGAGCAAAATTCGTTGGAACTTTTCCCATCCCGGACACCTATAACCCAGATGATGACAAAATCTACTTCTTTTTCCGAGAAATATCACAAGATAGTGGCACATCTGACAAGACAATCCTTTCACGAGTTGGGAGAGTGTGTAAGGTGAGGACTGTATTTTTTCATTTTATTAAAAAAGGAACACAACACCCCAGTTTGTTTTGGTTTTGTTTGGCGAGAAATCTTTTTTTTCCCTTCAATCACAAGGAAATATTGTTATTACCCAATGAGCCATCATAGTATTATTTTTCAACATTGATTGCTAATGCTGTCTGAAGTGTACTCATCTGAAAAATAGGCTTGACATGGATTGTGTGCAACTTTAAGAAAAACTAACATGCTTATAAATTATAATCCCGTGTATTAAAGAATGTATTAATCTTCACATATGTGACAATGACTTTCTTTGTTTTATAAGCTTTCAGTTAGGATTGAGTTGTCGAAGTGTACACAATGGCAAGAGTATACAAGTATTTTTTTTTTCTGTGGAAAGTGCCCACTGAATGGAGGAATACACTAACTAGTCCCTTCAGCATAGCTCAGTACGTCATCCCCAGGCATTACTGAGAGCTGGGCTCAGTCATTTTATTCTGCACATTCCTGATAACCACTTGGAGTGAAGGGAGGCTAAAACTGTGTATAGTTTCTGAGCTACACCCATATCTCCCGGAGTTTTCCTTCCCTGAGAATAAGTGTAGTCCTTACCTGTTGACCAGGCAGAATCAGGCCTTAGGTCTGTTTCAGTGTAAAAAGTTTCATTTGGTTGGTCCTCATGAAAGGTTTCTGTCCCTGTGGTATTCATAACGCACACTCAGATTTTTGTGAGCCACAATCTTTTTGAAGAAGCATCTCTGTCAAAGGCAGAAGCCTCCTCAAGTGGTAATGAGAAGATAAGATAATTCATGCATATGAAGACAGCAGTCAGTATAGAGGTTGTCATTTTACAGCCAGCTCATTTTTCTGTCTTCTTCCCACTACAGTAGAAGAGTCTATTGACTTCTGTGTCAGCCTTACTCTCCATTCATTCCTCTGTCCCATAATCCTGTAGGCATAGAGGCAGTGTAGGGGCTCCCATCCTGTCCTTAAAGCTTCAGTGAATTGAACTACCTAGGAATCACTGGAAAAAGTCAGGAAAATGGGACTTTAAAGATGATGTCGTATTAGTAAATATAAAGCTTCAGCAAATGTTTATCACGTGATGAACTAGTTATCAGCAAAACCATCACAACAATCACACAAGTAGGTACATTCCCATTTTATTTTGTTCAGATGTCTCCATTTACTTGCATATTCTGAGCGATGTAACTCTGATGTCAGTTAAAATTATTTTCTTAGGAAGCTTGAAAATTGGTAAACAAACAAAAGAGTTTGTGATTCACAGTAAGATGTGTGTAGGAAAAAAACAACTAGAACGCTTACTAGATACACACTGAAGAACAGAGTGAACATGTGTATGAATACGTAAATCTACAACTGTTCTTCAGTTCAGCAAACTCCTAACAATCAAGATTTCAGTGGCTTCAGCCATTTCACACTTCTGTCATTGACGTAAAATGTTAAGAAAACAAAAACTCATTCATAAATCAGTTTTCTAGTAGGTTTTTAGTCAGACAAAAGAATGGATAATCTTTTGTTGGGTATTTCACAACAGTGTGATTAATGGCAGAATGGAAATGCAAACATCTATGATTTGCTGCTAGACGTGGCATTTGCTGATTATGAGAAAGTGCTTAATGCATTAGGAGAAATTGGTAGACGTTTTCAAGCCAAGGCACATAACAGTTTATAGTAAACTAAGATATATTACCTACAGATCTCCAGCATCCTTTACCTAGAGAAAAAAGCAGATAAGATATCAGAATAAAAGCAAAAGCATTGTAAGGAAATCCTAATGACCATGCGTAATCATACCTCAAATTAGACTGAATTTGTAGAGTAATCGTGTTAAAGGGGAAAAGATGTCTTGAATTTTATTTTTAATAGTCAAAGCAAAACAATGGGAACTGATAAGTAAGGTGATTATTATTAATGTTAGTTTTTCGGTCTTCACTTCCTGATGGATGCAGAGTTATCTTGAAAGCTCATACTCTTGGATTTTTGTGCAGTCTTGATTACCAATTTTCTAAAAATAAAATATAATACAAAACATTTTAATGAAAATAGAATTACTATGGTTATTTAATATAAATTATATTATACAAATATACTGTTTATGGACTAAGAGCCTCTGAATCTGCGTTTTGACATGAAACGTCTGCTGTGCTTAATTCTTTCTGATATTGGAACAATGTCTTTGGTTGTAACAATTGATAACATAACCATTTCTATATGCACTCTTGTTAACGTGACCTGTACTGTGTGAAGTTAAGCCTTTGTCTTTCCATAACAAACAGAGAGTGCATGGGAGGAGCTCAGCAACTTTTGAAGTAATTTCTTCGTGTAAACCCAGTTGTTTTCTACTGGAACTCAGTTGCCCTCTACCTCACTGTGCCTTAGGGCTCCTGTACATTAATGCCAGAGACACATGCTGAAATTAGAATAGGCTTTATTTTTAATAAGGAGGTTGGTCAATGCAGCCTATTCTTTGGCTAATTTTCAATGGCTCAACAATAAGGTCTCTCACTGATCCTCCCCCTTAGGGAAAGTCTTCTCTGGAAAAGCATTCTTTTTTTCCCAGCTACTCTCACACCCAGAAGATTACAATACTCTCACTGCAAGTTCTTCGCCCAGAGTCAAACAACTGTCACTTGTCGTGTTCATAAGACCATACTTGACGATTTTGAAGCATGTGTTGTAATAACGCAGCCACTGTAGCACTAAATAGCACTGATTTAGATTACGTCACCTGCATTCTGTATGTCACTGGGGGATATCAGTATGAATTGGGAGGAAGTGCTCTCAACAGTCACTTTCAGATGCATGTTTTATCGTGGCAAATGGCATTTCCTATTTTTGGTTTGAGGGAGGCAGAAAGAGTATCAATGGCCTGTCAGTAGTATCTGATATTACTTATCATATGTTCCTACTTACACGAGGTGTATTCTGTTATTTGCTTTCTTCTCAAGTAAGGTCATAAGTAAAAAGAAAAAATACTATTAAAGATTATTCAGCAATGTTTATTTGTGGTTTTTTTAAACACATACAGATACACGTACGTATATTACATGATCATACAAACCTTAACTTCTTAAGAGCATACACCCACATATTTCTATTTCTAGAAACACAGGCATCAGCTTTCACAGCTACATTGTCTTCAAGCCCACACTGCTGAACCAGTGACATGGCAAAAGTTGTGACACAGTCATTACACACTGAGCTAGATTTTGAAAAAAAGTTATAGCATCCATGTACTGTGCCCTCTGCAATCAAAGAACAGGTCTGCTACATTTTTGTATACATATCCACCACGAAACGATGACCGAATTGAAATTCTATTTAAGGACAATATCATATATGCACAAATATAGCTCGAGAAAAGACCAAGATTTCCCTCTTATTTTCCCCACTCAAATAAAATGAGAAATAAAAATCCTAACTTACAGGAGTCCAAAGAAAGGATATGGAGAGGGAGGAACAAGGCGGGTGGGGGTGGATGGTTGTTTGTTTATTTCCTATATAGAAACATTTTTTTTTCATAGTTACAATCTCATTCTATTTGAATAGAGTAGAAATTAGCCAAAAACAGTAGTCTGTCTGCTCCTGTTTATTATCACAGTGGTTTGCATTTGCAGTGTTACAAGCTTCTCTTTAACAGTTTTGGTGACGTATTGCAAAAGTTACGGTGTGCAGTCTTAAAGACTGATTTCCACGACTTCAGCTGCCAAGAAATCAGACTTTGGCCCCTGATGCTTTCCCATATTTCCCAAAGTGTTCAGTATCCAGAATTGGCCTTTGTTCTAGTGGGAACAAGTGAGCTCTTTGTCTTTTTTTTTGGTATGCCATTCCACCCTCATGTATACCACGCCGTACCTGGGGACCAGAATGTAGCAATTAGGCACAGCCCTCTTGGTTAAACTGTACTTTCTAAACACCCTGGAATGTAATCATTTTAGGAGCTCCTGAGTTGAGAGCCCAGGACACACCCTGCATTCCACCTTTGGGTAATGTGATTTATTTCCAAAGCCATGAACGTGAGCAGAGTTCAAGGCTATGGCCTTGCCTCCCGGCTGGTACTTTAAAGCAATTTGTATTCCTGGAATGACAGGAGGGAGTTATTCCTCTGTGACTCCCAAGTCCAGGGTCTCCGGTGGGTTCTGCCATGGGGCTGCTTTTCTGTAAAACTTAGAAGGTGTTTTTCTTGTCCTGGAAACAGTCTAGCCATGCCTTTACTGTGACGAGGGATAACTCGGTCATTAACATTCTTTATATTTCTATATTGTGTAATGCATCGCTGTGTAGATAATTGATCTATCTCCAAAACCATCTGAGTTGTCCACATAGCGTAATGTTTTACAGTTCAACCATATAGCTTAGGTCCCGGAAGCAAAATAGCCATGTTAACGTGTTCTCAGCAGGACTAATTAGTCTGGGCTCAGAGCCATGCTCATGCAGCTATCCTGCTTCCAATTCTGGAGGCAACTCATTCCAGACAAGATTTAACTTACTGCATATTACATGCTTGCATACTTTCTTTGTCACTGTGATATTGCCTCGCAACAATGCTAATCATGGGTAATGGGGTTTTATTTATGCTGGTGTTTATTTATTTTATTTATTGATTGATTGATTATATTAACTAAAACCACTTTGAAAATGTCGCTGCTAGAAAAACTTCGGCCCTCATTTGCCTATTGAGCATCTTTGCAGCAGTGGTTGTTTTAGCAATCAACTCCTCCTGAACTTCCAGATTTGATACTTGAATATTATGTGCCAGTTGAAGTTTTCAAATTATGTAGAAAAGCAGATGCTCATCAAGATGATTTTATTTTAAGGGCTGATGTGTTGGAGACAGGCCAGTTGTGTAGTATCCGCTTCTAACTGTGATGAATTAAGAGATATAACATGAGGCTTTGTCAGGTCTTTTGGTCCAACTTTCCTTATTGGCAATAGTATAGGAGCAAGCATAGAAACATTTGTATATTTTTGTCCCTGATGGGTGTGTTTCAACAATGTAATTTTTTAGTTTTTTGAGGGGGAAATCATGATTTGCAGATGAAGCAAAAATATGTAAGTTATGCTTATGTATAAGGAGGTGTGACTGAATTTTACTGAGCCTTAGGGAAAATGTAAAAGAAATTGCAGTGTCAAGATAGAGCTTTAAAAACTGGATTGTGAAAATGCAGCTGCACAACCTCTGAAGCAAACTCTGGAAATCATCCTAGCTGCCAGAGAGACTCAGTGCAGAAGACACCGTCAGTAACCCACTGGTCTGGAATTAGGAAGACTGCAGAGTTAGTTGGAGTGTAGTTCATATGGCTAATCCAAAGTCCTTGAGCTCAGAATGCTTTGATTTAGATGTTCAAATATCTCTAAGAGCAGCAAATAATGACTTTGTGGTTTTGGAAATTTTCTGATGTGGTAAAAAGAGCTTCCTGAGGTGGTTCTTTTTTGTTTTTTATTCTTATCTATGCATTTAATACGAAAATACATCTCAGTTTACCATTCAGGTTTTGCTGTTGTTGATTGTGAGTACATTGTTGAACATGCAGATATTTCAGGATGCTAATTACTAAAGGACTCTGTAAGATGGTGACTTACCTTTATTCTTTTGTCTTATGCTTTTCCAGCTTTCAACCTGTAGTTGTCAATACTATGGTCATGCTGTCCCACAGTAGTGACTTTAGACACTTATACATATCCAAGTGACAAAAATAGGTATCAGACATTCACTTCCATAGACAGATCACTATTTTTTAGAGGAAGACTCCTTCCATCTTCAGTCTAACTCACTCGTTGAAGGCCATATTTTCCATTGACTATAAAGGAAGCTTCACCTTACTGGGCCTCTGGAATGTGAAAATCAGAACATTCTTATTTAAGAATGTGAAATTCTGAATGACAAATTCGGGCCTATTTATTCAGAAAGAAACCAGTTTATGTCAGTGCTGCCTCTCACACTGCATCAGTTTCTCAAGGAATTAAAACCACATCAATTCTATTCTCCCAACTGACATTAATTGCATGATTCATCGAGTTAACTTGACTTGCCTGTAGCTTCATGGTCAAGAATGCTACATTTTATAACCTGAAAGTTTTGTTCTTTACTTTTTCCAATCTTTCTATATTGCTTTTATGTATTTATAACATAATTTATACTAAGTATATATGAAAGTTTTGATGAGAGACAGGCAAGACAAACACACTGTAATAAACCATGAACACATTATACTTAAAATTTAAAGTAGATTTTCCAGATAATTCCTTAACATATTTTATTAGCTCAGCCATCAACCGTTGCTCGTGTCAAATTTTGTGTCAGCCTTTAAACAGTTTTATACATTATTCTTAGTACTAGCAAACCCATTGGAGGCGGTCTTAGCAGGACTGCCGAACAGCCTTGCAGTAAAATGATGTTTAATATTATTATTTTGTTTGCCCCAAACTGCACTCAAACTTGCTGTTGTTATCTTCCTATCTTTACCTGAGCCTGTTTGTTTCTGCCTTTTGGTTTTGGGGTTTTGTTTTGGTTTTTGTTTTTGTTTTTCATTTATGCTTAGTACAGATGTTTTCTTTGCTTTGTAGTTACATTTTCCAATTTGGATCCCATCTAAAGATAACTCAATAGAAACCTCTGGGTGTGGTGTTTAAATACTTTCCAAAATAAAAATCAACATGTTTTGCAGTGAACCGAACAGTTATGCATGCTTAATGTGAGTACGTTGCCATTCTGAATGAAATAACAACACATCTGCTTGAGGTGCAGGAACTCAAAGCTAAAACACAGTTTCTGTCACTCATAGTTCAGACAGAGGGCTTTTCCACAGTAGTTGTGGACTACAGTTTTGCAGTATTTGCTGAGGTTGCAATAAAGACCCTCTTTCCTGTTGTCTTAATACCTTGAAGTATGTGAATTCCCAGAGTGGCATCCTTACCCATGACTCCTATGTCAAGCTTTCCAATGACCATGGCTTATCTTGTCATACATTCAGCAACTTGACCTTCATTCTGGTTTCATGCCAAAGGCTTCCCTCTTTCAGTCCTGCTGATCGTTTACTTATTTCAGCCCAGGGAACCAAAACCAGACTCAACAATAGCCATGGCACTGCTGCACGATGCTGACTGTAGATACCTGTGCCCTTCTTGCCTAATCCTGCTGTCTAGATAGACAAGGGCATGGGATGACACAAATGTATACTTTTTCATGTGTAACTTTTCCTTTACTTATTAAACTGTCTTTATCTCAATCCATATGTTTTCTTACTTTTACCCTTCTGATTGTCTCCCCCATCCCACTGTGAGGGGAGTGAGTGAGTGGCTGTGGGGTGCTTAGGTGCTGGCTGCGGTTAAACCACAAGAAGTAAATAATGATGAGGACCCTTTAGCCTTAGTGTTTAACACAGTGTTTTTTTCTCAGGATGGGGAAAATGAGCAGGGAGCCAGGACAAGCTGTGCATAGGTTCTGGGCTGTGATGGGTGATGGTTTCAGAAAGATGTTCAGAAATGACAAGTTCCAAAGACCAAGCTTGGAGTTTTGCATATGTGTACTCTAGTCTATGCATTTTCTATTTCAAATTTTAATGGTATCAGGCTCTTGAGAGATGTTAAAAATGGTCACAGAAGGATTCTCTGAAAATAGGTTTAACTATGGGCAAGATTAATGTCCAAGCCACACAAATCTAGAGTAACATCTGATTATAGTTCTGGAGGAGATACCAGGCATGCAGCCTGCACTCTGATGGTCTGAAGAGCACTGTAGAGATATCAGGCAGGTGCATCATTCTGGAAATCAGGAGGGCTGATTTTATTCCAGACTTTCTTGTTGAGATGATGTGCAACTGTGTGCAGTTCCTCTCAGGGGTCCATACATGTTTGCACCGTTAGTTCTGTTGCCTAATTACGTGCAAATGTTACTGCAGTGGTAGAGACCTTTGAAGGCATCGTGGAGAATTGCATCATTCTTCCAGGCTAGACTTGATAAGGGATGTTGCTGTAGGTATGCATGTGGTACATGAGGCTGAGTCCCACTCAGATCCTCATATTTGGATCAACAATTTGAAGCAGCAGAAATATTACACACTAGCAATATCTACAGTGTTCAGAAGGGTTGATGCAGTTGTATGTGAAGCAATATGCAATCCTGTAATATGAAGCTTTCCCCATTAAAGGACTGTAGACATACAGGTGAATGGACTTTTCCATTTCATTCAAGGTGTCCATAACAAAGCAGTCAAAGATCTAAAATTGCACGTGCCTCTTTTCTCTTTTTTTATATTGCAAGTCACACTATGTGTTGCTTGATGTTTTTGGATTTGACCCATAGCCTACTGAAACCATGGGAGAAATCTTTTGTCTGACATCAGTATGGTTTGGACAAGAAATTTGAGTCTGAATTTCTGAAGGAGGAAATCTTATTTTCCTGTGTTAGGTCAGTACCTAACAGAGTTAAGTAAGGCCAGAATATGCAAGGTAAAATGAAACAATTGAAAAGGAGCTATGAATTTGAAGACAGAAGTCCAAAGAAGACTGTTGGCGTTTTTTTTTCATTTAAAAAGTCTGCTAGAAAGGGTTTTTTCCTGTAATGTAAAGCTTTGCTGCAGGGGATGCCATTTGTTTCTGGTGGCTTTGTCATGTAGCTAGGCTTCACACAAGAGAAGGCCTCCAGGGCCTTTTGCAGTTTTAGCACTTTTCCCCTCTGTTCTCCAGCATTTCCTTTTATCAGGCCAGGAATTCACTTTGCATGGTCCTTCTGCACATCTTGCCACTGGCTCTAATTAATAACCTGCTTCTAGAAATTCCACTCATTGTCTTCTTTTTTTTTTAATTTATTTAAGAGGCTGTTCAGGATAATTACTGTCTTTAAAGTTTTATGAATCACTGTGTTTGACATCTGTGATGCTGATTGATTTTCGGAACACTGCACTTTTTGTTTTAATGTTCAATTTGTCACTGTTACTTACAAACAAATAAGAGATTTAAAACCCCAAAGATGCAGATGTTCTTTTGCTTTGTTGCCATCTGTTTTCCTGTCAACTAGATTCCAAGAGTAACATCTATGCATTTTAATGAAGCTGCCTTTATATAGGAAAAATACAATAGGATGGAAAATATATACAACCGAAATTCTTTAATAGAAGTTGATTTTGAAATGTTCATAGAGCAGTATTTTTTCTGATAGCTTTTATTTTCATTATAAACTGATCTTTAACTAGAACGTTTGAAAAAAACTGGTTTCCTCAGTTATACATAAACTGCAGATCAGAATACTGAGATTTCCATGGAAGTCTTGCAAGAAAGGCATATGATGTGACCCTAATTTGCTTTCAGAAGTTTACATTGTGTCATTTAAACAACATTCTTCCTGTATTCAGAAAGTCATACACTTACCAGCTCTTACTGAAGTTGTGCACTAGATATTTGAATTCTTTATTTAGTTTGGTAGAAACCTGATTTCTCACTCCAATACATTATATTTTGGAACCCGCTCATTGAAAAGGGTTGAAATTTTAGGATTTCTGTAGAATAAATTATAATCATGTTGGATTCCTTCCCCGTTTATCTAGATATTTTCTGTCTTTAAATCTTTGTGGCTTTTTTTGATAATATTTTCTTAACAGATTGAACTGCCCACCTTCTAAATCTCTAACTCAGGCAAACACGAGTAACCATTTTATAGGCATTTAAA
Source organism: Dromococcyx pavoninus (assembly GCA_033558185.1). Lineage (NCBI taxonomy): Eukaryota > Metazoa > Chordata > Aves > Cuculiformes > Neomorphidae > Dromococcyx > Dromococcyx pavoninus. The sequence continues at coordinate 3,780,445 of JAUMJL010000063.1, read as the reverse complement.
AAAATGTTAAAAAATAAGTTATTTTAGGCGGAAGTGTTGGTGTATGTTACAACTTGTGAGACTACAAAGCAGTAAGTGCTAATTAAACCTTTATTTATATTCAAAAAGAAATATGCAGTCCTAAGTGCCTTCATCTGTACTGTAACAAAGTTTATAGTCAACACTGCTAATCCAGTGTGCTTAGAAGTGATATTTTGGGAGATAAGGTTTCAGATACTTGTGGCTGTTCATCTGTTATAAGTTGATTAGCCATATTTTTGGAATGAAAGGCTTGTCCGTGCTGCCTCCCCCTTTTCTCAGCACTGAAATTTATCTTGTCTTCTTGCTTCATCTCCCTGAAATATTTAGCATTCTTTGTTTTCAGTACCAGTATCTCTTGCCCAAAATCATTCCAGGGCATGCAGTTTACCACACACTTTCAGCACCGTTGAGGCAAGTCCTTGCTTGGTGTTATTTCCTTATTGTCATAGTTTCTGTTCATCTGCGCATTGACTGGCATTTTCTCTCTTCTATCCACTTTTTTCTAATCCACTGACTACCCAGCCTGTACATCTTATTATATTAATGTCCTGCTCTACATCCAGCCCACAACACTTGAGCATGTCAGTGATGAATTGCAGACTGATATTATTAATTAATCTTTTCCACAGAAGGGACCAACTTCTTCTTGCATCCCAGCCTCAAAAAGATTTTGGGCCAAAATGTCCTTTGTCGAGCCTCTCAGAGGCCAATAATCATGAACTATGATGGTCCAAGGAATCTGCAACAGAGTAGGTAGATATGATACAAAGCTTATGAGTTGACACCAACATGATCTGAAGGAGAGTAGAATCATCACATGTTCTCCATCACCTGAAGGTGTAAGATATGTCAAAGACTGACCTAACACACACCAAAAAAATCAATGTTAAGAAGGACGGGGTGCACTTTCTTCAGAAATTCAGATTTGCAGAGTTTAATAAGGCAACTACTACTTGAGAGTCCAGGAGCAGATATATGTCTCTACTATTAATAGTTTTTCAACCTCCATGTTTTCCCACTTCTTGCAGAAGCTGTGCGGCTCCAATGACAGGAGCAGGAACTGGACAATAGTGATTTTTCCATTCTAACCCCAGCACACCTTGTTTCCTCCCCACTTTCTGATCCAGGCAGTTAAAGACATCTCCTGTGATGCTTCACTGCATCCACCAGAATCAAAGTGGAAGCCCTGCAATGCGAGAATTGTTTGGCTAATCCAAATTGCCAGAGGAAGGAAAAGCTTAACGCTGCTTCCTTTATAAGATTCTTTGTTGCCTCTTTGTAGATCTTTGTAGTTGCTTGGTTTTAATTACACCGCAAAGTTTATCTGCCATGCCTTTGAACAGAGGGCACACATCCAGAGCTTCTTTTTACCTATTAGCTTCAGGCTGCTAATTTTGACACCTTTATAATAAATCTGTTGGCTAGATGCAAAGCTTGAGGCTTGGCAGGACCTCACAAAATGAAGAGAGGAGGCAGCACTTCTTGTAAGAACAGGAGTTCCAAAGGCAATAGATTAAGAGGAATCATTTATAACTGAGCTAATCTATTTAGAAGTAGCAGGTACATGAAAAGGGTGAATGGTCAGAGTGCATTACCATAGAAGTATTACTCCCTGTGAAGTGAATTTCAGAACTTAAAACCATCTTTGTGAATGCCTGTAATATTTTTGACACAGCCCTGAAGGGCCAAATACAATCTATGGAAATAGTGATTTCTCCTAAGGAATCCATTTGTGACCAGATTTGTGGTGGTTAAATTTACAGCACAGATCCCCTAGGCTTCTGATTTACTAAACAAAAAGAAGTGGACATCTTCATGGGGTTATTCAAAGCCTATAGCTGGGAGACTACTGTTGGTGATAACGTTTCTCTTAAGTGTTTAAAATCTTGATTCCTGCTGGAATATTGTTGCCCTTAGAGTTTTCAGTATGAAAAAAAACCAAAAACTGGAGCCTAAACAGCATTGCAGATCCTAAATAGATCTTTTATTTGGAACTAAAGACAGGTAAATGTCATTCATTAGATTTTTCATGTACTCAGTGGAAGGAAGTTAACTCCTAAGCAAACTCCTAATCCCAGCTTTCTAAAATATAAAACTTTCTTTGCTCCAAGTCAGTAGAAGTACACCTACTGTTCAGAAAGGCAATTCAAATTTAAAATGACCCTTTGTATTTTTTTTTTCCTCTGGTAACTGCAAAGGAAATTTGATCAAATATGCTTATATCTTGGAAACCCATAGTAAAATAAATGAAGAAAAAAATTCCTTTTATGAGGGATAGTCTGACATTTCCATAACAATGATTATTAAAATAGAATGACCGTTTTCCCCTGGAATGCATATTTCTGTACTGTGTACACAAAACAAACAGTACCATATTTATATTGCAAGAACTACTGATGAACATAGCTTTTCTTCTTTGAGAAGACTATCCAAAGTGTTCTGTATTATTATTGGATTTGTAAGGAATTCTTGAAGAACAACTGATTGCAAAAATTAGCAACACAAGGAACACGAAATCATATGATACAGACGTTTTCAGAGCATTCCAGCTGTAGAACTAGTGAGAGAACTTTGGAAATAGATTTGGGTATAATAAGGAAATTTGAGTTGCCCACTCTGAGCTGAGATGTGATTACTGGGCTACTTATAAAATGGCTGTGGAATCAGACTGAAGAAGCCAATACTGTGCTACCATCAGATAGCATGTTAAAACTTTACTTATTTGTTTAATATTTAAGACTTTTAATTATATTTTTATTAGAATGATATGGGAGGTCAGAGGAGCCTAATAAACAAGTGGACTACTTTTCTGAAAGCCAGGCTTATGTGCTCAATACCCGGTCCTGAAGGAGCAGACACACATTTTGATGAACTGCGTAAGTTGATTTGTGTGTAAAGGTCTATTTTGATATCAATATTACTTGGGGTTTTTTTATTGTTTGTGGAAACACTATGTCTTGTTCTGATTTTGCTCCTTATCCAAATAGTGCTGGTAATAGCTCTGATTTTTATTAGAAGTCCATGATGATAACTGGAATTAGTCTGATTAGAAATATGTAGTTTTTCACTCCAAAACCCGGAAAGCTAAAATCTGATTCTATATAAAAAAAAAAATTACCTGCAAATGGACAAACTTCAGAATATTAGCACAAATTCACATGGTAGAAATTAAAATTCAGACAAATATAAAGGTTTGTTATATATTTACAAATCTCCAAATTATAAATAGTAAATTCAGAAATTTTCAGTTGTTTAATTAATAAAAAACCCCACATTTTTCCTGTTGCAGAGGATATATTCTTACTTTCTACAAGAGATGAGAGAAACCCTCTTGTGTATGGAGTCTTCACTACAACAAGGTATGCGTTAGAATTGCATTTGCTTATGGAAACATGCTGAAGATCTTACTTAGGCCTTTTATTAAACTCTTCTATTACTAATTGCTTATTGCTGAGAGCAGGGAGAGACTGCTTGAATAAGGCTTGCAGTATTGAAGCTATAGTCACTAAGGACAATATTTTCAGAAATGGAAATAATAAGTTATGTCCCTAAACTATTGTATACTTGGCTTTTGAGCATGGTTGTAAAAAATAATGAAAATTTAACAATCAAAAGCATGCTATTTATTTCAATCATGCCTAGCTGTATTTACAAATTTCAGTCATACTGATTGAGCAACCAATATTTTACTATATAAAACAAATCATTGTGAAGCATTATTTCTGTAAGCATCAATTTGACATCAGCTGTTTCTTAAGATCAAAGCCCACAAGTCTCTAAAGTGATATTTCAGTGTGTTTTATAGACAAGAGTGGATGGAAGAATAACTCATGTTTATCTCAAAGGGATGGATTAATTAATTAATGAACCTCTCAGCTGTGATAGTGAAATGTTCTACATAGAACTGACAAAAAGAAAAAAAAATTCTTTCCTTTGTCTCCACAACCTTTGAATTAAGTGTAAATAATAAGGACTAGCCAAATGCTGAACAGAATGAGTACAATGAAAAATTACCAAGGCACTCTGTAACTCAGAAGCAGCCACCATAGTGGCTTCACAGACTATGTAATCATATAGAATATTTAAAATCGAATGAAATGTTGCACAGTCAATGAAATGGCATATGAAGTAAGTAAAGAACATGCCACTCAACAACATGACATGGTGTTCTTTGGAAAACTGGACTGTTTGTGGTTGGCTTGTCTTTTTTTTTAGAAAATCGTGTTAAAAAAAAGGAAAAATACGTAGAAAAATAAGTAAATGTTAATTTCTGTCCATTTTTATTGTCTGTCCAATACAACTTGGAGTTCTCAGGCATATCACCTGTAATGTGTCCAGTATACAGACTTCCAGATGTGAACACAATGCAAAGGAATGTCCTTCACTGGCAGAAAATTCCGATCAAAATAGCTGATAAATAATAACTGGAACATATCAGCCACTAAAAAAAAGACAGTCTATGAAGTAGTCCCAAAGGCTAAGTCCAGTTTTCAAATGAGTAAAGCTTTTAACTGTAATGACAGTTACATTAAATACCTGTGGTTATCAAACCTGTACGCAGTCTGTTATTTAACACCATTTATGTCAGCTTTCAGGTGTAGGATTGATCCAAACCCCATTAAAGTCTGTGGAATTAGTTAATTTACTGAATGAGGCCTGCACTGATGAGGTGTTTCCATTACACTTATCGATCTGTCTTCTTTTTCAGCTCTGTCTTCAAGGGCTCTGCAGTTTGTGTGTACAGCATGGCAGATATCAGAGCTGTTTTCAATGGCCCTTATGCTCACAAAGAGAGTGTGGATCATCGATGGGTACAATATGAAGGTCGCATCCCGTATCCCAGACCTGGTACAGTAAGTGTCTCCTTAATTACATACTTCTATTTTTACTTAAAAGAAATCGTACTTCACACCCCTCACCGGACTGGTAATTTATATTTTTCACTCAGAATGTTTCAAATTACCCTGTCACCCCCTTCCCTTCTGTTGACAGCTCAGAGTTCTACTACTCTTTATATGTTTTTATATATAAAGGTACATTTTTCCATGTCTCTGAGATAACAATGTGTCCAGACTGTCTAGTTCCTGATTGTCTCTCATATTGTGGTCTCCTACTGTATAACGGTATTTCTATTTGTTGGGATCACTTTTAAGGCATCAACGCTTCATAAAAAGCCAAATGCATTTCTTTATGGAGTATTAAGTTATGATGAGTTATTTTATTTGAAGTCTTATATTTCTGTTATCTTTGTGTCTGTTAAAATCCTGTTCCTTGAGATATGGTCATTGATTCTATTATGCTTGTTTGTGCACATGTTGTGTTTTGAAGTAAAGGGAGGAGTTAGTTGCTGGAGATTTTATGTGATGAAAGTAAGCGATAGGAGGAGAAGTTTAATATCAGGAAATACCTCTAAATCCCAGTCTCTTAGACTTCAGATGTAACAATCTGGCCAAAACAAAGAGCAAAACACTGGAAGATTTATTAAAGAACTCTTCCCCCACTTCTGTCTTGGTATTAAATTTGGAATAGCATGGACCTACATTACAGCTGAGGAAGAAAATGGTATTTCCAAAAAATACATTTACTTTAAAAAAGTTGTCACAACTTTGGGCAACTTTTTGTACATAGAATGTAAAAGAGCAGTGATTGAAGAATAAGATAGATATTATGCAGGATAGCTTTACATTATCTTGGTTAGGTATTTAGTGAATTTGTACTACTAAGCAGCTGCACAAATCCAGCCAAGCACTGATCTGGTGAGTTTGGACCACTGCTGGTACCTTGCCTAGAAGTCATCTAGGTGTTTCTGCAGTGTTTCACCTACATCAGCACTGATGTAACCTTTGCTTCAAGCCACATTATTTAGCACTTCTTTTCAAATATTTTCTTCATCATCCTTCCAATAGACCCATTTGCACAGTCCAAACCCATGCTGTTTGCTGCACTCAGAGGTCATAGTCTTCAACAGGTCAGGCCCTGAGTTCTGGTTCCCTCCTCTCAGCTGCAGGCAAGTCACAGAGGGCAGTGCTCTCTGTAAAGACTAAGCAGCTCCAGAGATGGATTTGGCCTGCCTGGGATCTGCACGCCTAATTTAGACATTTAAGCACTGCAGGCTTACGCATCTCTCCCTCATGCAGAATAATATAGTAACCCCAGAACAGCAGATTACATTTAATTTTTCTGTTTGTTTTTTTAAGCATGTGTAGCTCCATTACTGGTTAAGACTTGCAGATGCATTCAGTTTTAAGTACAAAAATGGTGCCAGTGCGAACAATAGTTGGTCCCTTGGCATCTAAAGAGATTAAAATAACTCTCTTAAAAAAACTCAGAGTGCTCCATAAGGATGAACACTCTAAAAAGATAGGCGGGTCATAAGCTCACTGCATTTTTGAGTGTATTAGCCATCACATGGTTGAGCTGGGATTCACACGAGGAAAACATGTCATGCTGAAGCATGTCAATGCTGATCTTTATCGCTGATTTGAATATCCATGTATTTTAAAAGTTGGAAAGTTTAAAGATAAACGAATATTTTCCATAACATGCCCCTTAAATCTTCAACTGCTTACTTTAAGCACCTGATAACAACTGTGAGAAAATGATCTCATAAAAATCCTTAGGACCTCCATACTCAGTGGATTTCTGTAGGAGTTTATCTGACTGAGGACTGAAAAGGGAAATAGATTTTAATGAAGAAATCTCTCAGAAGAAAGGTATTTGTAATAATTGCTGTGTAGATAAGGTAAATGTATTGCTGCATAGTTATTTATTTTTTTTTGTCTTAGTGAGCTGGGCTACAACATACTTCAGGATGTGTAGTTTAATATTGGGTAACCAAATAAGCAGATTCATGCCATGCTCTCATCTTATAATGGGGTACGCCAAACCTCTGAATATGAACAGATTTAAGCTGGGATCTGAAAAAACAGTACAGTGCTCAAAAGCAAAGAAAATAAGCAGCATGAGGCACACCTGCATAACACTGCAGTGCGAATGGTGAAATACTCTTTCTTAAAGATTAATTTCATCATTTCTTGGCAGCTATAAAGTGGTTCAGGAATGCTCAGAACAAAGCCAAAGGGAGAGAGTCTGTTCTTTTTTAAGTTACTAGAACATTTTTGAAATTTAGGTCCTACCTAAATGTTGCTTACAGTTAGCATAGCCCACACTGCCCTGATTTTGTATTCCTTATATTTTAAGTTACTGGCAAAGTCTAAAAATGGCTATACTAGGAAATGAATTTCCTTTGATGCTTGGCTTTGAGAGAGGCATTGACTTCCTCTCAGCATTTATACAGAAGCAGGAGACCGCTAACCCTAATTTAACTTTCTGCTCAGCTGCCTTTATCTCCTAAGTAAATAAAGCTGTTCACTATAGAGGCTGTGACCACTTTGATATTGAAATTTTGACAAAATGCTTCCTGTGGCAATTTGTGTGAGAGATAAATTCCTAAAATGAGCATGATATCATGCCTCGGCAATGCTGAGCGGCCTATCGGGTCCTGGTGCCGTGGTGTGGGCTGCCTGCCCTCTGGTGTTGTTGAAAGACCCCTGAAGAGGGGCATTGGGTATCTCCAGCGCACCCCACGCCACTGATGCTGCAAAACCTACAGCTCTTTAACTTTGTTATTAAAGAACAAGTATTAAACAGATATTAAAGAACAAGTGAAAATAATGGAAATTATTAAATAGAGGCAAGGCTTCAAATCTGTTTCAATTTTTTAAATGAAAAAAAAGAGATAGAAAAATATGCAGCAGGCAGACCTGCCACAAAAGGTGATTTTGATGTATCCTCTTTAGCTTTCTAAAATTTGGACTTTAATATCTGCATTTGCCAACATATAAGAAGCCCAGTTTTCTTCCAATCTCCCAGGAAATTATTAATTGATAAAGAAATGATCAGGGATTTTCTTTAAAGTGCGTTCTGTATTCCGAAACAGAATTTTCATAATGCCCTCCAAGTAATCACAGAAGGTATTTCTAGCCTGTTTACTTAGCTGTAACGATTGCAGGATCAGAGCAGTTGACAGTGCCTGTTTGGAAATTCTGATGGGAATCATTCTCATTTCACCAATAATGAGCAAGTGTCATTTAGGTCAGATTTTTAGAGGAATGTCAGTATTTGAAGATACAGATTAACAAAACTCGGATTTACTGCAGAACATAGGACTCTAACTGCTGTCCAAGACAACACCAAATATTTTTGATGAAACTGGATTTTTTCTAACTGATTTGCCAAAGGTTCTAAACAAAACTCTGAGTCAGCAAAGTAAGATTCTTGAACTCTAACTTATTTTCTTAGCTAGAAGAAGAAACAGTCCAGCATATTACTTTTGTCCATTTGAAGGGGTTTTTTTCTCATCTTTCCTGCTCCAGATCTAAATATGGCCCTGAGCTCTTGAATTCTTTTTTGGGTTTTTTTTCAGAGCAAATTCCCATAGAAGCCCTCAGATTCTCCTGTGATCTGTTTTGTCTTTTCTATATATATATTGCTTTTTCTCTCTTTCTTCAGTGAAACTCTTCTTTTATTTCTTCTGCTAATGCAGGGCACAGGCTGATCAAGAAAGATGTGGTGTCCATCCCATTGGGACTTGGCTGTGCCACAGAGAAATAATGTCTGCCAAAAAGCCTCCCCCTTGTCCTCCCATCTGCTTAGTTTTCCTTCTTTAATAAGCTTGTTGATAAAACATTGTGGGTTGCACAGGTTTCCCTTGTTATTTTTAGACTTATCTTCCTCTTTCACCTGATCTTTTATTGGATAGACTGCATTCTTTGCTTCTTCAATTCCTCTCTCCTTTGATCTCCCCACTGAAAATGGGGCTGCTTAATTAAATGAAATGTTTCACTTTATGGGTTTATTTTCTTGGACAGCCTCCTCCACCTCCTCCGACTTCCGAATGTATTTTCCCCAACATGATTCACGTTTCAGTTCATAGCAACAATTTGAAACACTGTGAACCCAGCCACCTTTCCTGCTGACAAAGGTCAACAGAGAATTGCAAAGTGCCACCTGCAAAGTCAAGTTCACTCATCTAGCTGGCCCAGTTAGCCTCAGATTAGTGCTCACTTATGTCAGCCTTTTCTACCAACCACACAAGTGTGTTAAATGGAAAAGCAATACAAAGTGCTCAAGACAAATGCTGGAATAGGGCAGAACAAATCTCATATATCCAGTGCGATGCAAACTATTGGAAAAAAAATTGGGGACTTCAGTTTGTTTGTAGGGACTTCTTTGTTTGTTTTATTTGTACTTTTGGTGGTAGGGATGGAGTGACAGCGTTTCCATTTAATATTTGCACTGTTTGTTTGTTTCCAGCAGAACCTGACTCATTCCCCTCTCCCTTGTCCTCTTCCAGGCTTGCTCTGGGTAGCTGCAAGGTTAGTGTGAAAGTCTCGCTGCTGAGGGTCTAGTCCTTCTGACACAACCATCCATCCTGTAGATTAAAACTAAGGGGTTTTGCAAGCATGTTGAAATGTAAAATGTATTGTACAGCTCTGATCAGACTACATAGAAGCAGTCACATGGTATTTAGACCCCTCAGGAGCCTAAGTTTTGCCTTCAGAATGAATCTCCAATGGCACATAAGTGCTGAAGCCCTGAATCATCTCTTAACTATCTTCTAATCCACAGAAGGTCATAAAACTATAAATATCCCATTTTCTAAAGCACTTCTGGGTGTCTTGGAAGCTCATGCCAGTCCTCAGTGATGTATCTTAACCCCTCAGGGGTTTGCATTTCTCTATAAAATCTGCGAATAAAATTCAATGTGTTGTCTGTGAGAGAGGTCCGCCTTTATCCCAGAAGTGTCTAGTTGAAGGTAGTTTTTCTGTTTCTCTGCCTTTTGCTTGACTGATAAGTGATAAGGGAACATACTTAGAAATTGGAAGACTTTACATTACATTATAGGAGAATGCTGACTACAAGACCGTATTTCCTTGCTAGTTAAATTTTGTTCACTGAGAGCTTGGTAAGGACTGTAGAATTAATTCGTTCCCTCTGAGGGAGGATCTGTTGCTCCAGTTCCTACAGCACTTAACATAAAATACAGAGTTTTTCAGAGAAAAAGACATCTTCTCCCTTCTTGGTTAATATCTGAGCAAAGTTCTTACTACTTTTGGATAAGCTGAAAGGTGATTATTCTATGAAAAATGAAACACCTTTAACAGGAATGAGGAGCTCCCAGCAGGGCTATAGCCCTTGCGCTGGGAATGGAGGGTCACTTTCCCTAGGAAGGAAACCCAGATTAAGGCATCAAATGACCTGATATGGGAGGGATTTAATATTTCACTCCTTAATGTTTTACACTGGCTACTTCAGAAGCTTCCAAGAGAGTGATTTGCAGGTGTGGCCCTTAGTTCTCTTGTGAAATGCATAAAAGTCCCCAGCCTGGACTTTGAAAATCCTCCAAGCAGATGCCTACTACTCTCAATATTGTCAAGTCCCTGTTGTGAATTTAGTTTATGGGTGTTTGAGTCTCATTGTTAAGTTGGCTCTGTGTGACAAATCACTTTTAAACTTGGATTTTCAGTACACTTGAAATAGGAACCCTTTTGAAGCTCACAGGGAACAGCTTTCTGTTTTAAAATTGTCAGTAGACAGCAGCGCTGCTGAACTAAAGATGCATTATTAAATTAAAAAGATTCTTTTTTTCATACCTTATAGCTGGGTTCCAAATAATTGTCACAATTTCAATTGGTGTTAAATGCAGCAGCTCTTATTGACTTCACTGGATGGTGTGAAGCACTATGCATTTTGGTAAACTGAAGGTTTGTTTAGGAGCCTAACTTCTGGCACCAGCTTTTGAAAATCTTGGCCAAGTTTCCCACATAATGTTAACACGGTTACACTGTATGTGTCAGTATTGTGTGAGATCTACACAGCCAACACTCTGCTAAGCTGCAAGTTTAATAAAACAAGCAAAAAAAAAAGAGAAAAGTTTACATATGTGTAGTGTTTCTACATTAGTGTGTATTTGCTTTTCTTTGAGAAAGATTAGTCTTTAATTTACCGCCTCCTGATTACATTTGGACACAAATAAAAGGTGAGGGAATAAAAGACATCTTTGTAGATCATCTGGGATCAAGACTTTGTCCCGGATGATTACTGTGAAATGGCGCTCACATAGAAAGCAGTGGAAAGACGTTATGTAACTAATGAATTGATTCTTTAAAAGTTTTATGCCCCAGAGTCTATACAGCAGTTGACGAGAGATGCCTTTAACACTTCCAACTATGTTTCTTTTGAGTTTTTTCTTCTTTTTTTCACTTTTCAATTCTTAGCATGTGCATTTTTATCAAATTGTCATCCACGTCAGTGAAGGCCTAAGCAACCTCTGAAGAATAAATTATATGGTGAATAAGTTTCTTGCTGGATTCTTATCTAGCTGTACTAATTTTATTAATTTAATGTAATTCATTTTTCTTGATGTCAGCTATCTAGAGGAAAAACAACAAATCTGAGCTCGTTTAGACTTGTCTGTCAGAAGGAAAGAGATATGCACCTCCTCTGTGCAATTCACACACAATCATGATAAGAATCTAGGTCCGATGAGATGGATCACGCCTTGTTGCAAAAGCAACAGATGCTGAGAGAGCACAATTATGATGTTATAAGAACTTTTATGGAACCGAATTCTCTTATAGTCCACATGAAACAACCCTGCCAACATACTCCTGTGACATTTAATATAAATGCAAATCTCTCATTTTTTCCAGTGGGAGATGTCTCATATCTAAGACAGCATCTGGTGCTGATGATGTGAATAAATGTGAACTGGGCAGAGAACACTGATATTGTTATCACGAGACACGCAAAAGGATGTGAACTTACATTTTGAGGGGTGAAAGGCTGTTTCACTCACCCACTTGGCCATGCCGCCTATACCATCATACATCCTATTGATTGCTATGAAAGGAAGCACAAGCCAACAGGAATTGTTCTGCAACGATGGGTGGACACAGCTTTAAACAGCTGCCTGAGGCCTTTGCCAAAGGGTGGCCAAAATGAATTTTTTATTCCTCTGTTCCATCCATCATGCCACACTGAGTGATGTTGATGGAAATAGCTCCCTTCGCCAAGCATAACAGGATCACACCTGCCCAAATGTTCTTGGTGGTCGTGCTGTCTTAGGATGGGATCCAAAGCACACTGAAATAACTGGAAAAGTCCCTGTTGACTCAAGCAGATCTTTGTGTCAGACCCTTAGTCCTTGTATCTATTAAGTTAGCTACACAAGCTGGCAAGGTATTCCCTGTGTCAAGCATGGTACGGTTTGGGCCTTTGGGATTACTATGACAATTTTATAGTTCCATATTGGTAGACATATTAACCTAGTCAGTTTTCATAAATGATGTTGTTGCTCTCATCTTCCTTTGTTGGTGCATTTTTTGGCAAAAAATCTAGGACATCTCTAAGACCAATGGATTTACTCCCATTTTTCACATAGAAATGAACTTCTGGGATTGAGCTGTGAATACAGCAGCAATCAATGGATTTCCAGAAGATGTGAACTGTAACTCAGAGTAACAAGTGAGACATGAACCACAGAAAATGTACATACAGGGGAAAACCACCCTCTAAGTACACAGCAAAGAGAGAGTTATTGCATGTTTGGGGAAGTGAAGAAGTAAATTTGTTTCCCGTCCTGTGTAGATTAAATTGATCCAAAATTGTCATCCAAAGGCAATTAAAACACATATGTTTCTATCTATTGATTCCAGTAAACAGCCCCTGCAGAGACAAACATGCTTTTGAAATCAGTAGAGTTTTTGAGGTCTGATTCTAGTGTAAGTGGCAAAGATTCAGACCTTGATTGTTCTAAAAATAAGGAGAAATGTTCATTCCTGAAGTACTGCTCATGTAGCAAAAGCGCACATGATTTTGTTTCTGTGTAGTTATTATGCTGCCTGAATAATTTCTCCTCTGTTATAGTTCAGGTTATTTTTTTACGCTGAAGTCTAAAATCTGTAGCCTTTTTTGCTTTATAATACAAAAGCATGTATTTCTTTGTGCAATTATTTAACTGATACTGTTATCGTCAGAAACCAAGCTGACTATAGGCCACCTGAAGGGTGTAACCTGATAGAATATAAATTAATTCAAATTGACACAAGGTTACTGTCCATGGAGAAATTTTCAAAATCTATCAGTTAATTCAGAAACCTAAGCCCTTTTTCAATAAACACTTTCAGAGACTTTATGAAGATGAGGATACCCCGGCTTAACTCTTGTGGATTGAAAAAATGCTAAGCCTGTGGGTACTGTCACAAGATCCGATCTCTAGACAGCCATAAAAATCAGTCTGAGCAAGGACTTGTAATGGATTGTAGTCTCTTAAATCACTCAGGCTACATCTCTACTAAGTAAAACCAGAGGTCTTATTCAGGTGCAGGCCCATAGTCACTGTAATATTTAAAGCTAGTACAACCTATGCTGTAGTTTAATCATTCTTCAGCTGGTACTGTGCTGTGTCAGTGGTTACGGTCTAAGGTAGACCAGGAACTGTCCCCCACAGCCATTTCAGTTGTGGCCATAGATGTGTATGTAGAATGTCAGCTGGTCTGTGCCTCATTGGCCTGTTTTGTTTCTGAATACTTTGGTACTTTTGAGATGTTATCCTCAGTCAGATTTTTTTTTTGTGTAACTAGTTACTGTTGTCTTTGCATTTAACCTATTTATACAGGTACATGTGCATGTAGAACTATATATGATGAAAATAATTCTACATTGTGTTAGCTCTATCTACTGCGTGAAAAATTCATCCTTAGACATGGGTACACAAAACCTGTACCTACTGGTCAGAGGATATGTTCCCTTTTTATCTGTGTGCATCCCTCAGCCCAGCAGAGAAGGGGCAGTGGAAACCCAAAGGAGAAAAGGGTACAGGCCTGTTGAAAGTGCATTGGGTGCTGGTGGCTGATACTATGTAACCATGAGAATGGAGTTTGCCAGCAATGGATGAAGGACATGCTCAGACCTTGGTGTTGTGTGTGTTGTTCCTAATGCAAATGTTTTGGGTAATGCCAAACCTTATTCAGTGGAACAAAATCCTAATCACAAGTGCCCTTAACAGGCCCCACAGATAAAATACATGTCAAACTGGTGATTTAGGAATGCAAATTAAAATCGCCTTTGTCAAAATTAGCTATGAAGGAGGATTGTAGAGCAACTTCACCACGAATCTTAACTGTCTCCTGACAAACTACAAAGGCATTACTTAACCGCATTTCTTTTTCACAGACTGTGTTATGGCTCCACCTGGCAGGAAACACGGGGATTACTTAGTTAAAAATAGTGTTAGAAAAGAAACAATCGATGGTTTATATGTAAAAAGATATCACCAACTGTATTTCCAGTTCATCTTATTATTATCCAGGATTTGTATTGCCCTATTATTGCATCTAAATGCCTCCAGATTCAGAAGAGAAGCTTTCACAGACTCAGATAAGAGAGTAAGTGTAAAACAGGGAATGGAAAAGAGTTACAGGCAGCCATGGAAAGGAAAATAGAAATAAGTGAGCATGAGAAATGATGACTGATGAGCATGAGAAACATGACTGACCTTGCCAATATGTTTCTGGACTTAACCCTAGAAGAAGGGGAAAATCTGAAGGAGGTTGAGGAGATAGGTTTGTGGGTGGTATTCAAGCAAGATGTGTGAGAACCACCTAAAGAAAGATGTGTGTAAGCCAAAAAAACAGCTGAATTGATTAGTTTGTCAGTATAGGTCCTATAGAAGTGGGAGCCAATGCTGGCAGTAAATTGGCGACACTGGGGAAGTGTCTGAGGAAGTGATTGGTATAGCAGTGTTCTGGACCAGAAGAGGATGAGACTGTACTGTTCAGAACCAGAGAGAAGGATGCTGCAGCTGTCCAGCTGTGGGCCTGGGCAGAAGTTTCAGCTGTGTGAATGAGTAAGTAAAGTCACTTCCACAAAATAATGAGCTACAGAGATCATCTGGCATCTGGAGAATCTGCCTTTATTAGAGAAACAGTAAATGGGAGGTGTAGGTGTAGTTCCCTGAAAAGTTATAGCCTCTGATGGCAGGCCGTATACAAAGAAAAAATAGATGTGGGTGCTTCAGTCTGGAAAAAAGAACATGATTAAAACACTTGCTAGTGGCCTTCTGCCACAGTAACTCTGAGGTGTATCTCCCAGGAGAAATCAAACTTTTATTCTAACATCAGGTTATGCTGGTGGGGATCTTCACCAGTTATGGCTCACTGCATAAACAGGGAAGAAATTCAGCTTCAATAAGGGGAGCAGAAAAAACAAGAAGCAGAAAACCTTTGATCCGTGAGAAAATCCTGCGCTTCAAATATTTGAAATTATCCCACAGTGGCCACCAGAGGGCACTCTAGACTTGCTATTTAAAGTCCTTTACACTGATACCTGCACTAGTTTGTTCAGTATGTAATAAATTTAACTGCATTGGTATCTGTGCCTTAAAATGAGAGTTAGACAGCATGAAAGATCTCCCTTCAGTCCAGACTTGATTTCCTTGTCTTTTTAAAATATCTAGCATAAGGAGCCTGTAAGTGGAGCAGGGAACAAGGAAGAGAAATTCATTGCAGACATACTGAGCCCATGATGAAGAATTCCTCTGGTTTTAAAGCAATGTTTTCAAAAAATGAACTAATGGTGACCAAGTGTGCTTTTGGATGAGAAAAATCACTGAGCAGCCTAAAGATTACTAGCTTCATAAGATTTCTACTTGAATATGGATTGAATTTGTGACTTATTTATAATACTAGATTTCCAAAATTGCCTACACTGATGACGTATTATGGTATTATATACAAGTAGTTTCTAAGTAGTGAAAGAAAAATTAAATATTTTGCTATATTATTCAACTGTTTATGGCTAAATTTTGCTGTCTCCAATATATGATCAAAAAATATTTTGAAGCTTATCACAGTGCTGGATGTAGTGCTTGAATGTTAATAATAATGTATTCTCATTATTGGTGATAGTGGTAAGAATATTAAGGCATGTTTCATACTCTCTTCAGAAAAACTTCTAGGTGAAGGAACATAAAGGATCTTGGTTATGGTCTTACAGACCATAAAACTCAAATAAATTGTGTAGCTTTAGTGGTTTGTGTTTACAGATATGTTAATGCAATAAATATGAATTAATTCACATTTTATCCAATATCAAATAGACAACTTCTGCTTTTTAATGCTGGCTTCTCTTCCTGAGTATCTTAGAGAAGCTAAGTTTTAGTTTAGGTTATCAAAACCTCTGACAGAGAAAGAAGAAAAGCCTATAGAAGTTTTCCTTCAAAGCTTGCATATGTTTATAGGTAGGTGTAGGTGTGGGTGTATAATTAACAGAAACTGAAGATTTATAATTCTGAGTAGTAGTAAAAATGAGTGAGATGAAAACAACTAATTAGTTTTGAATGGCTTTAAAAGATAAAGAAGAATAGGTAGGAATAGGATAAAGGAAAATGGAGACAGAGGAGAACTGCTTTTGAGAAAAAATAAAAATGAAATAAACAGAGGAGGGAGGAGAGAAGCAAGGAGGGAAATGGCCCTTTGAAGAGCCAGAGAAGTACATACTGTAAGTGTGCTCCCACGCTTTCAAAACACTGAGCTTTTTCCATTGTAAGTCAAATTACCAGCCACTGGTAAATGTGCTTTGCAAACAGATATAACTGATCTGGGCCAGGTGGCTTCCCTAATGCACAAAGAAATATGCAGATTTCTTGCATTTCTTTCCTAATAGTCTTATCTTCTTATTCTATTTCTTTTGTTCAGTGTCCAAGCAAAACCTATGATCCACTCATAAAGTCTACCAGAGACTTTCCTGATGAAGTCATTAGCTTTATTAAACGCCATCCACTGATGTACAAATCTGTTTACCCGTTAACGGGAGGACCAGTATTCACTCGAATCAACGTGGACTATCGACTGACGCAGATTGTGGTGGATCACGTCATGGCAGAGGATGGGCAATATGATGTTATCTTCCTAGGAACAGGTATGAGACAGGACTTCCACTACTATTCTGCACAAAGCACATTCTTTAAGAACACTTCAACTCCAGCAGGTCCTGAATAACCTGTTGATTAACAACTTTATCCTTTGCATTCAGCTTTGGGAAGCTTTTAAATGCTCCTCATTCTGTGCCAGGACTCCATGCAAGTGCTAAGATAAGATGAACTTGTCATCACGAGAGATTGCTGCTATTAATGTGTCCTGGTCCTTAGGTTTTAAGCCAGTTAAGAGTCAGAGTGTCCAGATTTTCTTAGTCTCTAAGTACTACACAGTACTTGTCTTTATGTTACGTGGTAGTCTGGCTGCAATTCCTGCTTGGCAGCATATCAATAACCAATTTTAAAAAATAACCTTAGTGAATTCAAGGAGTACTTCCTGTTATCAGAGTTGACATGGTCCTTCAACATTAAATTTCATGTGACATTGAACAGCTAAGAAAGATTTCAAATTTAGCCTAAGGCAACAGTTCCACTTAAATACTTCTAAAGATATTACTCAGCAACATGAATAGCCTCAAACAAGAGGACCAGAATTGAACAGAGAGATTAAATTACTCTGTCAGGGAAGAAACTGCTTTGCAGTTTTTCTACAGATAATTATGTATTTCTTTACATTTTTATGATAGCTACATGCTATAAGGAAAAAGTCTAATTTTACCATAATTATTAGATTTAGAATTATTGTATGAATCACTCAACAGCATGGTATGCTAAGAGATGTTAACGCACCTATTTATAACATTTCAGAAGTAATTATCTACAGTCTTACTCCACAGTAATTTTTTGTCCTTAACCCACAATTTGAAGTTCTCTCACTGGTAATAGCTCTTATAAAGCACTTCTCACTGGTAGATTTGAACACTTTACTAAGGAGGTCATTACCATTATCCCCATCTCACAGCAGGCAAAGAAAGATTTATTCAACGGCAACGGATGAGCTACTGACACGAGCTGCAGAGAAATTAAGATCTCTGAATCCTACTCCAATGCTATTGCACTGCACAGTATTTTACCTGGCCCATAAGCAAATTTGATGTCATAGCATGTCATTTGAGGTATATGCCTATGCTGAAGGGATTTGGGGAAAGGCGTGAATTGTAACAGAACATCACCTCTTATAAAGCGTGGATTGTGTCAGCATTCAAGAGCTTCCCAGCTGCATTATCACACACCATTTAGGTCTTTCAGCTCAGTCCCTCTCACAACCCTTATCTTCCAAAAAAAAGAACATGTGAGAGTCCTTCCATGATCCCCACAAGTCCAAGTATAGTGTTGTCGAAGGGAAAAACACAGTTTCGGAGAAAAGGACATTAAAGTGCTGTTTGCTCTCCTGCTGCCTGAGAAGGCTGGGAGTAAACTTTAGCCATGATGACAGAAAGTCTTTGTTGCTTTTTTAATGCAATCTTTAATACAGTCAACAGAGAAGGAGAGCGAACACAATCGCAAGCTGTGAGATGCCTGAGGTTTGGGAATACTCACTGAAACTTACTTTTCTTCTGATAATACTGAGGAAAAGTAATTAAATCTAAAGCTGTCTGAAAAAATGTGTTCAATGATTAAAATGTACAAAATATTCTTGTAGTGGTTATAGAGATTGATTTTGGTCACTTGTTATCTTCTACAATATAATTTGTCATAGGAATAAAATTATATTGAAAGACCAGCAACTCAGGTACTCCCAGGTTAACAGTTACTACCTAAAAGCAATGATAATTCTTCAGAGTAAGTCTTTGATTTAAAGATGTCCAGGCCAGCCTAGTCACTAGGTGGCACTCTATAATATGCAGCTGTTATGTGCAATACTGTCCTTAAAATTGAGTTTTCTTTTCCACAAACACATGTTTTTATTCTATTTATCCTCTAAACTATTTTCCTATGAAAAACAGTACCCTTGGAGATAAAATTTCAAATATTATATAGAGAGACTGTATCCAGATATACCAAATCACCCAGGAGATTTTGAGCAGCAGCAGATCAAAAGCCTATTATATGTCTGAATGTGTACAACCAACTTGTACATATGCAGACTTTGGCAATTAGGTTAAACAAACAAACAAAAAGCTCTAATACATAAGACAATCTGAAATTTCTTTGGCTTTGGTTGGTTATATGATCTTCAGCAGTTTGGGGAAAGAAAAATGAAAATCTCATTCTTTCCATTATAATGTATTATTTTTCATCATTACAGTACTATGCGTAGTGCTTAGGACTCAGTGCTACGCTGTGTCTTTTCCACTCTGAACATCCCAGCACCCAGCCCACTTCTCTTGAGCAGTTTTAAGGGTTCTTTTTAAGGCCTTTCAAGATTCACTGATGTGTAATGATTGGAGATTAATTGAGTAGCTACTTTTTTCACTAAACAGGAATTCAAGTTAAAATTGATGAGTAGATTAAACTTCAAAAACTTCTCCAGATAACTCCAAAGAAGTTGGAGTAATGATTAAGTGAAGACTTTGATGCTGAATGAAGATTTTGTTCAAAAATTTCCCTAAAATCAGAAGATAAGTGAAAAAAAGCAGACTGCTTAACTCCCTACATTAAAATATAATGGATGAAAATTAATTCTATTAAAAAAAAATTTTTCCACCAAATTAAGATGATTGTTTTCGAGATCAGGT
Source organism: Dromococcyx pavoninus (assembly GCA_033558185.1). Classification (NCBI taxonomy): domain Eukaryota; kingdom Metazoa; phylum Chordata; class Aves; order Cuculiformes; family Neomorphidae; genus Dromococcyx; species Dromococcyx pavoninus. The sequence goes on along the minus strand of JAUMJL010000063.1, from coordinate 3,760,807 downwards.
GGGCATCAGTTCTGGCTTAAGAGAATGTGCAGAAACTTCTAGCTGGTAGCATGGACGTACTTGTGTGTGTGTTTGTATTGCAGGACAGATAGACCCTCCCTGCCAGGAGCAGCCCACAATTCTGTTGGCTCAACCATACAGTAAAACTGTAGATGTATTGTCTAGAGCTACGTAGACAGTGATAGATGCAGATAGGGATAGATATTTTTGAAGGCTACATCCTTGGTGCATTGGCTTATATCTTCAAGGCCAAGTTTTAGGAGTTTATTTTTTCTTTGTAACCTAAGCTTACAGCTTCACTTGTTTGTTTGTTTGTTTATTTGTTTGTTTTTTAAAAAAGGGAATCTGAGATCAAGTTGCTTTGAAGTAAGAAATGAAGTGCCAAATATGTATTGAATGCAACTGTGGGTTTTACATGATAAATATTTATTTCAGATATAGGCACAGTCCTGAAAGTTGTGAGTATCACAAAGGAGAAGTGGACTAAGGAGGAGGTGGTCCTGGAAGAGCTGCAGATATTCAAGGTAAGAATTAATAGCCACAACATCAATTAAATATTATTCAAGAGATTTTAAGGCCCAAGCTGGCTTTGTCTGCCTGGTTATTTGTTTACTGGAATCAGTTCAAGTTTCCAGAGGGACAGTATGTAAATTTTTAAATGCCTTGGTATTCTTTGTGTAAGTCAATTGAAAAAAGGCCAAAATCAAATAGACCGTGATTTTTTCAAACTCATAGAAATTCTCATTTATCCTGCCTTGTTCTGGTTTGCAATCTTATTATGAGACTACATTTTAAAATTTTTATTATTTTATTTTTTAATGCAAATTTTCCTATTTTCTCAGCTTTGGGACTATTCTTAGGACTATTTTATTTTTAAAAAAGCAAACAAACAACATTTAACAGATGTACAGAAAACAATTTAGGAGTTGAAAATAAAAAAAATAAAATAATAAATTTAGTTTTCACTATCAAGGCTGACTCAACATTTTTAACCATTTTGATTTAATTATTCTGGCTGAGTGATAAAGAAGAAAAGTAACTGGAGCCCAGCTACAACCAATGACTTCATATAGAGAGCTTGTAAATAGCCCAGACCGCTTTTCTGTTGCACAGACACAATTTTTGATAAACCTTCTTGTTGGTGAGGGAGCTGACAATGACATAACGTTGCAGTAGGAAAATGGAGATTGATTTTCTTTTCCATTTAGTAGTTCCTTCTTCTTTCTTTACATCCTTATTTTGTTTTTTTCTCACTCTGTTTAGCTCTTACTTAGTTTTTACCTTGCTTTTTCATCAAATTTTATCTGCATCCATGTCATTTTAGTTATTTTCTCACATCCTCTGTCTTATATGAGGTACAAGGTATTAGCAAGAATTTCTGCCCATACAAAATAAATAAATTTGGGACTTACAGATTGTTTTCCAAGTGTAAGGACAGGATCTTTAATGATTGTTTCAAAGAGTGTATTCCTCCATGTGCCTTTTGATATGTCAAGTGTATGGTGAAACTTTCATTTAAAAGATCTCCATGTCTTTTTTTCCACTGTGTCAGGCAGCAATTATATATAATACTTTGAAAATTTCAAGATTACTCAGTGACCTGCCAAGTAATCAGCAGTTTCAGTATGTGCACCAATTTGCTGCATTCTTAAAATATAACGTCAAGACAAAATGTACCATATCACATTTAAAACAAAAAAGCAGGGAGGGGTGTTGTTCCTGCTTAGAAGCCATCCATTCAAATTTTCTTTGGTACCATTTATAACTGTTACCTCTATGTTGTTGAATCCAGAAAATTGAAGGGAGTAAAGGGCTGAAAAAAATTCCCTTATTTCCTCAAACTGCATTAAAATTAAACAATAGGCTTAGGTTAATCATCTCCTATTAGGCGATAGATAATACTATGAGCTTTTGTCCTGTTCTTTCATCAGTCACTGGCAAAAATTTCACTGTCTCTCATAGAAGTGAAATACATCCGGGTGCAGAGGATCTGCCTGTATATCCCCTAAATGCCATCTAAGCCTTCCAAATAGTGCTTAATAAGAACCTAAGTTGATGTGAAGGCTCATTGCCAATCCCCAGGATGGGGTAGATTGCAAACACTAAGAATTAAAGCCAGTTGCCTCATAAGTGGCAGGGAAAATTTATGGGAGGTATTTTTGAAAGCATGAACTTTGTGATTTCTAGGGTTTTGTTTTAATATTTGTTTAAACAAAAAGAAAATCTATTATTTTATTTACTTCATGTATTTTACATTCTGTTCTCTTTTACATTATGAATTGGAAATGTGTGAACTAATGCACCTTACTGATCTGTTTTTCAGCACCCTTCATTTATCTCAACCATGGAGATTTCTCAGAAGCAGGTAATCACAAGCTCATTTAATTATGGTATACTGAACACTTAGTTTGTTATTTTCTGATTGCACCTGTTACTTATTGGCCAAGTTTTCCATAGAAAATTCTTAAAATGTATCTGGAAAGAAGGCGATAACTTTGAACTTGTTTGTCTGCCTAAATCACATTTTCTTGCAAACAGTTATTTGTAAATCCAAGCTGGTGATTATTCGTGGAAACAAATTTTTGGTCATATAGTACTGAGATTTGTGGACGAAATCATTGCACATTCATTTTATGGGCTCTAGAAATACTTGTCTCTTTACAACCTAGTTATAAATTATTATTACTATTATGAGGCTCAAGGCCTCATTGTGCTGAAAGTTGTGTGCACAGAGACTGAAAACCAGCCCCCCTCTTCTAAAATTGCAGTCTGAATCTGGGTGGTCCAATCCTGGCAGGCATAAGGACCTGCCCCACTTGGGAATCTCCGATGGGAAACGATTTTATAGCAGCTCCAAACCCTATGATGGCTACGTGCTCATTCGGGAGGCAGCATGATAACAGAGCCATCCCTCCCTGCCCCGTGGAGGAGGCCGGAGCAGCTCCAGCAAAACACGCCTCCCTCACATAGGAGGAGGTATTTTGCCATTCAGGCACGCACAGTGCAGCTGGGTTCCATCTCCCCTGAAAAAAGGTGTCAGGCCAGCTGGAAGTATTGCGTGAGCCAGCTCCAGCTCAACAGCAAGCATTTGGACCACCCTTGTCTCAACAAGAAATCTACTCACACATTGGGGAGAGGGGATTAATATATCCCCATCTTACCTAAGGATGAGAAGCAGAAGATGAAGTTTTATTCACACAAGGTCATCCCTAGTTCCCAGATTCTTAACATCATGTCTGTCCAGCCATTTGTTTTTAAATGTGTTATTAAACCATTCTTTCCATGGTTTGCTTCTGATTTTTTTTATTGGAACAGAAATCTGAAAGTGTAAGGGTGTTGAGTGCTGGTGTCTTTGCAGAACTGCAGTCCCCTTTCGTCTCTGCCATGTTGACTGGGATGGTGGGGAGTGGCCAGTTCAAACTGAGCACTGAGAAACATTTTATGGTAAAAGAGACATTCTCTCTCCTTTTGTAAAATCTGGGACAAGATTGAAAATCTCTAAGTGTGGCTCTGAAGAAGTGAACTTTTTAAATGGGCTATTTAGAGAACGCTCCTAATTCATTTGCTTTGCCTGATTTGCAGCAACAATTGTACATTGGTTCCAGGGATGGATTGGTTCAGCTCTCTCTGCACAGATGTCACACGTATGGGAAGGCTTGTACAGACTGCTGCCTTGCCAGAGACCCGTACTGTGCCTGGGATGGAAACTCATGTTCCAGATATGCCCCTACTTCTAAAAGGTAGGAAAAAAAAAATACAACATGCTGTAAAAGATCTTGCTGCTTGCAAGAATTTTAGAGATTCCCAGTCAGAATGTGTTGCCTCTTTCCTTAGCATGTAATTTGCCTTAAAATTTGATCATACTCTGGCCGTGTTACACATTTCCTCTCAAAGAACCTTGAAGAAAACATAGCTTTGTTTAAGTGTGTATGACAGTAACTACAGTAACTCAACTACTGCAGTTAACATCATAAATCATAGCTTTCATTTTTTATACTGAATACTCTAAGGCATGAGGTGCTCAGATGGAGGTCCAGGTTGCAACTGACTCTGCCCCAGATGCAAGAGCCTCTCTTAGGCTTCTGCCTTTTACATAGTGAACTGGCATAGTTATAAAGTGGAGTTTAGCACTGTATCCCAGAGTGATCAATAATAAAATGCATTTAATTCTCTGATCTAAACAAAGATAACTTGGTTCACAGTGTGTCACTCATCAATTGAATTTGCAGTCTAACCATGAGAGGGAGACAGAGATTTAAGTACTGTCATTTGACCACATCAGAAGCAGTTTTTCCACCGTGAAAGGAGATTCTTCTGAATTTTCTGTACCTGCCAGCTAGGACAGCAGTATGAATCTACATGGAGGGAGAGTATGCTGCAGGCTTAAGCAGTGCAGTATGTTTGTTGCTCGATGTGTCTTGGAGTTTTTGGCTGATTTAGCTGGAGCTCTGAGCTTGCTTGTTGAGCTGGGGTCCTTCACAGCCTTTTAATTCTCCTTTGGATGAAGCTTTCCTGACAGTAATTCTTACAGTGAAGATCGAAGGTTGCAAACTGTGCTCAGACTCTGGAATGAGACTTTCTGACATAGGGGTTGCAGGGCTGGGACCTGAGCAATTAGACAAACCATTGAGGTTAATGACTCACAGGTTATCGTGTCATGGTGTCAAGGAACTTTATGTGTTTTCCCTCAAAGCCAAAGCAAACTAAATTCAGAGAAGGATAAATGAAAGGAGAAAAGCAAGTGTTCAGGCTCACTGCAAAGTTAGTGACACATGTGGCTTGCTGAAGCCTTAGGTGGGCTGAGACACGGAGATTGATGACCCATGCTTTTTACCAGATGTGCAGTTTGGTGGGAAGGCCAAAAGTCTGTGTCTCCAAAATGAAGGATGGGCGACTGGAATTGGGAATCCTCCAGATGGTCACTTGAATATTTTTCTTCTGTGTAGCAGCCTGTGCTTCCAGCATGTCTACAACTTTTACCAAAGCAAACAGCTCAGCTTCAGAAACCCACTCTCCTGCCAAGGCATTGCTCTGCATATTGGAAGACCCGCTCCTGTTATCTCCAGTGTTGCTGTGAGAGAGGAACCTGTTCCTCCCTGGGTCTAAAATTCTTTTATTTGCAGCTCTTTGGAGATAAATGCAGTCATCCACAGGGGAAGAGTTTCCTTTTCTTTTTCTTTTAAATGCTATTGCGCGGTGAGTTTAGGTAACACATCTAGAGATTAGCAGGCAAGTTAGTTGTGGAGCAGACCATCTCAGACCATTGTCTCAAGTTTTTTACTGTCCATAAAGATGAAAGATAATCAGTTTTGTCAATTGTTTGTTATCAAATTAAGACATACTCTTTCCTCTCTTCATTTGAAAGGTTGGTTTACTAGTCAGGATTCCTGAGCTCAATTTTGAGTATTAGCTGTTGAACCTGAGCTCTTTCCAATGACATACAACATGAAGAGTGTTTTTAGGTGTTTCCAAGACAGTCCACTCCACCAGGAGACCCTTGCCCTGTGCTCCTAAAGCAGGTTTAGACACTCTTTCTGTCACCATATTGCACACTGTTTATTCTAGGCAGACTTTTTTCTCTCTTTTTTTCTCTTTCCCTTCCCAGTGGTTTTCCCAAATCACAGGCCCTTCTCTTTAAGTCAGTTGTACAAATCTCTCTAGGATACAGGATGCTTTGAGGGTGAGGCTGGTTTTAGTTAAGACTGTAATTGTCGGCAGTAGAATGGGAGCAATGCAAGTCGACATCTGCTGAGCTCCTCTGTACTTTGTTGAATTTCAGCAATTATGCCTGAAGTGTTACAAGTTTGCATGCTCTTCCCATAGGCGAGCCAGAAGGCAAGATGTGAAATACGGAGATCCCATTGCACAGTGCTGGGATGTGGAAGACAGTGAGTATTTTGTACTTTTCTTGCTCTTTTGTTGCCTTGACAGCAGAGTTTGCTCTAAGAGTCTCAGTCCCTCTGTGAAAATTTGCTGAGCTTGACAGAAAAGCACTGTTAAAGCAGTTGCCTTTCCCACACTTCTTATACATTACCCCTCCCGCAGTTGCATGCGCAGAGCCAGGGCTGATAACGGACTGCCAGCATGGGACAGCACCTTTGATTTCCTTATAGGTGACACCCCCAGCACTTACCCAGGTGAGGGAGATGAGGCCATGGCACAAAAACATTGCATACATCCCTACAAGTAGTTACCAGGATGTGTGTGATGTTTAATCCACAAAACAGTGGAGATACTCCTGTGAGGAAACCTACAGGGGTGAGTGGAGAACACACCATCTTCTCCACTTCCACTGCATACACTTGTCTCAAGTCCCAGGGCCCAGCTCCAGCTGCCAAACCAGCCCCTTCCCTTCCCTGCAGCTACTTAAATACTCCTGTTATTAACAAGAGCCTTCTCCCCTCTCCCCATCAGCTCCCCACTCCCTTTCCCACACCCTCTTTTCAGATGCCAAAGGGTCTGGTTTGCTCCTTTGGCAACTGCAGCATTTCTCTTACAGTGAGCACTGTCAGTATGAAATCCTGTGGTTACGTGGCCATCTCTGTGGCAGCATAAAATAAATGAAAAGCATTCAAAATCAAGCTTGGGTTTGTCTGGGGCTCTTCTAGCCTCTTATTAAAGTGAACAACCCAGTCAAAACAGTATTGATTGTATCACTGCATTGAATGTTTCATTCAGGATAAGCCACCACTTTCCATTGATTTCTGGCTATTTTCATGCTGCTGTGGTGCTGGGTACTTGCGGCAGATCTTGGTGCGAGTCACTGCAGAACTCAGAGCTGCTTGCCACAGGATCAAAGAATTAAGTCTGTTGCACAGTATAGAGGACTCTGACTGTACGTCTGTGCTTGCAGACGTAATTAAAAAGTCAGAGTAAAATCTCATTTCCATTAAAGTCAATGACAGAACTCCTGTTCATTCCCAGCAGGCCAGAATTTCCCCACTTGCTGCTTAAACTGGCTCTCCAAATAGTGGTATCTGAGACTGTGCAAAGCTCAAGGTTATAGAAACCCTAGCAGAAAGGCTGACAATGTCACATTTTCCTGGAAGGATAAAGAGATACTGGAAGAGTTGACTTTACTAGACAAATATAAAATGACTTAGCACAGAAATTGTTACTAATCCTTTGCCCCGATATAGCCCCACCAACAGAAATTTTATCCAGCTGGGGTGATTGCTGTCTGCCATAAAACTATGCAACTGACCTGTGCCACTCCAGGGTCTTGGCTTATTCATGCCATTTGCCATAATTAATAACATTATGGCCCCCAAACCAATTTAAATTCAGTGCTCCACTGTGTGAGATTCCCTCACAGAGACTTCATTGGCTGCATAAAGTTGTTTGGCTCTAAAGAAATCTCAGTGGCACAGTGAAATGAAAGAAAAGCATTTAATGCAGAGATATTAAATTTCTATAGATCTCATATAGGTACTTATTATATTGAAAAAACAATCCCAAATTGTATTCATCTTGTGGTTGAGCTAAGTTTGGATTTAGGAGACATCACCTTCCTTTCTGTTATTGGGAGGCTATAAGAAACAGCAGATAGGCAGATAAGACCCAGATAAGACAGAGTGGAAAGGGAAATGGAGAAGCAAAGATTAGAAATTACTTGCTCAGGTTTACAGAATGCCAACGAAGCAGCCCAGACCTTCTCATGGCCACTTCAGTCTTTGGTCTGAAACATACTATAGGACCTTTCAAATTATACTGAAGGAAGGTGAACTTCAGTTTATCTCAGCCCTGTGACTCTTTTGAAGTGTTTGGGATGAACAAACCAGATCCTACAATCTACCTTTAGCAGATTTTGCTCAGGTTTAGTAGTTGTGTTACTGAAAGGAAAAATACAGGTCAGATTTTAAATTCCTCAGAGGTGGAAGCCCCAACTTTAAAATGGAGCAAGCTCATGATATAGGTTTTATTGACCTTAAAAAACAGTTGCACTAAAGGAAGGTTAGCAGCTGCCTCTAAATCCTCATAGATATAGTTTAAGCTAAAAGTTAAGTTTCCTTTTGCTTTTTTATAATTCACTCACTCATAGCATCTGTTCTGAATCAGGCTATTTTCCCATTGCTTTAAAAAACAGGTCAGGGTTAATCTCCTGTACCATGTTTGCTTTCCAGGCATTAGTCATGAAACTGCTGATGAAAAGGTGATTTTTGGCATTGAATTTAATTCAACTTTTCTGGAATGTATTCCTAAGTCCCAGCAAGCCTCTATTAGGTGGTATATTCAGCGCTCTGGAGAAGAACATCGAGAAGAGGTAAGCTATAGTCATCAGGGCAGGTTTCCTCTATAGAGAATTCAGCTGAGCATTGAAAGGCAGGAGTTATTTGGATTAGTCAGTGTTTTACTTTTCCTTGTCTCACCTTATGTATCGCATAGCATTCTGGTATCGCTATTTGGGGCATGCAGTGGGGAAGAGAGGAGCCATTTGCACTGTGTCATAAGCAGATTTATATATTTATTTTGACATATATGCGTATTCTATTAAAAAAAAAGAAAAGAGAAATAAGGCTTTTACTAGTGGAAAAAAATCAAAATGCTAAATAAAAAGACCCCTTTTGTCCAGTAATTAACACAACTGCTTCTGTAGGTAGAAGTATGTTCAAAACCCTTTGTTTAAATAAGGTCTCTGCTCTGATTACTGTCTGACTGCCTTCCCTTATCCTGCTAAGCAGTGTAGCTACAAACTATACATATGACTTGCTGCTTCTCTCCATCTGTCCCCAGAGAAGGAATGATCTGTGCAGTAAAAAGCTTTTTATTTGCTTTTTTTTCATGTTAGTGGAGTATGAGAATTTGTGTTAAATGGCACTTTGCGCTGATGCAGAGATGTCAGGCTGAAGAATTGCACCTTACATCTGGAGTAGAAAACAGTAAGACTTGCGATGGCCCTTAAATTCCTGCAGGAGGCTGGTCTGGGGTCCTCACTGGTGGAGAAGCCCTGCAAAAACCCCACATACTCCCTACATGAATTCCTGCTGGTTTTTCTCTGAGCTAGTGACAAAGAGGCCCTGTGACATGCCCAAAAGGTCAACATGCAAGGACTGATTTGGACTGGATTTGGACTCTCAGGAGTTTTCATAGCATTTCTCTTACATGAGTGATTTTTTGTCTGAAGCCAGGTCCTGCTGTGATGGCAGCCATGGCAACGAGGAAGGAAAAGAGAAAAGAACTACCCTTTCAAATGGCTGGTCCCAGGTGTTATATGCTTTTTTGTTAAATGTTCACCCAAGACAAAAATTAGCTTAAATGACCGGAACTATCAAACATACTACCAGTCTTCCACTCTCAATGATTAATTCATCCTATAAGACTTTCTGAATGTAGAAAGTGCTGGTTCCTTCTAAAGGCTGAGAGAAGCAGGCCAGGGCAGGTGCCCGTGAAAGCATCACTTCTGGGTGAGATGTGAATCATGGCAGTAGTCCCAAAGTTGCAAAATTTACAGTTACGTCTTGGCCCAGAAAACCAAAGTAAGGGGATACAAGGCAATTCTGATTGCTCACCGGATAAGGCAAAAAACCCCATGAGGTTGTGTATTGGATATGACACTGCAGTACTTTTATTTTACTCCCTTTGTCTTGCTCGTGCTTTGGATTGGCAAAGAGTCTTTCCTCTGTTGATTATAAAGACTTCATAAATTTATAGACACAGTACTTGCCACAATATGCACTAAACACTAAAGGAAAGAGATTTTACTCATTTGAAATACCAGCTGTAGCCTCCATTACAATCAGTCCTTGGGAAAAAAAAGTGATCTTCTGATCAGCAGGCCAAGCACGCTCACAGACACAGGTGGTTGAAGTGAAAACCCAGCTAGAAGTGTATCAGCCTTTAAAGACCTATGGGCATTTATTGTTTGTGCTTTGATTGATTTACCTTTAACTATCCCATACAGAAGACTCTGCACTCTACCTCCCTAAGGCAGCAGTTTGTAAATGTACACACATATTTAGTCAGTGATAGAAGTAAAGTACTTGCGTAATTCTAACCATGTGTTTAAAGACTCATTTTAAAATAAATTTAAGCAGGTAGTTAACAGGTTTGGGGTTTTTTTCTCTTCAGTGTGTTTTTTACTATTTTATTTTTTCTGAACAGGAAGTTTGTCAAGATTTGTGGAGATTCAGTAATTTTAAAAAATAATGTATGGCAAGTATAGCATGTGCACGAGCTTCTCCAAAAGAGCTACAAATTTTGTTTGAAGCAGCCAGTTCCCTGTGAAGAATGTTATGTAATGTTTCTGTATCAGAAGTCACACTTTCAAGATTTGAAAACCTCTTTAGAAGGGCTGCTTCTGAGTTTTATCTGTGTCAATTTGGACTTGAAGTTGGACTTGATGATCTCAGAGTTCTTTTCCAACCAGGTCATTGTGTGATTCTATTCTATGATTCTATGATTTAGGAAAAAATAATCAGTTGATTTTCTCATAAATCCCAGGTTCAGTTATGCCTCTGAAGGTCAAGAAGCCAAACTTAAGCTGTCTTACTTATTTGAATGTAAAATAAACTGCAACTCAAACCAAGTTTTGAACAAAGTTTTGGTAAGCTAACCTATCTAGCATAGCTTAAGTTAAGGCTACATCATTTATTTGCCACTCTTTGTATTTCCATAAGGTTCATTGTGGCAATGACTTGACCCTTGCTACTTTTTCTCAGCTCAGTACCAGTAAGCCAGGCACGGTGATGTCCAATAATACAGGACTGCCCAATGTGCCATGGATGTGCATGTAGAGAGAGAGTGAGGGAATCCATGCATATGTGAGATGGCATTTGAATATCTAGCAAGAACACAGCATACATCTTTGCACATTAACAGCCTTCCACAGCAATGTTTACTAGGCTTGCTCTGTGTAAACAATCTGACATCTGTTTGTATGAGAAAAGTAAAGCTTTGCTAAAAGGCTAGATTAACCTTTGAGGCAAATTTAGAAGAAAATTTCAAGGAGAAATCTGCAAACAGATTTTCTACATTACGAATGCTAACAGTAGGCAAATAGCTTCTTACCACATATTGTCCTTACAGGCATAGCAGTGTTTCTGTGATCTGGCTTTCATAAAATAGAAGTTGAAGCACATGTTCTGTAGCTCCTTCGGGTGGTTTTGTTAGTTTATTTTTGTATATTTGCTTGCAGTCTTTGAAGGTAACAGCCTGGATAAATGCGTATGCACACATTGATCATTACAGGATCAGATCACTTAAAGACACTGTATAACTATTAGTTTTCTTTGATTCCTGGCAGAAAGTGCTTACAGTAAGAGAATTTATAGTATTTTGACCCAGGTTAGTTCCAGGATCCTAAGAATTTGAAGTCCTTCTAATCAAATTCAGTCTGTACATCTTGAATCATAATATTGGTAGACATAATTTTAAGAAGAAAATATAAAGAGGCTTTTGGATTCTTTTTTAAGATAAAGATCTTAATCAAGAAATGTCACACTTTCAAATGTATGCACCTAAAGTTAAATTCCTAATTTCATATATGGCTGCCTAAATAAGTGACTGGGTTTGTAAGGATGCTGCAGATCACCTCTCCTATTAGATACAGAGTAAGAGTATTTGCAGGTTAAAATGTTAATCCCTTATTAATTTTGGGATCCAGAAACTGAGATTTTCAGGTTTTCTAATTTAACTAATCAGTGAAAATTAATTCATTGGTATTAGAGCCTAATTGGAGGCCTTCCTAGCAAATCCAAAGATCAGCAGAGTAATTGACTTCCTTTTCAAAGTACTTCAATTTGACAAAAATACCATGTGTGACAGAAACAGTGTGGTCATATTTAATGTGTAGCTTGATCTTTGCTCAGCCAATGCCTTGTCATAACTTTTCCCATTACAATTATATTTTCTGCTCTCTCTCTCCCTTCCTGCAGCAGGTTTCTCAAATAACACCATACATTATTTTAGTGCATGTCTTAGCAGTGTGACTTATTGTGATGACGATATCATGCTGTGCAAATGACTCCATGCACCTGGAACTTAGCTTATGGACTTTTAGTTCCAGGGCTGGAACCATAATGTCTCAGCAAGTCTTTAAACCTGGCTTTACAAATAGATGGCTTTGCACTGTCCCAGACATACACTACAGCTTCCTGAGGGAAAGAAAAGGGCAAAATCCAGACTAGATGGGAAGCGTTTGGCCCAGCAGGATGTCCCCAACTTTTCACCTTTAGGGTCATGGTTCAGAATGTGACTTCCAGGCAGAGTGACCTGTGGGGAGGGACAGGATCTCCTGTGGTACAGGAGCTGTCACCAGGTCATTTTGCTGCCAGTGGGAGTACATTTCCTTGTAGTTTGGGCTGGTTTAAGGTCAGGAGTCAAATAGCTGGTGCTTTTGTGTTTAGTGTTGCTCACGTAATTGATCATGTTTGTTCCTGTGCGTGCAGGGTTAGTGACTGAGAAGAGGGAGAGTGTTTTGATAGCTAGAGTTCATAAAAAAAGCGGGGACGTCATTTGTTCATAATGTCTTAAAGTGCTGAATTTTCTGAAACTTAAAACAGATAGTTATTTATTTAATTTCTATGTATTCTGTTATAATTGATGTAATAGGTAATAGGACTGCAAAAAGCAAATGCATGGTTGTCTACAAAGCCATTAGTTTTGGTGCCCCACGGCTCTGAAAAGCATTAGCCTCCTTACTTTAGGCTGCTCATCACCCCAAGTCTCCTGCAGCTCCGGGTCTGCCATGCTGCCACATCCCCATGCAGGGGCCAGAACAAACTCTATGGTCTGAAGTGACAGCATAGCTGCAGATCACTTTTCACTCTCTCCTTCCTGCTCTATTTATACCAGTGGGTGAAAATAAATCCTCCAAAAGCAGGGGCACATTCCCCTTTCTTCCTCAGCAGTTCTCACCTTTTCCCATATTCCTGCCCCACAGCCTGGGCTGTGTTTTTCTGGCAGACCCAGCTTAAAGAGGATCTGATATTTTTGGTAGGTACAAGACTGTAACTCACTCTTGGGCAGGTCAACTTACTGGGCACAGGAGGTTGACCTAGCCCCCCTATTGGAACAAAGAGATGTTGTTTCCATTCCACATTTTAGCCAGACTGAGAAGACATTTCTCAGTTTATCCAAGACATAAGTTTTCATATCTTTTGTGGCTGGCGATTTCTGTGTCACGATGGTGATTTTCTTTGTTAGAGACTTCCAGTCAGCAGCACCTTGTGGAAAAAAAGGTCACAGGTTCAACACCAGCCTTAAAATCTTGAGATTTGGATGTGAGCCGAGTAACACAGAGGACATACAGCAGGGTCTGAGTTTCCAGTAGTACCTTCTGTTAGAGGAGTGTAGTTCAGTGTTTGAATCCTTATGTCAATGAGAAAGAGATCAAGATGGGGAAAAAATAAGAAGAGATTCATTCTGCAGCCTAGGGACTGCCTGTAGCTCTCATGCTTTCACTTTTTTTTAGTTTTTATATGACTTTCTGACTCCCTCCCCAGTACCTTGATATTCTTAAGTGAAACTAATATTTTTAACAGTTTCCCAGGCTAAAAAAAGGTAACTCTGAACCGAGAAATATCACATGACATATCTTCTTTGATTTGGATATACTTGGTGGGGTGGGGAGATTTAAAATTTAGTCTCAGAGTAATAAATTAGCTTCACCTTGAAAATAATAGGAATCATAATGACATTGTACCAGCAGCACATTCTTCATTTTTCCTGTGGCTTCTTGGTAAATAAGAAAATGGTTTTTTTTAAAAAAAAGAAAGAGAAATTAACTCTACAGCTGTGTTGAAGTTAAATAATTTTTTTCCCAGTACAAAAGAAACAAAATCATATATAACAATAATGACAAAAGAATCCCAGAGTGATCTTTATTTCCAGTCAAATGATGAGGATGAAGAAGAAAACAATAGAAGACCAAAGATGAATGTGAATTCTCAGCAAATGTTCCTCATTTCTTTCTCCCTCCCTCAGTTTTTTCAGGAGTTGCAGCTAGCTCATGATTAGTCCAGCTTTACATCTAACTTTTTTTCACATGTTGATTAATGAGGAAAGGCAGGCTTTGAAGCCACTTTCTTCTTTCAGACAGGTGCAGAGTTTTAACTGTGAAAGAGTTGACATGTGAATTATTTGTGAAGAGGGAGCTATCTAAACACATCATTAGCAAAGGACAAAAGGCACTGACCTAACCTGGTGCCACAACACTTTCAAATCCTTGGTTGTTTTCCAACTTACTTATTGTTTAAAGATTTGCCTTTATTATGGGCAATGCCTATTTTTGCTTCATTGTTAAATTCAGGTTGTGAATGTCAAATGCCTGGGTTGCTTGGAGATCTCTTCCCTTTTTCAGATATTGCCAGTATCTTTAGTGTGTGCCATACTTCAGGTAATGTAATTTTAGGCAAACCTATGTTCTTATCATGAAGGATGAAAAGTACGATTTGTTGATAAAATATTGTCAAAAATCTGCTCCCACTCCACTAAGAAAAGAAAGTTAATGGTAATCAATTACTTCATTTTTGTGGTTTATAATTGGTTCCCTATTGAACAAAACTATGTCTCTCATGTTTAATTTTTATGGTATGCTCAAACTTAAGCACATGTCAGCAAGTTTTTATGAATTAAGGCCTTTGTGCTTCTGAATCGTTAGATCCTATTTACAAATATTTTAGGAGAGTTAATGATTTTGACATATTGGGGAGGGAGGAGGAACAATGCACCACAGTTGATCAAATCAGAATAATGTCTTTTATCTAACTAGTCTTTTCACTCTCCTTAAAATTTAATAAAATATCTTTTACATCTGTAGGTCAGGAATCAAAGAGCACATTAAGCATTCAAGTGAAAGGTTAAAGATCTACTACCAAGTAATGAAATGCCAGGTGTTTATGAAACTCCAGAGCCCTGTGGGGTGAAAAGTAGAGAGAAAGGACAGGAAGAGTTCTGAACCTGTGGGTAAAACAGCATAAATGGGATACCAAAAAGAGAAGTGAAGAGGGGAAACAGTAATGAAGTGTTGCTCAATACGTGTGAAATCGAAGCCATAATTCCACCCTGCCAGAGGATAAGAAAGGAATGAACAATGAAGGCACAGAGAAGGAGGAGGTGACAGTCACTGTAAATCAATATCCAAGGTTAACACAGGACATTCTGTAAGAATGCTGCTTCATTAAAAATAGGAGTCATGATGGGCTGGGATTAAGGGACACAACTAATTTAGACTCTGTTGGGTCTCTCTGCAGAATCCCAAGGCGGGGGGGTGGAGGGGGCAACTCCAACACATTTACAACTAGAAAGTGATGGCTGCTGAACAAATGGTAAATAGTTATGAGTAGCATGGTGCTGGACTTTGGGGTTCAGTGGTCTTTTCAAGTCTAAATTTGCCATTATTCTGCTTTCCTTTCAGTGAAAATAGGCGAAGCTGTAGTGAGGGCTCTTTGGACTGGTGCCCAGCCAGCCAAATCAGCCAACTGGAGATCTTCCAAGTGTAGGAGGTACACAGCTGTCAAGGCGCTCTAGACTACAATACTGGCAGAGCCACCAATAGGCAGATGCTACTGCTGCAATTGCATCAAGCCTTCAGTTCAAAGAAATCAGTCCTGTTTTCACTCAGACAATGTGGGAACTTGGTCTTTGCATAGTGCCTTATGAAACCCAAATGTCTGGAAATTAGCTGCTTCTTCCCATCCTTTTCCCTAAATTTCTCAAACTTGGGTCTTCATGTTGACGTGAGACCTTGACGGAGGAAAGGGAGGCTTGTTTGTCATATTGCAACAGCCAAGCCTCTGAGCACTTCCGCCTGGCCCCTGCTCCTATTTCTCTCTGTGAACTACAGCACCACAAGGAAGTACCTGCCCTAGACATATTTCCACCTACAGCTACTTATTTGTGTATTCATTTATACATTTTAAGCTCTTGTTTTTACTGGTACATTTACTTGGAATGAAGTGTCATTAGCTGATAAAATTGAGGACTACTGCCCTATGCTGTAGGTTCTGAAGGTGGAAAATTGATTTCTTCTGGTCTCCCTGCTATCTTCTGTTTATGTGCATGTGGCTTGACAAGGATTTCTCTGGTTTAAATTCAATGTAGTAAATCAAATGTAGTTTGTGCTCATGTAGCACCTGTTGTCAGGACAATCAATTTTCCAGGAATTTCCTGAAATTAGTATGATTTTACTCTGCTAGTGCCAAGTAGCCATGCTTATATACAATTTACAAATAAGGAAACTAAAGCTCAGGCTTGACCCAACACCATCAACTGGTGCCAGGAGCCAAAAGATACTTGACCAGAGAACCAGACAGCCAGCGCCATGTTCTGACCAGGCTTTTGTAGCAGTAGATTTCTTGTCTCTGATGCAGTCAGATCAGTGACAGTGCACGAGTCTATTTCCAGGCATCCACAAATCTATCTATCCATCTGCCTACATACCTACCTACCTCGTCTGTATGTTACTGAAAACTGTTACAGCTGATACAGCAGCAAGCGAAAATCTCTCTCTATATATGTATATGTTACATATATGTGTATTACTTTTTCTGGTGATCTCTAAATGGCCTCTCAAATTACTTAAACCTTCAAAAATCATTAGCATAGAAACTTAAAAAATGATAAAGCAAAAAGCCTTGGGAGGTCATCTCATCCATCTCGTTGCTTCAAGAGGCCCTATTTTGATAAAGTGCTAGCATGTTAGAATCATAACAGATGGAGAATCATATGTATCTACACACTTTTTCCCATGGAGTAGAAGAGGGAATCATGCAGATTTTTTACATAAAGAAACAGTGTGTAGCTTACCCACTGTGAATAAATCTAATTTAGTCATCTTTATGCCTCCCTGATCTTCATCTTCTGAAGTTTGCTGGAGGGTCAGATGTGCTCTCTGGGAAATTTTCCAGATTCTGTGTTGCTTCTCTTTGCCCCAATTCCCCTCTTTGTAAACCTACTACTCAGCCTTGTGCTGAAGTTTCTCTTCGTTATAACAATGCCACCAGCAGTGCTGAGGATGCCTTTAAAGCCCTGGCTTTGCAGCAGGCTGAGAAAACAGTGCTCCAGTTCCTTCCGTGTCGTTGTGTGCTGCAGCCTCTGTGTGGCAGCAGAACATAGCACGGCTGGGAGGTGACAACTTTGGACTAGACCAGGATCGTTTTCAAAGGCAATGCTGGTGTTAAGACACTGGGTAGGGTTCTGCATTCTACTTCAACCTCTGCTACTAATCTTTATATAATCTTTGGCAAATCACTTACCTTCTGTGTTCCCTAGCTGCAAAAATACTTAGGTGCCCAGTGTCCCTTCCTTATTTTTTAGGGGGGAAAGTTACGCTTTCTTCTCTTGGACTTAGGTTATTTTGGAAATAATTTTCAGATCAACATACATGTGACTTACCTAACAGTGATATTACTCTAAGGTGCACCTTATTTTTAACATGTGACATCATGCTGTATTTTTTGAAATATTTCCATTTGTAAATGAAACCACAGTTTCGTGCTGACAGACTTGAGATCTCACTTGCAATCTCATTTTTTCTTTGCTTCTTTCTTTTTTATTTTTTCTTTTTTATTTTTTATTTTTTATTTTTTCATTTTCTTTTTTTCTTTTTTCTTTTTTTCTTTTTTCTTTTTTTCTTTTTTCTTTTTTCTTTTTTCTTTTTTCTTTTTTCTTTTTTTTTTTTCTTTTTTCTTTTTTCTTTTTTCTTTTTTCTTTTTTCTTTTTTCTTTTTTCTTTTTTCTTTTTTCTTTTTTCTTTTTTCTTTTTTCTTTTTTCTTTTTTCTTTTTTCTTTTTTCTTTTTTCTTTCTTCTTTCTTCTTTTTTCTTTTTTCTTTTTTCTTTTTTCTTTTTTCTTTTTTCTTTTTTCTTTTTTCTTTTTTCTTTTTTCTTTCTTCTTTCTTCTTTTTCTTTCTTCTTTTTTCTTTCTTCTTCTTTCTTCCTTTTTTTCTTTTTCTCTTAAGTTCTTCTTCACAGATCTTGACAATGAAAGAAATTTACTGGGTTGTATTTTTCTGACCTCACTTGGTGTGTTTAATCACTTCACAATGAGTAAAAGCCAGGATCAACTTGCTTTTGTAAAACTCAGAAGATCAGAATCACAGCATTTAACTTTAAAAATAAGTAGTATTATTTATTTCCAGTGTAGTAGGGCCTCAGTTCTCCATGTAAATACAAGCACCCTGATATACTTGAGTGTGTTACAGATACCCCAAGAAAAGCAGTTAAAAATGAATGAGATTTGTGGCACTAAATTGCTACCTTTCCTTAGAGGATGGAATCTAAGTTATTGCATTTTGGTGTGATGAGAGTTACAGTCTGTCAGCATGTATCTTTTACTATTCCATGCTGAAATCTCAGTGATACAGATGTTACAGTTAGGAGCAGAACTCCGACACTGAATGGATCTCCTGATATCTCTCCCAGCTGCACATGCCCGACTGTGAGCTGACGCCAAAGGGATGGGGCATGCAACATTTATGCATTGATAGGATTTCTGGTTTTGCCAATGAAACTCATATGTCTCATTCTTCTTTGCCCAACTCTATAGCTGAAGGCTGACGAAAGGATCATCAAAACAGAGCATGGGCTCCTGATCCGCAGTCTGCAAAAAAGGGATGCAGGAGCCTACTTCTGTAAAGCCCAGGAGCACACCTTTGTCCATACCATCGTGAAGCTGAATTTAAACGTCATTGAGAATGGGCAGATGGAAAGCACTCAGAAAACGGAGGATGAGGAGGGTCGAGTGAGAGATTTGCTTACAGAGTCCCGACTGAGGTACAAGGACTACATCCAGCTTGTCAGCAGCCCCAGCTTTAGCCTGGATGAGTACTGTGAACAGATGTGGCATCGGGAGAAGCGACGGCAGCGGAACAAAGGTGGTGCCAAATGGAAACATGTGCAGGAGATGAAAAAAAAGCGAAACCGAAGGCACCATGAGCCAGCCAGGCCACCATCTACGTAGTTTGTAAATGCTATTTAAAGAAAGGACATTTTCCATAAAAAAAAAATACTGTGTTCTGGTATTGTGCATCTTGCCTATGAATTAGTACTGCTTCTTATTGAAATCAGATAACTCAACATCACTATTAATCTGTATGAGACTGTACTGGGATTTGATACAAAGTGAGACGTTCCTTATCAGAGTACCACACACCAGGCAATAATTTCAAATGCATTCATTAAAAAGATGTACACTTTTAGCTAATTTCTGGATAGCCTGAGGCTGTGTACTTCCTGCATAATTTTCACATAGGATTTAGTGTCCGTGTTCCCATGTTGATATTTGCTGACACATTCCAATCCAGAGGTGGCTAAATTTCAGGGAAGGGCAGATGTATTTCTAGTTCTTGGCATCTTTCAGAATAAAAAGCATGGTAGAAATGTGTGACAGATCTGAAAAATACCCGCTATTTTACCCATTGGGCTTGTATACAAGACACATGGGTGGGGTTTGCTAGCACAGAGAGGCTCAGCAAAAAATCCAATTAACTATTGGCTTAGGAACAACATTCATACTCATAAGAAAAAAAAGAAAAAAATCACAAACAAAACAAAAAAAAACCCCAAAACCACATGATCATAGTTTAAGAGAGGGGAATTATCAGTTGTTAGTCATTAGAGTTTGAGTCTCCACGAGTTTGCAGTCCATTTACTGATATTAAAAGTTGACTTTAATTGAATCTGCCACCAAAATGCTTGGGAGTAAATTTCCTAAGTGGTCTGTGGGAAGTATGTGCACAAATCCTATTAACAAATGATGGGATTCTTGTCTGCAGTTCTCCTGTCTCTCCAAAGGTTTGTCTCTGACTGTTTCTCTGGCTCTTTGCTAGCTTTGTTTTATGCAGAGGAGAAGAAAAATAAAAGACAACAACAAAACTAAAATGTAAGACGATGAGGGAAAATATTTAGTGGCTGAGACCAGTGCTCTTGACACAGAGCTGACATTCCTCAGATGTGTGTGTTCTTTGGGATTTTCTTCCAAAGGTCTTATGTATTTTTAAGTTGAAAATCTGCATTGTTGGAATTAATACTTCTATTATAATTAAATAAAACAAAAGATGTCCATGTGTAAATAAAACTTCTAAGTTAGAAATTTGCTATGTACCATAGTTTCTTTTGTAAATTGTTCCTTGGTTCATATTTTGGTTTTAATAGTGTAATTTTTTCCATATAAGCAAGAAATATTGGCCTTGTTATTGTCTATTTCATCTCAAAGTGATTTCATTAAATTTATTTCTGATATGCAGCAACAAACACAAGCTCAAAATAAGGCCTACTGACTCTTCTCATGAGTCACAACCCCCCTTTACTCTCTTCCATCTAACCACCCTCCGTTTTGCCTTTCACGCCTTTTTGAGTGTGAAATGACAAATTAGCCACTTCCTCACATGGAAGAGAGCTTTGATGGATACCAAAATGACAGACTTTACTTGTTTCTCATGCATTCTGCAGATCTTGAGAGCAAAGTCTGTGGGAAACCCAAGTAATTGGTGTGCACCTCATTAAGGAACTGAAAGCGTTGGCTCTGAATGCTGTAGATTCGCCCTTGCCCATGCTGGTGTTTGTGCACATTCAGTCCCTGATCGATAATTGTGTAGATTCAATTTGCATCGCTGTTCATTTCCTCTCTGTTGAAAGTCAAATATGGCAAAGTGTTTGTCAGATTTCAGAAAGAAATCTCAGCTTACGCACATTTCTTGTAAAACCCAAAAGCTGAGTTTGCATGTGTCATATAAAAGCCAGCGATGCCATATGTCATTAATTTTAGATGCATTTTTAATAGAAGATGTATGAGTTAATTAGGAGATATTAGATAGCATGCGCACAATGCTTTGATAGTGTAAAGCACTGAGTGCTAAATATTAAAAAATATGTCTGTGCGGAGGAGGGAATTTCTCAGCACAGGACCTTTAATCAGCCGAGAGACTGATGCTGAAGATACTAACCAGTTGTACAGTACTTTGAGAACACACGCAGAACTTTTTGGCATTTAGGCCAGGCATTTCACAAGAGGCTTGTAGCTTTGGGTACCTTGATTTTAAGGCCAATTAAGACAACTTAAAGGAGGTATGGGGGCGGGGTTAAACTGCTATGTATAAAGGCAACCTAAGACAGGGATACTCAGTATTCTTGGCTGGAAGGTTATGCTGTCACCACACAGCGTCTGTCCCAATTATTCCTTATTAGATTTTTATCAGTCCAGAAAGTCCCATTTCTCTGACTTGGATATTAAGTAAATGAGTGGAACCACACCAATACTATGAAGTAACAGGTGGTCTGCATTTACATGTACTGAGAAAAGCCCTACTCTCTCCCCAGTGGTGACGCAGTATTTATTTTTTTTGCATTTCAGACAGCTCCCATCACAGGTTTGCCTACTTCATAAACAAACAATTAAATTCCTTCTTCCACATTTTTTCTCCTCCAGGAAAACTAAATATTCTGATTTATGTTTAGATATTATTGGAGGTATGTGTTTCACAAATGAACTACCCCCCTACACTGACTTTAGTAGTAGTCTGGGATGACTAAGGGTCTCTGTGCTGGGAGCA
The DNA here is from genome assembly GCA_033558185.1 of Dromococcyx pavoninus. Classification (NCBI taxonomy): domain Eukaryota; kingdom Metazoa; phylum Chordata; class Aves; order Cuculiformes; family Neomorphidae; genus Dromococcyx; species Dromococcyx pavoninus. The sequence goes on along the minus strand of JAUMJL010000063.1, from coordinate 3,739,319 downwards.
TTACATTTAAATTGTTGAATTAAAAAGTTATTACTTTTAAAAACAGCTTTCATTTCTTTTATTTCAAATGTTTCAATGAGATTCTTCTCAAAGAAATTACTTCATCAGTCTTGGATACAGTGGTAGTATAAAACCCAAAGTGAGAGATGACCTCTGCCATCATGGGAAATAAATTAAAAGTCTTCCAAGCCACTGTACTATATTGGGTTCATGCCACCCCAAGGAGCATGTTTAATAATATTGTATAGATAAAAGGCTATTTTTTATGTACTGAGTGAGATATAAGTTGTCAGGGTTAGTACGCCTTCTCAAGCCAAGCGGGTATTACACATGCAAGGAGGCCAGAGGACCTTTGAGACCAGAGAGTGAGACCTAGATCAGGGATCACTTAAGAAAGCAAGACAGAATTCTGTTAGGCAGGATTCAGCAAGGGAAACCCAGGAGTAGGAGCAAGAAGAGCAGTGGATCTTCCTACAACCTGCAGTCCCAGAGAGGGGTTCAGAGTATGAGCTAGACCAGAAACGAGCAAGAGAGGATACCTCTCTTTTTAAAAAAATTAGTTTTTCATATAATGTAAAGTCTGTCTAAATTTCAAATCAATGATTTGGGGGTCAGTTAGGCTGCTGCGAGCCACAGTATGAGCCACAACAGGCTCATAGTTAAAATGAAACTGAGCCATGCCTCCTTAAAGTGCTCAATAAAATGAAGTTAAACGAACTTTTGGTCCAGGATGGAAAAAAGTTGCCTTCACCTTAATAACTATGGGTTTTAAACAGATCCCTTAGTGCATATGATACAATATAGACTTTTATTTACATATGCATTCACTGGGAGTCCGAGTATTAATGTTGTCTTTTCCTTCAGCAAAATCTTTCCGTTGACTGCACTTCAGCAAAAGGTCAGCATTGGACTGAGCTGACGTGGTTTCAAACAGATTTTTAGAATAACCAGCACAATGTGAGCTGTAGTTATAAAAATACTGAAAACTGACATAAGCTTTAAAGCCCAACAGAGTCCTAAACTTTGTAGCGATCTTGCAGTCAGTTAAAATAAAACAGAAAATGGGATTAGCAGAAAAAGGAATGAAGTATTAACACTTATTGTGATAAACTAGTTCTGTTGCTGGAAACTGTTCCAACAGCAGGTGTGAATGTGTGTTCATGCAATAAGCAAATACTTTTCTCTCTAAGCAGTTAAACTTAAATTGCTTGAGGTATCTATGAACCTGAATACTTTCCAGTTCATACGTAGGTTTTGGACTTGGTTCTTATGTCACTCATAATGAAGTAATTATATGAAATGCAATGAATTTTCTCTGGTTCATGTGCTTTTGAGATCAGAAGTTCCCTACAGCTCCATTGCTATGAACTCTTTAAATCTAACCATTATGGGTATTGATCTGCATTTAACATTTCAGATAATGAGTAATTATTTGTTATTATTACTCATTATTTGTGTAATGAGCCCATGTATCATAATAATGTCTCAATACTTAATAACAAACTAAAGGAAATCGAGTTTGTTAATGTTTTCTCATATGAGCATAAGTGTCCAAGATTGTCTTATTTTCTGTTCATTTTATAACAGAGGTTAATTTGCAAGAGGTGATTTCAAGAGTCAAGGATCAGCTCATGTTACACTGACAGCAGAGATTAAAATCCTTCTGGAACTGAATCATAGCCTAAGTAGACTATAATCTATTTATAGTCTGGTAGTCACACACACAAAGTTATATGTTTTTCTATACTGTGTATTGGTCTGGTTCTTCTCGCACACAGTTTTAGATGAGATGTGGAGATCTAAGGAATTACATCTGCATGAATGGAAAATTAAGCCCACGAGTCTCTCTAATATATTCTCTTGCATTTTATGAACTTCAAATAGTCTCTATTGTAGTGTATTACAATAGTGTTGCTAATATTACACTAAACTAAGCTTCTGTCATTAGCTGAAGTGTGACATTCTCTGCAGTTGTAATCCAGATTTAGAGGTTTGTAAAATAAGTGCATGACTGTAACAAGAAAAGTAGGAATGGGAAAAGAGTTTAATTATAAATTCTACAAGGCATAATTTTAGGATTTTATTTCTATATATTGAAATATCAGTTATCCTAAAATGTATTAGAAAACTCAGGGCTTGCTTTACTTTTTTGTCAGGTAAGGATATGTAACAAATTGTAATCTTGAGTTTGTCACTTGCCAATGTGTGGTTGAAACAGCTGTAGCAAGACTGGGTTTTTACCTTTTTTTTCTTCTGCCAGCTAAGCCCATTGTTTGCTGCCTTTGAGACTCTAATCTGTCAGGTAATTGCAGTTTTATATGGAGGAATATTTTGGGATCTGGTGTTTCGTTGACATATAAACATCACTACAAAGCCATAGTAATACAGAGAATGACTTTCCTAAGCATTAACTTTTTCATTCAATTGTAGATGTAAACCAAAAATTGAGGTAAATTGCAGACCAGATGGGGTTTTCATTTACAAAGGAAATTTTTGGGCCTGTTACTTAGAGCTCTCCTTTCTCCTTTGCTTATATAGTTGCTGTGTATGATTCTCCAATTTGAAATCAAAATCTTCTGTGCTTTAAAGCAAAAGATTTTCCATGCAATGTAAAAAAGCAGAAGAACATTTGCAGGTGATGTGGACTGCTGGTTAATCGTTTCAAAGAGTACAAGTCAAGGAAATAATCTGTCCAGCCTTAGATGGTTGTAATATTTGTAAGGAGCCCAGACACATCTCAGTTTTGGTGGTATTTCATATTCTGTTCCTTTCCTCTTACTGTATATAGGTGCTTTGACTGGTTTAGGGTATTTTGGGGGAGTGGAGGGGTGGATTGAGGTTTTTTTCTTTAGGAGGTTGGCTTAAGGATCTTGGTTTTGTTTGGTTTGTGTATGTATGTGTGTTTGGTTTGCTTATTGTGTTCTACTTGTTTTTTTCATGTTACTTCTGCTGACAGGAATCATGCCCAAAACCAGATGCTTTCTGATGGTGCAACAGATGACAAAAGAGTAAGAGGAACAGAAGGCTTGGGCAGATATTTTGGTGGTATGGAGACAAAAAAAGTACATTTGCAAGGGGCAAAGTCTTATGGGTTGAATGACTATGCTGAGAGACGTAAAAATCATTGTGTCATTTTTCTGGCCCAGGCTGAAGTTGAGGGTAGATTTTACAGAAGGTATTCTTTTAAAATTCTGAAATATTGTCAATGTAAACAGATCCAGAACATCTAATCTATTATTAGCTCTGTTATCTATACTTGCCAGAAATATCAAAATAAAAGTCCAGTAATAGAATTTCACAGATTTCCACTTTCTAAATTTATTTTCATATTTTATTTTTTTTCATTTTTACAAATGCTGTAATTTTGATTATAAAATATGTTTATATGTTTATTAAAAACAAATTCACTAAGAAAATATTTTTTTCCTCAAATACTTTTAAGCCTGCACTTTCAAGTCCTTCTTCGCAGAAGCATCAGCAAAAAATAGGAAAGTTGTAAGTAGAAAATATTTCATAGTTCTGTGTATTTTCAAAAAAAGATTAAGAAAATCATCATCAGAGGCCTCTTTTGGAGGCTTTATGTGACTCCCTCCAAGGACGTTTTCTCTATAAATGAATTGTAATAATCACATTTGAAGATTACCTGTGAACTTATCTCAGCTGTAAAAACTGGATGGAAACATACTATGAAAATATGAAACATACTATGAAACATACTATGAAACAATCTATGAAAATATAAATAAAACATGAAAATACATTACCTCCAAATTTATTTTTTTTTATTTTTGATGTTGCATGCATCTCAATTCCTCTCTCTCCCAGTGGCTATCTTAGGATGTATATTGGCTGGGAGGAAAAGAAAAAATTACAGAAGCATATATATAAGCATATATATAATCTCCGAATTCCACGTTCCAAAATCAAAACTCACACTAAATGGACTGGCTGAGAGGATTATGATTAATACTCATATTTGACCTATAAAGACTATATTTTCTCCTAGGGTGAAATTCATCACTCTTTTAGAACCCCAGCACAGGAATTATATCTCATATACCTTCTTTTTTAATTTGTAAGGCATAAGTGGGTCTTAATCTGACTTTGTGAGTGTGGCTGCTTTTCACTCAGTAGTGTAGTTATTTATAGAGTAATAAGACTGAAACATTTTTATGAGTATCTATTTTAAATGGTGCAGCTCATTGAGGTGGTGTGATAACTAAAGTATAACTTGAATAAACTATGTGTTTTTCCATGCCTGCTGTTTTACAAAATATTTCAATTCTATATGCAAAAGTAACTGAAATATATGTATATTTCATTTGTATTATAATAAACAGCAAACTGAGATTTTGCTTCTTTTGTAAACCCATGTCAAACTACAGAGTAAAATTTGAGATTCCAGAGAAAAAATTCTGCAATGTCATGGAAATGGCAAAGATATTAATGAAAAGCTTGGTGATCTACAGTGCCTTATTTCAGAAGTCTTACCTGAGCAAAGACTGTCTTATATTCACTCCTCCACTGAGGATGTGCCCAAGACAGTCTACAAAAACAGCTTACAGAAGTCTTAGGCCTCACAGTGATTTAGATTAATACATGCAAATCAATACATAATGGGCAACTCTATGGTTATAAATTTATATTCAATAATAGCTTTTTAATGCATGCATTTCTAGAAGATTAGCAACTACTGTTTTCCTTGAAGACTGCAGTGACATTGTGTTTTACAGTTAACCTGAAGGCAAATTGATCACCCATCCATCTTGGCCTGCCTCAGGAGCACTTTTGGCTCTAAAGGGGTATGACTGTCTCCCACCCCTGAGGGGTAGGAATAATTGGGGAGATGGAGTTGTTCATTTTTTTAATAAGGTGTTGTTGCCTCCCTCTACCTTTATGGGGAGAGGGAAATTTTTGGATTAAAAAAACATCTTTAGGCAGGAAAATAAATAGACTGACTGGTTCATCTCCTCTTTTAACCTTCACCACAACCTCCTGTGTTTAAGGGGGTTTATTAAAGGTTAAGGAGGCTATTGTATTAACAGACGGTCAGCATGTTATTTCCAAGGACATCCGCACTGGAGCACTCAAGGATGCCTGATTCCCAGTCCCATGCTGTGTCCATTAGACCATGATGCTCCTGACCCTTTGCTGAGAAAGGTCCCAGAGTACTGCTGGCCTGAAAGCTGACGCCAAATCCCAACAGCAGCAATAGCATTCAGCTCACCTAAATTCCACCTGCAGTTGCAATTGGATATGGTATTCTTCATTTCTGAACCCAAACTGTTGTTTCTGTTTTACCGTGCGCTGCTGAACAGCTGCTGTGCTCCCCAACTCCCTCCCCACAGGTGGCTGCATTTGATAATGTCTCATGTAGTATCAATCTTGGTCCCATTGAAGTAAATGGGAATTCTGCCAGCGTGTCCCAGTTCTGGTCCTGCATCCAGCTGGTAAAGCACTTTCAGCTTCTGCAGGAGAAGAGGTGCTCTGCCCAGGATAGCTGATTATCCAGGTTCATTAGCAGAGGCGGATGTCACAGAGAAAGAAAGAAAGAAAGAAATCCTTCAGCTTTTTTCTGCCACCACTTGCTCAGTAAGAGCCTAAATGCAGCACTGTTTTGCGTGCTTTCTGAGAAACAAAAGCCAATTAAGCTGAAATCTGTCATTTTCTCTGGGAGGCTTTAGCAAGGTCAAACTTCAAGACAATTAGTGATGAGTCTCAGGAAGAAGCATACAAGCTCTTTCTGCACTTGCTCAGAAACATTTCCAGAATTGATTGGTTTCCTGAGCACTCCCTTCTTCACTCTTTTCAGCATGTGGTGCCTCTTTCAGGCCCTTAGAAACCAGAAGGACTGTTAGCTGAGGAAGTCTGTGCTTAAAATAAGAGGTATGAGGTAAAATCCGGCCCTTCATGATTCAAATGGCGGGAAGTCTTCTGGGACGTGTTCACACACAGCGTCCATATGTACTGTGAAAACAAGTGACTGGGAGCTAACAATCTATTCATAATCATTTATATTTCTGCAAAGTAAAACGTACAGTATAGGTTACTTAGGAGTTCGTATACTTTGTGCCACTGCAGCCTTGTTGTTACCATGTAGAGTAAAGACCATCTTGGCGCAGAATGAGAGAGTCTACAGTTCCCAAACGTATTTCTGCAGGAATGTGCATCACATACTGGACAAAAAATGTACACCAGCTTGCACAGGACAATTTATGAAATACTAATACACATTATCTCCCTCCCTGATTTTGCTTAAAGTTCATTATAACAATTTGTGTTGGAATATATACGGAAAAATTTAGCAAGTATTTTTAAGAGTTGCTGGATGAAATTGAAATGTTTTTAAGACAGGAAAAGACAAACCCTGACTCTTTAATGAAAGTCTCATTCTTTGCCTTGCCATAAAATTGTTAATGCCTATCATTATTTCGTTATTTACATCTTCCCATGTCACAACTGCATTGCAATTATGTCTTCCAGTGTCAGATTCACTTCCTCCTGCAGGAAAGAAAATCAGCAGCAAAAGAGCAAGCTGTTCCTTTTCTGTTTCTCTTTTACAGGTGGGTGTGGTCCCTAACTTTCTCCCAGGAAAACTTGGCTGTTGTTTTTCCCCTCATAAAGAAAACAACCCCAAACACTCAGTGTTTGGGCTGTATCTGCTAACACATACTAGAGTTGCTTCTCTCGATGGTTGGGATTATTCTGTGATTTCAAGTTGAGCACAGCTGTGAGCATGTGCAGCATTGAAACTGTGTTTTAGCTTCGGAAGTTTACAGCTTGGACACATAGGAGGCTTTTTAGAAAATACTCTCATGAGACTCTTTGTCATTAAAGTTTATTATTTAAGGAAACACGGAATTTTGTTATGGAATCAAAGTAATATGTATTTTGGGTAATGCTGCGTTACAGGAAAGACCGGTCACAATACAAAAGAGAAAGCCTTTAGGTGTCAGCAGTAAGGTAAACATTTCCCAAAGCACAGCAATGGAACAAAGCTTTTTGAAGAACAGATTTCCAGATAAGTAATAAAAACGCTGCAGGAAACACTGACAATTCTCCTTTAATGGAGGAAAGACTAGAAATTCTCTGTCTCTCAATCTGATACAAATCCATGTTCAGAGTGTGTCTTAATTTGTGTCTTCAAACAGGTTTTTAAGGTAAAAAAGGCAGACTATGCATGGTGTACCTAGGGTATGCAAGAGCTATGCTGTATGAGGAGCTACTTTAGCTAATGCCAAACATGAAGTTGTACGTATTACTGGTTATTATATGAAAAATGTACTGCTGCTCCCAGTTACATGGGAATCAGTGATCTGGCCTTGACAACATAAAATTGCAGATTCAGTGCCCATCCTTCTGATTCTCCATGCATGTATCTATGTAAAGCAGTGAATCTAACGTATCAGAGACAAGACGTGTTCAGAAAATCTTTTGGGTCCAAAACAATTGTGTAAGTGACCCAAAAAGGCTGTGCAACTGCAGCATGCACAAGGATTTGTGGATTTATGTGAGTCAATGGGGCGCAAAGATTAAATCCAATATGGCCTGGTACAAGAAAACTTGCCAGCTGCTTTTCAAAGTAACAAGCAGGTTTACCAGTCATTGTGTTAATCTAGCCATCAACTGTTTCCCCCACAACCACTTTTCCAACAACTTTTCAGCTTTGTGTAGGTAGCACAGTCATATAATCCAGAAAAAAACATTTTAATTCTGGAGACTAAGCAGCTAAAGCCCAGGAGCTGTGGCACGGAGTTTTATTAAGGATCTAGAACTAAATCACAAATGTAACATTTGTGGTATAGGTCAAGAAGTGAACTCTAAACCTTAATACATTGGCTAGCAACCTAGATATTGAAATAACCTTTTCTGTCTGTAGCTGCCTTTTTTGCAAAGACAAATTCTGAATGTGTTACAGTTCAGTTGAACGTTGCACTATCATCTGCAGGATGCCAGTAATGGAGAGGAGGAGGATTGCTTTAATTAGATTGAAACCCAAGGTCTTAAAAAGAAAGAAATGTTGAGATTTTTCATCCTAAATTAAGTTGTGGACAAAGCCAAAAAACATGAGAATCTGTTTACCTGCCATTAAGGCAGTGTCCGAAGGAGAGAGTCCAAGTCTCTGCTAACATACTTCTTGTCCACACAGAAGGTAATGGCAACAAAGAATATTCTTCCACGTCAGACAATCATAATTATGTTCTCAATTTGGATAGAATGGACTATGAGTAAAGTATGCTGCATGCAGCAGACATATTGCACCTTTCATTTCCAATTACTTTCTTTTATGAAAACAAAATCATAGAAGAACATGAATAGATATCAACCAACCCTTCTGAATCTGTATATAGTTTCCTTTGTCTTTTTCCCTTACAGCTGGTAAGTATTTGTGCTTCCTGCTATATTTTTTTATTTCTTGTTCCTGCGGGGATGGCATATTCTAACGTGGAGCATTCTTCAAACTGCATTCCTGACTATCGGATTTAAAATATGGTGAAGAGGGTAACAGTGTTCTATTTCACTTAATACTATCTAAACTCCATTTTGTAGAGGTGTCCTTATCTCAGGAACTCACATTTCACTTGTTGCATACTTCAACTTCCCTCCTTGGTCCTTTTCAATGTCAGTAAAGCAGCATATGAAAGTCCTTTATGCTAAATGAAAATGCTCTGGAATATAAGTGGTAGGAAGCACATGCTATTTTACGCACTGATGCAACACCATTCTGTTCCTATTAAAAGAATTTTTTTCATCATGAGTGTTCTTGTCCTTTTTCTCCACGCACACCACTAAATCTTCTGAGTTACTTTCTAGCTTTTGTTGTTTGCGTTGGTCTGCTTTTGTTTAGGCTGTGAGAAGACCTTTTTTATTTGTAACGGAAAGTAGGATTAAGTTTATGGATAGAAGTTATTTAAAAGAGAAAACATAATACTAAGAAACTGCCAGAATTTCAGACAAAGTATGGGAGTCTTGTTTTATGCAATATGCAACCAGCTGGCTAAATGAAATGATAGAACTCAAAGATCTGGAAGACTGCTGAATGTGTTATACTATATTGTATTTTGTCATACACCATGGTTTTTCAAAAATTAATCAACTTTTTTATTTGTATAACACAGACTTGCATTTAATCACAAATCTGGACGTTGGCTGAAGCATATATATAAATAAGGAAGTGTTTAAGAAATGTTAGCAACAATACCTGTGTTAAGAAAGTTGAGAAGATTTAAGGGAATCTTAGTCTAGAAGAACTGATTGATATTTTAGTGGCCTGTGCCTTCTTCACCACCTTCTTCAGCAGCAACTTCATATGTGATACCTGTAGCAGAGAAAAAAAAATAAAATATGTAATCATAACTTTCTGGGAAGAATCAGAAATGTATGTGTGATTTTAATGACAGATCTTAAAACATTAGGGTGAAGTAAGTCCTAAACAAGTTGAGTGATTAGGACTATGTTGTAGTGAGTATTATAAGCATCATTGTTTCAGAGGTGGCAGAATGAATAAAAAAGCTTATGCTGAAATGAAAATAATAGCATTTTTTTTTTCTTACTAAGGAAATAATAGAAATGATAATATGTTTTCTGGTTTGTATTATTTTGGGAAAAATGCATCTGTGAACGTGCTGAGTGTCTATTTGAGAAAAGAAATAAGATACACAGATGTTCCATATTTGTCCCTATGTCTTTGTAGATATTGTTGCAGAAGCACAATATTTAAATGGAAAAAATAAAAATCTTTCAAAGCATTTTCTGAAATGCTGTTTTATAACCCATACACAAGGATTTATTTTATTACAAAAGATATTCTATCAAAGGCTATTGGCAAAAAACATCATTATCTGCCTGTGTTATTTGTAGATTTACTTCCTATTGAAATATGGGATCCATCTGCTCAGTGATTGCAGGATAACAGCCATCATTCCCACTTGCTTACCATAAATGACGTATCTGAAAGCACCAAAAATGCTATGGAGTGCAATCTCAACCCTTGGTCTTTCCCTTAAATCTTTCATAGTTAACTTAATTTAGGCCAGGCCTAAACTGCCTCCAGCATGTTGACTGAATTCCAACTTCAGTAAACTCAGTTTGATCCATTCAAAATTTACAAAGCAGGCCTAAAAATCACATCCTGCTTTACTTATTTTCCTAATAGCCTGTTTAAATTTGTGCCCTATTTCAGTCCTGCATTGGTACGTTTGAACCTGACCCATGTGCTTTAGCTTACTGCTTGCTGTGAAAACAGCTCTGGTAAATCTTGAAATGAGTGTATCACAGAGTTTGAAGAATGATAGTTATGAAATCTGGCACAGTAAACATCAAATCCATGTCTTAACTGCATGGAAGTTGGTCACAGACTAAATGAGTACGAATAGCATAAGCTATTTCTCTCTAGGCAGATTGTCCTATGTAGGGATAGGAGATGGACTTGGTGATCCTTGTGGGTCTCTTCCAGCTCAGGTTATTCTATGATTCTGTGATATATTTTCAAATTCCAAGAGACTGATATAACATTTTCTAAATAAGAAAACCATATTTAAAGAAAGAGTCTTACTTGAGAATAGAAAGTGAGCAACAAAAATCTGGATTTTTGCATTCTCATAGGTGTATGTCATATAATAAGCATCCAGGACTCAAACTGTAAGCAGGAAAGTTTCCTAATCATGCTGTGATTCATAGTTTATGTGAAAGTTAGTCACATAAATACATCTCATTCCACAATCGTAACCCTCTGTCACTCTTCCCAACCTTTGTCCAACCTTGTAAATAACCTAAACTCCTAAATCTTAACAAGGTATTTCGGAGCTCTGAAGAGTCTTTTGGATACAACTGCTTCCAGCTTTAATTCTATTGACTGTTATCAATATACATTTATCTACTCTGCCTAGCCCAAATGTTTCTTCAAAGTTTATTCTCTTGAAAACCTTCTCCTGGTGAACCCACCTATGAGGTGCTAGTAAATACTTTTCATTCATGAGTGGCACTAAAATCGGCTAAGTATGGCCAAGTGTTACTACTTGTGTTTCCCTATTAACTGTGCACAATCAGTGATCTCTCAAACTCCATACGAAAATTATCTAAACTATAGGTTGAGGATAAAGAACTAAAAATATGTGGGTTTATTATTCAAAATTCCTTCCAAATTAGTTATTCACAGTGATTAAGAAAGCTAGTAGGACATAATACTTGGACTTGGAGGCCCGTTCTCCTGCTTTGGCAAAGAAAGCACTCTTATTCATCCTTAAAGTAGTATGTGCGAGTAAAATACAATATAATTTGTGCTACTGGAAGATTGCTGCTTTGTACATTCATTTTACACAAAATGCAGCACATGGGCATGGTCATAAATTCATTTTGCTTGAAAATGGGAAAAAAATGACCCAGAGCTGCAGTTATTCCAGGGGACTTGATCAAAGACACACTATCACTGCATAATTTTAGAATCCCATTTTGCTGTCTGACCTGTGCTAAGTAGGACTCTATTAAGCAAGTTGTCTTGTGGAAATCTTTTGACCTCTCCATGATTAGTTAGGAGATGATGTAAGCAGCACTGAAGAAACAGATTATAAGTCATTGTTTGACATTATTTCTTACTCCAGACCTCTGCATCAGAAAATTATGCAATTGATTAAAATAAAGCAGCTTCTGTTCTATGCTAGAGTTTGAAAAGGTTTAAAATTAAACCTAGAGTTAATGGTGTTATTTCACAAAGTGTAGTAGATACATCCGATTTTCATTTGAAAGCTTCAAATATAACTATATAAACATAAAATGAAATAAAAAGAATCCTAGATTTTTTTACCAAGTCTTTTAAATGTTTTGCTAAGTCACTCATTTAATTTTTCAACTCCTTGAATAGAATTTTGTTTTAAATGATTTGTCTCATTATTTTAGTGTTTTTAAATGTCAATAAGTCTACATATCAAACAGATCCGGCGTTACCTGGGATGAGCTGAGGAAGAAAAGGACAAAAAGCACAAACTCTTATACTCTTATTTTCCAGTCAAAGTGAAATTTGCTCTGAAAACTTTTTTTAATGTGTTTGTTTATTTTTTCTTAAAGCAATGATTTGGTAATGAACACATAATATTTCCATTTGCTTTAGAGTGCAAGAATAAGAAATAAGAATCCAGTGAAATCATTTGTTGATTTACATTAAGATATTTCCATAAACTAGGAATTCTGTGTTTCCAGGGAATCTGACTTCAAAGAAAAGATCTTCAGAACCATGGCATTAAACAATTGCTAGTATGATCATGAGGAATTGACAGAAATACTGTCCTTTCTCTTATTTCCAGCTACAAAAACACAAATTCCAGTGCTTTGTGGAAACAGATGGCATGTGATAGCAAAAGACTATTTCAGACTAAAGTATGCTCACTCTTTTTTTCTTATCATTCTTATCATTTTGCCAACTGTCCTTCATTATAGTAATTTGTGTGCATATTTTCTATGGAGTCTTCTTTCAAAAACACAACCCAGACCTTTAACATTTTTTATGCTTCTGTGCTGAATCAGATCAAACCCAGGTCACCAAAGGAAAGATGCTTATATTTTCTGTGTGTGCATTTTGCCACCCTGTTCATATCATTTTTAAAATCTAGTTAAATCCATGCAGACTGGTTTCATTTGTGCATTTAACCTCTGTAAAGGTAAGACCAATAAAGATCATATCCAACTGTCACTGTGTTAGATCAAAATCTCAGGCTAAACATACGCTTCAGAAAGATTTAGGTATATAACCCTCGAATCTGGATTTGTGGCGTAGAATTTCTGTTCTTACTTGGTAAAAGATGTGACTGTCAACAGTACAATTTTCTCAGCTTATATAGCTGGAAGTCTGGCATGATGTTATATCAGTATGTATTATAAATAGAAAAAGACCAGGCTTTTGTATGCACTCTCTTCAAATGCCCGTCAGTACCACTGAATAATTTAGTAATTAGACCTGCCTTTATCCAATATAGGACAATTTTACTCACTCCCTGCAGGAAAAATGCTGGTTGACAGCATAAGCCTTTTTGTTCTTTGTTTTCTATGGTACAGTATGGAACAGGAAGGTACATTTCTGTTGATTTTTGTCTACCAGACACCTCAGCTTCTGGAGACAAAGTATTATGTCAGGATGATTGGTGAAAATAAAAATCTCCCTCAAGCAAAATATAAAAATAATTTTAAAAATAAAGCTTAAAATGACAATTTTTTTAAAAAAATCCTCCTTTCTTCTGCCATGTCAATTAATATCCAACACTGTGGCTATACTGACAATACAAAAGAAATGTTTAGAAACAGATTAAGAAAGAAAACAAAAGTAGAACAACAAAAATATTTTTTATTTAAAGCTTTTTTTCACATGCATATATACCCTGGATTTCTGTCTTGTTATGCACTTTGAGAGACAAAGGGGGAGAGAGAGGAGGTACTAGAATAAAGCTCAATATACTCAGAAAGGTAGTATTTCAGAGGAAGAAATGGAAAATTCTGCTTTCCAAAAGGAGTCAAATTTAATGTTCATTATATTGACGTGTCACTATAAACAGTAAAATCTTTACTGAAATGTGTATGGCTTTTCAGACTGTTTTTTATAACAAGGGAAAGCTTCTTATTTGAGGATAATTTATCTCACTCACAGATTTTTTACAGATCACAGGGGGGTTTTATGTGTTTCATATTATTATTGTAGATTCCATCTTCCACTGTGAACTTGTACTAAGTTGAGTAACTATTTAGACAACCCTCAAAGGCAATACTTTCCTCTGAACATTTGGCTATTGTGGTATGAATCATTAAAACAATTTACTTTAGCAGAAAGTAAAAATAAAGCCCATTTCTGAAAGAGGTTTCCATTCCCATGCTGTCTCAGAATTTATTTGCCTATTAACAAATTCATAATAACCTTAATGGCCATCTTGCATTCCTGACTCATCCAATAACATTCCTGAAAGTTGAAAGGCTAATTACAAAAGTGATTATTGATAATATCAGCATGCTTTGTTCAGGGGACCTATTAAAAGCATAAACATTTGGGACAGAAAAAGACAGAGAAGGGTTACAACTGTTTTAATGAAAAGAAACGTGAAAGTTCTATACAAATATCATTCCTAAACTTGTTCAGATTTTAAACAGACTTCTAATAAAAACAATGTTTTCTTCAGAGGATCTAGTATGTTTATACCAACCAAAATAGATTATTTTACTCTCAATATAGCTATTCCACTTCATTCATGAGTGTTGTTGTTGAGATATTCTTGTATTCCCCAATTCAGAGGTTTTCTTAAAGCCATGCAGTTTAGTGATTTAGTGGGAAGACAAGGACATTTCCTGACAGTGTGTGGTAAACCATACCTGGAGCCCATCTATCTGAGTGTTTTATGCTACACCTTTTAAGCTACATTTGTAAAACAATCAAGACTATGACATGTAGTGCCAGTGTAAATGTAGGTATGGTCTGAATAAGGATCCACATCTGGAATGTGGATGCCCTCCTGCAGAGTTAGGTAGCCCAGACATCTGTATCTGGATACATCCTGGAGCAAAAACATAGCCTTAAATAGGGAACAGTGCAACACCTTGACCTTGGAAACATTCATTATGGCTGGAGAGGGATTTTTAGACAGAATATTCTTACCAGCTCTGATTTTTAATTGATGGGTAGGGCAGGGGATAACTTGTGTTTGATGTGATGGGGAGGAAGCTATGGCAAAACTCTCCACAGATCTCCTCTTGGGGAAATAGGAATTAATTACTTGTGACAGATGTTAGTCACTTAATGAATAATTGGAAGAGCCTCAGGTACAGTAGTGATGAGAGCACTGTAAGAACCCGTGGAGAATATTATCATGATGGTAACAAAAGATGAGGGAGCGTCCAGCTTCAGAGCAATATGCCAAGAACATGATCTAACATGTTAAACTGGCCAAAATATCAACAGATCAAACTGAATGATGCTGAGACATAATGTCATCCTTCAATTTGCAGAGCTGGGATTGAATTTGCACTCAAAATAAAAGTTTGATATTCTTCCCGCCTGTCTGTGGTGAGCTGCCAGTTGACCTCAGTGGGAACAGACTTAGGCCAGAAGCTACTGTGCAAGTAAAATTCACAAAGTGCTGAACTGGTACACTGGAAACAGAATTCACAGTTTGCATGCCAGAGAATGCTGGGGCCAGGGTGTGGGGAGACCACTACAAATAATTAAAACAAAAGATAAAGGGCAACATACAGTCCAGGAGGGAGAGTCATTGACAGCAAATAGCTGAAGAAGATAAAGTAATAAAAGAAAGCGAAACAGCACCAGTATCTACTGGTAAGGGAAGAGATTTGACCTCCAGCCAGTCCAGTGGCACAGAAGAGGTGTTCTGGCTGCTGACAGCAGCAGTGTGATGCTGGGACAGGCCAGCAGATGGCAGGTTGAATGGGACATTAAGAACATTATATTCTACCTGTTTTTGTTAGCATGGGCAGGGATGAGAATCAAAAATATGCTGATTTGGTTGGGAGCTCATTACTCTTGTGGACTGCAGGATTGACCGCAGTAACTAGATAATAATTCAGAAAAAAACGTCTGTCCACCTGAAAGAGCTGATAAAGCAAGACAAGTTCAGGAAGCAACTGTAAAACTGAAGGAAACATCAATGTGAAAACAAAAGAATTCATCCTTTTCTTTAAGAAGACAATGTGTTAATGTAAAATGGAGGTCCTGCATTGATTTCAGCTAATGATCTGACCTGCATTTAAAGGAAATCAGCAATGACAGAAACAACCTCACTGGCCTGACTAAATAACGAATGTTATCTAAAACATGATTTGATTGAACAGTTTACATTAGAACATCACACTCCTAAAAATCTGTGCTTCTCTGAATGTATACGTTAGGAAAATGTCACAATGAATCCGCCTTAAAACACAGCACCAAAAATGGAAATCACCCAGAACATTGCCGTTGTTATTGCCCATGCTAGACATTAGCTTCCTGACATTGATATGTATGTGAGCTCTTCAGCTTATTAGCTTCCATTGCATACAAGTGTCAAAGCATTCCTAAGGTCAGCTTTTCATGGAAATCTCACTGGTATTTGAGATTACTGGAGCATGGATCACCCACCACTGGAGCATGTAATAGCGCTCCCAGACCTTGTGGAGACCTATGCTGACCCAGCTGTTACACCAAGATGGCACAATATTGTTAGCGCTAGCAGCACGACTGTGGCAGCTGTATTGGCTTCACTACAGCGGCCAGAGTCCTTGGTCCGGGTGTCTTTTTTCGACAGAAATGGACTAGCAAAGAATTTTGCACACACAGGAGTCACAAATTCCTGTTGAGCTGTGTATTTGTAAGGAATGATAATTAGTAGTTTTTTGTAATGTTACCTGTGCTGCTAGTAATAGTAATTTTAACATTGAAAATTTAAAATTTGGCATGTACAAGAGGGCTTTTTCCTCCCTCTTGTAGGAAACTTAGAGACTTTGAGTGTGAATTAGGAGTTTTAACAACATTATTTTAGAAGAATATTTTTTCAACTTTATATTAGAAGAAACCTTGTCAACTTTTTTTGTAAACTGAAGTGCAAAAATACCATCTTGTCAACAAAATATAGGTGATTTGCTCGGAAAGAATACCTCATTACCAAGATACACCTGACAAGTTCAATTGCCTCACTTTTGTTAATATATATATCTCAACTCAAATTTCTTACTGACATGAAAAATAAAAGTTTTCCCTCGAAACAAATATTTATATATCTTTTGTATGCTTTAATATTTAATGCCAGTTCTTTTTGTTATTTTATAAGACAGCACAAATCTGCAGTATGCTTTAATCCAAAGGCTACTTTTTTTCATTTTTTTTTCCCTGTCTGACTCTAGATGAGATTGGCAAAAGCAGAATCTCCATTAACAGAGTTTGTTCTACAGAAATGATCTGAACTCTACAGGGTTCAAACTGCCTGTTTGGTTTCTACTAACTGAGTTGTTGACTTATCATTCATCACATTTTCTGTGGGCAAACGGAAAAAAAAGCAAGAAAAAACATTACTAGTTTTTTGCATTGTGGATGAGTTAAGACTGGTTGAAATTGAGGTGTCTTTTTCTATAGTTGTTAGGATTTTAAATCTGTCTTTATAAATCTGAAGTGCAGAAACATGACAGACATCTATAAGAATAGCAAATAACAAGGTGAAGGATTTGAGGCTTAACCAATTGCTCCCTGATGTCAAGATGGGAATCAGCAGAAATAATCATTTTGGCATCAGAGAGAAAAAGTCAAAGGTCAGGATTTAATGTTGTCACAGAAGGATTCTTCAAATAAGCCAAACAGGTGCTTACCAAAGCATGATTATTTGTTGTGTTTAGGGATTCAGAGCTAAGCATGATGTGAACGGGAATGCAAAGTTTTCATGGAAAAACTGTGAGAGCTATGTTATCTGGAAAATCTTTCCCACGATCATATCTTTACTTGAACAGGTCCGTAGAAAGTAGATAGGCATATTTCTTCTTTCCCACTTTTACTGTCCTCAGCTAATAGGATTTCTATTAAAAGGATAGATTTTTTTTTCAATGAAATAAAACCAACATCCTAGTTTACTGAAATCTAGGTGTACTGAAGAACAGGAAGTGCAAAACTGCTCAAGAGCCAGCCTGTCAGAGCAGAAGCTATATCTTAGTAATTGTTCTGGTGCAGAGCAGCAAAACATGACTTGATGCCTTCTGTTGTCCAGGATGTCTAAGTGCAGAGCACCAGCAAATCTCTTTGCTGGATTAGTATCCCACCCTGTGCAAGAAGGTGTCTATTTGTGCAGTCCTGCTTCTTATCAGTGGACATGTTAGTGCCAAGGGAAACAGAAGGCTGGATGAGTCCCTGGATTTACAGGTCCCTGTTTAGGATGCTGGCTCCTGCAGAACCTCAGAATCTCAGTTGTGAACCTGACAATCTGATCGAATAAGCACCTCTTGTGAGTCCTCCTGTAAGAATCGACACTCAATAGCTATAAAAGATGGGAGCTTGATATATCTACATAATTAAAAAAAAACCCCTGCTATCACACATTTCTCAGTGGATCCTAATGTATCGACTGTTAATAGTACTAGGAGAAATCAAACAGAATAGTGTCAATGAGCTCAGTTCATGTGGTATAATTTGCCTATGTCTAATATCAGTCTTCATGCTGTCTTTTCAAAGAAAATGATCAAAGAGGTATGCCATTCAGTGAGGAATAGGGGTAACGAAGAAGCAGATCTAGCTCAGGTTAAAACTGGTTAGAGTATTAGCATCGAGTCTTACACGTGTTCAACAATGGAATTTCACATATGACTGACTTATGAAGTTGTCCCTCATTCCAAAGAGCACTTAAGAGGGAGGGAAAGAATCTGGGTAACCTCTGACTATTTCTACAAAACAGGATAAATTTTTGAGGACACAGTGATAAAGTTTTCCCCATGCTGCTGGTTCCATCTGGAGAGTTCCCCTGATTCTCTTCCCTAACCTTATAATACAAATTAATGTGTATTTGTATGTGTATGTGCAACCTATGTGATCAGCTGGATATTTCAGAAGTTAAACTTCTTACCATCTCTTGGAGAAAGTATCAAATTTGTTTCCCCTCCAAACTCTAATCCCATTGGAGGTAATATAATGAATTTCCTTTAAATGCATTAGGAGCAAAATATAAGCTCAGAGTTGCTCAGTATCCAGTGCGTTGAACACTAGGAAATTAAAGAGGGGAGAAAGAGAGAGAATAGAGACAGGAACTGGATCATTAAATAGAGAGTGACACCAAAGACCATGCCATCAGTTTTGTCCTCATACTTTTAATAACTGTAATTTGGGATCTAAATTTTTAGATCCTTCAGAAAATCTTTCTGATTTATTAGGTATGGTGCCCATTTGGAGCTCATTTTGAAGTTTTTGAATGTTGCCATAAGATTTCTATTTTTCCTTTAACCTACCCACCTACCATCCCCCCTCCCCTTGACCTCCTTATAGCATATTTAAAACACACTGTAGACCAATGGAAGAATTTGTAGATGGACTTAAACACCTACTGTTTCTGTTGGCATTAACTGGAGGGTTTAGATGCTTTGCAAATAAAGTTCCTGCTGGTTTCCAGAATTATCAAATAAAATAACAGTTTCATATTTGCCATGAGCTAAGCAAGGAACTTTCCTGATTCCTTCTCATGGCTTGCTCTGTTGTGTATATGAGATAGCCAAGTTGTAGCTGTTGCAGTCTGTTGTATGAAATGAGTTAACAGGTTAGGGGAGGAATATAACAGCAGAGACACTGCTTTAACAGAATAGATCAATAATCCATCTTATCTAACATCTTGTCTCAATTCTGCATAGTTCAGAGGTGTTAAACCGACTTAGTGCATGTGATATTATACCATAGGGGATATTTTTCCTTACCTCATCTGGTGATCAATTTATACCCTGAGGCTTATGGATTGAATTCACATTGTAACTATTCAATACTTCCATTTTCAAGACCCAGAAAATGCCTGTTACTTTTGCTATATCTGAATACCAGATAAAAAGAAAAGTAACATGGAGGAAGAAAAAGAAAAATGACTTACAAGTGTACAAGTGTGATTTTCACCACTCTTTTCACTTACGTTTGAACAAAATTACAGGTACTCTAAAACATCTTTTTTTCTGAGTACCAAAACCAGAATTAATTTCCAGGGATTTCAAGCTGAAACTCTGAATAGTGCTCTTTTAACTAAAAGTATCATAAAGTCATAGAATTGTAAAATCATAGAATCATAGAATGGTTTGTGTAGGAAGAAACCTTAAAGATCGTGCAACTCCAGTACCCCTACCACGGGCAGGGACACCTCTCACCAGACCCGGCTGCTCAATGCCCCATCCAGCTTGGCCAAGAACACTTCCAGGGAGGGGGCATCCACAGCTTCCCTGGGCAACCTGTGTCAGTGTCTCACCATCCTTATTGTGATGAATTTCTTCCTAATGTCTAATCTAAATCTTCCCCCTTCCAATTTATCAGTGCTTGCCCTTGTAAAAAGTCTGTCCCGAGCTTTCTTGTAAGCCCTCTTCAGGTACTGGAAGGCTGTTATGACATCCTCCCCCAGAGCCTTCTGTGAAGTTCACTTACACATGTTTCCACTGCTTGAAAGAAGAATAAAGGTTAAATGTCACTGAAGATTTTTAACTTATTGGGTGGAATCATGACGTACAATGTTAATTTTTTTCTCATGATTCCAGGGCCAAAAATTCAGCAATCTGTTGTAGTTAAGGGTGTAATTTACACAAAGGTCTTCCTTCCTTTGTTCTTTGTGGATAAGATTTTCAGAGGAGTGGAATGATGATTGTGACCTTGTCCCTTTCAGTTCCATTATTAAGTGATTCCCAGCTCCTAATATAGCTTTTGAAAAGACTGCTCATTTAGTATTCCTAAACATCACATCAATTTTCATTGTTAGAATTTACTGTAATACTTGTCCTAAGAGTGGTCTCTAAACCTGTTTTCAGAACCATGGAAAATTTTTACATTTTAACATTTGTTTTCCTTCTGAATTGTTACAAAATATCAAACACTGTGAAAATTTACGTCAAACAAAATATTCTGAAATACATCTGGTTTGATCTTATTAAAATATTTTAAGTTAGATTGTATTTTAAAGCTCATTTAACAATATAAAGAATGCTGATGATTTCTAAAAAAAAAATTGTTCTTAAAAATGTCATGGTCCTTCGAAATTTTCAAACCCATCTAGTCAATGTATTTTCTGGAAAACTCTTCGTTTGGAAAAAAATAATGCCTAGCTGTGACTGATCATTGCAGTTTTGGGCTTTCAAACCACAGAGAAAATGTCTAAATTTGTATCGCTATCAACATGGATGTTCTTATTAGAATATTGATCATTTGAAACTTGACTGATCAGTGATAAATCTGAATAGTCACTTTCAGTAACATAAGCAGGACCTTCTTTTCTTAGCAGTTTCATAAAGTAACAACATGCTGACATCCAGCGTGGTTTGAAACTAAAAGGATTCTGAATTTACCTGAATAATTGTTAGTTCAAATTCCACTGAAAAAGAAACAATGGCAAAACATAAATCCTTTCGCCTAGCTGAAGGGGTTTGGGTCTTTTTTCAGGACTATTGTTCTTCAGGTGATGTGAAAATTTAATTATTTTTATGAGATTTTAACCCATTTGCTTCATCCCAGTACAACTCCATGACATCAGTAGGAATGAGGAAAGTATGAGAAGATGAGAAATTTGCCCTCAAGCCCCAAAATATGATTTTAATCACTATGTAAAATGTGCATGTAGTCCCACTGCAGTGAAAAGGAATTACATAAATGGGAGAACTTTGCCCTTACAGAAAAAAGGTGCCAGGAAGGTGTGTGTTAAAGGAGACAGAATTCTCAGGAGCAATCAGCATGGAGCTAACAGAACTTCTGCTGAAAGCAAAACAAGCAGGTTTGGCCATAATCTCTCATGTCCTTTCCTAATAGCAAAGTGTCAAAACTGAAAAACACGGTCTGAATGTCTCCATATTTCACGGACTCAGAGTTTATCTTTACATTATAACAGTAATTTAGACCAAGCCTTCTAAAATTGCTGTGCATTTCCTTGAAGGGGAATAAGTTACAGATGATGTGTAACATGTTAGAGTATTCCCACGTGAAGTTAAGCGATACTCTCCACGGCACCCAGTTATGCCATTTGCAGATGGGTTTATCTGGAAAATGCAGATTGCTCTCCAAGAGACGTTCCTGATCATTCAAGTCTGGGCAAAATCTAACATGATCCGGAAGACGCATGTCTGATTTATGTCTAAGATACTCTTTTACACTCTATTACTCACACACTTTAATTACAAAACATTGCATAAACAACTGAAGGACAAGACTTATTTACTACACAGTCCAAAGGGGAAGCATCAAGTTTTCTGGACTGATATTTAGCACTTGAGCAAAGAAAAATGTTGTGTCAAAGCCAAGGAGCTAGAATGACTGTCAGCTGGTGTCATCTTTGTTCTGGCTTTCAGTCACTTTCTGTAATTAGATATTAAATTTTGTGCAGAGTACACTTGATACGCCAAACATCTCAACCCTATTAAATTAAATACAATCTGGGAGAGAAATGCGGAAAGCCTAGGTATTGTGCCCAGCTTTGAAATCAGATGCTGTAGTTAAAAGGCTTCATATTTTTACTATATTTTTTTCTTCTTCTTCTTGGAGATGGATGTCAAATAGCTCACAAGTTCCTGACGACTGCTGAGTCAATTGAAAAGTTACTGAATTATGTTCTTCAGTCTAGTGAATTAGTAGATGTGGATTAATGGTTCTGTAAGATGCTCAAAGACTAACTTTGAGCTAAGAATATTTTATTGCTGTATCTACTGACTCAGCTAAAAGAAATTCTTGGTACGAGCCTCAGAGTTAGGCATTTAAATATGGATTTTAATGAATTCAACTAAAAGTCTATTGTTGTCCTGTGGTTCTAAACTTGGAAGTTGGGATCTTTAAATTAACTAAAGGGAGATCAGACCTACTGTCTTTCCTGTCTCAGACTCAATCCTTTAAGTTACTACTGGCATACCCAGTCTAAGGCTGAGTACCCAAACCTGCAATCAAATATTTTTAACAATTCTTGCTGCAGTGTAACTTTATATGCTATGTATGTACTCTATCACAGAGTAAATTTATTTAATAAAAAAAAGAAAAGAAAAATAATTTCTGGAGAATATATCTGATGCTTAATTTGAGGTATTGACTCTCAGAAAAAATATAGAATACAGTGTTACTATTTGCTTTTCCAAACTTCTCTGTGCAATATGAAGCTTTAAATATGTATAGTTCTGTCTGAACTAGCTGCATTTCAGCAGCTAGAGATAAACAGGGAACAGAGGCAGATAAAAAATAAGATGAATTTTATTGTAGATACGGCTGTGAATCAAAAGCAAAAGCAGAGTTAATCAAATTATGGAGCCAACATCCACGTAATCAGGAGAGTTTACACCACTTGAGAAAACTGACCTTTAATCTACTTAATTAAATAATGTACAGTTTGCTTTCACTGGTCCCACATTCCTGTCACATTTTTCTTCCTTTCTAATATGCTATTGTTATTAACTGCTACTCTAACTACTATTACTGTTAACTCTCTATTAAGCAATGGTTGACCTGAAATGAACTTCAGGAAAGAACTTCTGAAACACAGATCTAGTGTAATGAAGTGGTATTTTAACTCATTTATTTTCCTGAACTATTCCAGTTTATCAAACAGTTTGATTTTACCTGTTTCTTTGCTTATTTATTTACTCATTAATTTGTTTAATCTGAATGAGGGTTCAGTATGTGCTGCTTGGTCTTTTTATCTCTGGAATAAGTAAAAAGGAAGAAAAAAAGGAGAGTATGCAAAAAACATTACAGTGGCCATTCAAACTTCCTGCTAGATTACTCAGAAATAAATATACAAACTAAGTTGCTTTATGCTTTAAACACATATGGAAAAGAGATATCAGAACTGACTACAGTACTTAAAGAAACCCTGTGCAAATACATGCAAGAAGACAATAGGAAAGGTGAGAGACAATTGCAGAGAAAGACTGAGACATACTTCTTACATTTTAATAAGCCTCACAAATCAAATAATATCCTTTAAATATCCTCTAAACAATGGTTACACTTTGGACTCCCGTTGAGCCCACCTCACCATTGATATTGCAAACATGACACCTCTTATCCCTTTATTAACCACTCCATTTTACGATCTGTTAGTCATAGGTGCACATCTGCTTCACAGGCCATAACAACACCACCTGCCTCAACATCTTAAAAACAAGCGTCTAAGTACATAAGCAGGACATGCTACCCAGCAATGGGAAGTGGATCCTAGTGGTACAGCCAGTGGAGCAGCAACAGCCTCAGCTGCTCATATGGTGCACACTTGTGGTTGGTTGGCATGGGGCTTGGCTGAATAGTGAGAAACTCTCAGGTTCAAACAGTTGCAAATTATTTAAAGGGAGTAGGGGTGTGAATTTGTTATGTGATCACGTAATGGAAGAGCCTCTCGTGATATATATACATGCAAGTCACAGGGTCAGCGATTTGAACACTAAACCTGAACCTCTGTTCTTTCACGGAGTGGTACAATACTGTAGCTTTCCACTCAGTAAAAATATACCGTAAAAGTTCAAATAAGTTCTCTTATTTAAAGTTCAAGGGAAATAGCTTTGGAGTCCTGAATATTCTAACAATCAAGCAATTGTAAAGGCATGCCTTCTGACTTTGAATGCCTTTGTCTCATCTCTCTTTCCTCAGATACTCCAAAAAAGCCAGCCATTGCTCTGATGTTGCATAAATATTCTTGCTAGGAAACTATCCTGAGAAATAACTCCTTAGCAGCCACACATTGGAATGAACCTGTCAGCTGCACTTTTGTTATTTTTTTTTTACTTATCGTAGGTGTCCTCTGAAATAGTACTACAGTTCTTTTTAGGTATGATAAGCTGAATTAATGTTACGAATATGAGGAACTCTTCTATCCATATTCCTTTATTTAGACACAGGTATTAATTAAAGGCTAGAGAGTAGGGGCAGAAAAGCTACACTGCTGAACAAGCCCTGCCAGTCAGGGTTGTATTTCACAAAAAAATGCAAGCCCCATGCTCCAACTATGGTTTCTATTGGTGAGACAGGTCTGTGTTAATGTTTGAAGCAGGAAAAAGATGGACCCTGATCTCACCATCTCTGTAGATTCCTGAGAAGTCTGTGGTTGGGAGCAGGGATTTTTGCTTCCTGCTTGGAGTGCACCTGCACTAGGGATAACAGCCCAGAGACAGAGAAGCAACCTCATATCACCCTTCATCTGGAAGGAGAGGCAGCCTGGCACTAATCTTGCAATCTGAGTTCTTGTTTACTCCATACAAACGTTCCAGCACTTTTGCTCATAAGGTGCTGTGTGCGTCTCCACTCTCATCATACCTCCTTCCTTACCTGCCATTGTCCTGTGTAGAAAACACAGTGATACAACTGGATTATACAAAAAAGTTAAAGTCATTATTATCTTGTGGTTGAAAACAGGATCATTTTTAATAGAATTATGGTTTGGTTGATGTTATTTGTTGGTATAGAAGTTGTAAACTTGTGAAGAAAGGAAATATAAGTTTTCTAGTAGTGAGATTTTGAACAATTCTCAGTGGAAACGCTGCTGCCCTGTAACCAACAAAACAGTTCATTTAGCTTCCATCTTTTTGGGAATCCCTTACCTAACTTTAATTACTAAAACATACTGAATGTAATTCTGGTCTTTCCTAAAGCTATCAGCAGCATTCCCCTGGACTCCACCAGGGCCAGGATTTCACCCACTCCCTCACATTCCTGCTTTGGGCTCCAAGCTTTGTAGCTCAGAAATTTCATAACTGAATCACTCATATTAGCCCACAGGGTATGGCTGTTGACCCCACTTTTACACAGCTGGTGTGGAATACAAGGACTTTTCAGGAAATTTCATCCGCCAAGAGGTGCTTTCCGCCACACTATCTATCACCTTAACAACTGCTGGGGAGCGAGTACATAATGTGCTTGACATTAGCACCTGTTTTTATAACACTCCAGTTAAATACCAGAGGCCAAGACTACTGGGTATTATTCAAAATACTGCTTACCCTCAAACCAGATTGTTTCCCAGAAAATACTGTAGGAAAAATGATTTCCCAAAAGAGAATCAGCCTCTTTAAACTACTGGGATGTAAACTACTGATTGCACCTCTAAGCTGAAATTAGTAGTGTTTAAATGTCACTGATTGGAACACCTGACACTGTAAACTTAAATGAAGAAGAGACTGACAAAATATCTTAATCAGGAAAAGAGAGCATTGAATTAACTTAATATTCTAATGTACTTAATGAATTATACAAAGGGTGATTAATTCAATTCTTAGCCAAATCAGCAATGGCAAGTATTGGATTTTTTAGTCCATACTGTAGTGTCTGCTTAAATGATTGTGTGAAAATGACTTTGATAAAAACCTCACCCAGCTCTTCATATTAAAATATACAAGTAGAAAATCCAACAAATACAAAAAATGTAAGGAAAACATCTATCCCATTTGCACCAAACAGTGTAGGTATCATCATCATCCTAGCAAACTGTAGCAAGGAAGGATGTCCATTGACTCCTGGATCTATGAGCAAAAACAGGAGTTATGATTGTGTCATTCTATTCTTCAGCTACATCAAGAGTATGAGCTACTCAATTTTACCTACTAATTTCTCTGCAAAGCTGAATGGGTTCAGCCTAAGCACGTGTTGTTCATCATTCCTTATATTTAAAGGCCTTGCATTCCTAATGCCATTTCAGTACTGAATCATACTGAAAGAAGTTTCAGTGTTCCATAAATGTCCTGTGAGTAAATATTATATGAATTTACATTAATGAGATTGTTTATCTGATAATTTTTCCTGCTAATAAATAACAGTAATACAGCAAAGTCAGTTGCTTCCCATATTTTCAAATCTAAAAAGTCACAAAAAGTATTTTAACACTATGTTTTTGATAGCTAACATTTACAAGTGATAGGCTGAAAAAAAGAGAAGGTAGAAATCTAGTTTATACCTTATAAAAAGATGGCATGAGTAATAGAATACTCCTCCTAGAATTTGTATCATTAGTCAAAATGCAATTGACAAATGTGTATGAAATCACAGCAATGAATTGTATATGGCGACTGTAGACCTTTATTGAAGATTGTGACCTGTTATGTGTGATTGTTTATATTTTCCTTTCTTGTTTTTCAAATGAAGTGTAATATTGAGAAGCTACTGTACCTACACAGGTGAAAAAAACCCGCAAATATAATTTTGATGTGCAACCCTTACAGATCAAAAAGAAATGACACAATGTGACCCTCTTTGTCTGACCAGATTCACCCTTTTCTTGTGCTTAAAATATCACACAATCAAATGCAATTAAATTGTCAAGGAGTTCAGCTGCAAGGTTAAGATTTCTTGCCTCTTCATTAGTTCACATAATTCTTGAGATATCTATTGGTTTAAATACAGGTGTTTGTGGCTATTAATCACCTGGGAAAATAAACCTCTGGGCTATTTTCCACTGGTGTGTTGATGGGGTGAACACAACTGCCTGCAGCCACTGGTTACCAAGCACAAGTAATTTAGGAAGAAACAGTTGCTGTTGTCTGTTTTGGAACAGTAAAATTACACACTTTTGCAAGGTTTTATGGGCAGAGGAGAGAGAGTCACCAAATTATTTCTCATTGAAAACACTTTATAAGGAAGCAAATGACATCATCTATATTTCTGGGTGTTTTCTAAGGTATATTATTCTTCACTTTGTATCTCTGAGAGCTGTAGTCCACCCCAGAAGCTTTATCAGTACCTTAGATGTGGAAGAGTATTTGGATAGAATATTTAGCAAACCAGTATCTGAGGCAGGGAAACTCAGTTTCTGTTTTCTTCTTCTGTAGCTAGACTACCTAAAGGTAGAGAGCAGAGACCAAAATTCAGGTCTCTACTTCAATCAATTACTATCTTCAGTACCGAGTTCAGAGAAGGATAATCCCTCTTGTTCACTGGATTGTGAATCTGTTTCTAAGAAGTACAACAAAGTACACGTTTTCACCAGAAATGGCTCACATATAGTTCTCTCCGAGTATGTGAGAAGTATGGATTTGAAATTAATCCTTTTATGAGAAGGTGAGCTTTGAATCCAGGTTTTCAGATCCCTCTCTGAGTTCTCTGGGTAGGGACATTATGTATAGAGAGATTATATTTTGCTTTTAGAAATCAATATTTTGTGTGTCCAGCCCCAGATGTCAAAGACAAACTCTGAACTCTAGCTGAACATTCTCACAAACTTTTTCATGACCAAACACTCTGAGCCTTCTAAGAAAGAGTAGAGATTCACTGCTCTTTTTCTAAATATTTCTTATTGTCTGTTTTGATTGGTGATCTTCTGTGGCTTCTGCACTCCACTTTGAGGAGTACTGTACATGGAACTCAAATGTTTAACCAAAAGTCTAACCACAGCCTTCACTGTGGGCAAACACTTGTGAGTTAAGAATTGTATCAGTACACGTAGTGATCCCTAAGTTCATTTGGAGATTCATATTTTAAGTCACTATAAATTCTGAAGACTGGTCATCTAGAGGTCTTCCTATTATCAGTGGTGACAAATAGGCAACTCCAAGGGGAGAGTGACTTCATCCCAAGACAGCTGTGCTATGCTGGAGGCACTTCCTTCAGGAGATTCTTCCTATTTACTTTTTATTATTTAAGATTTCCCCTAGAAAGAAAAATCTATGTCCGTTGACTAGAGAAGTATAAGTGATAAATTCAGACTAAATGCCTAACTGTAAATAGGTGGAACCAGTTAAATGAATCCTGGCTTTCATGACTCACTTTGCCATCTGTAAATTTATAGCTGTTTTCTGCCTCACCAGGAGGCTGTAAGGCTAAATACATTGAAGACTGAGCAATGTTCAAAAATGGAGGCTGTGTATGATCTATGAACACAGAAGTCAGCAGGAATTTTGCTACTGACTTCAGTTGTGCCAGGATTTAATCTGAATGATTTAACTTGTATTTGGAGGAAGCTTTTGCTATTTGGTTTTGGGTTTTTTTCCTACTATTCATAGAAGAGATAAAAAAGACAGTATCGATGGCTTTCAGAAAACCAGGCTTTCTTATTATGAACTGCTTACAAAAGACAAAATAGAACTCCGAATAGCAAGCAAGGCTTAAATAACCTCCTGACCATATCGCCTGCATTATGTTTTATAGCATTTCTAAATATGATCACTTTTGCAGATGCTGGTTGCTACAGTTCTCATATTGGGACAACTATTTAGAGAGGCATGGATGTATATAGCATACTGTTTCACCGAGTGTCAGCTACTGAGCCACTAGATACACACAACTAGAGAAAAAATGTTTCACCATTATGCAGGCATATGATAAATTCACGGAAAATTTTTGGTGTTGATAATCTCAAAACCATAACAGCCTTAAAACAATTCTTGTATTTCCTTAGGCTGTAAAGACATAGAACAGACATGATTATGTTCTGCCTAATATCATCAGATACTGGAGCAGTTCCCAGTTCCTACACCTAGTTGTATGGCAGTTGCATCCCAGATCCACACCAGTAAGAGTACATCAGTTTTTCTCCCCCACCTTACGTCTAGACAAGTGCACTCTTAAAATTCTAAGTGCACTATAAAAAACTGGTGGCCAATGGAGTGTAGTCACAGACTTTTGTGTCAGAGATTGTTTTTTAATAAAAGTCAAGAATTTGCAGGCAGGTCACCTTGACTAAAAATTTCAGGAGAACTTAGAAATAAGTGGGTATCTAATAAGACAGAGCATATAAAAGTGCTCACAGGTAGATTTAGCTATGCATTCAAGTGTGTAAAACCTGACTCTGTCAAGCATTAGGAATATCCTAGCCAGTCAGTTCTTTCTATGGCAATTATAGTCTTGGTACACTGCACTTAAAGGATGACATCTTGGCAAGAATATATGTAGGACACTCAAAGTCTTGCAAGGTGGCTAGAGGTAGCCTAAATATTAATTATTTGTTTTAGTTAAGGACATAATTTAAATTGTCTGGTAGGCAGTAAAAATAGGACCTTACAAAATTATCAAAGCAGCAAAATGTTCCTTTTACCTCAAAACATTTCCCAAAAGACCTTGAGACATAAAAGCACTTGGCTTGCATGAAGAGAAAAGGAAAAGAAACATTTATATTTTTCCAAATATAGAGAAATCACACTTCTGCCTATGCAATTCAGTAGAACATGTGGAATTTAAATGGCAAACTCCACTCCTTCTGGAAATCCAGAAAAAAATCTTTCACAACAACAAGCTACAGTTTCCCAGCTCTGACCTCCAAGGTTTTGGTCATCATGTGTTTTCAAGCCTTCACAATCCACAAGACAAAACCTGGCAAAGAGAGAAGTGTGGGTTGCTAAGGGAGTTTTACAAATAAAAAAAAGACCATATGCTGGTTCTGTGTGTAAAAGGGCAACCCCTAAATCACATACTGGAGTAAGCCCAAATTTCAGCTACGCATGGGTCAGCTGAGCAGAATAACACTGGCAACTTTAGAGAGAAATCTCTGATGCTTGAATTGATATGAAGTGAATATAAATTTAAGAACTAGAAAATTTTTGTCTTTAACCTCTTGTTTACTGTTACAATAAGTCCAAATTTTATCCAAATAGAAAGATGGCTTTGATATAAAAAATACATAGTTATTGGAGGATGGTGATTGGTATTACCATGATAGAAAGACTTACATATGACTCACCAAAGTATTAAACCCTATTGAGCTCTTCTAGCTTAGTCTGTTTTCCTGGAGTAGTTATAAATTTTTCATTCAGCAGTAAGTTATTTTTTCTATAATTGTCTATGCCTATCATACAAAAGCCTCTGTTCCCTCTCTCTTCTTTCACAGAACATTTCCTTCTTTCAGACATATTGAATGCCTGCAATACAACACCATGGAACATTCCCAGAGTTATGGGCGAACGCTAGATGTATCTCCACATCGTTTTGTTTCAGTATATGCAAAAAACTTATTCTGAAATGCACATGGCTTGTGACGTCTTGTAAAGAGAAATCTTGTTTTTAATGTGGTGAGATTAACTTAGTTGAATGTTTATGCAAACATCTGTCAGTAATGTGGGAAAAACAAGGTTCTTGACTATCTAGTAGCCTTCCATAATGCATGCATATTGGTTAATAATAAAAAAAATTATCGAAGAATTTGGCCAAGAAATAGAAACATATATGGAGTTTATGGGGTTAGACTTCAGTCTTAGACTTCATAGACTTCAAAAAATGAATAACAGTTCAAAGATTAGCAAAGAATCTCCAACGTTTTTTCCTCTTCCAACATTGGTGTGGGCGAGTATAATTTCTAAGGTAAAAAACCAAACAGACGTATTGTATTCGAAATACTACTTTACAAGGTGTTTTAATTGATTCAGTGCCATATTCATAGTAACTAATTTATTGTGTAGCAGCTATTCTCTTTCTGTAACCCTATAATGATTTTGAATTTTAAACCACTATTCTTTTCCACTAAAACGGATTCACAAGGAACAGAATCCTTTCTTAACTGATTTAAAAACTGTCTGGTTCCCATCAAAATTTCTTCCACAAAACTGGTTCATTCTACTTTCTAAATTGCACAGAATTAAAGTGTTTGGACTATTTTCCTTTTTCTTTCCTTTTCTTTCCTTTTTCTTTCCTTTTTCAATGTCTGAGCTACTCACGTGGAATGTTTTACAGCAGTTACCAAATTTGATGCCCAGAAAATGCTGTGGGAACTGAGGCCCATGAAATCTTGTTTCAACTTTTGTATTTGTTGTCAGACATGGATATCATTCTCCAAAGGAGAAGGGCGTTACTTTGGCTCCCTTGTGTGCTTGTCTCAGGAGATCTCAAACGATGATCAGTAAAAGTATTTATTGGTCATAACACTATACTCAGAAAGAGCACAGTCTGGGAGCCTTTAAAACCAAGGAAGACTTTCCCAAACCAGAAAAAGGGCAGTTGTCTGGCCCAATCCCCATATCATTGTTCTTTTTAATAATTAAATAGATTGTCAGAGCTTTCAATCATTTTCCCCTAGCACTTTGCTTGGACTCCAGCGGAGGGAAGTAAAGGCAATAATTCAAGAGTTTCAAGGGAGGACGAACGCATTTATCTGGGAATACAATGATCTGCTATGGAAATCTCAGGTGTTCATTGGCAACTAGCAACCATCACTTGAAATTAGAGAGTAGAATAAATATCTAAAAGCAAGAGATGCAAGAGCTCTTTGCATTATTTAGGGCTTCTGATGCATGTTGAGTAGTTTTCCCTTCAAAAAGTAGGCCATTGAAATTACGAGGGCTGCTAGTGAAGCGTAGTACTGTTTCTTGTGAAGAAGTCTTTCTGCCTCATATGGTTTAATTTTTGATGGCTTGCAATAAAAGGAAATGATCCAAGTCCTCTGATCATTTTATTTTAAAGCCAAATATGCCATAACGAGCATTAGTAAAGATTCTTCTGTTCAATTAAACATTTTAGTATGTTTATTTTTGCTTTTAGTGTAGTTTTCCACTTCTACAGTGGCAACATATGACTCATGCTTTTTTTAAATTTTGATTATTGGACATATTTTTCAATTCTCACAAAAAAAGCTGTAAAGTTGTTCTAAAAGTAATTTTCTAAAAGTGTTCTATGGAAATATAGTGTAAATAGCTGCAATTGCACAACTTCAGAATCTATCTCTTATATTCTGCTGCCGGAATCTCCAATGGAAAGTTGTGTTGTAGAAATACAACTGTTAAGCAATCTATGAGGTTATGGATTTTTCTAGCAAAATCACTGAGAACTATGTCTTCTAACTTGGGAATGTTTACATTTTAAAAAGCACCGATCTAATTAATCTACGGTCACTGTCAACAAAACTTAGAGCAATAGTCACTGTGTGAACCAGCACAAAGGAAGCGGTCAGATAACCCTGAAACAAGCTGCCTAACCCAGATGGGTGGTCTCGCAATTTGTCACTTAGTTTGCCCTTTCTGTTTACATGACTTAGTTATTTTTCCATTAGAGAAGGCCTTCAGATGCAGGGCTGATTAGTGTGTTTCCTTAATTTGGTACCCATTCATCATGTTGCAAATATTGATTCTGCAGCTAGAGCCCTGTGTCACCAAAACTCTGGTTACTTGAATCAATAGAGGATATGCTGGTCACTTGAATCTATGGAGGATATTCTTGTTACTAGGCTGATAGGATCTGGATATCTGTGACAACACTTTTATTTTCACAGTTAAGGTTGTTGCTAAGTGAGATAAATTTTCTTGTGAAGGACCTAATATTTAAGACAGCTACACACTCAGAATGAACATACTATGTTCTGAGTTGAGTGAGAAACACATTATTTGTCTACCAATCTGAAATCTGTTTCATCTGTTTCATCCTACTGCAGATTTAAAGAGGCTTTGGGGGGAAAAGGGGCTACAGTTCACATCCAAGGCTAGACAGTAACCTAGGACAGGCAAATCAGAAACTTGAATCTTTCCACATGCCTGCTCCAAGTACATGTTTTTGTATTGTAAAAGTAACATTAATAAAATAGTTTTTAGTTACATTGTCTACAGGCCAGGTTGCTTCCATTACACAGTGCCTAGTAGTGTAAGTGAAGACCTTTTAAGACCTTTTCCCTTCCCACATACTCACACATTCACTCTTCTACTGTTACACTTAAAGGAGATTACTTGCAGCTTGGATTCCCAAATGCTTCCATGGGAGAGAGTAAATAGTCTGTTTGTGTAGCATGAGAATTTGGTTTATATGCAATCACTGTTTAATGAGATAAAACACAAGCTGAAGGTCTGAATTGGGTCCTGGATATCCTTATGGATTAATCACTGACCCTATGTCTAAGAAAAGAAGCAAAACCTCACTATATTAGAACAGAAACTGGGCAATGAATATATGATGAAACTGTGTTTTAAATTTGTAGTGTTTTTTAAATTAAAAGATGATTGCAGATAAATATACATATAAATATGTGTACATATATATAAACATATAACCTATGAATTGCCTTACAGACACTAAATGGTCATTTAAGAGGGCAATGAGATTGGAAATATATAACTTTACCTGTAATAGAAATATTCATATCAAGAAACTGGACTATTTGATGTTCAAACTGCAGTACAAGTAACAACAAAAACCTGCTCTTTGGCTACCCTAGGGTTGAGCTTTCGGTGTTTCCAACTAGAACATTTACCTATTGATTGAGATATTGACTCATCGTGAGTACCAGGAAAAGAAGGGGGGGCGGTTAGGATTGCTTGACTTGCTGACTGGAAAGAAACCACTTGACAGAGAAGGGAGGGAGCAGAAAATTTCAAACTGGTTTTAACCATTAGAATTTATTTTTGTGTGTGAAAAATCTTTTTTTTTTTTCATAACAAAGAGTTTGCAAATCTTTCAGCCTCAAACCTAGTGGCAAAATTCTCATTAAATGAAAAGTCATTTCATGTTAAAAAAGTCTCCTTTTGAGAATACCATATACATTTTATAAAAATTGATCTTTCTTGATATGTGTAAATAGAAAGAAAGGCAGCTTTATATTTTCAAAGGTTTTCTAAATTAGTTTCCTGAAAAGAAAAAGCTAAAGATGCACATGAAGGCATGCAATACCAAGTAGGTGCATACAACCAAGCTTTTGAAAAAGGCAGAAAGAAAGATTGGAGACAAACTCTTTGTAACAGTTCAAATTTTGGACTGAAGCCTTAGTTCGGATGTTTTGTCTGAATCAGTTCATTTGTCACTAACTCATTCCCGTATAGTGAACAAATTAGTACATTTTCTTCTGAGTACTGGTATGGTCAATATGTGATCATTCTTGTTGAAAAATGAACTCTTAGAACTTAAGTGAAAAAGTCATAAGTAAGAGCTGAGTCTTTGAGTATTCAAATAAATAATTTGTCAGGAAACTGAAATCATCTGTCAGTTGCTTGTACTGTTAGGCTTTTTCTTTTTTCCTCAGGCCACTAGAGAAGATGTCCAAACTGCCAAAAGCAAATAAAGAACAGGTATTTTGGGTTTTTGATCAAAACAAGAAAGAAGATGACCAGTCATATAAAAAAGGATAAGATCATAAAGAGATTACTGAGCTTGTTACAATAAATCAGATATTTACGCTATAAAATAGATGCCAAAAGTACATTCCTGAGTTATTCTATGTCAACAGCCATTTTAGATGTCAAGAAACATATTCTCCACCTCTATTCCACAATCAGCTTTGAAAGAACTAAGACCGACAGGAAAATAACAGTTGTTTGATATGAAACAGCTATCTGAAAGTACTGGCATTTCATTAAAAATGTCTTGACCTTCGAAAGTGTAGAGTTGCATGAGAAACCACTCAATCCCTGGCTCCTTTAGAAGTTAGATGCCATATCCTGCTGGGAAACTAGACCTATTCTTGACAAGTTGAGTCTGTTTCTCTACTTTGTTATTCACAGAACTAATGAAGACAGTCTGTGATGTAAACAGTCAGTGTAGACCACCTCAGCTTTAACAGTGCTAAATCAAATACCAGAAACAACATTATTACCAAGAAACAAAATACAGTAGTATGCATAGGCTTGCTTTAGCAAACAGACTACTGATACCCAGGGTAGGAATGGTCTGATCTACTGCAGGCATCTACATTTCCTCCTCAGATGCTCCTCCTGGAGTTGTAGTGATTTCAGAGAAGAGAAATCTGCACTTTTCGGGACTAATTCATCTATGTCTATTTTAGACATCTACTTTAAGAAGAAATCACAGATGTCTATGCTTAGGGAAGGCACTGGGTATCTAGAGAAAGATTTTCTTAAATCTTGCACTGTATGTGCCCTGTGGAGATTCATTGAACAGGGAATCAGCCTTCTTGCCTGTAACCCATTAACACATCTAAGGAAAAGGTTGCTAATTGTACAGAGTCCCTGTTACGTTTAGAACTTTCTCAACTGAAGATCATGGTTGGTTTATTATTTTTCTGCTTTCAATGTCTTTTTTTTTTTCCAATTAGGTCCACAAAATACCCATATGCTGGATATTTCCCCAGCTGGCCAGATAAAAAAAAAATCAGAGTTCCCAACAAGACAATAATTACAGACATTGTGTGGTCTTCTCTCCTTGGCATATACTCAGGCTCCCTAATGACATGAAGCTGCTATTTGTTATACTGCAGATCTCTCATCTTCGTAAATCTTTAGCATCCTCACTGTAACCATGAAATCTTCTTTGATTTTTCAGTATTTGGAAATCTTTATAGCAATAAAATAAAGATTTTTAAAGGCATTTTTCAAGGTGTAGAAAATGGTATTTTCTGTTTTTCCAGTCTTTGATATTTGCTTGATTAGTAAGGAGAGAAAATTACTTCATTTCCTTCTAAATGAAAAGTAAGATTCTTTCATACCTCTCAGTTTTAAGAGCAGCTATCTTCAGCAACTAGTAATTATCATGAGAAATGAAGTAAATTCATGAGAACTGCGAAGACTGTTTCCCCCTAATACAACAAAGTTGTGTAAAGAAACCACACAAAACTTTAATTTCCTGAAATCTCAGCCCCACTGTGAACAATTTAAGTAAGCTAATGTAAATTACGTACAGAACTTTCTTGCAAACTGTTAGAATGTCTTCAGCACA
Source organism: Dromococcyx pavoninus (assembly GCA_033558185.1). Classification (NCBI taxonomy): domain Eukaryota; kingdom Metazoa; phylum Chordata; class Aves; order Cuculiformes; family Neomorphidae; genus Dromococcyx; species Dromococcyx pavoninus. Next base: position 3,703,117 of record JAUMJL010000063.1, on the reverse strand, counting down.
TTTTTAATGTTCATTAGGAAGCCATAAATAGAATAGTGCAGAGCTAGCTATTTAACTTAGAACATTTTTCGTAAAATATTTATTCTAATTGTCTCCTCTAGCTTGAAAAGAGATATAGGTGTTTGAAGATACAGGAATGATGTATTGTGGATTCTCTGCCAGTTAAACTATTAAGATTTTCAGAAGTATGCACTAGGATAATGCACGGTTTAAGGAAGTGTCTAACTAAATGTAAAATGGAGACATTTTTTGAGTTGACATCTCAGCTGCCCACAATTTTATTTTAAAGTGATTCACTATGAAGGCAAGAGTCTTACTTTCTTCTCTCTCTGAACTTCAGGGCATCACATCTGAGAAAATCATCTTACATCTATTTAATTTACATTCTGCATCTGAGATCATTGTATATGGGCACCTCTCTGATCCTATAAATAATAACTTCGCTTTCAAAAATGCCATTTCCAAACATTGACATAACCATTATTTTTCATAATCTGCTATTGTGATGAAATATAGCCCAGCCCTGGCCTCAATCCCACGGATAGGAAAATATTATAAATTTCTAGGACTGCTAAAACAATAAATATAGGAAAACGGAAAAATAGTTTGTGGAAAGTTATGTGGAATAAGTCGTGGTTCTTATAACAGTAATATGTAAACAGTTTAAAACCCAACAAAATATGAAATAAAAAACCTTATAGGACATCGTATCCATCGGGTACTTACCTCAAATAGCAGGTTATGTAATTCCATTGAAAGCACGTTGAGTTTTCTGTACAGAGTATATTTCAGAAGCATTCCTGGATTTTAAGGATAAATATATATATATATATATACTCACTGCTAACAAATAGATGTATTGGGAGACAAAAATTGTTGACTTTACCTCAAGCTTCGATTGCAATATTGGGAAAATTAGGAAAATAATGTTACGGTTCTTGCTGTGTTTCTCTTAACAGTTCTAACTTGCCCATGACTGTGGTTGCCTGAACATCCCAGTATCACACTCAGCAGACAGGTGTGGGAGCACTGGTTGTCTCCTGAGGTCCAGTCAAGCTCTCCTTTCCTCACATAGCAAAAAAAGAACACAGTGTCAAGGCCATATTTATTGTCTGCAGTGGTGATTTAATTTCCCAATATTTAAATAAAAGGCCTTGTTCTTTTTTTTTTCCTATTTATATTTTGTTTTGGCTTTGCTAGGAAGACACAGAGTAGATATCTGCATTAGTTTTCAACGTGCCTTAAATACTGCTGCTAACATTTTCCGTATTACTAAAAGTTGGTGTAAAATCAGTTCAGTGTCAAATTAAATATCATAGATTTTCTTCATATTGTGACTACTGTAAAATAGAATAAAAGATGTCTACAGAATTACTGGGAAAAAAATCTGCAAACTGTGACTCTGTGAAGAGGTGCGTGCTAGTAAAATTTTGTATTATTTTTATAGTTGTTTTGTAACAATATCTAAAGAGTATAGGATTGTTATTTTGGGCATAGCCAGGTTTCAATGCATTCTCATGGAGAAATGTAATAATTAGTTCTTTCTTTAAGTGCTCCAGTAATTTCTGCCTGGCAATCAGGCATGAACAAACTAAATGGCAAAAACCTGAACTGGTTTAACTGGTTTCCCTCAGGTAGTATCTGAAGAATAGTAGTATCTGCAGTACCTGAAGGAGGGAAGGAGGGAGGGAGGGAGGGAGGGAGAGAGGGAGGGAGGGGTACTAGTTAAGGGATAAATGCCCACTTGTGATAAATTGTTTGTGCTGAACTCCCCAGTTCAATCTGGACATCTGCCTCATGATGAAGACAGTAATAAAATGGGAATCCTTTCCAGCCATGCTACTGAATACCTAAAAAAGGCAGTTCCAACCTTCATAGGCCAGAGCACTGTCTTCTACCAGGAGACACATCTGCCTCTCCTAGTACAGAAATTCTTCCCTCTCAGACTTGACTAATGCAATTCTCTGTTCCCAGTAATGAAGGAATAAAGTTTCATAAATTGAGAAAGCCAGTATTTGTTTGAAGCACAACATTAGGCCTTGCTTAGCAACGCGCTATCCTGAGCATGCCACCGTGATTTTCTTCTCTAACTACATTGTCACAAAGGAAGATAAAGAGCCTCCTTCATGAGGTTTTAGTGTAGTCACGTAAACCAATAATAGATTTTTTCTAATTATTATAGTTTTCAAAGACAATGATTTGTTTATTACATTATCTAAGACTATTTTTAGTCTTTTTTTTCCATAGTAGATACTATAGTCTCTCGACGAAGAGAGGCAAAAGGAGACTGGGGGAAGTGTCCAGAGGGACACAGGAGAAATCCCTGAGGATGGAGGGGACATGTTATAGTAAGAGGTGTAGCTTTATCTCAGAGCATTTTTCTTAGTTGCAGGACACTCCTGCTGAGCTTATAGCTTTTTGGAATAATTTCTAGTCCTTTCCTTACCCCCAGCTCAAGATATTTCACTGTTAGCAAGGTGAGGGCTAGGAATTGGAGCTGGCTGGCTGACTCACTCTTGAGTGAATCTGGCCCAGGCATGAGCAGTCTGGGAGGGAAGATATGTATGTGCAGCTCACCCCCTGAGAGATCATGGCTGCAGGTCTCATCATTTTTGGAACAAACCGGTGAAATTCCCCTATTTAATTTATGATATATCTATGCTACAGGCCACACTGGAGAATAGGATTAGCCCAAGGTAGCTGTAAAGGAGCCAATTCATGCACGAGACAGCATGGCCACAGCGGGATGCAACTTAGAGGTATGAGCTTTGCTTTTCAGAGGTGCATGACAGCCTGAAATGCACTCCAGCCTTGGTTGTTTAAAAATTAGTTTGGATATCTCTAAATTATTCTTCAGAAAGACCATATTTTTCCTTTTCTTTTTTATTTGTTTTTTAATTCCCCCCAACCTCTGAGCTTTCACGCAAGGTCACAGACTGAAAAAACCCAAAGCCAAATAAATGAATAAAACCATGTTCTCTGGTGTGGGAAGACAGGAAATAAGAGAGAGATTTATTGGTTTTAATTTTTAAATCTTGGGAGGTGCTCAAAATCTGTGCTGATGGGACCATATAAGTAGGTAGATAGAGACAGTAAATATCAGCAGAAGCAATGATAAATATTGCTCATGTTTTTATTGTGACAAATCCTGAGTTTATATAGCTGAATTACATGCCAAAAAATTTCAAAAATTGGGTGTCTAGAAACAAGTACCTATATCCACAGAAGTCAGTGAGAACTGTGAATTCTCAGTACCTCTGAAAATTGCTTTCACATAGATACAATTTATAGGACTACCTTTATACATGAAGCTTCAAAACATTGGACCATGATTCCTACCTAGTTATTATTTCCTGGGCCAAAAAGAGTGATGAAAGTAGTTGGATTTTTATTATTATTTCCATATGCGACATATTTATAAGAATATTTATGCAAGGAATGTTACAGAAATTCCATGCTTTGTTTCCTTTATGAAAGATACCTTCCTCATAAGAAATGCATTATGCTTGGTCAAATATTTCTCTCTATAGGAGGATTAGATCCACAGAACTGTGGGGTTCTCATTTATCAGAAACACTTAATTTATCACCTGTTTTTTATTAAAAAAAGAGAGAGAGAGATCTATTCTGTTTGGACATCCTCTGTACACTGGATTTAGGAGATTAAGGTTTACTCTAGGAAAGTGTTATTGTGAGATATGATATGAATAGCATGACATCATTTCTGGCAGTAGAATATCAGTGAGTGAAAGGAAAAAAAAAGAAGAATGCAGACAGCTTTCTGATAAAGGGAAAGACTTTTATACTGTTTCAAAATTTACTGTGTTTTAAGACTGCATATGTCATATACCAGTCTAGAAATAAGAAGAGACAAAACAGCAATAAATTCTTCAGAAGGCATTATTTGAAAGTATATTAGTGTTTCTAAGTGTGGGAGAAAAAGGAATTTGGGGTAGATTAATGAGGAGCCAGTGGGTTTGGATGTATTTTGTTACTTACCAAAATGTTAGGTATTTCCAAATTTTACTTTAAATCTTTGTATAAACACAGCAATTAAGATTTTTTTAAAATAACTGATTATACATCTTTTTTTTTGACCTGTATGACCATGTTCATTCTTACATGACATCATGGAAGAATATATTTATCGAAATATAGGTTCATTATAATCACAATATTCTCCCCAAAAAGGACAAACTTTTATTAAATATTTTTGTTATTGCACTTGATATAGATAATGATGAATACATGAAATAGATAGATATGAGCTACTTATAACAAAGTATATTTAATAACACAAGATTTTTTTCTAGTTAATAAAATGTTGGTTTAGTTATTTTTGTGTTTGCTATACAATTGTTATAATACATTTTCACTACTTTTAAAATACTTTAGAATGACTGTAGAAATATGTGTCCAGATATTATCTGGTTTATCAATACTGCACGTCTCCCTGCCAGATTTTGTGGTTTAGATTTATTGGATTTAAGGTAAATGAGATACTGTCACAAACATTACTCTTACTGGGTGGTCTTAGCAGTAGAAACGGTGAATGCATATAAGAAAAAAAAAACAACCACATATACTTTCTTGAGTTTTTGGACTGAAGATATAAAAATAACTCTGTATGCTTAAAAGAGTGGAGAGATATCAATGGTTCTAACTCTGGTACTAAAAGGTGTAATAGATACACTAGGAGATATTCTACATAGTTTTAGGAGAAAGTTTAGGTATGAAATTTAATAGTTACAAGCACAAAGGCAGATTAGTTTTGCCAATTTTTTAGTTTTGATATCCCAAGTACTAACAATATTCTATATGCTTTGTATCACAGCACGGAATTTTAGTTGTTGAGTATCTGTTGTCACACTAGTTTGCATTATGTTCATACATTCCACTGTGTTTAGCTTTATATGTTTTTACCATATACCTTCAAACATTTCTTTACTCTTTGCCATCCTTCAGCTTGACACCAGCCATGCAGTATGGCTGTAAATTATAAGTAATCTTTACAAGTAAAAATGTTGTAGATGTACCTCCATCTCTGCAGTCCAATTAAACTCTTTAATTTAATTATTAATTGTATAATCTCTGTATTGTTATTCTCCTATATCAAAAATGATGTGAAATGATATTATATGTCTTATTGTCATTGTATACACCCTGTATTTTAACAATCACCTTTGACAACTTCCTTACATTCCTAGGATTAGTTTATATATTGCTTTGTCTTGTGTTAATATTTGCAATCCTTTCAGTTATGTCAATTAACTGCCAGGACATATATCTAGACACAGTGTACTCAAGTATAGTAAAGAAAAGAAAAATACTTCAAGATGCTAACAAATTATAACCATGCCCAGATATAAACCAGATGTATGAGTGATAAACACAGAGATACAGAATTGTCACCACTCTTCAAAATCACAATTTAAAATGTCTCAACCTTTGAACTGTGCTAATAAGCTTTACTAGGGTTTAACAGAGATTGAACCCTAGCCTGGTGTTTTCTTATGGAGTTTTTGAAAATTTCTTCATTGTTTTTCTCTTTTTTTTCCTCTTGTTTCTTCTCTGGTAACAGCACCTCTCACACAATCCCTGAAAATGCTTACAAGATTGGAGGAAAAAAGGTGGCTAATGGAGTTGTGGTTGACTGTTAGCAGTACTCAATGCAAACATGTGCTTCAGGTTATGAAGTGAAGAAATGCTCTCACTACCACACAGACCTCTTCCTTCACTCATTATTTCACAGCTGTGTTTAGTGCTGGAGAATATATGTGCTGATATAAACCAAGAGCATGCATAGGCCAAATACATTTTATCTGTGCTGTCTAGTAACAGCATAGTTCCTGCACAGACCTCCAACTTGGGAAGACTAATTAATTTATGAAGGCAATTTTGTCACCTTTGACTTGAAAGCAGTGGAAGCACATTGATTTTCCTTTAACAATAAAAAGAATAAAAATATCATTTTCCGAAAAAGGATATTTTTTTCTATCTGATCTCTATGAAATAGTTCTTATGAAAAATGAAGTCAATAATAACATCTGGATCTCAGGAATTTTTATAACTTTAGAATGAAAGTAGATTCTTTAAATCAAGATTAGTCGGTGTATAGTTTTTTCCTTTCCCCCTGGAAGATGCTTTTTAGTATAGTTGTTTTCAACCTATGCCTTGTGTGTCCCTGGTGTTCTGAGGCAAAATCATAAAGATTTAGAAAGAGATTACTAAAGAGAGAAAAAAACAACTCTCAAAGGGTTTTACTTCACTCTACTTCTGTAGTCACTGTGTTCTGAGTCAAAAAAGGTGTTAAAGTTTTAGTTCAAACAAGACTGTTAACCAGAATTTTTGAGGTCTTTGTTGAGCAGTCTGGGGATTTGGTACCTTCCCTCTCTGACCTTTCAGGCTATGAGACTTGGCTGTGCTTCACATGACCTTGGACCAAATTTCAAGCTTAGCAGTTCATGCTTCTACAAGGAAATCATGAAATCAACTCACATAATACAGGTTTTCTCAAAAGTGAGAAAACAATAGAAAGTGGGTTTTGTGGTTTTGTTTTTATCAGAGCTTACCAATTTTTTTATCAGAGCTTACAAGTCTGCTTGTACTTTCAGATGCAGCTGTGAAGGATCTTCCTTAATACAACGTATGAGAAGAAAGAAACCTAAAAATTCAAACCAAAAAACCTTACTGTGAGCTCATAACATAGTGGGTAATAGATATTCATCCAGTCAGTGCTGTAAATAGATAGACTACAAGAAAATTCTCTGAAGATAAAAGTGCTGAGCACAATTTTACTTCAACGAATTAGTCTTGGATCAAATGTTTGAGGAGCCTGTTAAAACCAGTCAAACTAAACCACAAATTAAACTTTGAATGTTGATAAAAAATGAGTGAATTCAAATCTCAGTCTGAAAGAGATTGAGTTATATACCAATCTACTGGAGAACGTCCAGAGGAGGGCGACAAAGCTGGTGAAGGATCTAGAGGGGCAATTGTGTGAGGAGTGGCTGAAGTCACTTGGTTTGTTCAACCTGGAAAAGAGGAGACTGAGGGGGGACCTCATAACTGTTTACTGCTTCCTTACAAGGGAAGGAGGAGGAGCAGGCCCCGATCTCTTCTCTCTGGTGACCAATGACAGGACTAGAGGAAATGGCAGGAAGATGTGCCAGGGGAGGTTTCAGTTAGGTATTAGGAAGAGGTTCTTCACCCAGAGAGTGGTGGAGCACTGGAACATGTTCCTCAGGGAAGCAGACATGATGTTAAGCCTGAAAATACACAAGAAGCATTTGGATAATATACTCCGACACTTGATGTGAATGTTGGCATTATCCTATGCAGGGATACGTGTTGGACTGGATGATCCTTGTGGGTCACCTTCCAACTCAAGTCATTCTTTGATTCTGAGTTTTATGTGCAATGCAAAGGGAAAAAAAAAATACCAAAACCTGATACTTTTCAGAGAAAGCTACTAAGTATTAGACAAATGTGAGTGTTATGAGCCAGTCACATTTAAAGAGGTAACTCCTTTAGGACATGAAGTGTCTAAAGGCCAGTAGGGATCCCCATCTCTGAATACTTGGATCACATAGCTGAATTTGTGTTTAGGGCTTAAATTCTCAATAGGCAAAGTGAGGATTTCAGATGTATCACGCACCTTAGCATTTCTTATTTAAATCCTGTTGCTCTGTAGGCTGGCTATTGTACTCTGTTGCATTCACTAGCAGAGACATCGCCATAGTGTCTGGTGCCTGTATGTCTGGAAAGTCTGGATGGAGTGGCAAATTTAAGCTGGAGTTCCTGAACCAAGTCTAGATGCTGACAGCGTCAAGAGACTGCCAACTCAGACTTTGTGTATCAAAGACAGGATTAGCTGCAACTTAAAATAAAAAAAAATGCTACAACTTTTAATCCTTTAAGGGAAGACTGCATCATTTCACCCTGTGCAGACTGCATATATCTATTGTTCAGAGGATGTTATGTAAACTGCAAAAGTCCCTGTAACACCAGGGATAGTTAAATACGTAAACAGAAATAATTCTGTATTTAAACATTATAGTTCTTCTGGCTGTTAAACTATCATTAGAACAGGATGGAAGCTGGTTTACAAGCTGCACTGTTATATATCTACGCTGTGGGTGGTAGAAATCAAGCCATTTTAAGACAATAAAATTTCTTTGTTCAATATACTGTAGATGACTGTTTATACATAGCAAGATTTGCCTCTCACCTCCTGAACCTTCAGGATAGAGCATGGATGGAATGGATATGTTGTTCTTAGTTGTAGCAGCCTGCTAAGTCCGGACTTGAAGCTGCTGACGTGGCTGTTGTTGTTTGCCAGTTCATTCCCTCTGTTGGAGAATGAGCCCTACTTTCTTCCTGACTACAGAAGACATGCTGAAAAATGTCTCCTTTAATACCACAGAGTGAGAAAACAAAAACCTGAACCCTCGCATGGATAAACAGGTGCTCTGCTGTCTAAAAATAATATTAGTTATTGAGAAAAAAAGAAGTTATATAAAGGAAGCAAGAAACCTACTGGAAATACTGTTAGTGTGATTACAATATTTAACATGTTTCTGTTAATGCACATATTTGCCTTGTAATTTACATTATAATTAAAACCAAAACCTAATAGGATTAGTAAGATATAAAGTTGAAAATCCGACGAAGTGTCTACTGTCATGCAACAATTCTTAGATGGTAGGCTGAGACCCTTTGAAGAACTGGAGTCCTAAATCCACAGAAGGATTCAATCACCTTATTGTCATTTAAAACAGTTACATTTTAATAGGAATTAACCAAGAACCCTGTGGATTTGGACCAAACTGCCTTTGCAGTTAGTTACAGCACCTGAATCTCAAATTCACAGAGGTGTGCCACCTTGCTCTGGAATCCTTGCGGAGTTGTGGTTTGAAGACCATTCCTGAAATGAGCAACATCAGCAGAAATCCAGCTCAGATGTGTCCACAGCAACATGAGGCGTGTGCCTTGATTCTTTCCCCCTTGCTTGTGTAACCTAACAGGATATAGGAAACGAGTACAGAAATTTCTCGAGGGAAGAAAACTGCAATTAAGTTTTGAAAGCGCAGGCCAGGATGTTTATTTTAAAACGTGTTATCAACCCACCACTGTACTCTGTAATAGTCTGATGTTTAGTGTCCTTATCCAGCACTGATACAATGAATTGATGCCCTCCTGACCAAATCCTCAGCAAATGTGCTTATGTTTAATGGCTGTTCTGAAGGGGAATATTGTGCTGCTCTGGGTGGAGAACTCCGCAGGAAAGACTATGGGATTTTGTTGTCAGAAGAACAGCTAAGAGGTCAATGACATGGGAAAAAGCAGTCCTGGACACCTGCCTCTGCTCACAGATTTATCTCTACTCTTTTCCTTTCCCCTCCTACTCCCAGATAACTTTGTAATGCAAAATACCAGCAATAAGTAGTTATAAAGCATTTGAGAACATTATGATATTTCTTGTATTACTGAGTCTAGTTGCTTGATCCAATGAAGAAACATGGAAATTCTATTTTTTGTGTTTATTCATTCATGAAAAGCAAGGAATAAAGTTTTATTTTTAGGAAAATGTTAGGAAACTGTATAATAGATTATTTTTCTTATAGGCATAATTCTGGTTCCCTAACATGAACGAAATTATTAAAACAGGGCATTTCTTAAAATAGCATCTCCAGTATATTTCAGCTTATTTCAGTGCTTCTTTATTTTTGATAACTTTAAATATACAACTGAAAGGATTCTAATTTAGACTGTAGCCTAGCAAATTCAATACTTTGGAGGTTTCTGTGATCAATTCAAGTCTATTTATTAAGGGAATTGTCCATTCCACTGTTATATCCAAGGAATCATAAACACCACCATTAAAAAACAACACTCCAAACTCAAAATCAAAAAAAAAGAAAACAAAGGCAAACAAACAATAATAAAAAAAATCCTCAAAGCAAAGAGTAAGATAGGGTTTGAAGAAAACACATCAGCTCCATTTGTAATACATATCCTGGAAGACCCATATAGTCACTGAATCAAGACACAATGTTCTCCTACAAATAATCCCTGTCTGGTTTCAGTGAAGTTTTTTGATAATATCTGAATTTTTCTGTAAAATTAACACATTTCTCAAATTGTAGTATGAAATCAGGCCAGGACAAGCTTGCTTACTGAAGTGAAATATGAGTTCAAGAGTCTGTGAATTGATGTATAACATTAAATGAAGATTTTTAACTGTTTTTAACTTTGTCAAGATGTATTTTAGGATGCATCAAATTTATGACCTGATCATTTGTCAACAATTCATTACTGCGTCTTGTATCTATTGAATTCATTATCTCATAAAGTTCAACACATGTAAGATCAGATTGCTTTCATTTTAAGACTGCATTGTTAAAATATTTAAACATATTTTAAAGAAAACTAAATCAAATTCAATCATTGATGAATGCTTTTTATCATTTCCATCTTACTTTTCCAAAATAATTTTACAAACAGCATCTGTCCAGTCTTCATCTAATGTACAACAGCAACTTTTAATTGTTGAAAATGTTACCAGCAAGTCTTCGGTTACTGGATATGAAGATGTCTATTTAGATAAGGGAAACCCCTCAACATTTCCACTACTTTTCAACTGATTTTTGTTTGTGCCTTGTTTGTTTGTTTGTGGGTAGGTGGGGTGCCTTTTTATTTGCTGAGGGGGGGCATTGGGTCTAGTGGCCTTCTGTATACTTCTATAAAATGAAGGGTAGGAATGAAAACACAGTTATCAGTTGTTGACCTATCAAACTATCTGGTCACTATCGGTTTAATTTATTGACTGTTCAGTGTATAAACTGGTCACTTAGCTGGAAGAAACCATTTATTTGTGCTGTTGCATTAATTTGTATTATTAAATTCAACACATCCCAAAGCTAACATCAACAGGGTTGCAGGGGAGGCCTCTCTGAGGAGAGGCTGATGCTGCCCGTGCTGGACACAGTCAATTTCAGCCAGCTCCAACAAACCCACCAAGGCGTACCTGAGGCCCTCAGCCAACTGGGCAGTGCCTCTGTGAAAACGTATTTAAGAAAGGGAAAAAATACGCCAAACAAACAGAGGAGGAGGAAGCAAGAAGAGTGAGAAACAGCAGAGGGAACACCAAAGTCAGAGAAGGCCGGAGAGGAGGTGCTCCATTAGCACCAGTGCAGGTGTTCACCATAGTTCATGGAGGACACCACATCAGAGAAGTCGGATATTTCCTGAAGGGCTGCAGCTCATGGAGAACCAAAGGAAAAATGTGAGGAGGAAGAAGCTGTAGAAAGAAAACATTATGTACTGACCATAACCCCATTATCCTGTGCTATTTGGAGATAGGTAGGGGAGTCAGGAATGAGGAATTGAAATTGAGTCTAGGTAAAGGGGCACAAAAGGTATTGGTTTAGTATTTGTCTTTTCCTTACCCAAGTCTATTTTAACTGGCAATAAATTTAATTTTCCCCAAGTAAGGTGTGTTTTGTCCATGATAGTAACTTGTAAGCAATCTTCCTGTCTTTATCTTGACTCATAGGTTTTGCCTTCCCTGCTCTTTCCATTTTTCCCCAGCGACCAGTTGAGTGAATGTTTGGCTATTAGCCAAAGCTAACCCACCACTCATAGAAACAGAGATCACAGAATGGTACAGTTTGCAAGGGACCTCTGGAGATTATCCAGTCCAACCCTTCTACTAAAGCATGTTTCACCTACAGCAGGTTGCACAGGAACACGTCCAGGAGGATTTTGAATATCTCCAGAGAAGGAGACTCCACAAAATCTCTGGGTAGCCTTTTCCAGTGCTCTGTCAAAGTAAAGAAGTTTTTCCTTATATTCAGGTGGAACTTCATGTGCTCCAGTTTGTGCCTATTGCTCCTTGTCCTGTTGCTGTGTACCTTTGAAAACAATATGGCTCCACCTCTTTGACACCCACCCTTTAGATATTTATAAGCATTGACAAGATCCCTTCTCAGTCTTTTCTTCTTGAGGCTAAATAGATCCAGATCTTCTGCCTGTCCTCCTAAGAGACATGCTTCACTCCCCTAATCATCGTTGTGGCCCTGTGCTGGACTCTCTATAGTAGTTATTGAGCTGAGGAGCCCAGAACTGGACACAGTACTAGTGATGAGACCTTCCTAGGATTGCTTATATGCGTATTCAGCATCTGAGAGATGAAAATAGAAGTCTGATGTAACAGAGACATGCCGTGGACTTGGAGGGACTGTGACAAGATTAATATCAAGAAGAGTAGAAGAACTTTGTTTTAAAAAAGGCTTTGTTCCTACAAGCACACATTGAGTCAAGGTTTCAGTACTTATCACCAGCACACAAATTTGTTGAATTTTGAGGGATGCTAATAAATAGGTCTCCAGAGACTTCAGTTCTATTCCCAGCTATTTCAGGCAGCTGCTTTAGCAACTTTAGCAAATCATTTGACTATTCTTTCAGAGTTTGCTGACAGTAGTCAGACTGCTTTAGACCAGTGCTTAAAAATGCTTATGAAAACAAGTCAAAGTTTCATACATGGAAGTACAGTAATGCTATAAGTTAAATACAGGTTGCTATGCCTCTGCTTCCTCTGTAAGTCTTTGTCTGTTTTGTCTATTTAGCTTAAATGCCCTTGAGGAGGAGTTGTCTGTAAACAGTGTTTAGAACAATGATATTTAATCCAACTGTATTACTATGCATAGTTTTAACTATAGAAATGGTCTCAGAGAGGCCATTTGCAAATCCATTTGCAAGATGCTAAACATGAGCACAATCGTTTATGGGACTTGAGCCTCCAAATGCCTGAAAAGGCAATGTAAAATGAGCAAGATTTGGAATGGCTGTGTTGAGGTTAGCTGGGCTTTGGTTCTGTGTTAAAGCAAGGATGAAAATGTTGGTTTTGCTGTGAATGCAAAAAGCAGGTCTATCTTGATTTGCTAGTGATATGAATGCTTATTAATCAGAAGTTCATTATTCTATGGAGTCATAGGGAGGTTTTTTACTATGTTTGCTGTTAGTACTATTCAAGCACTTAACAAGGGGCTATTGAGCACTGCTTTCAATACGCAGTTTAAGGTAAATCCCACTAGGATCCAAATGCAAGACCTTTTGATTAATGCACCTCTGCAGACTACGATATGTTTGAAAATGGAGTTTGCATAGGGTTTGTTGGTTTCCTTCCTATACAGTCATTGATTAGTTTTAGAAACTTAACTCAATGTTATTTTCCATTTGCTTAACTCAGCTGTCATACTCAAAAAGTTTTGCTTCCAAAACAAAGGTGATTCTGAAACACAGTGTCTATGGGAAAGTAGGTCTGTCTTTGGTTTCTGACACTTGGCTTTACTCAGAATAACAGAAATCATCCATTTTAGAAAAGTGTTCCTTATAATTTGGGGAAGATAAGCTTCCATTTAAGACAGAATTATGATTTTGTGCCTTTTCTCATTTCCCTGAATAAAATCCTGTGATAAGCCTTTATCAGGATAGGTGTCATTGATTTGGTCATGAGCTGGGCAGAAGGCACTGCAGACCATGAGTGATTAGACTGAGAGGTGAGAAGTATGGCACTGCTGGTAACATGGTAGTTGCTCATAGAGATGGTTTGATGTGTGTCAGAGGTGAAAACAAGTGCTGTGTTGAGAAATATAAACCAGATTTCCTCTTGTTGGCCTGAGGATGGGAAGTGGAGTGAAGAAGAGAGAGGGACAGTACTGTAAATTAAGGCTGAAGTGAATTTTCCACAATAGGACTACTATATGATCCAGTATAAACTCTCTGAGGGTGAAACTCACTCTTCTGTGCTGGGTTAGCACATGACTGGGGCTGGATTCAAAATCTCTTTTGAAGGTTTTAGGGCAGCTACAGCTCTGGTCACATAATGCACTGGCTAGTAGCCCTCACTTCCCTCTCTGCACGTGAATTACAGTACTGAATCCTCATGTGTTCAATGACTACCAGGCAAGGTAGCAAATTCAGCACATTAAGAACTAGAAAATATGTGCTCTGAAGCTTGAGTCAAACACTGTATATTCATTTGCTGAGACATTAAAAATCTATATTCTCCGTACAGAGTGAAGAGGGGGTGGTGCAGAACTGGCTCAGCTGCATTAGTGTTCTGAAAGACTAGAAAACCTAGCAATACAAAAGCAAAACAAGAGGGAAAAGTGAAAGGACCTTTTGTCGTTCATTAATGTAATATATTCAATCCTGTCTCTGGCAGCAGAAAACCCCCACTAGAACCCGTTGTGTGGGCTCAGTGTAAAAACCAGAAGAATTCGGTCAAATATTTATTTTTGTGCCTATTTTTTCATTGCAGTGAGTCATTAGAGACATATTTTCTCTTTTAAAGAAAAAATAATTTTAAAAGATTGCTTTAACAGTGAAGTTCATGTGCACTTTCCCAATGTTGTTGTGTTAAAAGAAATTGAGTAGTTTCTGTGGCTACCTCTTGAGTTAACATAGCAATTTTATTAAACGTTTATAACATCTCCATGGACCTAATTCTGTAAGACTAAATGAAAATTCTTAATAGTACCAGAGTTTATAATGAAGAGATTATCATTCAGTCTGAACAGGAACCAAAATCTACATTCTTAATTTCATTTGCAATGTAAGAAGATGCTGGATGATCTAAATTATGACACAAATCTTCAAATTAACTCTAAAAATATGACAGACTTGGTTTTCCTTTCACTGCTTCCCTAGCAGCTGTAATTCATGACCAGTTCTCCCTGTGAAAGGCTAATGGATGTTTTAAATTCCTTTAACACTAAACCTGCAATTTGAGGAATAAATGTGAGTCGGTGGAATGGTTCTTAATGTTTCCTTCCTCCTCCCAAGGTGTTAACATACCTCTACCTAGATGACCACTTAATGTCTTTATTTCTTGGTTTTCTTGTTTTATCTCTTCCGCCTCAGTTGTGCAGCCTGCCATTCTCTTGGCATTTCCCTTGAATTTATTATGTAATTGAAGGGAAGGTTTCCTGCTTTATAGCTGCTGTCTGCCCTTCCCTTCTTTTTTTTCAAAGACAGCTCAATTCCAGAATGCAGGTGTGCGTGTTTTATTTGCCTTATCTTCATTTTTTCAGTAAGATAAATGAGAAAGCCACTAAGTGAGGTTTTCCAGGTATGAAAGTAGTTACTAAAAGACAACGATATTTTAAATTCATTGCCTTATTATTTAATGTCACAATACCATTCAGTTGTGTCAGCTGACATCAAGACATTGTTCTAGAAGACGTATGTGTGCTTCATTGATGCGAAAGTATCTTTTGTCATACTTCTATTTTAAACCAAACTGTACAAGACCTTTCTACCCTCATACAAACTAAGGTGTTTCTGGAGTATAATGTCAAGTGATTTGTACTACTACTACTTTTCTCAACTCACTGATACTTTTCTCTGTATACGTTGTTCTCTTTTTTTAATGATTTCTTATGTGTTCTAGATTAAAAAAAAAGCAAAAAAATAGTTGTATAAACATCACTAAATCAAGATTGTTCCCCCTGAAAGGACTGAAGATATTACAGGATCATCTTTTCTTTTCTTGTTTTGTTTTCTTCCAGGCCCTGTTTTAGGCTCATGTCCCTTCTCCCCATGCCTTCTTTTTTTTTTTTAATACAATGATTAATTGTTAAGTAGAGGTATCCAGTTAGTACATCCAGACAACTAAACCTCTGCAGATCACCCTTAAAGTAAATGGAAAGAGATCAATTCATCAGAGATCCAGTTTAAAGGAGGTATGACCTATTGAAATGATTTAACCTACTTTTGCTAAAAAGTTATAAAAACTATCATTATCCTTTTCTCTATGTCTGGTTGTGAGAGAATTGATGTTGCTGTTGTGCTTTGCTTTGAGCTTGGTGCTGTTGATGAAGAATGGATTTAGTTTGTGCACTTGTTTGAGCAGTTTGGGATACATATCTATGAGGTCAAGAATTTGACAAGTTATGCAGAATTTTCAGTTCCACTGCAGTGATTTTCAGTAACTTAAGTGGTTTTGGAATAGGTAAGAGTGCTTTTTCTTGAATTATTTAAATACAATGTTTTCTCAAGACACCTTACATCTTTGAAAGTATAAACTGTGTCCACTCTTCTCAGTAATCTGGTGATCACTTAAATGACAACATTAAATGTCTTATTGCTGACATCCAGTCAATGATTCTGTGTATCCCCAAATTAATGTAGTGTCTGTAACTTCTACAGTGTAACTGGGAGTTTTCCATGACATAATGCTGAAATATTTTAATATCTCTACCACCTGAGTTCTAGTGTATATTTTATATTGCTTAGAATTTTCATTTAAAAAAATGAGTGTGTTGTTACTGTAGAATGCTGTAGAATTCCTAGTACCTTGGAATCTGCATAAATGAAGTTCAATTTTCTGTTTAATGTCTTGTTCATAGATGCCTACTCATTTGTCTCATTTTTTATAGGTACTTTAACTCACAGTTTATCCAGAACACTTGTAGTACTAATCTCAAATACTTAGAGTTTGTTCCAAAGAAAAGGCAAGATTTTCAGACTCAAATGTCTTGGGACTAGTAAAGGAATATAAAGAAACCTAACTTACAATGAGTTTATTTCGTATCTTTTGAAAAATATCTGTGCTTTAAATTAGATATGAAAGTTACCAGACTTTTCTGAGGACGTTTTCAATTTTTTTTTTATTTTATTTTGTATTAAAAATGTCTGTTATGTACTTGTCATACTTTTATATAGTAAATGGAACTTTTGAAAGGTTAACAATTTTAGATGCTAAAATCTGTTTTAGGGATTAAAATATTAATTAGAGATGGATATGTAGTAATTGGAAACAGCTTTTCAGGTGGTTAATGAATTCTATTTCTCCTTTGCATCCCTTGAGGATTTGCTGGCAAACTTATCTCTGACTGATGTAGCCTTTTTCTAATGGGTATTTTATGGCCTAGGTAATTAGCTTCCAACTTAAGGCAGAAATAAGTTTTTGTGAGGAGCTTAAGAACTAAAATAATTGGTTTAAAAATAAAACAGTTTTCAAACACTGAGCTATGCTAAATACTGTGCTTTGATAGTGATAAAGGAGTCATTCTGCTTGCCCAGAGAGAATTAAACTGAGAACCTCACTCTCTGTGATGTTGATTATTTGGATCTGGGGAAACCAGTTGAAAGGATATAGCTGCAATTTAATGCGATTAGGCTGCCATATCAAGTCATTGAATAATTGTAGACCTTGCAAGACATTGTTCTTATGGTTTTGATATGCACTGCCCTCTGGGAACACTGATTGAAGAGGGTTGATGACAGTAAAATAGAATCAGATAAAATTAGAGACAACTGGGGCAAATAGATGTGGATTTTCTCATTTTAACACAAAAGGAACCTAACTTAGGTGAAATGCAATCTGGTTGTAATATGCTGAAAAGCTACTTATCAGAACTCCCCCTGGTATACACAACAAATATATGGCATAAGCTTGAGGCTTAACTGGTCTACTCAAGTTCATATGGCAGATTCATTATTTTCTGCATGAAAGAGAAAATGCCAAGATCAAAAACTCAGTTCTGATTAGCTGACAAATGCACACTATTGTAGTATAGAGCATGCATTCATGTATAATTACTTTGCAGTATTTGAAAATCGATTTGTTTCATTCCTGTTGAGGAAGTACTATAGTATGATTTCACAAGAATGAAAGGCCTCAGTTTAATTTCTGGTTGTATGATTCTAAAGACTTGTTTACCACCCATGCCTCCCACAAAGCATATGTTGACTCCACTGCTGTAATTCTGTTTTATTCAGAGATTACACAAATTTTGATTCACAAATGCTAGGTCCAAGTGTACCATTTATCTAAGGATGAAACAATCCAAACTTCATCAAAATAGTTAATTAATTTGATGGTGTAGATAAAAGCCATTGATATTGCTACATACACAAAACTCTAGATGGGTGAATGGAAGTTGTGCTTTTGAAGCAAAGGTAAATTAAAATTGGATTACTATTTCGAATCCAAATTTTACAGTTATTTATGCAACACTATAAAAAACATATTAAATCTTCCTACAACACAAGGGATTTAACTTGCCTAATTTTTTCTTTAAGAATCTTTGTCCAAGTCATTAAAGTTTTTTATTTATGTAACACACTATGAATTGCCACAGTCAATTAATGACAATGAATCTAGATCAACAGCATCATACAAAGTGCTCAGTGTCAAACAAAACTACATTCTTATAATAGCCACAAACTGGCTGAAAATGAGGCTGACATTCATGAGATGTGGGTTCATAACCTGCCATAATAGTTTAAGGGGTTAATAATCTTCCAAAAATTATATGGATTCTGAGAAAGCAACATCTTCTGGTGACCATTACATGCTTTTTTAGTGGCAGTTATGTTAAATATTCAGCTAAATTCTTTGTGCATCTGCCTTGTAACTTTTCCCCATCAATATAATAGAGCCTTCTCAGATAGCAATGCCTCCATATTCTTTCCACGTATGGTGGTATCTACGGTGAAGGAAATTCTAGTTAAAAAAGGCAAATATACTTATTGTTCCTAAACAATATGATAAAATCTCTCAAGCATTAATATTAATAAAAGAGAGATAATCCTTGTGGAAAGAGCATTCATTCCATTCTTTTTCTTCTATATTTTCTTACCTAGTAGATAACCCATTTGGGGAGGATGATTCATAGAATCATCATAGAATCATCATGGAATTATCTGGGTTGGAAGAGACCTCCAAGATCATCAAGTCCAACCCTTAATCCAACACTATCATGATTACTAGATAATGGCACTAAGTGCCACATCCAGTCTTATTTTAAAAACCTCCAGAGATGGTGAATTCACCACCTCTTTGGGCAGGCCATTCCAATGCCTGATTACTCGTTCTGTGAAGAACTTTTTTCTGATGCCCAGCCTAAACCTTCCCTGGCAGAGTCTAAGCTCGTGCCCTCTTGTTCTGTTGCTGGTTGCCTGGGAGAAGAGTCCGACCCCCACCTGTCTACAACCTCCTTTCAGATAGTTGTAGAGAGCGATGAGGTCACCCCTGAGCCTCCTCTTTTTCCAGGCTAAACAACCCCAGCTCCCTCAGCCTCTCTTCATAGGACTTGTGCTCAAGTCCCTTCACCAGTTTTGTTGCTCTTCTCTGGACCCTCTCCAGCACCTCAATATCTTTCTTGAACTGAGGGGCCCAGAACTGAACACAATACTCAAGTTGTGTCCTCACCAATGCTGAGTACAGGGGAAGGATCACTTCCCTCGTCCTGCTGGCCACACTGTTCCTGATACAGGCCAGGATGCCATTGGCCTTCTTGGCCACCTGGGCACACTGCTGGCTCATGTTTAGCCTCCTGTCAATCAGCACCCCCAGGTCCCTTTCCACCTGACTGCTCTCCAGCCACTCTGTCCCCAGCCTGTAGTGCTGCATGGGGTTGTTGTGGCCAAAGTGCAGGACCCGGCACTTGGCCTTGTTTAACTTCATCCTATTGGACTCAGCCCATCTCTCCAGCCTATCAAGGTCCCTCTGCAGAGCCCTCCTGCCTTCTGGCAGGTCAACACTCCCTCCCAACTTGGTGTCATCCGCAAATTTACTTATGAGGGAGTCAATCCCCTCATCTAAATCATCAATGAAGATGTTAAACAGAATAATGCAAATGAGGAGCATGAAATCAGAACAACTAGCACTTCTGAGACAGCTTTAATCTAGAAAATTGAGGTAAAAAGACTCATTCAGCAGTGTAGAGTTCAGCACACAATTAAATTTGTGCAATAGATTTATTATTTGGTTCAGACCATGTTGCAAGGTGCATTATTACAGCACTGATATGGCATTTACTAACATGCTACATCTAGATTATAGTTATGCTGAAAACAACTACAGGTGTTTCAATCATACAGATAAGTTTAGTATGAATATAGGCTACTCCTTTCAATTTGAATATATTTTCTGATTTCTTGACCTTAATGAAATTTCATTCGTTTCCTATTGGTCTTGAAAATAGTAATAAAATTGAAACACAACAACGTGCATTTCTGATTAGATGTGGACAGTGTTTCTTTCACACTGAAATAACCAAAGAAAATAAACTCAAGAGAACTTGATTTTATGAAGACAATTATGCTATAACTCATGTCTGCTCCAAATTTGACACATTTCTCCTCTTTCTCAAGATATTTATGATTTGCAGTGCACTATAACTCCTTTTGGATTAGTAGTCTTTCAGATCCATCAAGCCCAAGAGGTCAAAGTTAATTCATGACTTTCAGGCCAAATATATTCAGCAGTTAGGTGTGATAAAGGAATAAGAGGAAAGGAGATATCAACACCGCCTTTGTATGAGCAGTTGACCTTGTAGCCTAGACAGCAGAGGTGGATGATACCGTCCTTCATCAAGGTATTGAATCATACCAGCGTCAGTATTCTGGTTAGCAAATATTAAACATCAACAGTAGAGATGGTGAAATTTTGGGGCAATGAAGATAACACATGTATTACAACTGCAACAGAATATGAAGGTAAAATATCATTACCACATTCATGCTACACTCAATACTAATCACAGGAATAATTATTCTGTACATGTGATTGTGATACTAATTCATCTTTCTGGAGGAAATGCATTAAAGCTAAGAGAGACTGTAGAGGTCTTTGACATCACTACTTACTTTACTATAAACCATGACATTAAAGAATCAGTAACTACACTAAACTTTTAACTGTATCATGGAATGAATTTCTCTCCACTAAATGTTCTAAAATATGTTAGAATATTCCTCATAATTTTGAATGTGTCTATGTTGTTTTTGATGACCCTGTGAGATTCTATTCTATTCTCTGCTCTATTTGGGAAGGCTTCTCAGAGTTACTATGAGTCTTAGTTCCTCAGGGTCCTCTCTAAGGTTATCCAAAGTCATTAAGCTAAAGCAGGCATGTGAGATTATGTGCAGTATCTCTTCCATTATTAACAAGATATAGTTCAGCCATGAACACAGTATGAAACTGAAACACTATTTGCTTTCTTATTCAGTACTATTTATATTTACTCTATATTTAGATTTAATATATGTTGACATGAGATACTTTATTTGTATCTGTTCTAAATTTGCTATTGGCAATGCCAGTTTATTGCAAAAACATAAAAAAGCAATAATAATGAAATGATGAACAAGAGTTCAGCTTTGTGAAGTCAGGATTAAGAAATGTAACTTTGGGATTAGGAATTACATTTTAATTATTTTAGAATAGTTCATAAGAACCCCCAAATTTATTCTTTTTTGCCCATTTATAGTAAAGCATACCTAAATCTAGTTTTACAAACCTTTTTTTGTACATTAATTTGGTATAATCTTCTGAAAGATATAAAGAACTAAAAACAAGACACAAATGTGTTAACTATTGATTGTATATAAGTTCCTTTACAAAAGAGTGGTTGAGATGCCTTTTGCATTCAGATGTATAACCCTTTTATTAACTTATTAAGATATTAATTATTCTAGACAGTACTGCTATAGCTAAGTGTATGATTTTTCTTTTTTATTTAACCTCAGTGTCCTTCACTGTTGATGATATTTGTACAATCGTATGAAAGCAAATTTCCCCTTACATCTTTTCTTGCAAGAAGAGTGAAGGGAAGAAGACTATCATAAACAATTATAAGAACTTATTTTAAAGTCATAAGGTAGTTATTTGAAGTCTGGTAAGATGTGAAGTAAAGTCCAGTGTTACTGAGAACTTTTGTATTTGTTTTCAAACAGGGAAGAATTTAATACTAACCTTTTACACTTGTCTTGCTATAAATAAAGAGAAGAGACACTGCATAAATTTTAAAATTTTTAATTTAAAATATCATATTTTGTGTAGGAGTTGCAAAACATTTATTTGCAAGTTCCTTTTAATTGTTCGTATCTCGACTTTGGATTGATGCGTACAAAAATATGATTACAATCTATAAATGGATATCATGTCCCTGTTTTCTTCCATATAGCAGAAAATATGTAAAATGTTATGAAAACTAAACATCTTCTTGTTCTGTGATAAGGTATGGTTTCAAACAAACCAGATTTTATTTCTAATTTTCAAGAAAATATTTTGAGAATCATAGATCTGAGGCAAACACAGAAGAAACCCTTTCAGATTTGACCAAACCCAGCTTTGAGGTTTTACATTCAAACATGAAAACTGGAAATCCAAGATTTTGGAGGAAAACCAAAGTAAAATTTGCAAAATGGGTAAGAACCACAAGATTTCCTACAGATCTACAGCCAAGGAAATTATTCAAAGTGCACCAACAGTACAATATGTAGTTAACATATAGTTCATTGAAAATGAAGGAATTTGAGGTTTGAAAAACCTTCAGATTATTAACTAAATACACAAATTCGTAAAATTTTATGAGAGATTTTTTGATGAGAAATGTATCCCTCCTTTCACTTAGGAGTTTCATATCTGTAGACTACTGTCTAGCATTTAAGAATTTGTGTTTTCTTGTCACAATTTGCAAATTCCTAAAATGTAGTCCACTTAATCTTCAAGGATAAAACTCTGTTGGTAAATCAAACTGTACTAAAAAAACATTTCATCATTATTCTGCTACTGTTTCAAAACTTTTGACATGGACCAGTTAGCACTCTCCCAAATATTTCCTGGGCACAGCTCAGAAGATTATGAAGCAATGCACTATTCCTAGTTGGTAATTTACAGTCAAGTGCCATAAGATAATGATATGTTTTATTGGATGTGTAAATGGAAGTCATTCCATCCAGTCTGGACTCGGGACTAGAGAATCTCTTCACATTCAATATGTTGATAGAGACTGCTTCAGAATCTGTAGATGAATAATTTCAACTGTAAAATTGATATAATAATAAAAAATCCTTATGCAAATGTAAAACTAACAGTCTGTTCTACTTTGTTGGAACAACGTCCAAATACTTAAAAGAAAATAAACACTCAGAATAGTATAGAACAAGACAAAGAAATTCCTTACAGCCTTTGAACACAATTTTTTTTCTAGTTCCAAGTAAATTCTCAAGAATATTTTTCTGAGAAACAGATTTTCCATGGATTAAATTATAAGGAGGCTCAATATGAAACAAAATATTTTCCCTGTGCTCCAAATTGTTATGAATCTGTCCACAAATCTTTGTTTAGAGTTACTGTCAGGAATCTGAATGGGTCTGAGTAGTTTTCCAGAACTAGTTTTCAATAAGAATTTCTAAAGAGAGTGAGAAATTCCATGTGGATACTTCTTTTTAAAAAAATAGAGAATTCAAACCTGACACTTAGGATGAAAAAGTTGACTATCAATTAAAAACTTTGAAAAGATTTAAACCAATTGAGTTCTAATTAGTGACTAAATGGTCATTCTATATCCCTCAGAGTAAACCAGAAAGATCATGCAAAATATGGGAATTATGGAATGATCCTTCCCTTTGTAATATCTGACACTGTGGTCATCAGTCATTTAGAGTATTGCTCATAGGGTTTAAGTTTTGAGTATAATTATGTTGGTGGAGACTGCTTCTGACAAAGTAGTGAACTTCAATTAACTGGCAGATGTAGCATCTCCTGGTTTTGTACAGTTTGTTGATTCCTGCTCTGATAGAAATCCATGATTATTAGCTAGGCTTGGTGCTTTTAGACTTTAAAAAAATATATACGCTTACGTGTGCATATCTGTAAAGAATAAAACATACAAGCATAAATATTGCTCTACCATTGTGACATCTTATTAGAAGGAAATAGGCTGAATTTCCCATTTTTGCTTTCTGCACTCCAGATTATCAATGTCAACGTAAAATGGGACTTCCTACAATTCTTGCATACAAAGTCTCCAATTTAGGAGGAATATTTTCATATATGGAAGATTTAATACAATATATGACATTACCAGTTAATGATCTGTAGCCTTTTGTGCAGTGTAAATGGCAGGCATCATGTCTAAACGTAAGTAAGAATAAAATTTTTACTCTTATTTTCAGGTGATATAATGAAATGAAACTTCTGAATCACTATTAATTTGAATTAAGCAAGTATTATCATAGGTGGCTTCCAGGGGTTTATTTACACTTTAATATTTATCACGACAGTTTATTGTGCTCATACAGAGTTGGACTCAATAATGACAGTTGGATCTGCTGATCTTAAACGCCTTTTCCACCAAAATGATTCTGTGATCCTATGATTCTATGATTCTACACTGTGATTCTTTAATCCTGAATTCAAATGTTTTTCATGTTTGAATGAAATAATGAATAACTATGAGAACTCATTATTTGGGAACAATAAATATATTTGCCTTTTTTAACTGAAATTTCCTTCACTGTAAATACCACCATACGTGGAAAGAAAATGGAAACATTGCTATATGGGAAGGCTCTGTTATATTGATGGGGAAAAGTTACAAGGTAGATTCACAAAGAATTTAGCTAAGTATTTAACAAAACTGCCACTAACAAAGCATGTAATGGTCACCAGAAGATGTTGCTTTCTCAGAATCAATGCAATATTTGGAAGACTATTACCCCCTTAAACTATTATGGCAGGTTATGAACCCACATCTCATGAATGTCAGCCTCATTTTCAGCCAGTCATTTCTCCATCCATCATCGCCAGAAGGGGAAATAAAAGGTATAAAAGGCATAAAAAATATGTAAAAATGGATCTCAGTCCCCTACATAAAGCATCATATCTTAAAGCACATATATAGAGACAAATATGAGTAATAAAATAAAAAATTTTTATTCGTATAGTAAAGAAAATGTAGCAATGATTATTATCTCTGTTTTGAATAAGGGCTCAATAACCTTACAGAACAGGTAAAGAAGCACTGTGACTACTCATTCTGTCTTCCTTTTAAGTATTCTAAAGCTACTTCTATTGCTCTAAGTTTTCTCTCCGTAAATGATAAAAGCTTTTCAAAGATTGCCTTTGAACTCATTCTTTCTTTTTGTTCTGTGTATTTGCCCTGTTGCCAACATCATTTTGTTAATTAACCTTTATCAAACTTTTTTATATCTCTTTTCTAATTTTAAGCACAGAATAAGACAACTGTTCATAGAAAATTTAAGATAGAGTTGGCTGAAACAAAAACTTGAAATTGTTTCAGTAATGAGTTTCACACTGGAGTATCCAGCTGAACTTCAGACGATTTAAAGTACATTTTTTTTATTCCTTGTTTAAATTGTGTTACTTAAATACAGTGCAAAGTCTCACTTTAGCAGCTGTTATTTACACCTGAAGCTATTGTAAAAATATAGAATATAATCAGCTTAGGTTTGACTTTTTTCCTCATAATTTTCTTGATTATTTTCCTTGTGACAAATGAGGCCTTTATAAATTAACTCAGCTGGTCACATTTGACCCCAATTTTTGAATATATTCCCTGGGTCAAGTACTTTTGTGCATGAGAATAGAGTCATTCTTCCCACCCTGAGGCGATCAGAGTAGTAGTACATTAAACTTGCCACCAACACATTTTTAATCATAAATAATTTCTACAATTTTCATCTAAATAAACAAAACTAAAGTTAAAAACAATTAAAAGCAATTACAGCTAATTTCTAGCTTCTGTTTAGCCACATTAAACTACTTTACTGAATAATAATAAAAAAACATTTTACATTAGACTACCTAGTATATGGATATTTCAACATATTTAAGTGAGAAGTTATTCTGCTCTGAAAAATCCAATGAATATTATTTCCTGATTTTTTATGTAAAAGTAGAAATTTTATCTGTGCATGACTGTGTCTCCCCCTCTTTGTCTTATCAGTTCTTTCCATTGCTGGGAATTTTTCTGCAACCTAAGTGTCAACATATGGTTGCATTCTGTAACACGAACTCATAGCTAAACCTACGAAGTTCATTCTTTAGCCTACACCTTTGGGACATCAGTAGGTGGTAATCTTAGTAACCTGGATGTGATATCACCATTGTGGCATTTTCATTGACACAGCTCTGCTACAGAGACCCCTTATCCCCAAATACAATTCCTGAAAAATTAGCCTCTCATTACAAAACATTAAATCTCTTGTCACTCAACCCTCTAGCTTGATGGAAGTGTCGGATATGCAGCGGGAGTAAAGAGCTCCCAAAGGATTAAACCTGGCACTTTCTTGCTTGGTGATATGGGCTCTGGATGGGTGGTCCCTCTGGATTACCTTTCAATAACAGGCTCGTGGCCAAGCAGACAGCAGCTATAGAGAGGATTAGAAAGCTTTAATTCAGGAATCTCAAAATTTTATGAGTGCTGAAGTGCTAGCAATATTATTCTTATGCTTTGTTACACTGGCAAGAGGAAATAATTACCCCTTGAGAGAGTAGTTTCTTATTTATTATCGTAAAATATCTCACAAAACATTTCCTCCTGGGTGGTTTACCTTTTCCTAATTTAACTTTCCAGTGAATGTTCAAGTTGCTCCTTCTTTCCTCCTTGTGGTGATTTAGGTTTGGTGAAATCTAAGCAACGTGTTCCGTATTTCTTACTTGCCAAGAGAGACTTTCAGGGCAAGACTGAAAGAAAGCAGTGCTTTTGGTTAACATGTCTCATAAAAGTGATATATCTGGAATGATTGTCCTCATCTGTAGACTGACTGAAGAGCTCAAAGATATAATGAATGGGTCACCTTATCTGAATACTCAATAATGTCCAACTGTATATGGCAGCTTTGGTATTTACGAAAATTTATTTAGGAAAAGAAGACATTTCTCTAGGAATGTAAACATCAAAAATGTTCCCATTCTTCACAAAACACTAGTGGTGAGAGTCGCATATTGCAAAACAATCATGGGTAGTGATTAAGTTTATATAAATTCCTTCTGGAATAAAAAATTTATAAAAGAATTCCAATAATTTAATAAATACTTGGTGTTTTAAAGATCTGAATAATTGAAGAATAATAATAATCAGTAATCATTAAGAAACAAATCAGTAGACAGATGAGAAAATGCACTGCATGCTTTGTTCGTAGCATCATCAGGAGATTACGATTTAGGAAACACTTAAACATTGCTCAAGGATTTTTCAAAAAACTTAGTCAAAGTCTTTGCTATCTCATAACTTGAAATAATCTACATATTTTTTAAACAAGTGAATGACTTAAAAATGACACTCCTATTTTTGCGCTTGAATGGTAAATTGCGATGACAATGTAACAAATCTGCCCTGCCATATGGAAATCTGGTTTTGTAGGCATATTTTATTTGAACTATGTGCTAAGTGTGCAATAAATCACCACAGAAAATGGAGAGCAATAAGAACCTCAGTTTAAGTCAGATAATCAGAAGATCCAGTAACTAAATGACCACATCATGTCTGGATTAGCTTTGACTATAATATTCATATTTAGATGCATAATTTATAAGAAGTAAAAATGTTATATTTATTCACTTCAAAGAACATAAAATAACCTGCTGAGTTACATTCGCTATAGTTTGTTTATACTATTTTCTTGAGTTGAAGGGCAGTCTTCGTCTTCTCCTTATTTGTGGTTTAAACTAGAAGGTCATACAGCTCACAGTAAAAAAAAAAAACACAAAACCCCCCACAAACCCAGAAAAAGATAATTCCCCATGTATTTCTGGCTTCTGTTGTCTATTGGCCAGCGTAGTATAAAATAGTGCTTGAAAGAGATTCGTTCCCTTGAGGTAACATGATCATTTTTCAAGTGGAACCACTGTTCATTCTCCCTGGAGAGGCTTTGATTCACTCTCAGCCTATCAGTCTCATATGAAAGGTACCATTTCAAAGTATGTATCAGTGAAATTCTTGTCCTGGCTTTTCACCTACTAATTGCAAGCAGGTAGCTAGTTCTTCTTTTTTAAACAAAGCCACAATTTTTTTAAATCTTCCCCTTGGTTTTACTATGGTTGTACAGCCATATACTGCATAAATTGTGATCGTGATAATGTGAAACTTTCATCTCAGCTTGAAATAGCATCTGTCTGCTGCAACATCTTTGAAATCTTGATTGATAAAGGATTTAGACCTGGTTTTAATTATTGTCTTATGTACTTGGCAAAGGTTGATATCCTGCATAGGGAAAAAGATCAGTCTATAATTCCTGGATTTAAGGAAAGGACTCCAGAATTTTGCTTAACTATGCCTTCCTACACTGGAAAAACCACAAATTTTTGAAAGGAAGAAATTTACTGTTTGTTTGAGTAATAATTTTAAGGGGTTTTATGGCTTGTGCACTTTAAAAAAAGAAAGCTTATTAGCCCTGTATAACTGAGAACAAAAATTGAGAGCAAAAATAATTCTATATACATTTGTTTAATCAATCTAGTTTTTAAAGTAAAGGGGAAATCCCAGATCAGTAAACGCTATGTAATTTTTCTGTTTTAGTGTTTCTAATTCATTAACTACTCATTGCTCCTAAAGTTAGGGGAATTACACTGGCTGACATTTGGCCATATTTTTCTGATAACCTGAAGTTGATCAGGCCCAGCCATGCACCAAATCAAAAAAGTTTGACAACTCTCTTTTGTTTCATCAACTGCTTCTGATTATACAAAACAGAGAATTAAATCTGACTATGTCATATTAATTCTTGTGGTGTCAAATTTTAGGACACGATCAGCATCACAAGATAGGTATCTTTTTATTTAATCTTTTTTTCAATAAAGAGATCTGTCCTGCTTTGAAAAGAGGAATTTTGAGAGTTCTTTGTGATCAAATTGGAATCATCATGAAATCATGTCTATAAAAAACGAATTATTACAATGTAGAGTGAATGAAAAAGCTACTTCATACTTTATTTAGTGTGTAATGTGATGTCTCTACCTTGGATCTTCAAACTGACTTGTATATGCCAGAGATATTAGCCAGACTGTAAACTATATTTTGATGATAACAGTAGGATTGTTTGTGATCTACTGGTTAAAGAGCTAAGCACATACTAATGTTAGTTTATTCTGAACACTGAATAAACCTCATTAATTCAGAAAATATCCAAAGTTTTCAGAGGATTTTCTGAATCTTCAGAACACACGAAACAGGCTTACACACCTTGGAAATTATCCACTCATTGTGGTGTTGAACATTGGATTTCCAGACTTAATTTACTTTTTGTGGTCTGAGTCTTCCATAACAACAAACATAAAATTCAGTGAGTTTGCTTCTTTAGTTTTTGATTTTCATTAACCCTTCTTGTGTGATATCTTGCGGAATAGACTTTTTTTTTTTCTTAAAATATGACATGCGTTTTTTACGCTTTAACAGAAGATGTCTTTGGCTGGCTGACAGTTTATTTGAAAACTGTTTTAACTACTGTATTAATAAACAGTGCTACATACAGTTCATGGCAAATATGTTTTGAATTTTCATTCCGCATTTTTGTATCATTCAGACATGTAATGAAAACAGCATATAGAGCTAAATTTTAAGCATTTATTTTTAACTACTGTTTATGTTTCAAAATTCATTCCTTGTGTAAGATGTACCTAAAAAGGCAATGAATATGGATGAGATTGACCCATGTTTCTATATTTTCACATAATTTCTGCAAAAGACTGTTGTCTGTGCTAGTCTCTGTGGGAGAACTGGATCATATGCTAGCTTTGAAAGGGGATTAAAGAGATGATATAATAGTTTTTCTAACTCTAGTTCAATGATTCATCATGATGTGAATATGAAGTGAGCAGCCAAAAGATAAATAAAAAAAGATGAGCTTTTAAACCCAAGAAAAGCTTTTGTTCGTATATTTCTTTCACAGTATCAAGAAAAAGGAATTAAATCACTTCATATATACACATCAATTCAAGAGAAGGCAACAAGATTCTCTTCAGCGCTGAAAGAGTTTGTAGAAATCCATAATCCTTATTCTTTGTGAACGTGTTCTTTGCTTAAATAAATATTTTTTCCAAGTACGATGACACGCCAGCCTGCTATGGCAAGGTAAGTCTCTCTCATACAGAAACAGCTTTTTTTGCTGCAGTTAAATGAGATTTTTCTATCCATGAGTTTTCAGAAGATGCATTTTTTTCCTCTCGATACGATGTGCTTATAAACGATTGAGGACTGGGAGATAAGGGCCTAATTAGAACAGAAACAAAACACAGGGAATTAGGAGCACAATTTGATTGACTTCCACTGTGACTTTTGGAATTTTGAAGGTTCCCCTCAGTGCTCTCTCTTAAATGTTGAAGTGTTTTCCATGAAACATCACTCATTAGTCTGAGTTCTCCTAAAATTAGCTGCTGCCGTTCTAAATGCATCTGCCAGTGCAGAGAAAAATGATCTTTCCAATTGTGTGGTCTTCTATAATCTCTGTTGTGAGGCCAATAAACCTGAAGCAAGCATTTGCAAAAATGTACTGTAAAACACTCCCCAAAGCCACTGGTGCCAGCTAAAAAGACAGTTTTAAGTCTTTCACAGATAAAGAAGAGCACTTAATGAATGAAAGTTTTAGTTTGCTGGTTTTATGCTAACTAAAGCTTGGCTCTAATGATAAGTACTTTAACATTGGATTGAGCAATAGAAAGAAATTTGACACTTAATCTTCCATAATAGAGCTATTTTAGGGATGAAGCAATTATTTTTTATTACACAATAGGAAAATCATATGGAAATAACCATGCAGGAAAATAACAATAAACAAATATGCACATAATATCAGTATTTCTTCTAAAATCTATTGTGAAAGTAGAATTATGTCACAGTTATCATAGGTTTGCAAAACTCCTAAAAAGTAATGTTTAGTTATAATACAGTCTGCTTGAATGATGATGTCTTGCAATGTGCTCTAATAACAGATAGCATAAACAAAAAGATGGTTAATCAGCTCAAAACGTCCAACAGTTTATAGGCTTTGGCTTCAGTTTTACATTCTGAATTTGCAGGAGTTTTCAACAAAGTCCAGTCCTGCTGCAATTCCCCACAATTATCTTCCACCCCAGTGCATAAATGGTGAACTACATTCTGCAGTAAAATAGCATTTGCCAGAGGATCCCACATTTGGAGAACATTCTGCCTTTTATGGGTACAAGCAAAATTTTTTATTTGGCTCATGAGGGGAACACGCAGTAGAGAGCTCCTGTGTTGTGTTTTGTTCTCTCTGGTTTTCCGGAGTTAATTATGACAAATCAACACTTCATTGAAGTTGCTAAAGTCCACAGAGATGTTAACTTTGAAAACAGGCGTAACGCAGGCAAACTCTCCCTTAATCACAACTAGAGATAAGTAAGGTTCACAAGGGGAAGCTGCATTTTAAATAGTTTGTCTTCTTTTGTGATCTCTGTGATTTGCTTTTTATGATTTTTTGTAGTTTCTCTTTTTTGCATTCCCTTTTTTTTACATTCACTTAACAGCTCTTTCCAGTCAAACATGCAATGAAAAAGCTAGTTAAAGACAAGAAATTAGTCTTTTGATTGCTCTACCTCGTCACTGGATTTCATTAGATAACAGATTTTAATCTGTGGTATTTTCACTTAACAAATGACACTGAAAATACAACATCTGAAGACTGACAATCCCCTAGGAATTTTTATTCTCACAAGCCACTAGTAGCTCACTTTTATTAATAGGAAGTATTTGGGAAACCAAGCAGTAACAGCTAACAAATGTAATATTTTTTACATTTCTATGTACAAAGTAGTTAGAATTCAGTCAAGTCATATATAGTTACAGGGATAATATGTGGATTTATCCATTCTACTCTTATTTGAGCACAAAAGAACACATTCAGAAGATAATGAGCTTAATAATTTTGATGATAGACAGTTGGTGATATATACCACCAATACAAGAAGGAATACCACAGGGAAAACAAATAGGAAATAAGAAAAAAAAATGAAAGGGAAAAGAATCATTAATAAAGTAGTTGAATTAAGGTTTTTATGTATATCAGTTCAGTTCTTTCTCTCTTTGTATCACATCCTTTAAATGATTTCTCCTCTGAGTGTCGTGGAACATATTTACCTGTTTCTTTTATTTTTAAAAAAACTAGTTTGTATTTATTGCTGAGTTATATTCGTATTTATTGTAACATCAACAGGTGCAAGCTTATACGTAAAAATATAATGTTTATCTTCTTGTACAATTTTCATATTTATTTTTCCTTTTTCACCACAATATATTTTTCATATTTTTGAACTTCAGTGCAAAATAATAATTTTTCTATCTTGAAGAAGACTTAGACATTATTCTCACTGATTACAAAACAGATTATAAATAAGAAAACAAAACAAGATTAAAAAAGAAAAAAAAGGCAAGCAAACAATAAAAGACCGTCATGACCAAAATAAAGTGATATAAAAAAAGAAAAAGGAGACTCTTATTTCCCAAATTATAACAGAGATGGTTATTATATGTTTGTAGAAGGAGCTCTTATGTATAAGGAGGCTACGAAAACATTGATGCCAAAGAAAGAGTCAGAGATTTCTGAGATAAATTACATATATTTATTATCTATGACTGATAGGAGTAAAATATATAATCCCAAAATCATGTAAATTGAAAACTGTGTAAGACAGCAGATGAATTTTTGAAAAAGAATAATGATGTTGAAAAAAAGTGATGTTGCAAATGTCAAAAAGGTAAGAAAAATATTAAAAAATCTAGAATATAATAGAATTTTAGGATAGACCTATTTATTCAAGTAATGGTCATTGAAATTATATGTTGTGTTGAATACTGAATTACCTGAAAGAATAGTAAATAATGGAATAGTAACAATACCTGATTTTAGTGGGTTTTTTGTCTTTTTATATTAATTAATAGAAATTACCTAGAATGAGAATAACTCCTCTCAGGAACTGCATATAAGATGAGGTTGCTTAGCAAACCTTCAGATCAGATCTTGAGTAAGAAAATAAGTTGTAATTCTATAATTCTACATAAAGATATCTTACTTTTCCATGCCAAACTTATTTAAGGAATTTAAAATTTATCATCTGACAACGCCTTGGTACCCTCTTATGATCAGTGACTAAGCCAAAATAAAAAGATTCAGTCTTTAATCCGTTTTATTCTAATTACTGTTCTTGATTTACGGTAGTCATAATCTACAGCAGAGAGGAGATGAGATAGTGTACCGTTAAGGAAAATAATTAGAATTCAGGTTTTTTTCTTTGGTATGCACAGGTCTTTTAAATGCACAAAGTTATTCTTTTCACCACATATAACTACTTACGCTTTTCTGACCTCTTTACTGCTTTGAACAGAAAACAGTGTTTAGTTGATTTAAAGAGTGAGTGGGAGATGGAAAAAGAACAACTATTATAAATATAACTCAAAAAATCATGACAAACTGGGAAGTTGAATGATTCTGTGGTTTCAGTAGATAATGTTCTATATAGCAAAAATTTTGTCAGAAGAAAGCTGCTACCACGCAGTTTGTGGAAATACCTTTCACTCTATCACATCATTCTTCTTTCTGTTCATTATTATTATCTATTTGTTTCTTAGGGTATTTTGCTTTGTTTTCAAAGGTTATGTGAATCATATCCATAGGCTGACCTGCACAAAGGTGGATGTCACTCAACCAGAAAACAAAGCTGGCACAAACAATGGGTATACTCTCCTTGAATCTTATGTTGACTTCAACTATGGGTTTATTTAGATCTCATGAAGGTCATAAAAGTTTGTAGAGCGACTTTGGTGGACACTGAAGTGCTTTGTTTAAGCACAAGTTAGCTCCAGCAGGATCACTGCTTTTGCTTCCCTGGCAAGGAAGACACCATAAACAAGAAGGTGATTTTCCCAGGCTGGGACTTCCTTAACACCCTGGATGTGCTAACCCTTCTGATTTCTCCAGCTGTAAAAAATCTGATTGCATACTTCTGCTACAGGAAAACTGTGGTGAAAAGGTTGAAAACAGTGTTTTTCTTAGTAAATACGTGGTTATGGAAGCACGGAAGTAATATAATAAATTACTTGAGAAGGAACAAAACTGATGACCTATAACAGTCAATTCCTGATGTAGGAAAAGGAGAATTAATGATAGTGAGATTTTGAATGTCAGAGTGAGATTTACTCTTTGTAGTACTACCCTTAATTCTTAACAAAATTGGATTTGTGATAAGCTAAGAAAGGTCCTATCTCCACCTCACCGCTGACCAGCATGTTGTTTACTCCTAGTCACTTCATGGGGAAATAACAGCACTTCTACACACTGGCATTATCACTTTCATAAGGTCAAACATGAATATTTTGAATACTAATAGTAACAGATGACTGAATTCTGAAGATCTGAATCCTGGCTTCTGATACTATAGTCTTCTGAATTAATGCAGCTCTAGTAATTTATATTAATGATTAATGAAAAAGATGCTTACTGTAGATTATTTTCCAAATAACCGTAAATATTATTGCATTCATTCTAGTTTTACAATCTTTTGAGAGCTCTAGCCTACGTTGTACAGATATTTTGGTGGATTTGCAACTCAATAAGAGTTTTGGGAAAAAAAAGAGAGATCAACCGTGTAACCTGTTGAACGTTTGGAACATAAAGGAGGGGAATATAATTTAAGCTTCATTAAAACCATCTCGTTGCAAATTTCACTTCTAACGATATAAAAAGGAAACTATTTCACATATGTCTCTTCATGTTATTGTGTAAAGGCCTTTTTGTGTTTGATTTTTTGGAAAAGTTTTCAGTGCAAAACAGGGAGTTACCTTTGGTCTTAAGTGCTGCTCTCTGTGTCAAGGAAGCCCTGTGGAAGGAGAAAGAATTTGTTTATCCTCAAAGATCAACTAAGATCAGCATAAAAACCAAGATCAGTCCTCCAGGAAAAGTCCTGTACATGAAGGTATGAGCCAGCAAATGAGAAGCTTGCAGATGAAAGGCAGAGACAACGGTATTGAGTAGAGTTGTGCATGTAGAATGGAAGAGCTGCAGAGCCAGACTTCAGTGATGAGAAAAAAAGAACTTCACTGTGACCTTCGGAAAGGAATGGAGCCTGATGGAGTCTGGCAAACCTGCAAATCAATGTATGGGGTTAGACTGGAAAGTGCAAAGGAGAAGTAGGATCCTGCCAGAACTCAATGATTATCTTTGTTTTCAGGCCCATTGTTTTGGCTGACTCATCTTGCATGGCTGATTTTTCCCTAATTATTAAGCTGCCTTGCACCTATGTAATGCATTACAAAAAAGTTGGCTCTAGAGCTTGGAGAGTATGCCTTACTCTTCAAGAGGGAGCAGCTTTACCTGGCAGTCTGTAGTCCCATCACACAGTAATACATTTAATAATATTTTAACACCATCTGTTTTTTCCTATTTGGCAATACATGTTATGGCCTTAATATAACCCTATGAAGCAGTTAAACCCATAAAGATTAGATTTTGTACATTTAGCCTTCCCCCATCTGCAATACAACACCTCGGTGAGTAGTTGCATTCCAGTTAAATAACAATTTTAATGTCATTTTATTTTAAAAATGTTACAGACATAATTTTTTAATTTATATAAAATATAAAGATATTATATATTTGATAAAACATAGATTTCAGTCAATGACTTGAATAGGATTCAGCTGAAAAAATTAGATTGCTCAGATTGATTTTTTTAGACTGTAAAATCCTGCAAATTTGTGACAATCTCCAAATCCTGAAAGAGGTCAGACATAATCCTTTCGGATGCTGTTGTTTGCTACTGTGAATGGGTAGATCCAATTGAATTTTGCCTGGGATGCAAGCATAATTGTGATAGGCCCAGTGTACAGTTGTTCCTACAAAAGAGGCAGATAGAACATTTCCTTAGTATATGACATAATAAGAAGCATGGGCTCCTTTGTACTGCAGACATCAGCAAGGATAATTAAATAATTTTTTTCTATGAACATTCTTTGTACAGAAGTAAAACGAAACAGAGTTCAGATGTAACAGTGTTTGTCTCCTCATTATTACAAAAGAATACAGGCACAAAGCTGATAAATTTTACTGACACAACAGGCCTGTACTTGCATGCGTTATCCTATTGGTTTCCTTGTGCTACTCATAGAGGAGGGGAAATGCATGATCAAAGCAAGGTTTCATTAACTTGCTCTGAGTTATTTATGTTCTTTGAAACAATATGCAGTACTTCAAACAGATTTTTGTGGCAACAAGAAAAGCCATTTTTAAAAGTGCATATTACAGGGTAAAAGAGAAGTTATCTTTCTCAATTTGCCATTAAAATACTTTTAGTCTCTGCAAACACAAGAAAGATAACACAGTTAAATATGAGATGTTAATGAGTGGAACAGAAAATCTCAGTTAAACTTAGATCATTGAACACAAACTTGGAGAATAAATCTACCTACAAAAGAGAGTTTAAAGGAACCCAATTTTTCTAAACTTTAGAAAGTAACAGTAATATTTTAGCGAACTTAAAGTGCATGGTGACATGCAGCATAGCCATCGATGAACACGAGTCTTATTATACTTCTTTTAACTGACCTGAACCAGGAAGACAACACACTTGCTATGAATGTTGAACTGTGTATAATAATCTTTACCTAGAGTGGATTGTATTGTTATGCTTTTCTATGGTGCTATTTTTCCCTAGTTAAAAGTACATGCCTGAATAATCTAAATTAACACACTGACACTCTCTAAGTACAAGATGATGTCATTTATCCCTCAGAGGCGAACTAGATTAATTTCTTAAACTAATATGTATCCACACAGATGCAGCATGCACTAAAAAAAAATCTGTGTGTGCTCGGTCACGAGCGGTGTTTCTCAGGTTTCCGTGCTGGGTCCAGTTCTGTTCAATATCTTTATTAATGACCTGGATGAAGGGATCAAGTGTACCCTTAGCAAGTTTGCAGATGACACCAAGCTGGGTGGAAATGTTGATCTGCTTGAAGGAAGGGAGGATGTGCAGAGAGATCTGAGTAGTCTGGATCAATGGGCTGAGAGCAATTGGATGAGGTTTAACAAGACCAAATGCCAAGTCCTGCACTTGGGGCACAACAATCCCATGCAATGTTACAGGATTCGAGAAGACTGCCTGAAGGAGAAGGACCTGGGGGTGTTGGTTGACAACCGGCTGAATATGAGCCAGTAGTGTGCCCAGGTGGCCAACAGGGCCGATGGCATCTTGGCCTGTATCAGAAACAGCGTGGCCAGCAGGACAAGGGAGGTGATTGTGCCCCTGTACTCAGCACTGACGAGGCCACACCTCAAGTACAGTGTTCAGTTCTTGGCCCCTCACTACAAGAAGGACATTGAGGCGTTGGAGCGCGTCCAAAGAAGGGCGACGAGGCTGGTGAAGGGGCTGGAGAACAAGTCCTATGAGGAGCAGCTGAGGGAGCTGGGGTTGTTCAGCTTGGAGAAGAGAAGACTGAGAGGAGACCTCATCGCTGTCTACAGCTGCCTGAAAGAGGGCTGTGGCAGAGCGAGTGTTGATCTCTTCTCTCAAGTGACAGGTGACAGGACAAGGGGAAATGGCCATAAGTTGCGCCAGGGGAGGATCAGACTGGATATTAGGAAGAATTTCTTTACTGAAAAGGTGGTCAGGCACTGGCATAGGCTGCCCAGGGAGGTGATTGAGTCACCATCCCTGGAGGTGTTTAAAAAACGGGTAGATGAGTTTTTGAAGGACATGGTTTAGCAGAAGATGGGTACGGTTGGACTTCATGATCTCAAAGGTCTTTTCCAACCGGAACATTCTATGATTCTAATGTAAGTAGGTTCTTAGCAACAAAGTTTGTAATTGGTATAGATTTAACAAGTTCAGAATCTGGTTTTAGTATTTTAAATTAGTTTTAAATTAATTTCAACACATATCTTCAAAGTTATCTGTAACATTCAAGTATTTTTTTTCTTGGTGAATTTGACAACAACTGAACTATCAAACGGATTTATTTGAAGGGCACATCCTTAAACTAATATTTTAACACATTTCTTCCATTTTGCTCTGGTGCACTTTCTATTTCCATTCATACTGAGAATTGCACCTCTGGGAGAAAAACAAAATCTCAAGTGTATTTGTCACACTGAATGAAATTCTTCAATGGCACTGTAGAATAATGCTACATAAAAACTAAAAGTCTTCTGCTGCATATGATAGGTAATAATTCATAAAAGGAATAATGATGAGTCTACATATATGAAAAGAGAAAAATCAATGATCCAGGCTTGAAACATGGACCTTAATTTATTCCAGTTAAACAAGAGGTGGTAAAGTATGTATTGATTTACTCAGCAAATATGACTGGTATCGAAAATATGAAGTTATCTGACTAGGATCGAACAAATTCAAAACCAGCAAGCAAAACTCTGAACAGACCTAGGGCTAGGGGACCCTGACCTCAATATTATGTTCATCAGGGTAAGCAGAAAAAGTATTTTTAAGAAAATATTCTTCAATGTTCAGAGAAAATTCATTTGAAAAGAAATATGTATCATTGGGATTCATTGTGACAGAAGGCAGAGAGTGAGCGCTGAGAAGAGAATGTGGAAAGAAATTTTCTTTATTGCTTGTAATGGCTTTTAAAAATCTACTGTGAACACTTCTGTTTTCCTAAACTAACTGCTCTAAAATGCCTGACTGCAATTCTGACCTATCATCATAGCAACAGATAAAGTCATAACACAGATCCATCACAATTTATTTTCTAAATATATTACATATCTTTTTTTTCTCTCTTGGTGTCCTCCAGTAGTCTGAAGCTGCATTTTGATGACAGTTCTGGAAAATTAAAAAGTCGTGGAATGTGTGGGAACCAAGAGTCTGGGACACTACTAAACTGTCATAACTTGAAAACTGTGTCATCCATGAAATAACACATGCCTCAGTTTATATTGTATTGTTTAGATTAGAACATAAACTGTAGCACATGGAAACTTTTCCGTACGCACAAAGTGCCAGTCCCTAGGATTAAAGCTAGAAACTCAAGTCTCTAAATTTGAAACTAAGAAACTCATTTCTTTACGTTTGAGATGGGGAACCTCAAAATTGCACTCAGACATCACCTATGTTCTTCTATGTTTTATAACGGAACTGATTTTTTTACACTGAGACTCTCCCATTGCCTGAAGATCACTGACTGTATAATCCAGAGACTAGATAGCCCATAGTACTTAAATATTGCCTCTATTGTTTCTGGGTTTTTTTGACTAAATAAATATCAGGTTGAACACTGTGGAGTTCTGAATACGAAGCCAGAGTC
The DNA here is from genome assembly GCA_033558185.1 of Dromococcyx pavoninus. Lineage (NCBI taxonomy): Eukaryota > Metazoa > Chordata > Aves > Cuculiformes > Neomorphidae > Dromococcyx > Dromococcyx pavoninus. The sequence continues at coordinate 3,664,020 of JAUMJL010000063.1, read as the reverse complement.
TGTAAATACTCTAATACAGATATAATGAAGTAGGTGTTAATCACAGGGAGGTCTAGTGACAAATGGAACAGAAGTTAGAAGTAAAAAAATCTGTTTTCTGTTCTATTACTAGCCACTGTTCCATTTGTGACTCTCTATAAGCTTCAGAAGCCCAATTTTTCACAGGATCTGAGTTATAAAATGTGGGTTAGAGCACACCCTTTCTTTTGAGAAACTGTGAAGTCACGTGATTTAAAAGCTCAGAAAATTTGCATGTAGTTCAGAAGGTGACACTTCAGGTCAGGATTGTGCATAATAAGACTGTAGTCTTAGATGCTTAGAAGGCATTTGATTTGAATTTGTCATTGTTGAGCCTAAGGAGGAAAGGTTCAGCAGATAATTATGGCACAAATTGCCCACCTATTTCTTATTCTTTGACTGAGAATTAGAATTAGAATCATATGGAGGTCAGAAATTACGTTCAGGAAAGGATTTTCAGGCATTAAATTGGACATCACTGGGAAACAGACTCAACCTACAGAAATGCTGGCATTGTTTGGGAAGAATAATAAGAAGGGATTATTGTCATGTTTTCTGGTTAAGAGTTTGTCTGTTACCAGATTTCATTGGGAAAGAATGTTTAATCACTGATCATGTTCCTTCTTAACCTTCAATTTTGGAAACTAAATTATTCTTCTGATTCTATTTCTCCTCCCCATCTCCCCGTAAGAGGTGTTGTGCAGTCATTTAATCATTTTCCTGGACTTCTCCAAACCTTTCATAATTTTTCAACATCTTTCTTTGAACACATATTTAGATACAAAAAGATACAAAAATCTAGCACTAGTGGATTCAGTGCAAGCGCAGATTTAATATCTCTTCACTCATACTTGGTGTTTTCTTACTAAAACTTCCAAGGACTTGTATTCCACAGTGAAAACTCATGTTCAAGTAATTATCCATGCTGACCTCTAAGTCACTCGATATTTCTCTCATTCCTTAGAATTCCCAATCCTTAAGAACGACTTACATTCCTTGTTCATTATTTTGTTCTTTCCATTCGACAACATTCAATCATTATTTTCCTGCATTATATTTACAAAAAAACTAAATTAATTCTGCGTACATGACATAGTCTTTTTGCTACTAGTGATTTTCCTAGTATTTATGTCGTTAGAAAATTTTATAATAATGTATTTACATGTTTTTTCCTCAAGAGATTTATTATAAAGGTTAAATAAAACGTATTCAAGAATGAAAATCTACAGATCTACACTAGAAACATTACTTTACAAAAATAATTTTTTTAGCTTGGTTTAACCTTTTAAATATGTAATACTTCCTCACAGTTATCAAGATGTAGAAGTGTAAGTGTACCTGCACTGAAAATATGCAGCTTATTATTCAACCCCCAGATGTACTCCAAAAATGCATAACAGTTTAAAAAAGATATTGTAAAAACTGTCAGTCACATAGATATTCTTAAACATTAGATTTCTCTTTTCTTTTCTTATAGATGTTTTATATTTCCTATCTTTGGATATATTTACGACTATCAGCTCTCCCTCTTTTCTGTCATAATTATTAGTTAATTAACTGATGCTTTCACATCCTTCCTATGTCAGTTTTAGCTAGCATAGCCTTCTTCCTCAGCAGAAATTTTGACATTTTTGGCACTTAAGGAATTCCCAATTATCAATCACATTTAATTACTTTCTCCCAACAGAGTTTGCTCCTAATTTTTAGCAACTTCATGAAACTAACCCATAAAATTTAAACGAACTGTAAATATGGCGGAGGTTGGGACTTTGTTCTACACTTTCAGACAAAATTGACTCATTATTTCTTGTTCCATGCCAGTTGTTAATTTTTGTTCTGAGATTAATGCTTCTTTACGTGTGGAGATAAAACCTTGCAGTTCCTCTGTATTAGCTATTATGGGTTTGCTTCAGATTATATTTTATAATTTAAAAAATCGTGGAAGCATTTAAAATTTTTCCGCATGTGACTTCCAACATGTCAATAAGTATTGAAGTCCTTGACAATAACACGTATTTTTCCAGGCACACATGATATATTAGTCTTTAAAAAGTTGATCATAGTGTTGTCTGGTGTGAATTGGTAATCTCCATCTCTGTTTATTACCAATGTAACTTGTAAATCTTAAATTAAATGTTTTACAATGTTGGTAACTTAGAAACAGTTAAAATTATTTTTAACTTTATACCATCATCCAAATTTTTTCCCTTTTGACTTCTTCCTAAATAGGTTATAATCATCAATGGAAAAACTTACTAATGTGAATCTTATAGTGCAATTTAATTTAGGAATTATGGAAATATTACAACCCAAATTCAATAATTCCTAAGTAGGTCAAACTCATCTCAGACATGAGCAGTTCTATTTTCATTTGTTTACTACCAAGTCTTCTCACTGTAACACGTAGGAATCCATCTGTGACTCTTTATACAGGATCCTGACTTCATATTGTAGTGCTACGTATACGTGTATTTTTTTTCAACATTTCACTTCCCTCTTATGTTTATTTCTCCTAGCTACTTTAGTTATATTATTAATGGGAGATTGATTCCAGGAAGCACTAACAGGGGCACATCCTTCTTTTGCTGCACAAGAAGGTTATAACTTCTTCTGACCTCTGACTGCTTTTGCTCATGACACGCGATGAATCTCTGGGAAATGCTTTACTTTTATTCTTCTTCAATGCCTGTTAGAGATCTCCAGAGTCTTTTACAACTACTCATATATAGTGCTATTAGTTATAGCCACAATCATGGTCTACAACCCACTTTAAACTACAAGACCTTTTCCTGACTCTCTACTGAGCAAACTGGAGTAATTCTAGTCTTTTCATTGTATCTTCTGTCTTGGCTTCAAGGAGAAAGCACAACATCCTTTTGTCGACTTACTCATCAAAATACTCTGATTATGCTCTTTATAGGACAAAATACCAGTGTTTTCTATTCTTAGATCCTTAACTATCATCTTGTGTCCTTTAAAAACAGTGTCATTCTTGTTTGTAAATCCCAAATTCCAACAGTGGTGAAAGTTTAGTAAGACCTACCCTCAAGGTAAAATGTAATGCGTATGTTTTAATAAGGCCCAAGGGCACAAGTTTAACATTGAAACAGTAACAATCAATTAAGTAATGCCTATTCTGACCAATCAATAAGATGTGTTCTGTGTTTAAAATAAAAAGTGACAGGAAACCATCATGTGAGTACAATTCAGATAAATACGGATTATGCTAAAGACTGACAAATGTATGCATGAATAAGCAGAAAATTGGAGGCTTAAATCAAGACAATATTATTCCTGCAATTTTAAAGCTTTTATTCTCTAGTTTAATAGTAATGGCTCCAATCTTTAGATTTGACATTTTTATTAAATATTACATGCAGTTATTAAAAATGTTATTGTCATTGTTAATACAGTTTTAATCATGAGTGCACTTAGACATTTTCTTCTAGAATCATTCAAAAGTACAGTTACCATGAGATCATTAAGAAAAAGGAGAAAGAAATTAAATATTTTCACACATGAGCAATTCTCTGTAGACTTCAAAACTTCCTTTCACCATCTAGATCCTCTAAGGCCAAGCATTTCATACCCTTTTCTTTCATTTTCCATGGCTAAACCAGTAAATTGCACTAGAGAATACTCTGTGATTTATCATTGCCTGTTTAATCAGTGAGCTGCTCTTTCAGGTAAGCTGTTTGCCTGAAATGCTGTCCCTGGACTATTTAGTTAGATTGGAAAAACAGTGGCAGATTCTGTGGCTTTTTTCAGGCCTGATAATTTACTCTTTCTTTTTTCTTTTAAGTCCTTAATAATAGATTTCTGCGTCTGCTTTTCAGATTACTATTTTGCTTAATGTCTTGTCCTAGAAGAAAGCTTAATTAGCTGATGAGGTAAAGAGCTGAATAAATACCTAAATATGCAAGTATTGATCATTATTCTAACCATATCAAATTTTGCAGTCAATTTCAGAATGTTCCCTAAAAGTAGGTTTGCCATATACAGTCTTTCTTGAAGACACAGGTATTGAGGCTTACAGGTGCAGGATGTGAAATTTAATTTTGTTCTGTAGATAAGGAAGTATCTCTAATTTTTGGGTCCACAAATCTTGGTAGAGAACTGAACTGGGTTTACAGCCATGTACTCAATGTATTTTTATAAATGTCATCTTTTATTTGGTGTGCCAAGTGCACCCTAAGAACTACAGTGATGATACCAAAAGATCATTAGAAGGATATTTGTGAGTAACATATGTTCATCAGTCATGGGTAAAGAAATGCCCGTGTTTCTTTGTGGAAGGTTACAGTCCCTTTATGCATGTTACTACTGACTACTTTGAAAAATATCAAATAGTAGTGGAATGACAATATTTTTCCATCTTTGTGTATGCCCTGTCCTTCTTAGCCAACACAACATAAACTTTGCTGGTTTATGTTGGTTTTCCTTATGTCTAAATTTGATCTACTGATACACACTCACCAAAGTCTTATATTGAACATAATCCTGACTTTCCTTTTCCTCAAATAAATACCGAGAGGTCTAAGCTGGACATATGTCCTTATTTCTTTTGAATTAAAAATCCGTTACAGACACTATTTTCTAATTTTACTCCTGAATGTTGCTTCCAAAATTTCAGTTAAATGGTTACGTAAACTCTGACTCTAAAAAGTTTAAGTGGAGGAGAATAATGACTGGTGAGTTAAATGGTGCAAAAGAAAGATCAGAAAATTTCCCTTACCACTTGTGGGCTTCATCTTGGTTCTGAAGGCTGGCTCAGTAACAAGAATATTTATGTGGTCCTCCAGGTTATGAAGCTTTTGTTAACTACTTAAGTCTTGGAAAAAAACTTACAAAGCCAAATAAACCCAACTGACATCCAAATACACACTCATATCCTTATTTTCATTGGTGTTAGAATTTAAATGAGTCCTACTTTTCTACCTCAATATTTAAGAGTTACATCAAATTGGTACAAGTCTCCTATGTAGATATTTTTATAAGGTTTAATTCTTAATTAAATTGATTTAGTTTGAAGCCTTAAATTAGGAAATTAAATTGCTTAAAGTTATGGAAAATTTTTTAAATTATATTTTCATATGGATTATTACTGTGAAGTTTTGAAACCTAGTTTAAAATGTTTCAGCTCTTCCTGAATGAACAACAGCTAAATGAGGTGTAACTTTGTGGCACCTAGACTTAGTCACAGATGTGACTGATTTATGGTCAGGATGAAAACCACTTGAATTTACTGTTATTTTTGGTTTAGACATTCAAGAAAATACTGAAAATATTCATCAAGTCAGAAGCACAAAACATGTGCCAGATCTTTCATGCTGTGCTGCACAGAAAGCAAGCATTAATGTGGCTTTTCCCGGACCTCCAATAGCATGTCTGTCACCCAAATTGGAAAAGTGTGTGTTGTGATACCATTCTGGTGTGGTATCACAGCAAAGCAATGCTTTTATCTGTAGAGCATTATTGTCTGGGTATAAGTTCCAATGAGGTAAGTAGAAGGAACTTTCACAATAATAAATACAGGGGGGAGGGGTGTGTGCTGGTAGTAAACATTTTTTTAAAGAAACTGTCTCTCTAAAAGGTGCTTATGTGTCTCCTGTGTCATCTCCTGCATGAATGTTCAGTGAAATAATTCATCTGAGATGGTCTTGAATATAAATTGTTGTTGTCAGCAAACGAAGCTGTTTGTTATTGTGGAATGGCAAAGGTATATGGGCAGATGCAAAGCCAAGAAAACAAGAATTTTTGTTTCTATCCTAGTAGAATCATAGAATAGTTTAAGTTGAAAACGACCTTTAAAGGTCATCTAGAACCAACCATGTAGTCCAATCTAATCAGTGGAGCGAAGAGGAGTCAGTTGAAATTATTGGTCAAAGTAAAAGTTGTTTGATGGATTCACACCTTTATAAATGGGTCAAAAAACTTGTTCTGAATTATGTTGGAGGATACTATATTGAATTCTGCATGGAAACTGAAGTTGGAAGATAGTTTGTAGGACTAAGTTCGGATGAAGATGGCTCTATTATACAAGAAAAAAAGCCACTGATCTAAACAGAATTACACCAGATCTGAAACCAGTGAGACACCAGAAGTTATCAGCAGAATATTTTCTGAGAGCATTGATGCTTGTAAGATTTTTAATATTAAAAATGTGTGAAAACTTGTATTTTTCTTAATACAGTGTTCTCTGAGGGCATAAGGATCCTCACTGTGCTAATAACTATGGAATGAACTTTAGACATCAGACTGAAAACAATTAGAAAACTCCTTTTCTTCTCTGGGCTTTGGGTTTTCAATTCAGTATCTTCGTTCCCACTAATGTTTCACTGAGGAATTTTGTGTGACTTCAGTGAGATGTGAATCTGATATACTAATTTTAATATCCTCACAAGTATATTCTTTGCATTAACCTCCATAATCATCCCCGGATAGGTTTTTTTCCAAACTTCACCTCCTACACAGTCCCTATCTGTTCCAAAAGCACTAGAAATACAACACTTGTCAAACTGATCTGTGAATATAGTGGTAATGTAATCAGGGTCTAATAATTTTGGATTTCTTCAAGTAATTCTGTTTATTAAAACAGATGTCTTCATTTAAAAAAAATAAAAAGAAAGAAAAAGAAGGTTATTTAGTTTCTATGATACAAGTGGGTGATAAGTTCTCTTCTATCCTACATAAAGTTCTGCTCCTTGTCAGAAGAAGTGCTTTCCACAAACACCCTCACCTGGCTTTGTTAGCATCTCACTCCCTTTCCTGGAGTCTGAGTGGGAGCTGTAGTGCTGTTTTCTGCAAAAAAGCTCAAGACAGCTGTTGAATTTCATCTCCAAGGACAAGACTGCTATGTTTCCTATGCTTTAGAGTTATACTTAGAGAAGAAAAATGAATTCATGCATCTACCAAGAAGATTGACCTAATGTTGTTGTAATATTTTTGTTTTTCTTTTTTCCTTACTTTTATCGTTAGTTTAATCACAGAGGAGTGTTGGATGACTCAGACTCCAGGAAATTCTGCATCAGTTTCATGCCTCCTCTTCAAAACATCAAAGTAAAATTTTGTCACATCATGCTTCCATCTCTCTGCTTCTATTTCTCTTTTTCTCTCATTTTCTCCCCCCTTCCCTCTTTCAGCTTGATATATTATGACTAACTGGGAAATGTACAGGAACATCAGACATTAGGGGACTAAATATCCAGTGCATAGATCACTGATCATATCAGGAAGCATAATTCACTTCTGGATGTGAACAAAATCTTTGCCCAACTGCTGTACTACAATAGACACATTTTCAAATAGATTTGTCATGTTGATAAAGAATTAAAATATACCCAAACCATATTTCAACAAGACACAGTTATGGTTTTATAGACTTAAAACTGCAGTATCAACTTCTGTGCTTTTATTGTGACTCTTTTCAGTTTTGCAGTTCCTGCTAATGTTATGTAGCTATGTGCTGTTAATTTTTAGTGTGCTTCCAGCTGTAATCACTCTTGCATAAAAAGCCAATTGCTAAAAAGCTGGCATGCTTCTGCTGTTAATATTTTGAATCCTAACACACTCCACATGGGCTACTCCCATGTCATTGTCAAATATTTATTCATGACAGAGCAGTGTGATTAATTATTTTTCCAGGACATCCATAAAAAATGAAAAGGTGTCCTTCCTGCATGAAGTAGCGTGGATTTTTCATTGCTGTCACCAAAACAAACAACCCCTGCCTCAGATTTCATACCTGAGCAAAAAATATCTTTTTTTAACTGAAGACAAAAAATAAAAAATATTTAAGTGTATTTAACAAAAGAAAATTAATTTGTGGACTTAAACAGCCCTTACAAAAATGGCTTCCATGTTACAAAATAACACATTCATATGCGTTATGGATGATTATGAAAGAGTATATCTTCATAATCCAGTTCTGTTTCAGGAATTTCAAATCTAAGTATGATAAAATTCTCAATCATCATGTTTCATGTTCAAAATAGAGTTAGTTTAGGTCTTTTCTATGAAAACCATTTCATTTTGCATTAACTACTTGGATATTCTCTTGATCAGAGGCTGTTTATCACATGTCTAGAGTAAGCACGCTAAATACTGTTCAGTAGATGCAGAATTACCTCATAATCCTGTTTTAAATTTCAGTGAACTTCTGAATGCTCTGTGTGGTGATGAAAACCTCTTAAGTGGACAAACTGAAAAAAAAGTTTAGGAATGATACCCAAGGCAGAATCTTAAGTTCACATGAATGCTCTTACATAGTTATTAGATTTATATTTGGTATTTTTGCAGCCTGTTTTAGCACTTTAGCATCAATTTCTCTTGTTTAGAAGGTTATGTATAAAATTTTGGCGTGCACGTGAAATATAGACCAGGTTTCTCTTCTGTGTTCCAAGTCAGCATAAGAAGTTGCCTTTGATGTTTTCCATCCAGTATAGATCCTATAACTCAACCATACATTTATTCTCTTTCTTTTTCCTCATATGGATAGAAAGTCAAACAGCACTGTCATGGAGAACAGCCAGCACATGGGCTCCATTCTTGCTCATGATTCCTACAATACTCTTGACACCAATATAAAATGGGGTTTTCTTTCAAGATTAGAGGCACAACCCTGAAAGTTTATACCCTGTTCCTCCACATTCTCACTGCAGAAATCCATATGGACTTAATCTTGTCTGTCCATGGAGATGAAGGAGATGATACAGTTTACTTTATTTCTTCTTTTATAGGTCCTCATAAAAATACTGTGTCAAATGTTTAAAAATCCAATTCTGCTGTAACCTATATTGATGCAGATTTGGAACCACTTTGCCGGAGTTTCAACGACAGAGCTATGCTTATAAATTTCAGTAAGTGCCTGGAAAATTGTTGCTTAAGAAAGAAAGATAAAGTCTAGTCAAGTAATCCTAAGCCCTTGTCACTTCTAAAAGAATTCTTGTTTGGTTGTGTTGTGCTAAAAATTTAAGTAGTGTGCAGGAACATAGACAGTTGAACGTAACTATGTCTATTATCAAACAGTTAGACTATTTCCTGAGACTACTTTAAAAGGTGTCAATTCTCTGCTTGGAGAATTTCCAGGTATATTCAGGTGCTGGAACTTCTTTTAGACTATTGTCGGTAGTTTGTACAGAGCCAGCCTGTTTAGACATGAAGGTGTAGATGTTGTTCTGGGTCCCAGGGACTGTGTGTAAATCCAGGGTTCCATAATATGTTTAATTTAATAATTGAATTAATGTGTTAAATTCACTTTCTGTGTTCAGAAATCAGTTAAAAATTTCCATTTCTTTATTGTCAAAATATTTTTTAAAAGCCCTGAATTTTTGGTGCAATTCATGTATTTTCTGTGGAAAAAAATATTGGAGGTTCCATCACTACGTAGCATGCAACACTTTTCTTGTGGTTGCAAAAAGAAATAGAGGATCCATCCTTTTGCAATACAGTTAACATTGCTACACATCTCATGGCCAGTTGCTCTTGAATACACAGGTGTGAGTAGTGCTTCAGTAGACCACATTGATTTTTGAAGGACAGAAACAGCCCTTTCACAGTGATTTTATGCATGGATCTCAGTAAAAGCCTAATAATTCCTTCTCTTATATCACTATAGGAGATAAATTTAAGAGGAATATGCGTGAAGGGGTTTAATATAGTCTGATTTACCACTTCTCTGTTGCGTATTTCTTCCAACCTTCCACTTATAGGGCAACAAGAAGAAATGAAGGGAAGGTGAGTGATGAAGCCATTATAAGAAACACTTCTGTAATGCATCAGTCTTACAAAAAAACACATGAAGAGGAAGCTGATGTATTTGTAGGAACAAAGTTGGGGTTTGATTCCCACAAGGTGAATATAAACTACCTATACTGACACTAAATATATGATTCATGTCAGGGTTATAAAGGGAAGAGAGATCATGTTCCATTAAAGAAATGAGTCTTTTCCTGTTGAGGTAAGGGCTTCCCATAAACTCCCAGGATATCAGCAATCTTCAGCATCTGACTGGTTGTTCCGTTTGTTCTCATATGTATTCTGTAGTTACATGAAAGTGTAATTTTGTGCATTCAAGGCTTTGCCATTTTGGCCTTCATACCTTGTTTATCATGATATAGTCCTCTTGTCTTTTTATAGAAAGATTCTTACTGGATAAGGTTTTGACAGAGGCAGCTGAGCTGTGTTTTCTGCACACAGGTCTCCTGCATGGCCTCTGCAGTGAGAGAAAAAATGTGCACATTTTCTTGGGAGACTCCTACTTTTTATGTGACCATGTTACTGCCTCTACCCTCTGTAAGTTTCAGTTCTTTTGAATATCTGTGTTTGCTCATGATTGCTCACATCCAACCATTTGAAGGGAAGGTAGAAAAGGAAAGGTGCTCCCATTAAAAAATACAGCAAAGTTGTTTAAAATGCTTTGACAATTTAATCTGGTGCTGAAACAGACTACTGTAAGATTTTTCTTCCAAATAAAGAAAATCTTGATGAAACGGCTCCTTCTGAAGCTGTGGAAAGATGTGAGAAGAAGAGTGGAATGCGGTCAAGTCAATGACCTCTTGCTTTATTATAACTATTATCATATTTTTGTAATATACACTGTAGCACAAAGCAGCTGCCCACTGCTGATGTGTGAGGAGGAGGAAAAAAAGTCAGTAAGGTGTTAAATATTTTTTTCTACCTAGAAATAAAAATACATACTAAATTTATATACACACTTTCTGAATTGCCTTGTGAGACTTTATGATATTACTAGAAATAATCTTTAAAATTTGTGCAGTGGTAAGATGACAGTGTCTTTTTGACACACAATACTGTCATGGTTAACCACAGTTATCAACTAAGTACCACGTGGCTGCTCACTCAATGCTACCATTAGCGAGGAGAATTGGAAAGGAAAAGGTAGAACTTGTGGGTTAGGATAAAGACAGTATAAAAGAAAAGTAAAGAAAGAGAAAAATCTTGACAATAATACTAAGAGGAGAATATAAAAATTGAGTAATGCACTATTCAGTTTCTCACCACCTGGAAACCTATTTCCAACCCATTCCTGGGCAGTGATTCCCCTGCCTCCTGGCCAGCTACTCCAGTTTATATATTGAGCATGACATCATATGGCATGAAATCCCTTTTTGGCCACCCTGCGTCAGCTGTCCTGACTGTGTCCACTCCCAGTTTCTTGTGCACTCTCTGCTTTCTCATTGGCAAGCAAGTAAAACAGCTGAAGAAAATATCTCAGCTGAACCCAAGGCAAATTTTTTTTAGTCTTCTCTGAGTATCGAAGTCTAGGACATAGAAAGATTCAAACAACAAATATTTGAAAAATTAGTATTCAGGATTTAATAAAGTGATCAAAAATTCTGGGTATGTAATTACAGTTGAATTACTAGGGAACTTAATCCTAACCTTAAACTCACTCATGTTTCATTATTGTTGTTATAATCTTTAAAGGGGAACCCACCGACACGCTTCCACACGAACCAGCTCCTTTCAAAAAAAACCCAAGCAACAAAAAAAAATCAAACTAGCTGGTGAAAAAAAAAAACAAACCCAAAAACTATGTACAGCTATACAACAAAATATTAGAATGACAGTAATTTTCCCTATTTCAATATCACCTTTTTTAGGTTATAGTTTTAGCCACATATAAAATATTTTTTACCTACTTATTAAAATTAGTAAAAGTCTAAGATCATAAAGGAATACAGAGCAATGGTGCTGAGAGATTTTTAGAGTTTTCTTTTTAAGTCCTTTTTCACCCTCCAAATTTCAAAGCTGTACTGGAATGCTAAACACGAACTGAACAGTTTCCTTCATAGATTGTACTTCATTTCCATGTGTCTTTTCATATAGTACTTAATTTTCCTTAGAAAGTCAAAAAATTCCATGTGACAGACAGAAGACATGGACATTAGTATAGATCATTCCTAGGACAACCGATTGGAGTATTTTTTAGTCAGTTCTAATGAAAGCCCTGGAAGTTACAAATAGGGATCTGTGTTTATATGATAATTTATGTTTCTAATAATGCCACTTATATGAATAACATATTTCTTATAAACTGGATAATAAAATATATGCTAAGACCATAGCAAGCCAATGGTACACCAGTTCCTGCATTTTTAATGAAATGTGGCTCTAGGAGCCAGACATTACAATCCTGGTTTTACATCCCTTCATTGTTGGGCAGGGGTGGTGGAGGAAAGTCACCTGAAATCATAAAGGGAAATTGTAAAGCAATATAGCTTAGACTGAAAGCTCACTGACTCTTTCATTTCTATCTCTTTACATCACAGGAAGGAGAATATAAAGAAACTGTCATTTGGAAATGAATGACCTTTGCATTGAAGTAATAAAAGTAAAGCCCCTCAGAATCCTTCGAGATGAAAGATGCTATATAAAGGTATGATTGCTAGTCGTGGTTTTCAGTTGCAGTCACAGTGTTTAGTTATAAATGATAGAAAAACTGTGGAGAGAATTAGAATTGTGAACTGGGTTTGCAGAAGCATTTTAGGAATATTATTGTTTGGAAAACCAGACACGTTTAGACCATGGATGCAATCTTAAAACAATCTTTATGGAAAATAATTTGGAATTTATTGATTATTCTAAAGGTCTGTATATATGCAAGGGAAAAATGTGGATAATTTAGGAATGTAAGACATGTTTTGTTGAGATGTTCATATGGAAAAAGGGTATTCTGTTCTGTCTTACTGCTCTGAAATGCTTCTAATTCTAGTCCTCAGCTGCCTTTTTGGAAAGTTACAGTGACATAAACAATTCAGCTGTAAAACTTTTCTGTTTTTTTCTACAGTTTGTCAACAAAAATCATATTATTATTTATTACTTTGCTTATTTTTGTTTGATAGAGATAATTGAAAATAAAATATAATTCTTCAGGAAGAACTCAATTCTGATTTAAAAAGGAAGGAGAAAAAAGTACTGATTTTTAAGTATTGTATTAGCTATATTATTAAGAATTTCAGGTTTTAAATTCACAACCAATGAGGGAAGTAAGGTCTTGAAAATAGTTCAGTTCATACAGTTGAACAAAAGGTGACTGCTAAGGTTGTTGCAAGTGTATAAGCTCCAGTAGAACATCCTGTTAAGACAATGGGTAATATGGATATATATAAATAGGCCTTCTTTGAAAATAAACCCCCAAATTTATAGGTATGTCTGAGGATAATATTTTTGTAGCTGAAGGACAAGGCAAAGGCTAGAAAAATGTGACTTTAGTGCATATTGCTACTAGAAATTTCTTTTGTGACATCCTCACGTCACTTCATCGTAGTTCATAGTAGCTCACAATCTGTACAGTGGAAACGGTGCCTCTAGAATAATAAAAAAATAAGATTTATTCTTCTTTCTTAAGAAATGAGAAATATATATTTTCTTGTGTTCAGCTTCTTATTGAAAAACAATTGAAAAACGATTGGGGTTTGTCTTTCTTTTGTTGTTTTGTTTTAATTTCCTTTTCTTTTCTTTTCTTTTCTTTTCTTTTCTTTTCTTTTCTTTTCTTTTCTTTTCTTTTCTTTTCTTTTCTTTTCTTTTCTTTTCTTTTCTTTTCTTTTCTTTTCTTTTCTTTTCTTTTCTTTTCTTTTCTTTTCTTTTCTTTTCTTTTCTTTTCTTTTCTTTTCTTTTCTTTTCTTTTCTTTTCCTTACATCTGTTGTTGGCTATGTAAGACTTCTTCCAAGTTTCCAAACAGTTGTAGGCAATCCCCTACTTCCCTCTATCTAAATAGCTTCCTTAGCATACGATTTCTTTAAAACCAGGGTTGTATTTTGGAATCTCAGGGTTTTATATCAGAACAAACTACGTAGTAATATTTTCAGTTGTTATCAACTTAAATTAGTTTGGCCTTCCTAGCAAGCAATCATTTGTACAATTCTCTGAGTTGGTGCCTACTGAGTTGCCATGCCCCATCCTGAATCCTGCTGGTCTTTCCCAGCAGTTCTCTTCTGCTTTCTTGCCCAAGCAATACTATGAAATCTGTGTGGAGACGACAAAGCCAATTGGTTTGAAAATGATTCTTGATTTGCTTAACGCTGCAGGTAAGAACAGTATATTTTATTACAAGATTGACAAACTGCCATATCAGAAGGGCTGGAGAGCACACTTGTATGTCGTAAAAAAATAATTTAAAATATTATCTCTTTTACTTCCATGAACTCCTCATTCCTCTTCATCCAAAATATTGCACTGTGGTTTACTCATGACTTTTTCAGTACTTTTTTCCAGGGTAAATGGCATCTTTGTAACCATGCAATCATGTCACCAATGAAATGTATTATTATATCGATTAGAAGAGATGATTTATGGGGAATGGAACTTCAGGAATAATGTGACTTTTCCTATTTCAGCAGGACACCTTTCACTATAAAACAGGTTACACTTCTTAAGACTGAAGCAAGATTGAATTCATGCACCAATAATTGTCATCCTACATTACTGAAAACCCCTTAACTAGAGATAACCATAGCTTTTCCATTATTTTTCTTCTCTTACACGGGTGACACTTCATTACTGGAAGCCCTTTCCCTTTTTTCTCTTTGTCTCATAATTCAGATTCTTGGCACGCTATGTTGAATTTTATGGTTAAGAGTAGAGCAAATCATTCACAGCTGTCCATTGGTTAGGTGTGCTCTGTGCTTGAAATGTAGTCTTTTTGGTGTTTCTTCAACCCAAAATCAAATGTTCCCAAGGCTCCATCTTAAACATGCCAATTTTCATACCCAATTTTCTTCTTTCTTTACTATGTTGAATGTGCAGCTGACAGTTTGCAGATGATGTTGTCCACAGATACCTGGAGCCAAAATGAGTCTGAATTAGTAGTCAACAAATATTGCCCCAATGGGAACATTAGTTCAATTCTCCTTTTTTGCACTGCTTTTTCAGCAGTATAGATTTTAATTTCCAGTCAAGGTAATATACATAGCAAAATATTTTAATTAGTCATATTTAACATTTGGTCTGGTTGGGTTGCAATGGTTAGTTGTAAATCCTTGAAGCTTACATTTGGAAATTTATCTGAGCTCCACTGGCAGCACATATTCAGATTTCTTCTTTATTGTGTCAGCAAATTGTAAGTTCTACTTCTAAGCAGAGATATGATGAGACAGTGTCCACCTGCCATGTATAAATCAACAGATACAAACCCATTTGGGTGTTGAAAAGTCCATTTGGACTCACATATCCAGAATTTATCTATTTTATTGTTAGGCTTTATTACAGATATTCCAGCTCATCTTTTCTCAAGTGTTCAGTAGAGCTGCTAGCTCCCCATTTCTCTGCACCAGAACCAACATGAGGAAGCAGTAAAGTTTTTTATCATTTGGCAAGAAACCCTAGCATGAGCGATGCCAGCTGAACACGCCTATCCTGTACTGCTGCTATGAAGAAATAAAACCTGCTTAGAGGCTCTCTATGTCAGATGTGTGTCTGCTGAGAATCTGAACAGGTAGCAATCTAAATGGAGAATCATAAGCTAATACCTGCTGTCCTTACCCAGTTTAGGAAGTGCAAAGGGAATGCACAAGGCCAGAAAATGACCTTCTCAGTAAATGAAATGAGGTCTAATGTTCATTGCTTTTTGATGGCTGCTGGTCAAGCTTGCTTAGATTGCAAGTATAGTGATAGGCTGAGTGGTTTTATGAGTTTTATTTTAAGCTTTCAGCTCTACCAATACGATTTGGGATGTAGAAGTCAACTTGTAGTCTCTCTCGTTCTTACATCATTCGGAATTATGAAGATTATGGGTTGAAATTTGCTGTTTGATATACATGTGCCAGAAAGCAAATCTGGCTTGTACGTTTCTGTTGGTGCAATAAGGAAAAAAAAAATTATGGAGCATTTCTAAACAGTTAAGAATGATTAAATGTCTTCTCTTTGGAGCACTCTGACACTTAATTAACCTAAATTAACAAGGTTCCTTACAGGTTTATTACAAGGATATAAAAGAATGCAGTATACCATTTGAAAAGCTGATTCCCAAGGCATTTGGTCTGTGAAGTAACTCACACAGAAACTTAGTGAATTATGGTATTTCTAAACTCTTCTACTCATAAAAAGCATTCATACTAGAACAAATATTTATTGACAACACGAAGTCTTGTGTATGATACATAAGAAACACAGATTTCAGTATCAGAGGGAAGTAATACCTTTGTATATAAAGTGAGATGGAAGATGTATCTCATTATAGGACCATGCCTATTAATTTTCTCAAGGTTACTTTTTATCATGGCTTTTCAGTACTTGCAAATAAATCAGTTGAAAATATATGTAAGATAGGACAACCATTCCACTTTTCCCTCTATGTATGTTTGTGACTCATGCTTCAGTGGATTTCTTAGACATTGAATCCTTCTGTTGGCATTTGCCATGATTTAGAAAGTCATCCTTTTATTCGGCAAAGCACGTTTCAAATATGCTATGGTCTTCAAGACCATAATTGAAGATGTTGAGATCCTGCTTTTCTTTCTCAGCAGAGTGCTGACCTCTTAATGCCCGATAAGCTCTTTTACTTTGATGGATATGAGCATCTTTCTTTAGACCATAAACTGCGAAATATTCTAAACAGATGGACATTTGGATTCATGTGCAGTGGAAATATTTCCCAATATTTCCTAATTTAATCTGAATTTCTGTTCATTTATAACACAGTAAAAAGAAACAGAATATGGCTGTCATTATTTTAGGCAATTTATAGATAATTTAACTTACTTATGCCAATTTATGAAGAAAAAGGAAATAAAAGATTTGTAAATAATTTAAGTCAGTACTGAAGAAAAATGCTGAACTAGTTAGAAAAATGACATATACTGAAACCTAATTTTAAGGTAAAGCATTAACAGAAATAATTTTGGATTTATAATAGTTTAAGGATATAGAGAGCAGTGGTTAATAAATATATATGTTCCAAAATTATTGCAGGCGACCTCTTTAATCTATATTTTAAAAAGTCCCTATATCTCTCTCATAAAATAAATTGTTCATAGAAAATGGAACAGAGGTTATGATGTATATATGGGAAATGGGTGACATTGTTGTAAATTCAGAGCAGAAATTCAGTCTCAATGTACCATGTCTCTACTTAGTTTTTTGACTAAGAGGTCAAAGAGGTCAACTTTTCCTTGTTAGGTGCAAGTCAAAGCAATGTAGAGGAAAAAAATATTAAAAATAAATAACCCCCCCCAAATTAGAGAACAGCTCTGATTCATTCTGTTTCATCCCTCTGTGGATCAAGACCGCTCTGAATAAATTTTCCTTTTCATGCTGCATCCTTACTGAAAGCAGCTGTCTGTGAAATATCATAATGAATGTTATTGTCAGCTGGCCTGGCTAAATGCAGCAGCTCAGACTTTTAGCTGCAGTCTTAGTGTTCAGAAAGGGTTAAAGAGGTTCAAAGATTTACTTAACAAAATCAGATTCAATAATGTATTATTTTATTGCAAACTATTTAATATATTGACTCAAGGATAACATTCATACAGGTTCTTTATTGGCAATCAGGTTAATTATAAGCTTTAGTCTAGGCTTGTTATCTTGGTTAAACAAATTGCTGAGTCATAGAAAGATAAGAACAATGTACCTCAGGGAACTTCTTTAATCATCATAAGTGAAATTATCTCCTCAGATTAACAAGGCAAGAGAAAATATGTCCTTTCTTTACTTATTTTTCAAATGTTGGCATGTATGTTGAGGTTTCTGACTGCCCACAACGTTTTACATTAAACAATTTCTAAATTCCCAGTATGGTTGCTAAGAAAGAAAAGAAATATTTATTACTGCCCTCAAAATAAATATTTATTACTGCCCCTTTTTGGACTGTTGAAAAAACCGCTGTTTCTTTAAAGAGTATTCTGGGCCAGCCCTCAGCTGATTCACAGCATTTTATAGCTGCTATAAATATGGTGGTGCAAAACATACAAATGTCCAAAAAACAGCTGCATATTTGTTATCTAGTCCAGAAATTTGATGAAGGCAGTCAAAAATCAAAGCAAATGAAGGATGGTTAGTACACTCTGCAGGACTTGCTCACATTCTTGAAGCATCAGTCTCCAAATAAATTACTGTGATATACCTTCTCTAACAGGGAACCTCCATAATAGTTACATCTCTGTAAACAGCAGAGTGAATAGCAGAGCATAAAGCTATCAGATGTTCTACATTAAATATTCAGGATCAATAACACTTTTAAGATGTTATCAAGCAAAGTATTCAATGTTGAAAATAGCAGCCTCAGCTTTATATAGATAAAAAAAAAATTCTCAAGATTTTTATGTAGAAATGTAATTGCAGAGCCAAAATTCCCATTGTTCCTTAATGTTTATATTGCACTGCAATGTGAAGATACTCAATAGAATCTGAAATTAATTGCAGATAAACTTAGAAGGAGTAAAAAATATAAATAGGTCCAATAATGACCCTTTTCTGCTTTATGGTGTGAAGCAGACTTCTAAGTGTGGAACACAGTCTTGATTCTTAGTGCTCTTGGGGAAAAGGGAGATACTTCCATGACAAGTTGCGTGGCTCAATGAAAAGCTGAAGTTTAGGTGATACATGCCTTTATTGTCTACCAGCTGCAAAGATCTGAGATTATCAGATTAGTGAAAAATTTGTGCTTCAGTCCTCAGAAGGAAAACCCTTTTCAGTTGTTGGGATCAGCTGATGGAATAAGATTAATTAGAAGCAGAGAATAGTGTCTCAACTTCCTAAGACACAGGCAGTTGAGTTGTTCTCAAGATGAAATTCTTTCCTTGTCTCTCTGAATTAGAAATCTATGTGGAAATGCATAAAATATTGACTTATATATGTTATAGAGACAAAACTATAAACTGCATGTGCTATCATTTGGGGTGGAATTCCGTTCTGGATTTACCTAATTGTAGATACCCCACGTTTCTCATGGATGTCTCCACATATGGCCAAGATGTCTAAGCTCCCTTTGAAGTCAGTGCAGACTTCTGGATATGCTTAGACTCTTAACAACAATAAGGCTGAGCAAATCCTAAGTACTTGCCCTAACATTCAAAGTTTCTCCCCTGTTCAGCACCCAATATTTATCTTGTTTGCTAAACAGATAGAAGCCTTTATAGCATTGAAAATACGATTCTGTTTGGAATAAATCTACCTGGATCATTTTATTCCCTCTCTCTGTTTTTTTCAGATTCTTCTGTTTTGTTTTGTTTTGTTTTGTTTTGTTTAACAGAATGGAGATGAAAACTTTAAAAATATAAAGAAAACAAAAATATTTTTTGTGTATGATTTTTTTTAAATTTTAGCTGTAATCAGGAAAATCATGACAATATCTGGACAAACCCATGCAACGATTTGCTTATTTGTGATTGAAATAACAACAGCAAAAAATCTTCTCTATATCTGCTTTCATTCTTTTCTGCTTCTCCATATTCCTCCTTTCTTTTCTTCTTTTTTTTTCTTGTTTTGGTCCATAATTCACTCTTTCATGTCTTCTTTTTAAAAAAAATAGAAACATCTTTATCCAGATCTCAGCTTTTGGTAGTCTGGTAATCTTTCTAC
Organism: Dromococcyx pavoninus; assembly: GCA_033558185.1. Taxonomy (NCBI): domain Eukaryota; kingdom Metazoa; phylum Chordata; class Aves; order Cuculiformes; family Neomorphidae; genus Dromococcyx; species Dromococcyx pavoninus. The sequence continues at coordinate 3,644,462 of JAUMJL010000063.1, read as the reverse complement.
AAAATTCCAACATCTGAGTTTATATTGCAAATATGTTTATCTGATGAAATGATCAGGGCAGATTTTGACCTGTTCAGAAGACTGGTCCAGAGCACACCCTGGAACACACTCCTCAAAAACAGGGGCATACAGGAGGGATGGAGTTGCTTCAAGGAAAAAGTCTTGAGTGCACAGGGACAGGCTATACCAATTAGCCAAAAGGCAAGCCGGCAGGGAAGACGACCACCTTGGTTGAATAGGGAGATACTGAAGAAAATCAGAGACAAAAAGAGAGCGTACCGACTGTGGAAGGCAGGGCTGACTACTCAGGAAGAGTACAGGACTATAGTTAGAACACGCAGAAGGAAAATCAGAGAAACAAAAGCACAATTTGAAATTAATTTGACTACTTCTGTTAAAGATAACAAAAAGCACTTCTATAAATACATTAATAACAAAAGGAGGGGCAAGGAAAACCTCCATTCTTTGTTGGACCGGGGGGGGGAACATATTTACCAGGGATGAGGAGAAGGCTGAGGTACTCAACATCTACTATGCCTCAATCTTCACCAATAGGAGAGGTGGCCCTCAGTGTAACTGACCTCTGGAGCTCACAGATAGAGACAGAAAACCAAATGGCTCCCCTGTGTTCCAGGAGGAAATAGTCTATGAATTACTGAGCCAGAGGAGCTTGCCAAGCCACTCTCCATCATCTACCAACAGTCCTGGCTCTCTGGGGAGGTCTCAGATGATTGGAAGTTGGCAAATGTCACGCCAATTCACAAAAAGGACTGCAAGGACCCGGGCAACTATAGGCCTCTCAGCCTGACCTCAGTGCCTGGCAAGGTTATGGAACAGATCATCCTGGGTGCAATCACACAGCACCTTCAGGACGAACATGGGATCCGACCCATTCAGCATGGCTTTGTGAGGGGTAGGTCCTGTCTGAACAACCTGATTTCCTTTTATGATCAGGTAACCCACCTGGGGGATGAAGGGAACCCTGTGGATATAGTCTATCTGTACTTGAGCAAAGCCTTTGACACTGTCTCCCATGGCATACTCCTGGATAAACTGGTAGCCCACAGCTTGGACAGGTGCACTCTCAGCTGGGTTAAGAACTGGCTGGATGACCGGGCCCAGAGAGTGCTGGTGAATGGGGCTGCGTCCAGCTGGCGGCCGGTCACCAGTGGTGTCCCTCAGGGATCAGTGTAGGGTCCAGTTCTGTTTAACATCTTCATCGATGATTTAGATGAGGGGATTGAGTCCATCGTAAGTAAATTTGCGGATGACATCAAGTTGGGAGGGAGTGTCAACCTGCTGGAAGGCAGGAGGGCTCTGCAGAGGGACCTTGATAGGCTGGAGAGATGGGCTGAGTCCATCTTGGAGGTCTCTTCCAACCCAGATAATTCTATGATTCTATGAAATAATTACGTAAAAAATGTTCCAATTAGCAAATTCACTCACTAACTGATAAGAGATACTGATGATTTTCCTTGCCCAGGAGTTATTACATGGGAAACAGGGCAAAATGCAGCAACTGAGAAACAAACATGTTCTGAGAAACAGAATGCTTTAGTATTAAAATTTCAAAACTGCATAAATTCAAATTTTATTTTCTAATCTGGAAAGCAAGACGTTAACACATTTTAGCAACTCCTGTTAGAAGTCAGTCTGATCTTCAGGTACACCACTAGAAATAGATGTGAAAACAGAGTTTTGATTGTCACCCTGGGCAGGCCATTGATTCACTCTTGACTATGCTTCATTATCCTTATCTATAAAATGGAGGTGTAGTATAAGCTATAAACTGACAAATGTAAAAAGGTAAATTCATGAACCTTATGCCTTTACCTTTTTATGCAGATGATACCACTAACTGTTGATCGGAGAGCAGGCCTTTACTGTTCCTCGTTATAAAGGAATACAACTTTCTCTTGACAAAGAAGAATGAGATTCAGAAAACTACAGTCTCTCAAAAGTCTGTGTTAATTTTCATAATTAAATTCTGTCTCACTTTTAAGGGTTACAATGTCTCTTTATTTATAGAACAGCTTACTCATTCAGAGTCTTTTCCCCCCTTGAGCTTGTCAGAAGCTGTTAATGTTGATACAGTTTGACATCTTGCCAAGACTGTATCAAACCACAAACCTGGGAATAGAATATGACCATTAACAATTTAATAACCTGTTGCAATACTTGGGTTTTTTTCACATCAACAGTGTCATACTTGATAATGGTGTGATTTTTACCTTCATTGAATGAGATGAGGCTGTTTACTTTACATGGCAGGGTTTTACAGTGCCTTAGAACTATAACTAGTCAGAGGTTACATTTTTAAGTCTTGGTTAGCTGAAAATGTCAGAATCCAGTAAATATACTTGAGCTGAGATTTGACTAAAAGGCACAAGTTCTGTCTAAGGAGTAGACATAAAAATGTTGATTCAGTATATTAGACAAGCATGTGGTTAATCTGAAGAGTATGAAAGTCATTGACGTCAGTGGAAATGCTTTCACACGTGAGCTAGGCACATGACATACTCTCATGGCTAAACCTTAAGTTTCTATTCATGTTGTATTCTTGGTAAAAGTCAGTAAGGTCTATAAAACGACTTCACTTCTTTCAGTAAGTTTAGACTCTTACGTTGTAATTGGAAATATAAAAAGTTTATATAGAATATGCGTTTTAGAACAGTTTCCATAATCATTGTTCTCAGTAGATTTAGACTAAAATGAGAAATATCTCAGGTAAACCATGGCTAAGATTAAGTCCATATTATGTCCAATGTTGGCTTTCCAAAAAAAAGTAGAACATTACATGAATATTTTCCAAAAAAAAATGACGCTGTGCTAAATGAACTGAAATATCTGCAGAGGCTGTCCAGTATTTTATCAGTGTTTAATACAGTCATGCTGTGGTAGACAATTGTGTAGCTTTCTCTTCTCTCCTGGATAAAAGTATGTTTTTATCCTGGTGACACTTAAAGGAAAATTTTATAGACCACTTGTAATCCACCACAATCTATTGCATCCAAACCTAGTTCAGTGCTCAAAATTCATTTTATGAAAACTGAAACTGTCGTAGTCTGAAGGACCTCACGTCTCTGTGTTGTTTCAAAGGCATTTCCATATACCAACTTCTGATGTTGGTTATAGCTCTATAAATTTACAATAATTTAATTGATTTCCATGGAATTCTTGCCAGTTTATATCAATCTGAGTGTACATTTGGCCCCACTAGAAGCAAATCCAAAAATAAGTGTCTTCTATAGGAAAATATTTAAATATATTTTTTATAAATACTTCAAAAATTCTAATCCTTACTGACTGCTGGCTATTAGTATGATGCTTACTGGTTACCATAAGTTATATTAAGATATCCCTACTTTCTGAACGTACACTTTTTTTTTCATTTAGAGCTATAGAGTTATTATATATTATTACATAGTCTACTTCCTTATATGTTTTTATCTGTCAGTATAAAAAAAATGTAAGGAATTTTGTTCTGATTTCTGCTGAATGAGTAACCTTGTACAAAGCATTCTTATTTCTTCCAGAATTCTAGACTGCTAATATTTCTTTGAGGAAAACAGTTTTCTTTCTCATTCAGAGTGTGGTTTTTCATGCAGATTTATGGCCTAACCTTTCTAGAAGAGCACCTAAGCCTGTCTGAGAGATAATATTATAACAGAGTGTGTATTAGAATGCTTCTTTTATCTTTCAAAGTGGAATAATTCACTTAGTTTTTTATAAGATGTTATTTAGATTGAATCTTAAATAACTTTATCATGTTCCTGAGCTTTTTTTTTGGTAGAGCTATGCAAAATTCTCTTCAGAAAATCTCTGCAGTGATTGGTGTAGGGTCACTGCCTTAGATGTGAGGGAGAGATGCAGCAGGGCATGTCTGTTTCAAAATTTCTTTCGGTTTTACAGACTTACACCTCGTGGGTTATCATCATTGCAGAAATTCTTGAACTTTCTGCTTGCAGTGGAGCTGCAAGTATCTGACATCAGTATTCCTAAAGGTAGTTAGCATAGTAGATGGTGGAATAAACTCCCTCAAGAGATAAGATAACCTTGGATAACATTTGTTTAAAGAACTAAAAAATAGCATCATCGTGTCTTTCAGTAACTTCTTCACAAATGCATGCATTGACCTAAAAGATACGCATCTCCAATTGTGCAAAAATATGTTGTACAAACCTTTTATTAGGACACACTTCTGCAACCTGTGAAATGAGATGCTGAGGTGAAACTGCATACGTGTGTTGACTCTGTGTATACATAAAAGTCAGTCATAGATAAAAGTCTAAACTCAGTATACATCCTCATATTATTAAATATAAGTAGCAGATTAAATAATAATAGGTTATATTTATATTAGATTTAATTATTTAATTCACTTCTTCAAGCACCATTTTGTAATTTTGTGGAAAATTTATCAAACTTTCCCCCAAAAATCTTTTCAAGCATATGGGATAGCTCAAAACAGCTGAGAAGTCTGTAAAGTTTTAATATAAAGACTTTTTGTGTGCCTGTGTGTTTTACTTTTAGAACCAATATGATTTACCTTTACAGTATCACAGTATCACAAGCTTGGAAAGGACCTCTGAGATCATTAAGTCCAACGTATAACCCAACACTAACACCAACCCATCATCTAAACCATGGCAACCACCTCATCCAGCCTCCTCTTAAACACCTCCAGGGTCAGCGATTCCACCACCTCCCTGGGCAGTGCATTCCAATGGCCAATCACCCTTTCAGTGAAAAACTTTTTCCTAAGATGAAGCCTAAACCTCCCCTGACGAAGCTTGAGTCCATGACCTCTAGTTCTGTCACTGGTCACCTGAGAGAAGAGACCAACCCCTGCCTGACTACAACCTCCTTTTAGGTAGTTGTAGAGAGCAATTAGGTCTCCTCTGAGCCTCCTCTTCTTTAGACTAAACAGCCCCAGCTCCCTCAGTCGCTCCTCGTAGGGCTTGTGCTCCAGCCCCTTCACCATCTTTGTTGCTCTCCTCTGGACACACTCCAGCATCCTGACATCTTTTCCAAACTGAGGGGCCCAGAACTGTACACAGTATTCAAGGTGAGGCCTGACCAGTGCCGAGTACAGGGGGACGATAACTTCTCTGGTCCTGCTCGCCACACTATTCCTGATGCAGGCCAGAATGCCATTGGCCTTCTTGGCCACCTGGGCACACTGCTGGCTCATGTCGAGCTTCCTGTCAACCAGCACTCCCAGGTCCCTTTCTGCCTGACTACTCTCCAGCCACTCTGTCCCCAGTCTATAGCTATGCATGGGATTGTTGTGTCCAAACAATCTGTTGAAAAAAATGCAATTCATCTTGAAAAAAAATGCAATTAATCTTGCAAGTACTGCAAACATTTGAATGCTGTACTTGGTAAGGCATTCAGAAATATACAGTACTGGTTTGCTTTTCTAGTAGCAATTATATTTGTTGTTCACTATGAACTCCTTCAATAACTCTTCACAAATTTGAACCTTATTTTACAACACAGTTTTGTCTAAGAGACAGTAGGTCATCTTCAAGGATGTGGTGTACCTGATGGATTCTGCAAGACCAATAAAATATGTTGCACGGTTAATACATATTTCTCTGAAAATTCACTCCATCAAGACTTAAGAAATTTGTCCCTCATTTTACAATGCAGTTTGTGTAACAGTCAGGAGCCCTACCCTGAAATAGACCAAGAACTCTCAGATTTTTTTCGATTTCTTCAAGTCTGCCTTGATAAGGTAATAGATACTGTAGTCTGATGTCAAGGGGAATTCCCATGGTGTCTAAGAAACAGCAACACCTAAAGAGCATTAGGAGAAACAGACAATATGATGTATCTCCTCTTGTATAAACACTGACATCTAGAGTTGCCATTAGTATTCCCTAATATGCAACTAAGTTAAAGGTTATCATCTGCTGCAGTTTTAATGGATTGTGTTAGAATTACAGCAAATGACCTTTGCAGCTCCTTTAAACGTGATCGATCACAATGTAATTGTCAAGGCGGGCTAGCAATTAATTTTCATTAGTCAGGGAAGTCATTAATGCTTGCTGTTAGGGAAAATGACTATTAGGTTGAAATAGAAGAGATTCAATCATTTTTTACAATTAAAAAAGTTGGCCTCATTTGCTGGTTCCATATGTGCAGAAGAATATCATTGAAGAATATCCATTACCATGTACTCTTCCTGCTGTGATGCACTGGTTCCAACAAAAATTTGAGTATGTCCCTTTAAATTCTGAAAGGGAAGGTATTTATTAAAAAAAGTCTATTGATAATATTATTTTTAAAGAATGCTCCATTGATATTTTTTTCCATTACTTTTAAAGATATGCTTGAATTTAAAGCTATGATGAAAGACATGCTTCCTCAAGTCAAAGTGCTATTTGTTTTCACTTTGACATACAATGTTTTTTACTGAATAAGACAGAGGAGTTGAAAGATCCCAGGATTATTCAGCTGCCTTGATAAATACTAAATTGCCTGGTAATGACAGTTAGCTGTGATACAGCTGTTTGACGTCACAGTTGTATGACAATGCTCTCGATTCATGCTGCACATTTCATCTGAGAACTTCAAAATATTTTTCAAACTCCAGCTTGAAAAAGTTGTAGTCAAATATGGAAGTCGAATTGAAACAGAAAATCAAGCACCTTAAACTCCAAGATGAAATTTCATAAATGATTAGTTTTATCCAATTTCTTTTCCCATGAGATTAATTGGTACTGTTTCCCATAACCTCAAAGTTAGGATACAATTTGCTGAGACACTTTTTGTTATCCTAAACGCATGTTCTGTTTCAATGCATCACCTTTAACAGTTCTGTGACTATGCTCTTAATTAATTTAAACAGAAGAAAAACAAAATCTCCTGGGCTTATTGCAGACCCTCTGAGATTGAATTTCACCTGTATTTTAGGTGACTAGTGAACAGTTCTATTTTTTTTTTTAGAAAGTACCACCATTCTTTATAAAATTAATGCTAAAAAGTAGTGGTATTTTAAGGTTTTCATAAAAATGTCTATCCCAGTTTAGGTCAATAACTTAGGTGAGCATAGAATCATAGAATCATAGAATGACCTGAGTTGGAAGGGACCTACAAGAATCATCGAGTCCAACTCCTGTCCCTGCACAGGACAATCCCAACACTCACACCATGTGTGTGAGTGCATTGTCCAATGCTTCTTGAATATTGTCAGGCTTGGAGCTGTGACTGCTTCCCTGGGGATCTGTTCCAGTGCTCCACCACTCTCCAGTTGAAGAACCTCTTACTAATATCTAAGCAAAACCTCCCCTGGAACACCTTCCTGCCATTCCCTCTAGTCCTATCATCGGTCACCAGAGAGAAGAGATCAGTGCCTGCACCTCCTCCTTCCATTGTAAATGGCTATGAATTCTCCCCTCAGTCTCTCTTCTCCAGCCTTTCCTCATATGATTTCTCCTTTACACCCTTCACCAGCTTCATGGTAGTGTTAAAGGCTTTCAAAAACATTTCATTTTTTTCCCTGATTAGAAGAGTTTAGGCATTGCAGTAACTCACTTAAAATTTACGTGCTCAAAACATGTAACATTCAAGTAAATTGTCTCTTATCCTGATTACTGAAACATAGTGAAGAAGATACATTAATGCTACTTATTATACTAAGAAGAGTTTAGAAAGTTTAAAGCCAAGCATAAAAGTGTAGCAGTCTCAAAAGCATCTGATGGAATGTACATAGGAGTAAGTCTAAGTTTTCAGACTTCAAACATTCAGTAAGCTTTTGGAAAGCTCTACTGAGTAACTAAAATTTCATTGATTTCAGATCTGGACAAGTTGACTTGGGTAGTCTTTTATAGGGCTTTATTTATTTATTTATTTATTTGTGTAAGGAATGTTAACGGGTATTTGGGACTTAACTTCTTATGTAAATTCCTCTAAGAACCTGAATTTCATCTTTTGCAATCTGAAACAGGTTTCAGGACATTTAATTTCATGCATATATTGGCTCCCGTATAGTCAATGAAGGCAAAGATATATCAAGGAGGTGGATTTCATCTGATCTGCTTTGATGTCGATGCCATAAGGAGGTGGGTGTTATCCTAATATCATTATTTCTGCACTTATTTTAAAATGGGATGACTGGCTCCAACCTAGATGTTTGTATCATGTGTGTTTAAACTTTCATGAATCGCCCCTCTACCAGTGTTTATAAATCTGACCTTTCCAGACTCAGAATCCTGAAATACAGTTTCAAAAAGCTTCTAAAGTCTCAGATGCCTTACAGTCCTTGAAGTGATTTACTTGATTCCAGCTTCCAAGTCACTTTTGAAAATATTACCCTTTGTTATAAAATATTTACTTTCTCACTTGGAAGATTTCCAATAGCACTTTCACCACATAGGATATGTTGTCCTGCAGTTTGATGAATGCCCTTTTATAAAACAAAAATATGTTCAAGATGTGTGTGTAATATTCTAATCTTATTTTCAGGTAGGCCGAAATCTAGAGATTTCACTTTTAGAAGAATATTTTCCAAATTATCTTCTCAATCAAAATCCTTTCTAATATTCCATGATGGTCAACATTCAAGACTTCCTTTAGACAATGGAGTTCAGCAGTTCTGAAATTTGAATATTAAGGAAACTGAGGATTCTTAAGTCATTAAATACTCAATTTATACATTATGTGACTAGACATTTAGTTTATTTGAAAAAATTACTCTTCCACTCTCATAGTTAATGCTTTACTGGCAGTTGTCAAGAAGTAACCGCCAATAGCTTTATGGTTAAGGAACAGAAAATTATTAAGATGAATAGGACTGTGTTCTTTGGAATTGATGGCTTGTTCAGATGGGCTCATATTTCTTGCCTTGTTATATCCTTCAGTTTGAATATGTTTCTAAGGTTGACCAGCGTAAGTCAGACTTCCTCCTGACTTTTATCTGTTGCTCAGAACTGAATCCTCAAATCATTATGCACATTTTGAGTCTCAATATTTGTGGTTTTTAAAATGAAAGTCAGGGGATGAAATCTGGCATTTTCATGCAATGTGTTATATGGTATGCATTAATGGTAAAGCAGTACATTGAAATCCAAAATTACTGTGGGAGCTGGTGTAGCCAGACTTTTTGACTGGATAAATCCTTTTCTCTTGAAATAAATGATTTTTTTTTTCTGAGATGAAACACATTGTAGGCTGCCATAAATCATATTTCATGGTATCAAAAATACGGAATAAGAACAAAACCTTTGCCTTCTCACCTTACTTTTCATACTTTTACTCTTCTTATTTTATTTCTATTTAAAAACTGTATTCTTGCACAACTGAAATATCTTTACAGAGCTAAGTTCAAAATGATAGACCTTTGCTATTGTTGATTTCATTTAAAATACCATTTTTATTTATTAATTCTCTTCAAGCAGTGAAGATATTTGAAATGAAAAGCCGCAAGCTATAGGTCCCTGGAAACTTGTTACAGAAAATATTAAAGAGAGAGTTCTAGTAACTCTCTTCTAATTTTTGAAGATATCAGAAGCTTAGTGATAGAACCAGGACTAGGAGTTTAGTGCTTTTTATGATTAGATCGCTACATAGTTGTCATAGTTTAGTCTCAAAGACAGAGAACACAAGCTGGGGATCCAAAGGTTGTGTCATATGAGCAGAAAAAAACACCACCAATGACCTGTTTTTATGGTTTGAGTTAAGTGGGGTGCTTCTGTCTCTGTCTTGACCTTAATCTGTAGTAACAGCATTTTTGAAAAACTAACTGCATGTTTTTCAGTCAGTTTCTCTCTATTAGTGATAATAGAGAACACTGGTATGGAGAGGCCAACTATTTATACTTATTTCTCTAGTAAACAAGGCCATCCTTGAACTAGCGAAAAACGGTCACCCCTGCAGGGGGGGGGCGGACAGGGCAGGCGATCTCAAACTGACCAACAAGAGTATTCCATCCCATATACGTCGTACTCAGTATAAAATTGAGTGATCACAAGCATCTTGCTCTCTTCTGTGATTGCCGATGCCTAGTGAAGACCTCGTTTGTCTGATTGCTACTGACCCCAGAGTCATGCACCCTGAAAGCAGTTCTTGAGTTCAATGCCCTTCTAGCTGTGGACCCTGTGTCTGCTCTACAGCAGTTGTGGTGACCTATAGTCATTGAGGGGTGGGGTGGAGGTGTGATCTTGGGTATTTGTACGTATTTTCATTACTTTCTGATTATTTTAATCATTATTACTGTAATTATCATCATTTCACCAAAGCTGCAGCCTTAGTTTCCAATCCACAAGCCTTTTTCAACTTATTTTTCTCTCCCTTCCCCTGGGGGTAGGGTGGGGTGGAATTTTGGAGTCCAATTGCACAAGTTTGCACAAAAATTTAGCTGGATCAAGGCTAAACCATGACACCTATATTACTCTTGTGTTATATGAGTGTGTAGAGGTACAGAAGCATGTACCACAAAAGACTGATTCTTCAGGAACTTTTAATGTCTTCTAAGCACAAGTCCTGGCATCTGGAGAACCATAGATTCATTCACTCATAATTCACAAAACCCTTAAATTTCAATGTTAACTCAGACATATCTATATCAAGAAAAGGCACCCGTGAAGGCACACCAAAAAGGACATCGTGAAGATATGTTGTCATTTTTAGTGAGTGGTCTAACTTAATTTTTATGCTGTGTAGCTTACTATTTTGAATTCTATAATCTCTTTTAAATATGGCAAATTTATGTAATCATAGAATCAGAGACACATAGAATTGCAGAATCATGGAGTGATTTGGGTTGAAAGGGACATTCAAAAATCATTAAGTCCGACTTCTCTGCATTGGGCAGGGACACGTTTCACTAGATCAAGTCATTCAAAAATGCCTAACCTGATCTTGAATACCTCCAAAGATGGATTATCCACAATTTCTTTGGGCAATCTGTGTCAGTGTTTCATCGCCCTCACTGTAAAAACATGTCTTCCGTACATTCAATCTAAATGTATTCTCTTTCATTTTAAAACTGTTGTTCTTTGTCTTGTTTCTATAGGACAGGAATCAGTTTATTGATTCTGTCCTATCAAAGGATTACATTTACACAACAGTGTGAAGAATAAAAATATAGCACAGTATTCAGTGATACAGTCCAGTAAATAAAATACACAAAAAGAAAGCTCATGAAAAGAATTAGTTTCTCTTTGTGTTCTGGTGTGCCTTTATGTAATTTCCAACAATTATATTGCATACATACATTGCTGTTAAAGCCTTGATCAAGTTTTTGATAGCAATGTACATATCTGCAAAAACCGTTTAGCAAATACATTCAGATCACTAAATTAATATTGGAGGACAAGAAAAACATAACAATTTAAATTGGATCAGACCAGATTATTTTCTGAGCATTACTTCTTCCCGTATCACAAGAAACTGCTCTTGTAATTTTCTATTTTCATTGAAATCCTAGGAACAGGAATTATGTATAGGCTTTTAAATTACTGCGTTTTATTTGGAAAATATTTAATTATGCCCCCCCTCCTTACTGTAAATCTTGAATATTTAGTTATTATTAACAAAGAAAGTTAAATAAGTTACTATTCAAAAACTGTGCATTAATTAGATCACTTTTGAGTCAGCCTGCTTTCTTTTTATAAAGTGTCAATTCAGCAATACTTCCTTTTGCTGTTCAGATCTTCTAAAGAAGAGATATTGAGAGTAAAGTTTTCAAGTTATTACAGAAGTATATATTTTCACATCTCTACTCTACTGACATAATCTTCAGATGTGATCCATACCTAGTGTGTTACACTACTTCTGAATTCTGGGGTGTTGGTATTTTCTCTTCTGACAGTGTACAAAAAACTTTATTAAAAGAATACTGTGCAAAGTCAAGCCTTTGGAAAGCATAATAGGATGTCTGTACAACTTTGATTTTGTTCTCTTTTTGCTTACACACTGTATAATCTTTTATTTTATGAATACATACTATTTTTCGATACAGCTGAGCAGAGCTCAATTAAAATCTATAGCATAACTTTTTCTTCCTCATTATCTTCATATGTCACTACAGAAAAGCATATAGCTTTTTTCAGGGATCCATGTATGATATTTATTTTTGTCATTTTTGAATGCTTCACAAATATTAATTTCCTTTGAGAACCATTGAGGTAAAATAAAATATATTTCCCATATGTTTTAGATCAGAGGGGCAAGGATGGAAAGATTAAAGGTCAAACAAATTTGCTAACATAAAATGAGCAATTGGAGACACACATGACCTAATTTTTCCAAATACATGTCAGTCATGAATTAAAAAATTTAAATCTCCTCAATTTACATCACAATTTTGAAGCTTAGCACTTGTCTAACTCTCACTCTCTTGTCTTCAAAGGGTCTTTCAGCAAATAGAGAATAAGGTGCTAGTGAGCACCAGCTGTAAGTCTCAGATGATAAATTTACTTAAACACGCCTCTGCGGCAGAAGGAAAGACAATTATAGAGGGTGCTATCCAGCTCTCTTATCTCTCTGGCAGCTCTTCTCTTTGTGTAGGTGAGTGTGTTCATAATTCACCATAGCTAACCAAACATCTTTCAAAAGTAAATGCTTTAAAAGCTATTTACATGATGGGATGTATTTTTAGACTTTTCCTGGAGGAGATTAAGAATTCAATATAATATTATGTTTATATTTATATTTTGTTATATATATATATATATATATATATACACTATTGAAAGCAGATTTTAGAAATTAATTTCACCCACCAGGGTGAAATATCTGTATAAGCAGGTAGGAGAGGGAAGACAGGTAGGGTGCTAAACTGATAAACCTCTCATGTCCCGTATCCGTTCATATCAGAGTCTGAAAAAGCTAATAAGTGCATGTTCTCTTCTGCATGATGAGATTACCTGGGAACCCAGTTTGGAATCTAGTGTTATTCCACCATACATTACAAAGATCTGTAGATATGCATACCTCACTCATACCAAATTCATAAAGTGTAGATGCTCCTAGGTCACTTTTTTTTTTTTTTTTGGTAAATTCAGGCTGTAGGTACTCTATTCTTTAGATAAAAACAAAGATTTTATTCCTTGACAAATTCTATTCCTTCTTCTTGTAACAGAAGGGATGGTTACAGAACTGACCAACTTATAGAACTGACCAACTCAGGCTGAAGGTCATCTAGTCCAAGCCTTTGCTCATAGCAGGGCCAACTGACCAGTTAATCAGGGCACTCTGGGCCTCACCCAGTTGAATTTTGAGAATATTCAAAGGTGATGACTCCATAGACCTTTTGGGCAAACTGTCCCATATACAGTCTTCACAGTTGAATCAAAGCAATAGCTTTTCTTAAGAATAAAATGACTCGTTTTTTACACAAACTGATCTAAATTCCAGATGAAAAGTGTTCAACTAATGAAAAATTAGTAAATAACAGTTTATTTCTTCTTTAATTTTTTAAAAGTGGTAATGGAAGAAGTATCATTCATGCTATTAAAAAAAATACAAACCCCAGCTCTCTTCATTTTAAACTTCTAACACAGTCTTGCATAAAAGTGTAGTGAATGTTTTTAAAGCCCAGGACAGTGAGCTAAGGTTTTTAAAGGATTAAGTTTGAGCTGAGGCTGGCGCTATGAAGGAATGTTACACAAGTGCTTTATTTCATATTCGCTCTGCATGCAGACCTGTTCTTTGCTGCATCAGATTTGAAAGGTTAACCAAATAGTCCTGAAAACACTATTCTTTTTTCATTTTTAAGTATTAATGGTGATAATTTTTAATTCAAAACCTTTTCTGATTAATGAAAGCTTTGTGAAATAAAAGCCATTTAGAAACAGGTTTTTTATTACAACATGTGCTTTGATAATATATTTATGCATCATATTTTCAAAGTAGATATCCCCCAAAATGTTGTCAAAACAATATAACTTGGCAGTTAATTTCCCATAGTTGCTCATCTCCTGTGGTTCCACTCATCTCTTAGGTCATCAAGTGACTTGTCCTCAATTTCTGTCCAGCTTATCCTCACATCTGATGAGAGGTACTTGTGCATTAATAACTTTCAGTTGCTAGTTATATTTAGAGACTTTTCTATACACTCTTTTAGTTCAAATAAGGCATTAGAAAATTATTATTAATACTTGCTGCATACTTAGTGCTTTAAAAAGTAAATGAGTTGTACAAAAGAACTTCACTTAAGCATTAATCACATCTGTGAACCAGAGGATAAAGAATCCCCGTCTGTCAATAAAGCTTATAACTACTTACACTGGCTGAGACAGAGTATTTAAGAAACTTTCTGTGAAAGTGATTTTTACTTGGTTGAGAGCTGAAATTAGGATTTCTCTAGCCATTAAAGTTGTATTTATAATGAAATCTGTATAGAATTTCCTACTCTTCCCACCCATTAAGTCACATTTTAAGTAAAAATAAAGTAGAAGTTCCTGTAAAACTATTTTACAACTTGAACTATTGCTGTCATTGCCACTGCAGTACTACAAGATGATGAATGGGATGGGGAATTGATTCATGAATCTATGACTGGGAGGGAACACAGCCTTATGGTCCACAAACTAGTTTTTCAATTAAGGTGTCATCTATTCTAGAACTGCGGCTTCAGTTCAGTGCATAAATCAGAGACTCCTTGTATCATTTCCCCTCAACTCCTTTTCTGTTCTCAATTCCCTTCTGATTTCAAGGACACTTTCTTTCCTCCCTGTTTCCATACCTTCTTCTTTAATAAGTCAGAGTGAATTTTTACCCTCTTATTGGGACATGAGAAGAGAGGTTCTGGGATACTTCTGAGTTCTTCAAGTCCAAGAATTCAACCTATCCATACGCACCGCTGCCTCCCTTGCCTGCTCACCTGTGAAAACATTCAGGAGCCACTCCTAGAAGGCATCTTTGGCTTGGATGCAACTGGGAGGCAGGGGAATGGCTGCAGCGTATGCCCACCCAACCTGACTGAAGCCCATAGCTCTGTCTCTTTGAAGCACAAGTTTTTAGGATTGTCATCATTTACAGACTGTTCAGGGAGGAGTGTTAATGTGCATTCATCAAGGTGTTATGTGTTAGAGAGCAAAATCACAGAGAGTTGAAGCTACTGGTACTGCCAGCCTCTCTAAACTACTTTGTATTATCCAGTTATTATTTTTGTATCTGATTTTCCCCAAAACTAAAAGACAGACAGCAATAAAAATGTTAAATTGAAAGTGCACCATTATTTCCCTTAGTGCTCAATCAATAGATATTTTTTGTTCTTGTTAAAATCACCAGATGTTCTACCCTGACAAGTTAGCAGAGCAGTAGAAGATGTTTTAGACGACAGTTGAGTAACTTCTTTCTTCTTAATTGAATAAAAAGCACATATTAATGCTTTCAAAAGAAGTTATTTATTATTGCAATGCTGTAAATGAGAGCAGGATTTGGCCCATAAGTAATAAAGGGGTAGAGTATGTAATTCTTCACACCATTGTAAGGAAAACTCTATCCAGCCACAGTAAATTATCTGAAATTCTTTCAGATATATGAATGACTCAACAGTCAGAGAAAGCTTGTGAGGTTTAAAGCATAAAAATGACAACCATAAATAAAGGTGGAAACCCCTGATCCCCACTGAAATGAAATAACATAACATTCCTGAGGAACTGGTGTTTTTGGAAAACACATTACCTGGCTGACTAGGGGAAAATGAGGGAGGAAAGTAAACCCATCACCCTACTTAGGGCTTTGTCTTCTAAAAGAAAAGTTTTATGGTCCTCCTTAAAAGTACAGTTTTCTCTATGAAGACCCATCCTGTAAAGGTGCAAAGCAGCAGCAAAAGACAAGAAGTGTTTTCATAGCAAGGTGAAGGAGTACACCCAGCTTATCCTGGGAGAGTTAATTTTTCTAAAGAATATCATTTGGAGTCTGGGCATCTTCAATATCTTAACATTGTCAGCCTAGCCATACTTGTGTTAATATTACCTACTTTCATCAGCACAACAATTCCCACTGTGTAGATCACCTGACAAAAATAACTTCTCAAAAAATTTGCATTGGAAAAGACACATCTGCCATCCCTGTTTCCATATTCCCAAAACTTAGGCTTCTTTGCAGAAACAACTTAGTGGATAGAATCAAAATCCATTAACGCTGGGTCAACAGTTCCTTGATGGCAATATGTATCATTTTACTAATTCTATGTTGAATTTAAATGCATTATGATGCTACAGATATGCCAGTTCTTGCCATCTCATTATGCCAGAATGAAGTTTTAACCTTACAATAAATTATATTTGAGTTCAAACCAACCACATTGAAGAATATTGTTGGTAATTTCCCAACGTTACAGCAACAGACACATAATTTTTAAAATAAAGCCAAAGTCACCAAAGATGTTAAAAGCATTCAGTGAGATAAATTTGTAGATGGACAATATTCAGAGATAGGTTCCCAGTGAAATTTAGCCTATCTCCTTTACTTGTAAATGGTCTAACCTAAGAATCCATAGTCAAATGCTGTTTGCAATCAATAGCAGGGATTGGTGTTGTGCACCTGAAAATAGACAACTTTGAACCATAGATTTTCATCTACAATGTCAGCATAACGCTTGACTCCTTAGACAACCACTAGATATGGTCCACTGACTCTATGACAGTCTGTGATGATAGTTTTTTTGATGAAGGTCAGGTGTTAAAAAAATAATAAATGACAAAGCAGATTCATATTATTCTAGTCCCTATTTTAGCATATTTTTTTAACTGTTTGGCATGTACATTGTCTCAATATCAAAATCACATAGAATTGTTTTCTTTCATTAATACAGTATCCTGGTCTTATATTTTGTATGGCTTCCTCTTACCATATAATATACATATGTGTTTATACATACACACATCAAAGGCAATTTTATATGACTCTTTTTATGACTCTTTTTACTCATTGAATTCTTTACTGTGTTCTTCTTAAGTGATCAATATCTAAATGTGATTCAAGAATAGAAAGCAGCGGGAAATATTTGATTTTTTTATACCACCCAAAACTTTTACTACAGGTTTCTATGTTTCTATTTTTTTCTCTTCTTTGTTCTTCTGTTCTCTGAAAAACTGTCATCTTTACTTGGACAGCCAATATTTTGAAAAGTAGAAAATAAATTTAAATGTCAACTTAAATGTATTTATTAAAAGATACTGGGCTAAGAAGAATGACAGATCCACACAGTGTGAGTACATTTTTGTATTCATTACGCTTTGAATGAGTCTTCAGGAAAACACTGGAAGGCAATATCATACTGACAGGTGCTGATTTCAAATCTTTTAAAAATAAATACAAGGTAAAGAAGCAGAATCTGATGCACCATCTATAAGTAACATGCTTCTAATTATGTGCTATTACTCTAGGAGGTCTTCTAAACACGGAGCATCCCTGCAGTTTTTATCACTGCTCAAGACACTATTTGGTTCATTTTCCCTACAGTAAGATGTTTGGCTACTGATGTACTCTGTGATCTTGAGTGAGCTGTTTTACCTATCCATCTCAGTAATGAGTACTTGTAATACCCTACAGTACTGAGAGAACTGTTTAGCTAATGCACGTGATATATTTTATATATGTAAACTTCTGGAGAAATCTTCTTCACCAGTGCAAACTCAAGTTATCAGTAAAAATTAATATTGTCAATATTTCTCTTAAAATTGAAAGCAAAATAGCAATATGATACAGTGAAAGTATTTTAATGCGGAAGTTGTTTTTATTTATATTGAAGGCGTTCCTGATTGGTATTCTTTGGGTAACTCTTTAAATGAACATAAGTTAACCAAGAAGTTAACTTATCACAATTGATCCTTCTCTTATGATTCATCTATGCTCTCAATACCTGTGGCTTGCCTTATTGATTAAATGTATGAATAACATTAGCATTCAGTTATTATTTGCGCTGTCCTCTTTCTCTCTTTTCAGGTGTCAGCTATAAAATGCTGGCTACAAAATGATGTCTGCTTTCCCAGTGAGATGGAGAACTTTCAAAATCTCAGAAAGGAGGAGCTTTGAAATGGAGGGAAGTTACATCTGATAGCAACTTTTAAGACAATAGCTCATCTCACATGTGAAGTCATTAAAATATATGAACAGAGCACTAAGCTGTGATCTCTAAATGCTTTATATTAGATAAATCTCTGAGTTTGACTTGAAAAATAATAGCAACTTATCATTATCTTCTTCTGTTGTAGGTACCCAATGACAGTTGACTGTCTCGTGCAAATAGTGTAATGAGAGAGCACTTGCCCCAATTATTTTCACACACAAGAGGAAGAGATGTAAGAGAGTAGAAGTAGTTTCCTTCGGAATACAAATGTCTCAGTGGCATAGCTGGAGTTCGACACCACACATCCAGAGCACTTGTACTGAGTCCATCCAGGCAGCTCCCACATAAGGAGGCACAGATGCTGGGACAAAACTGCTTGATGGGCAGAGACTCAGGAAGTGGATGAAAGTGCAGTGCAACACCCAAGCAATGTTTTATGCACACACAGCACAACTCCTCACAAGTCAGGTGTAGCCTGATCATTTTCACATGTGGTAAATACTCCAATGTAACCTGTCTGCCAACACAGCGCATGAACTTGTACCTCTGTGTTGTAGGCAGAAATTTGTTTTCTCTATATTAAGCAGCTCTATGGTTTCTAGTTTTCTACATTAATTTTGTAAGTTGTTTGATGAAACAACTACATCTAAACCAGTGTTTGATAAAAATGATCAATAACATATATACAAGAATCCAGTGTAAGGTCTGAAGACTTCTTAAAATGTTGGGTATTTAATTTTATCATCTGACTAAAGTAAAAAAATGAGCTCAAGCCTATGTATAGCCACTCAACAGCAGACTAAGAAGTAGAAAATAAAATCAAGTGAATTTTTTTGTCACTTTTCCCAGGTGTCTGGAGATTCTGTTTGGATTTTTCTGTTCTTTTGCATTTCTACTGGCAGGTTTTAGCTGCACCTCTGAAAAACATCACAGCATTATCAAAACTGTAGACAAAACTATACAGTCAATAAGCCTGAACATTAGAACACCTTCTAATTTTCCACGCCTCTTCATTTATTTTATAATGTAAATACAAAGCAGATACAACAAACGATTTCTAATCTCAATATAATGCCAACAATTATTTTGCCAACTAGTTCCTAGTACAGAAAGGAAAACCATTGCATAGGTATTTGAAGAAAATTATACAAATTTGGAAGATAAGTTTCAATGATGTACCAAAAAATAAAATTATGTGTAAAGGTTACCTTTGTAAAATTCAATATAACAATGAGAAAAAGGTCGTTTGTTGTCGGTTTTTTAGTACAAGATGACCTTCTTCATCATCTTAGCTAGATAAAATTGCTGTACTGAAAAACATAAAAACTAAATAGTTAGATGACAGACCGAAGTAAGATTGCGTTGTATTCAATTGCTAGACAGAGCACAGAAAAATTAAGTACAAGACTTCCAAAAGAATATGTAGAACACAGATAGGAAATCAGTAGCGAACTGCATTTGTTAAGGTAGTTTGAAAAATCCAGCCTGACCACTCAGTGATGAATCTCTTATTGATACAGTATATCTAGAAATTAAGTTTTAAGTAATTTCATTGGCTTCCTACAGAAACCTATGACAGAGGCAGGGACTTTGTTTCAGCTTGTAGAATGACACGCTACTGCCTTACTAACAAAAGTACGCGTTATACTCGCATAAGTTCATAGGACACTGATTTGTTTACTATGAATGCTGGATTACAACGAAGCTAAGTTTTGTTAGATGGATAAAAGTTAAAAGCATAAGCCTATTAATCATGGAAACAGATCTTCAAATATTGTTATTTGTGCACGTACAGGTAATAAACCTGACACTATATGAATTCCTTGTGGGTATTGGCTGATAATATGATATCTCTGGTCTCTCATGTTGTGATTAGACAGGCTTTCCTCTTTAAACACTGAATTCAGAAGCTTAGTGCATTATCTGCACAACTAATTTTAAAATAGACCTAATTTAAAAGTGTAGCTTTTAAGAAGGAAATAGAAAGGAGGTGTCTTAAGGAGGAGGTCTGAAACCTTGGCTTCAGAGTCAAGAATTAATTTATTTTTTCAAATGCATCATCAAAAAAATAGTCTTCCACACTCTGTTGCCTAACTTTATGGCTCAAAAGAAACCATCCCCAAGCTGTAACACGGTCCATATGGCTGACTGTTTGAAGTGTGCTTAGTACTCCATTAGGGATTCTCGATTTGTACTTCTCAATCTGATTTCGATAAGACACAGGTTTCCTTTAGTGGCCTGACCTGGTGCAAACACATAATAGATTAATTCTGCAATAAATTATGCTGGCAGTAAAGCTTTCTGGGCCACTTTGTCTTTTAAGTAACAACTTTTTTTCTAACGCACCCTTATAAAGCTGAACCAACATTACATTTGTAAGTCACTTTACATATATACAGAACGATGTGAAGCTTGAGAACATAATTTTGCACTGGGTGCATTACTTCTAAGTATATTCTATTTTATTGTGTTTCTGAAACTACTGACACATCCTGAGGAATACTAAGAGCTTTTCTGAAATGACGTTACGACTAGAAATGTGTGCTGAGCTGCTACTTAGGAAGCTCCAGCTGGTTTCTATCTTGATGGTGGCACAACTACATTATTTCTATATGCAAAACTGCATTTCCACAAAGTCCATTATTAGTTTCTGCTTTTATGTACCTTTTTACATGATGTTGTTATTTTAGCCACTGAGTTTAGTTTAGATTTATTATCTATTTATCACTTTACACAGTTCTGCCATTTCTAAACACCATTGGTACAGAAGTAGTAAACTATGCTATATTAGGGATCGCTGTTAGTTACAGTTGAGGAACCCAATGTGCTAGCTGTTCTGCAAATCCAAAATCAAGATCTTACAGATGAAACATAATGCAAGGTGACAAAAACCAAGAGAGTACAAAAGAACAATGAGACAAAATCCATCAGCAAGGTTCGCAGTCCACTGGGAATCTAATATTATTAAGATTTATCTGTATTTTTAAAGGATCAATGCAGGGGTCTTTTAGATGTTTTCAGGGAATGCTCATAAACATAAAGGATAGTATGGAGGAAAAACATTGCAGTGGTTTTGCATATGTTTGTCAACTCTATAAAAAGGACATCTAATCTGTCAAGTTTCTTTCACCTTTTATTTTCAGGCTAAGGAACTCTCTGATATCATTCTCTTTGGAGACACTGGGCCCCATCTGCGTACTTCACCTCAGGCTTTCTCACAACTAACTAAAGAGGTATGGTAGGAGAGGAAAAGCCTTTGAAGATTTGGTAAGTGGCAAAAGGATTGCTCTTAACCAGAAGAAAAACATGAAATATGAAACAGGATACAGTGAATTGGAGTTCTTATTTTTGTTTCTCCATGGTGATGTAACCTGTGAAGACACCTGTGTAGGTACTATGTGATAAGATCATTCCAAAAGAACTCTTAAGAACATTGATAATGAAAAAAATCCTACTAAATTATACAGTGATTTCAGTAGCGAGAAAATATTCCACGAAGTCTTCTGACTTTCTTCTTATTCATTAGCTGTCTGCCAAGGTTTATCTGAACACATTAGATTCGTCTATGACTTACATGGAAGAGTGGAAGAAAGAAAAAAGCACGGAGTGAATGAAGGGGAGAAGGGGACATTTTGGGCCCCATAGAGGGACACAGAAAATGCAGATGTAAAAGTAGCTAAGATGGAAACTGAAGAGAGAGGAAAAAGATCTGAAATATGGACACAGTATTTTGGGTGCAGACCACATGAAACTTCAGGTATGCAGAAAGCAGGTAAGAAACAGTGAATAAGTATAAAAACAGAAAGATGCATAAATAGGAAAAGAAATAGAGAGTGCATTAAAATAAGAAAATTACAGGGGAAACAAAGAGCTTTTAATACAAAATTGGAAACAAAATCTACCAGAGGAGAGCAAGGATTCAGAAGAATTAATGGGAAAAGACTGACGACACATACTAAATATTTTAGATTATTTATAATGAGCATGATAGGCAGAGGATTTCCTGAAATGCACATCTAATTTGATTATTAGAGATGAATAAAATTATATAAATCCAAGTACATAATTTTCCAATTTAAAAAAGAGAATGCACAAAGAAAAGCAAAATGTTGCTATATTAAATATTGCATCATTTTAATTTAACTGAAATGTTAAAATCAAGTTAATCTCTTCATAATCAACTGAAATTATCTTTTCCCTAGAAAGAAGTGCTTTTTTTCATATTGCCCAACGTTTTTTCAGAAGTTAATTTTTCTATTAAGTAACATGTTTCTTTCTTATTTGATCTTTAAGCAAAGACTAAGTCATCATTACAAACACAAGGACACCAGCTGGCAGTTATAGGGAAGGATTTTTGTAAATCACTTACTAAATCCATGCAGGTAAAAGAATGCTGGGAACAATCTCTGCCAGGTTCCGATCTTACAAAATGTTATTTTGTGCCTGAGTAATCCAAATGAACCCACTGTAGTCATTCTAGTGCAAAGATTTGTGCAGAGACAACAAAAATTCTAGCATAATGTTGGGTTTTTTTTTAAAAAAATCCTACTCTCTAAAAAAACCCTGAAACTGAAAGTGCTACTATTCATGGTATCTCTTCAATATAAGGTAGTATTACTTTCATTGCTTAGATTCAATTGATTTTCAAAGTAACTTAACAGATATTTACAGTACTAAATAGAAATTTAAATAGCTAAATAGGTTCAGGTATACTGCGACAATTCATTCTGAACTTCAGCAGAGTTGTCTGATGATTCAGCAGACATTCAGGCAGCTGACTGTGAAAAATTACTTTTATGTCCTTCATCAGCTTGGTTCATAACCACTCTCTTTGAGATGACTTTGCACTGTACTTGGAAAGTCATTAGGAAAAAAGAAAGAACAGTCACTTGAACAAGATAGAAAAAAAATAAATTATTTCATGACTGAGATTTTTGAGTGTTAGAAATTGAGGTGGACAAAGCAGATAAGAACTTTAAAAAATTCTATTTAATTTTCTCGAATTTGTAAAATCAAGAAAACACAGTAACAGGCTTATAACTAAAATAAAGATCCATTTAAGCATGTGGGGCAGTTAAAGGCTATACTAGCCAAGGACGCCAACCACAGAAAAAAGTTCAAAATTATCATTACAACAGACTTCCTGTTGTAGTGTATAAGAGAGGGGAATTTAACTTTCCTACATGAAAGTTAAATAATTCTTTATATTTAGAATACCACAGCTTGATTCAATCCTGCCTAAAAAGAGCACCTAATGAAGTAATGCAATAGCACATTAGTCATTCAAACCCTTTATGGAGAGGTAAACCACTGTTTCCACTGATCATGTTGGGAACCAAGGGCAGTTAAGGTTGCTATCTCAAACCTGTTCAAAGTGGACCCTGTGTATCAGACACGGCACAAAATTAAGGCCATAATTCCAGACCAGTATCATCTAGAGGAAGGGAGAAAAAATACATTTGTACATACTTGTGTTGCCAGGCTTGTTTCCATCTTTTAACTGCAACATAGATAGAATGAATTTCAATATAAAAGAAATAACTGCACATTTGATGCAAAGAAGTCCTAAACTCAAAGACCCCCTTCAGTTCATATATGTTACCAAAAGTCAAGTATTACTTTATTCCTTGTTTTAATTTTGGTTCACAAATACATTTTAAATTAAACAAAACCTATTTACCGATGAATGATACCCCCTAAAGAATTCCAAATAATAATAGCAATGATTGGGCAGGTATATTTAATTTTTAAGCACAAAACTTTGGGTTACTTAAAGCTTCTTGGGCTGATGTCAAATTGGTTTCTTCTAGCTTTTAATATGTGTCAGCACTCAGGTTTTGCACACAGTTTGTTCTAGAATTTTGTTCCTCTCTCACAGAGAAGTAGTGTAAGAGTGTGTGAAGTAGGAGGATTTTGATTGTCTCAGTATCAGAAAGCACTTCAGAGAATATACCTGTAAGTTAAAAAAAATTTATGATCCTTTGTTTCTGGAGTTTATTATTTAGTGCTGATCTGGATGCACAACCAATATTTCCTGGGTGACATGGGATTTTTGTAAGGACAAGCCCTCTGGCTGGAACAACCATCCATCCTCTGCTTCTCCTCCAGTGTAGGAAATTCACCTAAGAGGCAAATTTTGAGCCATGATTCTCATTATTAAACAGGCTTAAAGATTACTGTGATCTCTCAGTTGGCTTCAAATCAACTTAGAAACAGATTCACTAACCAGAAATAGACTGTGTCTTAGAAAGTCAACGTAATTATCATGGACTTTACTGAGTATGCGGCTGCAGTAGCAATGTCACACAGAACAACATCTGTTGACTGACTATGTAAGTACAAAAAATGACTAAATATTCCCTTAATTTCCCTGGACAGGAAAATTAAAATAAATTATTATTCTTATATAACTATTAATATTTTTTACCGTGGTTCTAGAGAATCTGATAGTAATTACAATTTTAAATAGAGTAAATATGTCCCTTCTTAAAGCACCATTGTATAAATCCCTGTGGGAGTAACAGAACATGCAGAAGGTTAGAACATTTTCTTTCCTGAGGACTGATCATCATTCACAGGCATCCCAAATGCATACAAGAGGAATATTCCTTTTTACCTAAATTTCTCAGAAAGCTGCAATAACAATTATGTAACAAAATAAAAAAAAAAATTTCTTTAACAGAATTACAAGTGATGACTGCTCTGAATTTTTATCATAGTTTAAAGCAAATTTCAATTCAATGACGACTGATAAAGTCTTTTGTTTAGCTTTATTTGTTTGTTTAATTTTATGAAAGCTCAAACATATGTCAGGGCACAGCATGAAGTAAAATTGGAAATAGATAATTTTGTTTAGTACAGCTTCAAAAATCTGGAAAAACATTGTTTGATAACTGATTCTGAATGTATACATTTGTTGTATGTGTTTTATGTACTTTTAAATCAAGGAATGTTTAAAATGGTTTTCAATGAATAGCTGAAATACAGAAATATTTAAGTGACTATGGGCAGGGGAAATTTCCATGTACTCAGAAAAGTGTTCTCAGGTAAGATTCTTAAACTAATTTTTTTGACAATCAACATGAATCTTATCCCTACATTTACACTGAGCTCTTTTGAAATGTGAAGCTTTCCTGAACTCATTGGTGTAATATTATCATTACATTAATTGGCCAAGAGCTTTGGTCTGCTTTATATCCAAATTGATAACAGTAGAAAAACTGCAGGCTTGTAGAAGTATTATAGAGGCAGAGTCTATTCTATTCCGTATTTTTTCAAAAATGAAATTAGTATCAATAGGTATCAAATAGTATCTCAAAGACAAAAAGAAGCATTATGTAGAGGTATTTTTGTCTTATATTTATGCAATCCTGTACCTGATTAGCTTCATCATGTGACCACTGACGAAATAAAAAGGGAGGAAGGGGGGAAGGAAAGGAGGGAGAAAGGGAGGAAGGGAGGAAGGGAGGGAGGGAGGGAGGGAGGAAGGAAGGAAGGAAGGAAGGAAGGAAGGAAGGAAGGAAGGAAGGAAGGAAGGAAGGAAGGAAGGAAGGAAGGAAGGAAGGAAGGAAGGAAGGAAGGAAGGAAGGAAGGAAGGAAGGAAGGAAGGAAGGGAGGAAGGGAGGAAGGGAGGAAGGGAGGAAGGGAGGAAGGGAGGAAGGGAGGAAGGGAGGGAGGGAGGGAGGGAGGGAGGAAGTGAGGGAGGGAGGGAGGGAGGGAGGAAGGAAGGAAGGAAGGAAGGAAGGAAGGAAGGAAGGAAGGAAGGAAGGAAGGAAGGAAGGAAGGAAGGAAGGAAGGAAGGAAGGAAGGAAGGAAGGAAGGAAGGAAGGAAGGAAGGAAGGAAGGAAGGAAGGAAGGAAGGAGCATATACGATGAACCTATGACATCTAAAGTAAAAAAAAAATCAACTTTATATGTAACTAAGTATGAGAAAGATGTAAGGACAAGTAAAATCAGGTTAGAGTAGAAGTCCATCTAGACCTGTACTTATCTCCAATAAGTACAATCATTACAGTACATTAAACAGTACCTATCTTCTTAGGTAAAAAGACATTTTATATCCATTTTAGCACAACGGACAGTGAGTCCAGGATTTCCTATTCCTTTTCGCTCATGATTTTGTAGACCTCTAGTGTATTGTTTTTATCTTTTACCTTGTGTTTCATTCTTCTTATTTCTTCTTCATATAGAAGCCTCTCCATAATCTTTCTAGTTTTTCTGTCCTTACAGAATGAGGAAGGAACTTGAGTATCCCATAACAAGATTTCTCTTTGGTTTTTCTCTACCTTTTCCCTAATAATTTAAATATTTTTTTGCCTACTTTTCATCGTTGAGACTGTATTTTTGTAGGTGTAGGTATCATACTTCTAAGATCTTGTCCCTGTGGGATAAGAGACCATTACTTTATAATCAAGGTCAGAATTGTTTTTCTCATGTACACTGCTAATGAATTAGTGCATCCATCTGCAATGAATTTTGTCTGCCATTCTAATGTTCAACCACTTCCTCTAGTAAGGGTCTTTTGTACTTCTGCTCCACAGACCTTTGTATTTAATGCCCTGAGTAGTTTAGTAACACCAGTAAGCTTTATCACCTCAGTATTCAATACTTTTAACAAATTGTTTCTGAATATATGCAAACCACATGGAAAGGTACAGACATTCTAGCAAAGATAATTTAAATTATATAGCTATATAATTATATAATAAATTATACATGCATGAGGATCTTTCATTTTATACTAATTTAGCTTTCTACTCTTTGGAATCTTTGCTGGAACACTTTTATTTTTTTTTAAATCCATATGATACACAAAGCAAATAGGTTTTGCTGTTGCTATTTGTATTTGCCAAGGAAATGAAAAATTGAGCCAAAAGTTTTCAGCTCATCGAAGTAATTGTGTAATAAATTTTTGGTTGTCATAAACTTTTTTAAAGTCTGACCTGAAGAAATCACCTCATAATTAGATTCTAGAAAAGAGATAGATGCACCTAAACTAACCAACACGAAGAAAAGCTGCCAAAAAACATTATCACTCAAGACTTTTTAAAGAGAGTAGGAGATTCTGGGAAGGTCATCAGAGTCAATAATGAGTCAACAAAGAAAGAGTTGTTTAAAGAATGTTATGGAGGTCATAACAAATTATTCTTAACCAGTGAAAAGTGTGTGGGAGTATGGTAAAGGTAGTTGTTAAGTATAGAAGAAGAACAGTGGCTTGGCGTTCAGAGTGAGCTGAAGAAAATAAAAACACAACTAGCAAATTTATTAGGGAATAAATTATTAACTGGGAAGGTAATCAACTCTGCCACAACTAAGGTAATGAAACATTTAGAGAAGCAACAAGATTGATAATTTGAAGTATTTTGAATCAATTACTCAATTAAGCAGTTGATAATGAGGCAAAATAGAACTCTAGATTGAAGACATCACTCTTTCTGAGCAGACAGTTACTTACATTGGAATGCAAGAGGAGTAAGACACCAGGTAATAGAATCTAAAGGAGAAATGGAATGAAGTCAATATATGGAACCCATATCCTTAAGGCTGCACTGCCTTAAAAAAGGGGAAGTCCCAGAAGAGGGCAGTGGTGTTCCATGGAGACTACAAAATGATGGTGATCAAGAGTTTTAATGACTCTGCTCTGGTGCTCTTTACAAACAAGTGCTTGCCTACATAGGACTGAAGTCGGACAACACGGAGTTTTGGAGCAGTATTTAAACCTTGGTTCTTGTGGAAGTGTAAACCTCCCCCCTTGTTCAGCAGTGAAAATATTTAAGCTCTCTGTTTTCAAATATGTCTTTATTGTTGCAGTGTGGCACTTTGAAATACCACGAGCACTGAGCTTCCATACCGCATTGGTACTTATCTCATTTCTCCTTGTGCTTGTGTAAAAAGACTTGATATGAAATGACTTGCATTGTTTGGCCTTCACAGGAGAAATGGTTCACTGAGATTCCTGGGGTCCCATTATAAGTTATAGCAGCTGTAATTTCAGCCACTTTATGAAGCAGTCCATTTCTGTCTGCTCCAGTTCCTAATGCTACCAGCCAGTCTGTAAAATGATCCTAATCTATTACATTTAAGTCATTTGAGTCATCTTTTTGAAGATAGTTGAGTGCAGAGATGCCCATAAGGAAACAATGTAAGTTTTCCATACACCACATATGTTATATGTCTGGTGAAATGTACTGCACACATTTAAAAAAGTGACAGTATTACAAAACTGACAACTTTTCATGACCTTTTGTATTATAATGTATTTTAAACATATGGTAGGATTCTGTTCATCTCATGAATGTACCAGATACGGTATGAATATTTCATGAATTGTATGTGCATGTGGAAAAAAAAATGTTTGAGAAACATTAGCCTTTTAAATTTAAGGTGGGAAAATAGACACTGATTAAAAATATTACAATGAATATTTATGCAGAAAAAGTGAATAGTTATTAAGAAGCAGGGACTTTCAAGAGGTAAGACAGAAAAACCAAAACTATGATGCAGTGGCATTCTTTAATATTTTTTCTAGGCTTTCCTATTGATTGTAGTGTATCATGTTTCATTATTTCTTTTCATCTCTGCTGTTTTTGTATTAGTAGTTTATTTAGAAAAAAAGCTCTTTAAATCTTCTGACATAAATACCTTGGTGTTCACATTTATCAATTATCATATTCATGTAAAGATTAGAGTAATGAAATTAGATGATTAATATGCTTTATATGAGTCATAAAGGATTCCCTCTGTTAGACATAGAGTACAAAAATGAAAATATGTTGCCTTGTCAGCTTTTCCAACTACGTATTGGGCGATGTTCAATATGTTGTCATTAGGCTGCTTATACTAAAAGAAAGAAGAACAATGCAGACTTGTATGTTAAAATATACTGCTGCCTAAGGACAAATATGCTTCAGAGAAGTATGCAAATAATTTGACTGAGTCTTTGGAGATTCAAAGCCACATTCTTGCTGTTGACATGAAAGGAGACATTACAGCAGAATTTATAATTTAGAAAATACCCATGAGGGTATTACGATGCCCACTGTTGTGTTTTGTTTTGCTGAAGGATGTTTGCTTGCACTGTTTCTCGCAGATGCTCTAAAAGATAATGCTGATAAATTGCTTGACTTCTTTTGTGAATCTAAGGAAATTTTGACCGATGAGTATCTTGGGCTTATAGTTTTAATGAAGAAAAAAAGGCCTGTCGTACAGAGGCACAGAAGTGTTTTGATAGTGGAGTAAAAATCAAACTCAACAGTATCATCCAAGACACATGGAAAAGCTTTATCAGTCAAAGTGTGACTTTACCTGAACTGTTATTAAGCACACTATTCTCATACATTGCCATAGAAAGACTACTTGTGCAATTTAGAATTAAAGTAAAGCCCCAATTTATTACATCTATATTGATAAATAGAAACGCAGGACCATACAAATAAATATGTATGTGAATGTGTGCATACACGTACATATTTAAAGATAAGGCTGCATATGTTGTGATGCTGTCTTACAGTACTCCTAGCAACCGTGCTACTGGGACTATAATAAAAGAACTATGTGTCATTTTTACCCCTCCATATCTATGCTTCTTTTCCGCTGAATTGCGAGATACCTCCATATGCTGCTGTGGTAAATATCATCTTTCCTGTTGGAATCAGTAGAAGGTCAGTAGATGGCCAATGCTGTAACACATAGTATAGGAGAGGACAAGGAAGTTGACAGGGAAAGAGAAGGCTAATAGGGATCTGTTGGTTGAGTTTAAGTAACATCAAAAGTCCAGTTGAATTCAGTCAGCAGAGAGACTAAGCCATGTCCCTCTTTAGAAAAATACAAAATTGAGCTGGATGAGGGTGGGAGTCATTTAATCTTGCCGGGTTTGAGAGGCTCATACTTGATGGCTTCCAAAGGTTCTTCAGCCCCAGTTTATGCTGTGGTTTCACGCTGCTGTGCTGTAATGTCCCAGGGTAAAACTGCCTTTTTATATTCTCTCTCCCTTGGTGCCTAGTGGGAGGCATAGGAGGACTGATGTAGACTTAGAGAGAGCAGGATATAAAATGTTCAAGTGTGGTGTCTCACATTGGGTGGCATTCTCTTTAAAGATAATAATAAAACAAATTATAAAAACAAGTAGCAATTTCAAAGCTTAACAATACAGTAACTGTTGATAACAGAGAAAAAGCATTGTTTTTTGTCCGAGAGGTATAGTTATTGATTCCAGATGGTTTTCTTTTTTTTTTTTTTCAATTCTTAACACTTGACAGACCAGGGTTTGGCTATAAAATGTCAAAAACCCCTTCAAACTGTAGTAGTAAATTCTCAGTGTTTACAAACAACGAAACTTTGAACACATTAAAATTTTATACTTATTCTTCTACCTCTACTGCCTGTAGCTTGTGTGCTTTTTCAGGAAACATCTGCCTTGTCTGGAAGTTCTAAAATAGAAGACAAAAATTATATTCCTTGAAAACTTTTCCCTTTTAAAAAGCTTTTTACTTGTTTTAACTTCTGTTGTTTCGATTTGTGCTACCTTTTATCTTTCCAGTTCTGTGCAGCTTTTCAAATGGCAAGATGATCTCTGCTGCTGTAACTATCTGTAAATCACATTGATAATTCCTTTGAAATTTATTTTCTACTTGTAATTGCGATATAATTTCTATTAACTTTATGCTCTTTGTGCCTAGCCTTTCACTTCAGATTCTGTGTTATGGTAGTCTTTTATTTTTATAAGTTTAATCAGTGTTCTATTATTATTTTAATTACTGTAGTATGGTAAGAGTGTGCCAAACACTGTAGATGGATTTGTAAAGTAGAGTAGACTTTTTAATAATGGTTCTCAGTGACTATCTGGCACAAAATGCATGTTTTCTGTAGAGAATATTTACATAGTCTGGCTATTTCAATTATGCAACATTTCCAACTCTGTATTATTCAAGACTATACCTTGAGGGGTTTTTTTGGTCATTTTTTAATTCTTGTGATGAAACACATGCATTCCTAATTAAATATATTGATATATGAGGTCTCACACACTCAAAAAAATGAGACTAAACCTATAGCTTGGGAACAGAGAGTGGAAGGGGAGAGACAAAGAGATGCTTATAGAACATGATCTAACATGTCACCATGAGACAAGGCTCAACTCAATCACTTCACTCAGGATGAGTGGACTCATGTTCAAATATAGATGTTTTCTTACCCTCAGTTGGAAGGTCGGGTTTGCACAATCCCCCAATGCTTTGTGAAGCAGTTTTTAGCTAGTACTATGGTTGAGTTGGAGCACACACCCTACTCACCAGACCTGGCTCTGTGTTTTATACCTCTTCCCAAAGATCAAATCAGTTCTCAAAAGAACCCATTTTTTGTCAGCATGTGTGAAAGTAAAAATGACAGAGATCCTCAACAGGCCTTCCAGAAAATGATCTGCAGAATTGCTTTGAACGTTGCCAGCATCATATGTTGCTGTGTGTAAACTCAGAAGGTGACTGTTTTGAAGTTGTTCATAGCTGATTTTATTTATTTGTTAAATAGAATTACTTACAGGCACAGTCTCTTTTTCTCTTTTTTTTTGTGTTGGACCTGCTATGCAGAAAGGGTATAAGATGTCAGAAAACTGTATAGAGAACTGGAAGAGTTTGACAAAAAATTGCTGATTTACTTATCCACAAAGCATTGTAAGGATCGGCAGGTAGCAGTGTCATATGTAAAACTCCCGAAGTCTGAATTGCTGAGACCTTGTCTAATTCATCATAGAGAGGTTTGGGAAGGGCATAGGTTTTATTTCCTGAAAATTAAAATGAAATGATGTAAACATGGAAAATTTCAGGTGATTTCAACCAACCATAACATCCAAGGCTTTCCACTCTGCAAGTACTTGTAAACATTATTATACTTACACAAACAAGTACCTTTGTTGGCAAATATACTGAAAATAAGGAACTTTGACAAACCATGAAGTGAGAAGCTACTTACATCCCTGTGCAGTTGCATAGCTGAAATTATCATCTTTTGATGAAGATTTTGTGCATGTGTGTGCGTGCTTCTGTGTGTCAATATGTGCTTAATATTATTGCATTCCAGTATGTTTATTGCAGGAACCATTTGTCTTAATGTGCTTTGAATATGAAAATACATTCTGGAAAAAGTATTTAATAAATATTCTCTAATTCTATCCTTCTTTTATAAGCTTTGTCATTTAACAAGTCAAAAGTAAACCTATAACTTTACTGCAAAATAATTAGGAAGCAGGATTTTTTCTATCATTTGGGATGCCTCAGTTTCAGAAATGGGTATTTAGAATGCCATCAACTGGGGATGAAAATACCCAAGGGAAGTTGAATCAAAGCTTTGTAAAGACAGAAGAAGAAAGTATTTTTTTACAAAAATACTTATTTCCCAATGACTAAAAAGGTTTTCTAAAATACCTTTATATTTGAGTGATTTCAATAAAACAATAAAAATACTTAAGAAAACAAACCATGTCTTTCAATAGCTTTCACAGGGAGACACTCTTGACAAAGCATAGAGGAAAGCGGTATTTGGGGGAGTAGTTCAGAAAAATCCTCCCTATTGTACCTAGACATCTGAGATATTTGTCTTCCTTGATCTGAATGTCTAAATGTTTATTCCATCTGGCTTTCAATCAGGGCATATCCCAGTATCTAAGTCAATGTAGGAGCCCAGTCTTCTGAGTGAAGTCTGAGAAACCTGTGGGAGACACACGTAAACCTGCAGAGCAGGAGTGAGTACGCAGTAACTAGTTTAGTGTACATTCATCTCAACTTCCTTTAGACCAACATTTCAGTGCTAACTTGCACATTCATCATTACCCTTTTCTCATTAAGGTTTACCAGTGTGTGGGCAATAACCTCACATTATGAATATCTCTTTTATAATCTCTACTCAGAATGAGCACGGGACTTCAGCCATGCAGCACTAGTGATGGATTTTGGCTCATTTTATCATAAATTCGTTAAATACAAGGAACAACCATAACGCTATAATTTTCTACGGAAAATTTCTGTTGCATGTGCAGAGCATACACATTGTTAAGAATATAGAAATACGAATAGTTTAAGCATGGAAAGATGGAAAAATGGGGAATGTAGATTGTTGCATCCTTGGAAGCCAGAAGACAAATGATTAATTCAACCATACCGTCAACCTTTATATCCTCTGTTCTGTTGTATTCTTCTGTGCTTGGACTGTCCTGCACATATGGTAATACTTCTGGAGGGTTATAATTAGCATACAAAGGTCTGCAAAAACTTTTGTCATTGAGCTGAAATTGGACTAAAATTTAAATTAAAGAAGAGCTGTATACCTGAGGAGCTTCAGGAATTTCTATAATTTCTATATCTATATAATTGAAGATTTTGGGCAGAATAAATTAAAGACAACTGGTTTTTACTATTCTATTTTATTTCAGCAAAATACACATATATTTTTTAAAAATATTGATATTTCTGTAAATATTTTTAAAAGACACTGATTTCCTTACAGCGTTGCCAATGGTTGTCCCTTTGTTAGAGTTAAAATTTAACAGATTGAATGCAAGTTACCTATCCTTAGAAACAGTAGGGACATTGTATATTTCTTGTTTCATTTATCATGATATAAGTGCTCATGCTTTGTCCAACATCCTTTCTCAGACCACATCCTGAAAATGTTTTTATCTTGTTTTAAATATTCAATCATTTTATAATATTTCAACAGTGAATTATTGTTTCATGAATCAAAAGCATCCTACAGTCTTCAGAAAACACTAGACAGTTATAAAGGCAGTTCACGATCAGTGAAACCTAGTCCCTGAAATCAAATACAATATAAAACCACTGCGGTGGAACTTTGAACCTCCAGAGAACGACTGAAGATCTTGACAGGTGTCACTTACTGTCTCATTCACCTTGAAGTTTCCCTGGCTAGACATGTGGTTACTTTACTAGCAAATTTCAGACTGCCAGGGCAGACAAATGTTCTGTCTCTCCAGTTCACTCAGTACATACATCCAAATTTATATTTGCCCCCTTGGGCAAAAGTTAGTACTATTATCCATCTGTCCTGTATTTTCTCTTTGACCTCTTCATGCTCACTTCCTGGTTAGATGGGATAGTTTAACTACCTGTGCAATTTTCTTTTATCAGCCTCAGAAATCTTATGTGCACTTTCCAAATTCAAAAAAAAAGCAAGAAACTGGAATTAGACCGACTAGATTATAAATAATTCCACAGTTAATGGCAAGTCCCACATGAAACATAAAGCAGTATAGTTTTAAAGTTACCTATGCCCTAATTAAAAAATCATATAGTTATATATAATTTATATAAAAATAAAGCATATAGTTACACATAGCTGTACTTTTAAAGTGAATTTCCAGCATTTGCGAAAAAATGAAAGCTAACTGGTCTTTGTTAAAGTCACGCCAACTATTTAAACTCTATTACTCACAGTATTACACTATTCTTTTTTTGAAGACCACAGCATAAAGAGCTATTGCTCATGTGAGACCTGTCCTTATTTCCTTTTGGTGTACAGGACTTCAGTGAATCTGTTATGATCACCATTTCCTATTGAACTGTCATGACGAACTTGGAGAGGTACCATCCAGGATGCAGGTGTTCAGGTCAAACAAAGCAGAAGGAAGTTCAAAGGTATTCCCTCCCACAATTCCTGATGCTGTAATGCCAGCACACTGTGTCACGGGAAGTCTCTGAAACACCCATGTGACTGTGTACTCACCCAGTGAAACACCCAAACATATTTCATAACAACTGAAAGTCAAAAAATGAATGGATTTTATTCATTGGTAACTGAAAGGAGACAATTTGCTCAAATGTACTGGGAAGACATACTCAATTATACAAAAGCCTTATACTTTGTTCTCTATAAGATGCGTATCAGCTTCATCAGCCTGTCCAGAATTTCCCTGTTAATTGCAATAAAAGGTGTTCAATAAGCCTGTCATCCTGGCTTTTCTCCAATTGTACATAATATTTGGAAAATCCTTCAAACTGCATTATGTTGCCAATGTTACCAAGAAAGCAAAAATGATTTATTCTCTCCTGAGGAAAAGAGAGTTGGAATTAACTTTTCCCCCCTCTTGTCCCTGGAGATGCACATAATTTCTGAAAGTTTAATGAAATTTCCTAAGATTTCTGTGTATGTCATTAAGCAACTCTGTGAAACAATTAGCATGTTGTTCTTCAATGGTGTGCAGCTATCAGTCATAACCAAAAAACCAAGCAACTTTTCTATTCACATCAGTATGTGATCTGTATAAAGAAGTCTTACTTTATAGACTACTGTTTGGACTGCAGTGTAATAGAGATGTAACATGTTACTGAGATGTCTGTTTAAATAGACACCTTTATTTCATCTAGTAATAATTGCTATTTAGGTTGTAGGCACTGATGCTAATGGTAGTAAATATAATAAACATATATAAATGAAAACAGAAAACATTCCAATCAAAAATTAAACAAAATGCATGCAATAAATAACTAACTTTTAAGTATATAATCTTTTTTAGACACTGAGCGAAGAAATAAAAAGCTGACTACCTTGCCCAGCAAGGTTCATTGAAAAAGCTCATAATATTTTGTACACTTTCATGCTGCAAGAGAGCATCAAAATCAGATTTAAACTTCAGATATAGTACAGAGGGAAAATAACTACACTTTTTGCTAAAATGCTGTGGTTAATACTGGTTTTTTTAATTTTTTTTTCTTGTAGGCCCATTATAATCAACTATGTGATTGTTCATTTTATGTTTGATTTCCAGAGCAGCATCTTAATGACCATTGCTCAGGACTGTTGGCTTTCCCTAAATGTTCCCTGGAGTAATGTTTCACTTATAAGCATCAGTTTAAATGTAGTCTTCTCTAGCACTTTTCTTGTGATCCCCAACCTCTGCAAAAAGGTTATATTTTAAAAACATGTGCTAAATGCTGGCCACCTGTTCAGAGCTAATGATGCCGAAAGAAAGCCTGCCATGTCAGGACATTTTCTTAGGGAAGGTGATAAAAAAGAAATCTTTCAAGCTGAAGCAGCATTAACTTTAACCTATTTTGGACTCCACCTTTATAAATGCTACTTCAAAGTTAGCCATAATCCTCTTGAAAGAATCAGATAAGGGTAAGAACAGGGAGGTTTTGACATGGTAATTGCAAATGTGCAATTTTCTGTGCAAGTTTTACACTCCTATGTAGAAAGTGGATTTATTTAATCTTTCTTTTCCTCTAGAGAGTACTGGTCAATAAAAAGACCTATAGAGAGATTAAGAGTCATCTGTTCAGTAACAGTGGATTTGTCTTTTCTGGTACACTGGGCAAACAACATTGTCAGCAAAGAGAAGGGACAGTTTCTGGTGACAAAGATATACTAAAATGAACAGACAAGAAAGATTTACGTTTACAGAATTAAATACAGGGATAAAGCATAAATAAAGATCAAAACAAAGGTGAAAAAATACACCCATGTTCCTGCATTTACCACTCCAACTTTAAAAAATTTTGCAAGTTATCTCATAGATATTTAGATAACATCTGCCTAAACTTGATAGAAATGCAGGTCAAGGTTTTTTTCCCCATATTGAAATTTAAGTATGCAATCAGTATATTTTAAGAGGAAAAAGGAGGTAGAGGTAGGTAGAATTACATATTGTTGAAAAAAAATGGAGCCATAACATCACAACTTTGTTTCCAAACTGCATTTTTTCTTTGTAACCAGATACCACTCACAAAATAGATAGTTTGGATTCACAAAGAGAAGAAAGGGTGTATTTGTGCCAACATATGTTTGGCATACTTATTTTTGTTTGGCATCTAGGAGAACCAGTAATTCTCAAGGGATTCAAAGTTCAAAATTTAGGTGCCATTTTTGTAATTGCATACAGATGCATAAGTAGGACTATAGCACACAAATTAATGGCTCTTTTACTGAATAAGGTGCACTTGACTGTATTTCTTACTAATCAGTTACAGAAACTGTCATTGTTTTAAACAGAAGTAGAAATTACGAAACCAAAGAATATCTTGGCCACCAACATTTTCCAAATTTTTTTCATAGTAATCAGCCAAATATCATTCATGTATGTAAAGGGTTCCTTTTATTTCTTGAAGAATTTGTGTCTGGATGTAGGATAACTTATTCTTCAATTTGTATTCATACTGTATAATCATTTCTTCCATGACAGTCCAAGTGATGCTAGCAGTGTAGTGAGATCCATTAGATTCTGACTGATTGTTTCTCCTCAAACTTCATGACTACTTCAGAATATAAACCTGAATATATAGCCTATTTTAACGTGTATAAAATAAAGTTGGTGCAAAGAGCATTCCTTTTTTCAATGACCTTTATTGTCACAGAGCTTGAGTGATTCTTCCAACTCCATTTTTTCCTTGATATCATATTCAATTTAAACACGGAAAACAAAGAATATGCATATTACATTAGTATAGCATGTAGAAATTCCATCCTTTGAAGCTTTAAGAGTTCTGCAGATGCTTTCAATGGAAATATAATCACAGCCATAATTACTTAGCTTTGGAAGCAAAGAACAGTAGCATTTTAAAATTTCTTTCTGAAATTACTCCTACTGAAATAGAAGTAAAGCTGTAAAGCAAGAGCAAATAAACAATAATTACTATTTTTAGCGGAAAATGAGACTCTTAAGTGTGTAATTTTAGCTTGATTGCTGCAACATTCATTGTACCTAAATGTTAATCATTAAATTAGAACTTGTAAAAAAGTTTTATACTGCAATATTTTGAAGACTGAAGTGGTTAAAAAAAAGCGAAAAGCAAAAACACAAAAAAGGTTTTCTTCTCTAAGGATATTATTTATTCAACAATTTTACAAAATATTGCAATTAATAGTTTGCTTATTTCCAACTTCTTTTTCAGCTAACTTAATTTCTCAACTAATTCTCAAGAAGTCCTCATTTTACTAAATTTTATATATTTTCTATGTGTTTGAAAAGGTCTGTAGCCTCCATACATAATCTTCTCTTGAACCATCACTGACAGAGAAGTTAGCGTTTCTGTGCTCTACACTGGGTGTTGGCAATTAGCAACTCCAGCAGAGGGAATGCTAGGTCCCGTCTGAGCAAAAAAATAAAATGAG
Organism: Dromococcyx pavoninus; assembly: GCA_033558185.1. Taxonomy (NCBI): domain Eukaryota; kingdom Metazoa; phylum Chordata; class Aves; order Cuculiformes; family Neomorphidae; genus Dromococcyx; species Dromococcyx pavoninus. The sequence goes on along the minus strand of JAUMJL010000063.1, from coordinate 3,606,316 downwards.
GAGAACTTTAACATCAGCACATTTACTATGCATGTATATGTAATACAAATACAGTATGTAGAACAGCACATAACAACAAAACCTGAGTTTTCAGCTAAAATGGATGCTTAATGTAAAACAGGTTTCACCTAAATGTATAGCCTTTGACTTTGCCTACAAAGACAGACTCCTCCTTTAATTGCTGAATTCTTGCTTAGGCAGTGTATTTTATTCTCCACTGACTTTAGTGGAAACTATTCTATCTATGTAGTGGAAATTGTAAATTAATAATATAAAACTCTGTAAGAACACAGACGACAACTCTGAGTGAAAGGTAAATTCTTGTCTCAATCCATCAAATGAATGCTACTTGGATGAAATATTATTTTAAAATCAATGGAAGTAGTATAAAATAGAAAGAAGTCATCTGATACTAAATTCTAGACTTATCGAGATGCTTCAGAGTCTAAATTTCACTTGAGTAGAATTTCTGCTCAACGTTTATTTAAACGTAACTGTAATTTCCAAAAATCTCTTCCAAGTTACTTATCTATATGTGCTTACACTTTTTCTGTAAAGCTGGTATTTTCCCTAAAATGAAAGAATGTAACTTGTTCTAAAATACTGTCTTCTAAAAGCACATAATTGTCTCCCTTTACTGTTCAGAACACGGAAGCATCTGCCTGATGGTCCACGGATCAGGTGTCCAAATTTAAGCCACTTCTGTGTTCAAAGACTTAATATATAACTAAAGGTAAATCCAGAAATATGTGCTGGGCCATAATACTGGCTTTCAGCAGTCACATTTTTATCATGTGCATATGCTAATGACTGAAAATTGCAGTGGAAAGTAATCTATAGCCATAGTAACTGTTTTATGATTTCAATCATCTTGCATAAACAACCATCTCCCATAAGATATCTGTTTAGCCTCATTTTGTGCTGAAATTTTAAAAAAGAAACATTTTTCTGCAATATTACATAACAAAGGAATGCACTTTTATTGCAGATATTATAAATCAGACCTGCATTTCTGTTGGGAAGTAATATTTCATGGGAACAGTAGCATAGAGACCCTCAGTAAAATTCAGCCTTGTAACTACTTCTGTCGTTCTTTTTGTCTAACAAAACAGGTGTCATTGACATTTGGAGCCAACATTCATGCCTGAACAGCTACATTCTAAACACATTTAAACAAAAGACAAAAGTAGTCAATACTCTGGAGTTTCTTTTTTTTATGGTTTCATACCTTCTGGGGACAAGAGATAAATGAAGGTAAGATGAAACCTTTAGATGTTGTCTTCATCAGTGTTGACACTCTTCCTTGGGGGCTGACAGCTGCTAATGAATTCATTTTAAACATGACACACAAGAAGAACAAAAATGCTGTTTTGATTTTGTTTTCTATTTGAAGAAGAGTAAAAATAAAACCAGAATTGATCGCAAGGGAAAAGCTAATCTGTGCTAATTTGCAATCAAATAAAAACAAAGAACAGATACATGAAGATATCTTTCCAAATTTTCATGAACAAATAAAATCAAGGTAGAATATTTAGTTGAATTCTGACGCTTTACCTGTTCATGTGAAAGTGTTGTAGCTAGCATCATGCCAGAAATACAGTCAGAAGTTGAAATGCAATGAACTTCTTGACCAGAACTCAGGTATCCATTATCTCATTATCTTCTCTTCACCTGAAAAAGGTACTTCATTCTGTTCTGTTCTCCATCACCAAATTTTTGGCATTACATTATACTGATATTGGTTAAACTTCTCTTTATGTTGCTTTGATATTGAGACTTTTACTTCTAATTTAAGGAAAACATTTCATAAGTTTTTACCTTTTGACAGAATTTCAATTCTTTATTGAAAACAGAATGGTATACATCCATAACTATCCTGGATTTTCACTGAAATCCTTTCATGTTCAAAATTTCAAATAAAAGTAACCCATTCTTATCTTGTGTCCTAATATAGTTTGTCTCTATGATTGGTACTATTAATAGAAGACCTGACTGTGTCCCACTGACTTACTCTTATAGATAACACCTAGTGTGTTTAACTATACATTGAAGGGCATATGATCATAATATACTCGTTAAAAGGACAGTTTATGGCTTTTGATTGTATTAACACAACCAGCTTAATGACCAATACTGATTCCAATCTCCTGTTCTTAACATTTTTCAAAAGACATGTATAATATGTAAACATTTCATCCAGTTAAAGAATATGGGAATAGATATTTTTTAAAGCTTAATTATATCAATGTTTGAAACAATAATTAACTTATACTACTTTTATGGATTAGAAAATTAAAGCATGCTCAAAGCTCTTCCTACATAATTTGCATACATAAAGATGCATGGAGCTTGATAAAGACCATATATATGAATTGTCCTTTGGAAAAGATCCTTGAACATTAGAGGCAAGATTGAAGATTAGGGTGACATAAGGAAGAAGCCCGTGACTTACCTGCAGAAGAAATTCAAGTGAACACGATGACACCATGCTATCATTAACATTCTCTGGGGAGTGGGGCAAAGCTTTGTAACACCACAAACCAGCCTGGTGTGTCTTGTAAGCAGGAACAAACTGAATGGTGCTTTTCATGACTCACACTCCGATGACTTCATTCAAAATCAGGAAATTATTAATTTAAAGAGAAGACAGAAATGCAAATAGGGTGTAATATATTCTTCTGAAGGTGTAATATATTCTACTAGAGAGTTTGTCTCCTATATGTAAAACATTTTCACAGATAAATGAACTATAAGTTCTGTCACAAAGAAGTGAGGTGCATATAGCTGGAAAGTACATCTAAGTAAATACATAAGATAACTTTTCCTTTAGAAAATATACAGGTAGAAATAAGGTTTATGAAACAAGGAGAGAGAACACATGAAATAAATATCTCCTTTTTTGTTACTAACCTATTCACTCATTAGGCAGAACTCAATTTAATTTACATATTGTTAAACCGAGAAACAGCTTGTAAACTTGAGACCATTGTAAGCAGGTTTAAGTCAGCCAGTCTTAAAGATAATTTAGATATACACAAAATTCCTAGACTTAGAGACTCAGCCTTGTGTCTTTTAAAATAATCCTGACCAGTGCAGACAAACCAAGGAGGTATAAATTTGAAATAACATCAGTAAAACACACATTAATGTGTTAGGTTAGAAATGTTCCAATTTAAGAACAGTCACAGTAGAGAAATTAGGTGATCTAATACAATGATAAAAATAGAACTGATGTGGGGAGCATAACTGTCCAAAGTAGCTATCAACAAAATCAGAATTTATTATGGGTATAGGTTTGGCTTGCATATTCAGTCTTTTAACATGTGTTCATATATTCTGTACAGACACACTGTTGTGATGAATTTCATAAAAATACATACATATGCGTAATTGTACTTAGTTAAGACATTAGCATAGAGTAACATTAGCTGTGTGTAATCTCAAATTGGTTTTAAAAGCATTTAATTTGAAGACATGACCATACATTCCTTGCCCTTCCCTTTCAGGTGGGACTTAGCTTGGGGCATAAAAACATACAAGATGAAAGATTTCCATGTTAGTTTCCCCTCATGCCACAGATATGTGTATATATACACATATATATGTATAATTTGACTTGCTATTCTTTGCTCTTTAGTGAAATGCAGGAGGAACAGAAAGTGATAGTAACCTGAGTAGAACTAACTCTGTTGAGAGAAATTTCTCACAATTTATTTAAATGTCTGTTGTTTTTTTCTGCAAGGTAAATGCACTCAGCAAAACATAAATCAGTGTCTGCAGGTTCCTACCTTTTTCTGAAACAAAATTTGTGAGCAGCTTGAACCTGTTATTTTGTGGAACCTCAAGTACAAAAATCATCCTCCCTCTTTCTGATACTCTGCTATTGACGTAGCAGATCCTGCTATAAATTTGATTCTCAAAGATGCCGCTTAACATGGAAGAGTTTCATAGGGATATTTCCCCCTAGGCTGCTTTTTGTAGAATACAGTTTCTATGTGCAGGTACTGATTTTCACAGGTCTATTATGTCTTTACTCTCAGTTCTGATCTACATCCAGTCTGTCTGCAATTTTTTTGCCATCATTGGAAGGTAGTCACAATTTGTTTTAAGAAAGCACATTTGATGTAAAAAGCTGTGTGCTGCACTTGCACATTTGAAGGACATTATTCCGAGCCCCTTTTTATTGCCGACAGAGATTTGAAGAAATAGCAGCCATTGTTGAAGAGAATGGAACATAAAATAAAGTTTTATTGTTCTAGAAACAGTCTGTGTTTCTTACTTTCCATAGTGATACGTGAAACTTCTGAATGCTTTGGCAGCAGATATCTTATAAAACATTTATTTTTTTGCAAACATCAGGCAAGTATATGCCCTTTTGTGCTTATATCTGCCAAGTGTCATACACAGTTCTAATACTAAGTAGTTAAGCTGCATTTAACTGTTTAAACCAGCAGTTCTATCCTTTGCAAAACAGCTATGCTGTTGTCAGATGGGGTAAAAACAACTGCTAAAGTGTCAGGAGTCACATCTATTGCTGTTAAGCTTCATATTAATGAGATCACACCTTCTAATCTGTTCTTAGTGATAGTGCCAGTGCTTAACACTTTGCTCAGAAGTTGTGACAGGACACAGAATAAGTTTTTAAATTCACACAAGTAATACTGTTCTTTCTCACTTTCTGAAAGATCATGAAGGTGTATATGTTTTTTAGACACAGCTGTGCTGGGTGGAGAAAAAAAGTTTATTGCAGGGAATGAGGTAAATGTAGTTTTAGTTAGGAGGACACAAACTTAGTCCTACTCTTTCACACTTGGGAATGAGCCTGTTACTACTGAATAGATCTGATACAGAAAAACTACTCCTAAATTATGGTCCTCAATGCAGAGTTAAAACATTGATTGTATAGTTGTCTTCTTCTCTACATGGTGTGCTTCAATATTCTCTCCTCTCCTCTCCTCTCCTCTCCTCTCCTCTCCTCTCCTCTCCTCTCCTCTCCTCTCCTCTCCTCTCCTCTCCTCTCCTCTCCTCTCCTCTCCTCTCCTCTCCTCTCCTCTCCTCTCCTCTCCTCTCCTCTCCTCTCCTCTCCTCTCCTCTCCTCTCCTCTCCTCTCCTCTCCTCTCCTCTCCTCTCCTCTCCTCTCCTCTCTTCTCCTCTCCTCTCCTCTCCTCTCCTCTCCTCTCCTCTCCTCTCCTCTCCTCTCCTCTCCTCTCCTCTCCTCTCCTCTCCTCTCCTCTCCTCTCCTCTCCTCTCCTCTCCTCTCCTCTCCTCTCCTCTCCTCTCCTCTCCTCTCCTCTCCTCTCTTCTCTTCTCCTCTCTTTTCAGCAGCCAGTACTATGGGATTGCTGGAACAAGTTTAGTAACAAGATCAGGGAGAGGAATATATCATGCATGAAGCAAGCTAATGGTCTTCTTGTGAATTCTTGCAGCTGCTCTGCTGAGTTTAACCTCCAGATAGCTTTTGACTGCAACTTCCACAGCTTTGCCAGCTGGGAACAGAGGACTCATTGTGTGAAGCCTGTACTTTAGGTACTACAGAACATCCTGCATGATCCTGGGCACACAGGACAAGAGAAAGCATTCCTGTTGGAACCCATTTTGTTCTACCTCTCTGTCATTCCTATTTATTCAATCCATTCTCTTAACTATACTGTGTAGGCTCTGGGTGGCTACTCTCTGTATTTCTTTGTTCTAACAGTTCATGCTTTTATTTCCTTTTTGGGTGCTTAATAAATGGCAACTTACCTTTTTGCTGGAGAGAAACTGGAGGAGGACAATATGTGTCAGAAAATATCTGTGTGGCATCAGTCCTTTCTTTGTTATAAATAACACACATCCTTAGTGAAATAAAACATTTACACCCTCGGAAGGAAATCTGATCAGTCATGGATTAAACAGGAGACATCTCTTAACCTTCCCAGCAAGTGGCTGATGAAAAAAGATAAAAGTTTTGAGGGTGAAAATAAAAGTTCATTTTTAGGTTAGATTCCAGATGCAATATAAGATCCTGAACTGCATGTTGCATTTGCTTTTTATAGATGAGACTTGCTGCCTGTGTAAACCTTTAATCATGAAGACCCTAATCTCCTCTTGCACATAGATTTGTAATTAATTGCTTTTAGTCCAGTGACCTGGGTGTATAACATTACATTTTTGTAGAACAGTGAGACTCACTGTGATTTCAATTAAACTGAGACACAAGTCAGGGACAATTCTGGTTAAATCAGTGCAAATATGACAGTACAAAATAAGGATGATAAAAGCCCTAGGGTTGCAATGTTGAAAATACAGCTTCTGCACTTTTAACAAATAAGAAATAAGATAAGTGATGCTAAAAAAAGAGGACCTCATGCTTATAACAGGGTTACAATTTAGATTTTTGAAACAGTGTATGCACTGTGAGTTTATTTCTCCCAGAGAAAGGCAAATCGCAAAAAGTCAGTGAGACAACAACTCAAGTTCTGTGGACAGGGGGATGATTATTGCTGCTAAATTGTTTAGTCTTGTTCAGGTTTGTTCCTCATCTTTTTGTGGTTTATTGCTACAGAGAGAATTCCTTTGTACATTTTGGTAGTTATCTAAAACAGCATTTATGGCTTCGCTAGATCAGTTTGGTATTGGGTGTATGGTCAAAACAAGTTTGGGTCTTTTTTGCAACATTAATTTTGACTTCATGTGTGGCCTTGGGCCTTTATGCTGCTGTGTAACAGCAGGTAAAGATGACATTGATTGTTTCCCTGTTGAGCTTACTAGCATTGAGTCTTAATGGAATTGCAGACCTCCCCTCAGTGGAATGAACAACTCAACCTTCTCTTCCTAAAGAAGAGGAAGGAGTTACACCATCTTTCATGTATATTTAGCAAGCAGACTCAATATGTAGTTAAAGATACTATAAATACAGGTTTTGAAATTCTAAGACAGAGTTATCTGATCCTATCTACAGCATAAATTTGTGTAAATCTGAGTTAATGCTCCTACAGGACTACTGAAGCCAAAGAACAGATAGGCAACAAGTAGAACTTGGTTTCTCTGCACCTTTTACTAGACATTTGTGTTGAGATTAGATAAGCTGCCCTTTGAAAGTAGTCTTTTTATCTCTACAGGCTGTAAAGAGGGCCTAGAATACTTACATCACACACTTCAGCATTTAAAATATAGGTAACTAAGATATAACATGAGTTTCTTCCACTATCTCTACTGCTGGCAAAAAGACTGTTGCTTCATCATCATTCTTTGAATATTTGTCGGTTTTACGTCGTTATTATAACCTTTTGTTTTGCTAAGTAACATATGGAATTCTCCAGTAACAACTTGAATCTACAGGGAGACACAATAATAATTGCAACTTGCTGCAATATATCAGTGGAATATTGTCATTAAAAATTTTGTGTTTAACAGGTTTTACTCAATACTTACACTGCTAATTTCAGTAGTCAGCAAAGGTTTTCTGTGTTCAAAATCAAACCTGAAACACTCTCTTGACCTACTTGTCATTGGAATCCAAGCTAAATTACAGATCACCAATTAAAAAATCATTTAAGAGCACTGGTTTATTTTGCTTTGGGTTTTTTTTTTGTAGTTTTGCACCCAGCCACAGTCTTTAACACATGTGGTTTTGTAATTGTGATATGCTGGGAAAACTCAGAGTGTTCATTGGCCTTTTAGCTTTCACTTCTATCTGTGTACTTGTACATCTAGTATTAATAAATTGGACTGTGAGTCACACCAAATAGCTGGCTGGAACTTTGCGTATGCATTTTCTGTGAATTTGCCCCATCTATGTCAAATCTTTTCTTCAATTACTAAGATTCAAGAGCAAAAGAAAGAAAGAAAAAATCTACCAGAAATTGTCTTCTTAAGCCGTTTACCATTTGAACATATTTCTTTCCTGTCCATGTAAATTATAAGATCCTTAGAGAATGATTCCATGATGTGTACTGGCTGGTATATTGAAGGTCTTCTTTTCATAAGGGCCTTTAAACACCATTCTAATAACAGTAATAAATAATCACAACTACTTTCCATATTTAAGTCTTTATCCTTGATTAACCAAGAGATGTTTATTCATCTACATTTGAAAACAGAAGAGTGCCAATGAGTTATGTGTCAGATACGTATTTGGAATGTGCAAGACGAGAGTTTAGATGTATTCTTCCAATACGAGAGATGAGAGTTGTGTGAGCTTGCACACAGTAGAATATACTAGATGTCTTTTTATTTTTTTAATAGATGAGACTACAGCCTTCATGTGTATGCTTCTTTGTCGTTTGATTGTCAGTACCTATTATATTCATAAAAATCCAATTTAGTCTGTGCCCAAATGACGGTTTCCGGCTACTTCCATTAGCATCATAGTATCATAGAAATGCCTGGTTGGAAAAGACCTTTGAGATCATCGAGTCCAACTGTACCTGTCCACTGAGATCCCTGAGAAACTCATCTGCTCATCTTTTACACAACTCCAGGGATGGTGACTCCACCACCTCCCTGGGCAGACTGTTCCTCCCTTTTTAATGTGAAATAAGATCCCAGGAAAAGTGAATTGCTATTCTTTTTCAGTATTCCAGAGTATGTGAGTCCTAAAACCCAACCTCAGATACTGCATTAACCGTGTTTTAAAACAGTGAGAAATATATTGGATAAAACAAAGCACATGCAAAACTTTATTCCAACTGTAGAGAAACTTTCTGGAAAAATCAGTTTATCATCTGACCCATTTTATTTTAACCTTGCTTACCCTAGATCTTAATAAAGACAGTTCTCACTACATATGGACTAACAAATTTCTTAGTCCCTAGGTATTTTTTAGTAAAATTCAGTTTTTCACCAACAAGCTGTTAGAGAGTCCACCTGCTTTATTGAAGCCCTGTGAATGAAGGCTTTGCTCTTCACAATCCTTGTTTTCACTGTTTGATTTTAACCCTCTATTCTGAACTCACTTTATATGAGTGTGTTTTTGTGTTTTTTTCTCTGAAAATATTCTAAGTACTTTTCAAGGGTCTTTAAGCTCAGAACTAAGTATTTCCTCCTGCTTTTTCTGCACTTTTGTTAGTGTCTTTGTCATGATTATGATTATTATTAACAGTAATTTGATTACATTAGATAACATTTTTCAAAAAGAATTAATGAAGCCTTGCAGAAACCAAATCAACATCACGTTTGTAATAGGATGTAAAGAGTGCATCTGTACACTGAAGTAAAGAAGTGTTTTTAAAGGTCATGGATAATACAATTTCTGTCATGATCGCAGTTGATTATTTATCTTATATGTACACATTCTGTAGCTGTTCACTTTCTCTAGTGTCGTTATTTAGAAAATACATTTCTATGGAGACATATGTTAAAATGGAAAATGTCCATCTAATGAAAGTTTTAAAAAGAAAGTTTTGATTCAGAGCAATATCAGGTATTAGTAAAGGAAAGTAAATTATCATTCAATAGAAAGACACTAAATAAAATTGAGACATGTAGACATGTAGAAACTTTCATTCTGCATACGCACTTTAGGTAGCCAAATTTTTGTTAGTTTTTTTGTCTCATCCTGTGAGTGTATTGTATTCAAAGGCAAAAGTTTTATCCAAAACCCTGAAATGCTTTTAACCTGTAATTTGCAGCTTCTATTCCTTTCTTCCAGTTTTGACAGTGCTAGTAGTTACTGTTTATATACAACGAAAATACATACACAAATTTACCATCGATATGTAATTTTAGAATGGATCTTATTTGGAAATCAAATTACCTTTATAGATGGATATTATTTAAGAAACCGAAACAGGGAAAATAAGACTGTCCAAAACTTCCAGCTATTTCACTTCTTCTTCCCTGGTGAACTATATTCTTCATTTACGTAGATAAGTTTAGTTTTATTTGAACTTGTTAAAATGTGGAAACTGAAATTCTAATCTTAATTGCCTTACTCTTGTTGCTTTCCAGATAAGACTGTAATTTATGCTCCCTTTTTGGAGCTGTGTTAAGTGTCTCGTGAGAGAGACTGTATCGCTTAGCAGAAAAAGTTCTGGACCAGACTTAGAGAGTTCCTTTTCCAAGATTTGCCATTTGTCTGAATGAAAAACCTAGACAATTCTTAACTCTTAAATTAAAACTTCTTTCACACTTGTCAGTCTTAGTTTCGTCATTTTGATTTCATAAATCACTTGTCACAATTTAAAAACAGAAGCATAAGGAAACACCTGCCTTGTAGGCACTCATTGCTCCTGATTGAGTTACCATTTCCTCAAGAATATTCCAGTTTAGCTGCTCATGGTGGATTTAAAGAATGATAATGGTGTCTGTTGTTGAGGACTGAACTTCTAGATGATTAATGAAGAAATATTATTGATATTCTCATATGCTCATTTTTTGACATCTTTCTTCCTTTATTAAACAGCTTATCCCAGTGAGGAGCTCATGAGTGGTCAGATCTCCTTTGTTCTGCACACTAACTGTGTAACGGATACACTTTCCTTTAACCTGTCAGCATACAGGGCTTAAACTTGATTCAGATCTGCCTCGTTCTTCAGTAAAACAGGAGTAGCCCCTTTGAAGTCAATGAAATTCTTGTGGTTTCATGTATGGAAAAATGAGAGAAGAATAAGGTCTTTTGTCTTCTTCCAGGGCAGCAATGCTGCCTAATAAATCATCATATCAGCAGCTGTTTTTCACTGTGGAACAGCACAATAATTGATGCCGCTGTCCAGAAATCCACAGAGGTTATTGATCAGGCCATCCTGTTAGCATTTCTGCAAACTTATGGCACAGGACTGGAATAAGCTGGACTGGCAGAAAAGAGAATACACTCACACAGTCTTTTGCAAAGTATGTTTTACTCCTACATTTCAAAAAGAATTCAATTAACACTTTTGTTTGTATTTTCTAAATTGTTTCTCTAAATATATCTCTTTACTCACATAGAATACTACAGCCAAAAATAACATCTGCTTACAAAGCAGGAGACCCTGTAAACACTTTAATTGTGGTAAAGCTTATTTTTTTTATTAATTGTGAAGATTAACCATTTACACCTGAATGACTGAGTACATGATATGCAACAAAAAAATAAGACAAACTCAAAACAAGAGACTGAAATCTTTTTAAAACAACAGCCAGGGAAAATTCCTGAACTCAGAAGTACATATTTTTCTAATTTGATCATGTGTTCACAGACTTCTCATTTGGATTTAATTCAAACCAGTTTGTAAAAAAGTTTATAAATAGAAGTTTAACGCAGCATGCAACTTCTCTTGAATCAAAATAATCCATTATTATAATGTAATCTCTTGAAGAATAAAGAATATCAATAATTTTTTTGCACTTCTAAAAAAATATCCAAATAACAATCACAATCTAGTATTCAATGAAATGTAGAAGATAAGCTTGTCAGTCATTGCTCAACAGTATTACAAGAAAACTTTTGACTATTAAAAAAACTCCAGTATTTGCTACATATATATTTTGTAAAACCCAAAAACAGATAATAAAGTTTTATTCTTGTTATTATTATTATAGGTATATCTGGAAGATAACAGTCATGACTTTTAACATTATGTGATTTTACTGGAAAAAGATGACATGGCTGTCATATAAAAGTGGAGTACTTTAGGAGGAAGGGGACAGCTACATATACAGATTCTATAGTCCAGCATTTAAATCACTTGGCTAGAAAGAATGTCCTGTCTGTCAAACTAGGACATAGAATCATGAATCATGACATGAATTTGACGTCATGTCTTATATAAGTGATTCAGGTATAAACCTGAGTATTTTGTGAGAAAGTAGAATTTTGATTTATTCCTCACATCCCAATATTTTTTAAAAAGTTATTCTTGTTCCAAATGCACCCAGATATAAAAATCATAATGGTGTTTAAAGTACTTAACATTCATTTTCTACCTAACCCTAGAGAACAAAGCATAATGTAGCTACCAATGCATAAAATTTATGGCCTGAAAATTATGTTTTTCACTTGCATGATGGAGCAGGAACTTATAGGTCTTGAGAAAAAGAAAGTTGATCATTAAAACATTATCATTGAACATCCTCGAGAAGAGATTTATTTACTTTTCTAAATTATTTTGCCAAAACACAGACCAGAAGACAGTCCTTACTTGACACTCTCTCCTTATTACTGAGCTGTGTGTGACAATTTATGAAGCAACACCTGTGTTGATAGCTTACTGTCCTCCCTCTTCCTTTCTCCTTCTGGCTGTTTGCTCACCTGTTGCTTGGCATCTGACTCCATTTAGAGCTCTCACAGAGAGGAAGGTTTATTTTTATTTCTTTTAATGGGACAATAATAAGAAACATTTAAACAAGATTTCCAAGAACTACTGCAATAAATATTTCTTCTCCAGAAATAGAAAATTCAGCCAAGGAATTCATTTAGTAAAAAAGAAGAAATGGAGAGTAATCATAAATCCAGTTTTCATGGTATTTTGAAACATAACTTACAGCTGCAAGCAAGAAAACAAACACATTAGTGGAAAATAATGGGTTTGTATGCTTCAAGGAAAACAGCAGTTATAGTCACTATCTCATGCCTTATCTTGTTAGACCAGCCTGTTGTATGAACACATAATTCTCTGTATCCTCACTGAGTTATTGAGTATTCCAACAGTTCGTTCTCTTTTTTGCAGCAGAGCCAAGTACCTGTTGAAGCTGTTTGTTCGTCAGACCCCAAGGCCCAGCTACCAGAGTCACTACTAATGCGAACAAGCGACACTCACAACCGATTACATCTGCACCTTGGAACAACACAGACCTGGTTGTATACCTACATAGCTTTTAGGGTGAGTAAAAGAAAAGTCTAAACCATGTCAATATGCATTACCCATGTTCTGTAAGAAACCCTGTTCTTACAGTGTATCCCAGAGGCTGCACCAAGTGGATACAGAATTCTTAATGGGAGAAAGCAGTGCAGCAGGTGATTTTGAATTGTGTGTGTTTGGAGCTGACTCACATAAAGCTGTGCTGGGAAAGTGGTCTGTGTGTGCTCCCTGGAGATGTGAAACTCACAAACACTTGGTGTTCTTACAGATCAACAATGAAACTCCTCACAAAATAATTAATAGCCAAGGTCCCTGTTTCTGACAGCTCACATTAAAACTGCAGACAGCTGGCACAGCTGGCATATCTGGACAAAGGGGATATGCTAGATATGGCCTGCCACAAGAGTGATAAGAGGATTTTATCACTGAAACTGTTTGTGTTATAGAGGTACTCAAAAATATAGCTGTAAAGAAAAGTCAATAATAGTCCTAATTTTAAAGATGACTTTGCAGTAAATCTAATAGAAAGGTGAAATGAAGGGGAAAAAAAAAGAAAAAGGAAAACAGCACACTATTTAACAGCAGTATGTGATATATAAATTAATTAGATTTCTTTACAGTTAAGTGTTATACCATCCTCCCGCTTCTGTTATGTAGCAAAATTAGCATTGGTGGCCATGTTATTTGTTGTCTCTTTTCAATGCTCCAAAAAATGAAATTATAATGGTGTTTTCAGAATGCAATTGCTGGTTTATTCATAGTAAATGGATGTCCGTCATAGTCTGTGGCCACTGTTTTTTAGGTTTCATGTATCTATTTGCTTCCATTGTCAATAAATTTGTGAGGAACACACATTCTTGCAAACCAGAAGACTTTATGAATTTTGGCTGTTTGAGAGACAGTAGTTTATTATTTGTACTGGTTTGATTTTTCATTTCAATGCCAACTATATGGCAGCATTGTAACCTGTTATATTTCTTGATCTTGTTTTACCTTAAATTCATTTTCTCCCAGTTATTGATAGTGTTTTGTGAAGATTTACAGAAGGATTTTGGGGTCTCCAAAACATGCTTTTATTGGTCTCACAGTGTGCTTTTTGATATACACAAACTGGCCATAAAAATTGTGTGCAAAGATCCTGGAGTTTTCCATCCTGACTTTTTATCTAGCCCACTGCAAATGAGACACTTTTGAGGGTAATATAGAGGTGATTTCTACAAACAGCATGTGTGCTGTTTATATAGTCATGCAAGTTTATAACAATGTTCATGCACAGACAGTACTGACAAAATCGCAGACTTGGGTAAATATAGAAGAGCGATAATTAGAGCGTTCTTATTCACAGCAAACTACAAACATAAGTTTACAAATGACCAAAGGGTGAACTCTCTTCAGAAATGCAGAGAAATATTTTACCATCCTTTGCTGTTGGTTTGGAGAAATGTTACCAAGACAGATAAACTTGTCAACCATGTTCATTTGATCTTGTGCCATGGCATAAACATAGAGCTTAGTGATTAACTTTGTCTTCTTATTAGTAATTTTATTATGTTTTCTTCTTTTCTTATCCTTCTTTGTACACTTCCTATCAAAATTTGTTGGAAGTGGGCTTACTGAAACAGTGTTCAGTTCCTGAATCTTTCCAGGATTATTATCTGGAATTCGAACTAAAGAAAAATCAATGGAAACCAGACATTTATCCCACAAGAGAAACTAAAATGCTGGTAGAAGACTGATCCTTTAAGAGTTGTTGTTCCTTCATCATTTCTTTACATTTCCTCCAGAAAGTCTTTCTGATGCACCACATTAAATCTAACATCCAGAATATCTCAATTGTTGATCAATTTTTGCTCGGTGTACTGATTAAGTTTCTTGTAAAAAGATTTAATTTTCGGCAGGTTACAGGAGATTTCTAGTAAACTGGATGAAGTATGGGTTAGAAGACACTCTAAATATTTTTCTTTCTCTGCGTAATAGTACTTTTTTTCTTTTTCAGTGGAAAAGAAAATGTTCTGGCATCAACATCTCCATTTTTTTACAAGAACACTCCTCCGTGTTTATATTTGTCACTAAATGCCTGCTAACTTGTAGACTACTTGTCATATGTGTTTTTTCACATGACATTTTCCAAATTGTGTTTAGTTCAAGCTAGCACAGAACATGGAAACTCAACTGTTCTCAGCTTTTCCTTCAGCAACAGTCTAGACAGATAAAGGAAGCAAAAGCTGTTCCAAGATTGTATTTGCTGGTATGGGAAATAGGACGATGGTGAGAGATGATGTAGAATACAAAACTAATGCATCACAAATATAAAAAATATCTTAAAAGGAATAAAGACACTAAATCCCCCATCCGAATTATAAGTGCGAATTTACTGTTAAACACAAGAAATGATTAAGAAGAAATGTTACCACAAACTGGGACTTGATTTGGATTGTGATTTAACACTTGCAAGAAAACGCAGTTCTGATTTTGTCTTGTTTCTTCAGTAACTTGTGCTTTTGTTATTATTAAACATGTGTACACAATATATGTACACATGCCAATTTAATCTGATTGTATTGAAATTGAGTCTTCAACTGTGTAAATATTCTTGAACATTCGGTGAACAGTGAATTTCCTTTCACCAGGTCTGATTTTGAAACCTGTTGAATTTAAGTCTATATTGACAGTAGCGATTTTCAATCAGATGCAGACTACTGGGGAAATCACTTTTATATCACCACAGCCAAAAAAGAAATCCTGATTTCTCTTGATTTTTGTAGTTACTTGTTCTTCTATGAAACATAGTATATTTCTCGTACTATTTAAACAAATCATTGTTTTATCCCTGACACAAAATACATGGCTTCATTTTTAGAGAGTTGAATTTGAACAAGACATTAAAAGATTTTCATCTAATGAGTTAAATCAAATGAAATGTGATTCAGAAGAATCTATCAGTTCAGTTTGATTTAACCTTCTTAAAATGACAACTTAATCTTGATGGTTTTAGGGCAATCCTAGTGTTTTTAAAGCATCACCAACACCCTAGTGTATGTCACTTGTTTCCTTCAGTGGCTTCTGAAGTTATCCTAAGCACAAATAACATCAGTGTCAGGGAAATGGCAGAATGATATGTTAACTTCTCCCAGCAGTAGGAAAACAGAACATATTTAAGAGGTGAGAAATCAGGGAAAAGAAACCAGAGTAGTAGGAAGAAAGAGTAAATGGAGATAAGAGAATAGAAGAGAATCTGATCTGAAGGAGATAAATTTTGTTGTGCATTTCAGCTTCTTTTTTGGATTCTGTGCAGTATTTTTTCAACAGATTTGTACTAGAGGGAGACTCATTTTGGTATGTCACATAGAAATAGCTCTATCTTAGTAGAGAATAGTTTGTAACATGAATTGAAACCCAAATGTGTAAGAAGACTCAGTTCTGTAGGGTTCTGATTTCCCACTGAGAATCGTAAGAAATAAGAAACTGGAGGATCAGTCCAAGAAACCTGATGTAAATCCATGAGTTTCCATTTCATAAGACTGTATCATAAACCTTTAAATAGATTGCTCATTAATTAATATACTTACAATCAATTAGCGAATGATCTTCATCCTTACTTCTTTTGGAAGGACATGTATCTTTTCCTATCCTTTCCCTGTCTGTATATCACAACTGTAAATAACCTTCTGTTGAGTGAAGTATCATCTGTATCCAGTGCAAGAGTAAACCAACATTATCATTTGCCTTTACATGAACAAGAACCACTATCATAATACGGACCATGTGCTAGGCCCATGCATTACTACTTTGCCATATTAATCTGCAGAGAAAAAGAGCAACTAGATTTTGGGGCTAGTGTGAAATGAGGGATAAAGGGAAGCTAAGTAATAAAATCTTCTTTATGAAGATGGAAAAGGGACCTTTTTTGTGGTTAAAACTGTGAAAACAGTGGTTTGTGAGGTTGCATAAAAAGTAAAGCTATTAATGCTGGTGTCTCAGTTTTACTTCATCATACCAACAGAAATAACTTCATAACATTAAAATACATGAAATGTTAAGTTTAAAATATGTGTCTAGATCCACATATAAAAGGCAAGCCTTCACGGATGAGTGTGCTGTGCATCTTTGTTCACCACTCCTGTTATTCACTAAGATTATCTTCAACTCTTTCCCCGCAAATGTATGCATCCCCTTTACAGACATATAAAACAGGAGAACACACTTGGGGGAAACAGGAATTTCTTCAGACTCCCCTAATGTTTCACAGATTGGATTTCTGTAGCTTTTTCTTAACTTCCCTCTCTGAGAAACAAGGTACGAAGTAAATTGGATGTTTTAACTCTGAGCTTATCTGACAAGAATCTAACCTGCATGGCAAATTGTTAACGTCTAATACGAGTTGGTTCCAAGCTGTTTTATGTCATTTCTACTATACAGGCAGGAGGGGCAATGTGACATTAATACTCCAATGGTTTAGGTCCCCTCCTTGCATGGGATCAGATTAAGTTCACTGCATAATTCACAGTTGTATGTAAAATGATTACCATTTAAGAGTGTATCTTTTGGTTCACCTCCACCTCAGCCTGTTATAACAAACAAGTCATATTTACTTTTGAATTGCAAGGAAAAATTGAATGAAGAGGAATGCAGAAATGCTTTCTGGGGACCTTTTACTCTTTAAAAGGGAACCTGAAATCAGAGATTTGACTGCTCAAGTGCTATTTACCACTTAATCTATTTTGATAGAGTAATAATTTAAGAGCTCTCAACATCTTGCTTCAGACGCTTAACAACTTTTAGTATTTGGGTCCCAACTGAATTTTTTAACTTATGTGAGGGGGACATGAAAACACTGACCCACCTCTGAAAACATCGTTTTAAATCAGAAAAATGTGTACTGTATGACTGGAAGGAGAATTTTGTAAGTATCAAAATGGGAATTAGGAATCAAAGCCCATAGACTCCAGTATGCACACCACAGGATGCATGTCAGCTGGCCAGTGTTTGTAAAACCTGGGTGCAGTGTTGTGCCCTAATGTAAAATATAGTGTGTATATATTGGATGATAAATACAGTCCATAGACTTGCTAAACTTATAAAATATTTTATTAGAGAGGAGAAATCTACACATATATTTAAGAAATAATATTTTAAAAATTTCTTTAGAAATAAGCGAATTGTTCTCTAGGGAGGACAGCTGAGGAAAATTGCAAAGTTACTTCCATGTACAGTAAAACTCAATGCACATGTATTTTCTCTGCTTCTCTAAACCACTAGTGCTTCAGATTCAAGTTGCTTATCCAGGTTTTCTCTCCATTTCCGTTCTTCCTCTCCCTTCTTACTAGTTATTGAGAAAAGAGCAGTGTTAATGCAGATTTTTAAATGCATATATTGGCTCTACATAAAAAGGTTGAGGAATAAGCAGGAGGGTTAGACTAGATGATATCAGGAGGTGTTCTCCAACCTAAATGATTCTGTGATTCTCTGACAAATTCAAATATTCTCCTTGCTTGGAGGTGGAATACATCTCCATGATCCATTGAGATGTAGGAATGCAGACCTAATTCACTATCACCTTCCCTATTCCCACAAACACTCACCACAGTGTTTTATCCTTTAAAAATGGACAGTCTCCACACAGTTCTTAGCCTAACAAGGTTAGGCATTGACATAAAAAATAAGAGTACGAAAAGAGTGTTAATATTCAGTTAAGAGTGGTTTCAGTTATTGATTTCAATTATTGATGAAGAAATCAGTGCAACCCAAAGTTACTGACTTGTAAAAGTAAGCACTGCGGATACTATTGTGTTTCCTTTCTTGCATAAATTTTTCAGTACTTGACTTCACCCTTCAACATCTAACAAAATTATTCTCAGGAGAATATTTAAATTTGACATTGTTATTTTACTTGTGAACCAAGTCACTGTTGATTGCATTTAGTTGTCTTTGAGTATACCTCCTTTTTAGGTGTAAATAGCTGATTGATAGCTTTGGTGTGGATTTAACACCATTGCTATAAGGGGATCCAATCTACAGAACTTGTAATTCTCTGTTGCAATATACATGTTGATATTCTGTTATCACTTAACAGTATCTTTTGGCACTTTTTTAAAAATTTCCTTTATAAAGAGGGCATATATTCTTAAGTGGATTATCCTCTTCGGATAATATGGCCACAACTGCAAAGATATTACCTATCAAAAATCTACTTTTAATAATAATTACAGAAAAGGAAACTGATAAGGAAAATACAATAATGTGAATTATGTCGAAATGATATTCATCATATAGTTCTTATGAGGGAAAACTATCATTAACTGCAATTCTACATGAAAAAATAGTGATAGTAATACTTATAAAAGTGGTGTTATATATATTGTGTGTATAAGCATGCCCTTTACAACCTAAGATTCTTCTAGTCCATTCTAGTGCAATACTGAAAATAGATCACTATTACTACTTTGAGCCTAGTCCATCTGGAAGAGGGATATATGGTCAGTTTAACTATCCTAAACCTATTTGTTGTTACCAGTACAGCTCTATGTACTTTAAATTTTAATGACATATATATATCATAGAAAGAGGTTATATTTCTATCACATAAAAAATTGGGAAGCTACACCCAAAAATATATCTGAAATGTTAACATTCTTAAGATACTGAAATATGAAGAAGCCATATATAGCCAATCACCATTATTCTCCCTGCTGTGAATGCTGCAGGCATTCAAATTAGAAGTCTCTGGTTCCATATTTACTTCCTCACAAGCTCTATCATCTTCTGCGATAACAAAATGGAAAAAAGTCACTTTTTTTGCAAAGAAATTATAAATAATCTGGTGTCCCAAAATATGGAAAAGTTATTAGTTTTTAACTTAATCTTATCTTCCAAAGACAGAAAATTCATAACATATTCTGTTCAGTTGAGCTGGCATGAATTCAGATTAAGTCCACTGAAATCATTGAAGTTTCTGTAAATTTTCAACACAGAAATTCTACTAGGGAAGTTCTTTGTAGAAATCAGAGGAGATACCTCACTGTGTATCAGCTGAAGATCTAGTTTAGTGTCTGCTTTTGCAACAGGACAGTTAAAAAATGGCTGCATATATATGTAGTATAGAGAGATATACATCCAATGTTAGATACTCAGCAGCACAGTCCTATTATTCCTAGAAAAACAAAATCCACACTGGGGAATTCTGTCTAAATAAATAGTCAGTCTGCTGCTGAATACAAGCCAGTTAGCAGATTGACTACAAAGATGCCATCAATTTGAATCAAGAGGATGCTTTTACAAGTTGCAAATGTCTTCTGACTTTTTTCTGACTCATTAAAGCTTTTACGAATCTTGCCAGATGTTTAAGGCCTCAGGGAAAGTCAAATGTACATAGAGACAAAAGAAAAATAGGTAGATAGAAAGACTGAGAATTACATTACATTTTTGGTTCTAATATAACATGCCTTTTCTGGAATTGGCCTTTTCTTTCTTTGGGGACATAGTTTCTTATAATACTTTAATTCTTTTATACTATAGACCCTTGTATTTTATGCCATTAAAACTCCCTTTTGATTAGTGGTAAAGATATACACTTTTGAGTTGGCATTTTCGCTGCAAATTTTAGGTCATCTTATGCACTTTGCGGGCCTGGTTTGACCACTGTTGAAGTGGAGGTATAATAAACACAGATAGAAAATTTGGCAATATTGATATCTTTTCTTGTGTATTCTTTTCCAATAATATTTATTGAGCATTATCACTTAAGAAACTGAAGTAAACATTTTTTTATGATGGAGTTGTGTTGAAAATCCCTTGGAAGTATAAGTAGTTGTTACATTCACTGTGTTTTTCCACAGCAGCACTAAAGCAGCATTCACATACACAATGCAATAGTCAACTTTTCACAGTACATTTAATTCTGCTTCTGCTATAAAGCATAAAACATCCCTACTAAGGTTGAAATGCAAAAGCAGTTGGCATTTCTGGGCCCATGTTAGGAACATCAGTCTCCTAATTTTTTTAGACAGACTGTATTGGCAAATCGACTGATTTTAGCAATGTTGCCACAATAGAGGGACATACCCCAGACTCACAGAAATGTGGGTGGTTATACAGCCTGCAGCCTGGAATAACACAGGAAGGTGCTTGATGCCAAGGAGACAGGCTCATGCTAAGACTACAGCAATGAATCTGCCTTCCTACAGTTCAAGAGAAGAAAGCCAAAATGCTCTGGCTCCAAACTCCAGTAGAAGTCAATATTTCCTCTTAAATGATCCATAAAGAGCCAGGAAGTTTCTCACCAGCACAAGCCAAAAAGCATTGGATGAATTGAAGGGTAAAGCAAAAGACATTCTGCAGTGGTGTAGAGGATATTAGTACTTACATGCTAGGGACAGTATTGGATTTACTACAGTAGCTTGATTAATTTCCAGTGAGCTAAGTCCAGTCAGAATTAAAATAAAACCTTGTAGTCAAAGAAAAGTGGTTCAGTATGACATGACTGTTGCAGCTGACAAAAGCCTGTATTGGAGCAGCATCTTCCAGTGATGAAGAACAAGATTAAGCATTGGTAGAAAATCTGTCCCTAAAGGCCATCTACAAGACCACAGCTCTGTAGCGATGAATGCTTAATTTCAACAAGATACATTACAGTAAATAATTAACACTTAGCAATACGAGTTGATAGATATGTAATAATTACACTGCATTTTTTAGTAGAACTTCCCCTTATGCCAAACATTTCTGAAGTCCAACATGGGCTGTACTGAACATGCATGTCAAATATCAAACAACCTCAAGTTGCTGTTTGCAACTGGCCTCCTGAGCAATTGCTTACTAAACAAGATATTTTAAGTAAACCCCCCAATATTATGGACAACATGGGGTAGAAAATAGGGAACCGAAGTGAAACTATGGGCTACTTCTGTCATCCTAGCAAATAAGTACAAAACCAGAAGGCAATTGCTCATTTAATTTGATTCATATGTATGGCATTCTCAAAAAGAGAAAGAGAAGAACTAAAAGTATTAGTACTGAGTACTGGATAATTAGTCTTTCTAACTATTGGAGAATCTTGGCATAATGATGTAAGTTGTGATTAGATCTATTAAAAAAAACCCTTTTGATTGTTGAGGAAAAAAAGATAAAAAGGTCATATGGTAAATATAGTTACACAGACAGACTGGGAGAGACATAATTATAGTCCCAGTATTGTCTGTGTGTGAATACTTTATGGCATTAATTACTGAACATATGTAAATGTATTTTATTACTGCTTTAATTGAGTGCATTAAAACCAAACCCACTATACAGCATTTATGTACTATTTTTGGTCTGAAATCTTATCTAAGGCAGTTTTAAAAAGTTTTACTTATTAATATATTTGGGGAGTTAAATCATTGCCAAGGTTTTATCTTCAAAGTTGGATTAACAAGTACTCCTTTGCTTTTGGACACAGCCTTCTCATCAGGTACTGCTTGTCAAAGTGAATGTATGAATTACTTTTCTAGGTTTTCCTCTCCCTATATTTCATAACTCTAATAACCCTGGGTGAGATTTTAAGATGTAATGCTGAATGACACAGAGTTTCCAAGTCTGGAAGTGCAAAGACTGCAACGGCTTTATGCCGTTTATGTTTCTTTCTGTTCCAGGGATATTTCCAGAGGAAACAGTAACTCCAGCTCCAATTTAAGCAGTGCTGAAGGCCTGTTTGCACTATAGAAGTCTCCTTAGGCTTTCCATATTATCAGTCCTACACCAGTGGCAGAGCAGCTTTTTTTCTAACATGGTCACAGTATCCAGCTTTCCCTTAAACTGCCCAAAATGATCACATTTTGTTTCAGAGGATAGAGATGTTTCCATTCTTCAGTTTCTGACTGTTAATTCTGGACTAAAATTGTTATTACTTTACGTTAGGGGGAGTTTTTTGCTACACCAATGTATTTTACTACATGTAAACAGACCATTGGACCTGATATCAGTAAAAAGCAGCATTAAGGAAATGTCTCTTTCTGACAGGGGTAGATCAGATTTTGAGGCTCTACTTGATTTGCTTCAGGTTTTTTTTGCTTCAGGGTTTTCCAGAGTCAGACAAAATAGAAACTGTTAGAAGGATGCTAAGATTAGCTCTGTTGTTTCAGTTATTTTTGTTATACTAGAAGCAGGGTGGGTTTTTTTCCCTATCTTTATGCAGTGTTATAGCAGATGGCTTTGGAGAATTCGGATTCCACAACCCCAGACTCACTACTTTTTCAGCCCTGGTTCCCATCTTACCAAGTGCTGTACCCTTGTCAAATTTTCCAGATGCATGCTTCAACAAGTTGGTAAAGAAGGAATTTGCTGAGGGACGGACTCCTCTTCAGGACTGCAAGGAATCATTCTTTTTTTTACCAGGGATGAATATCAGGAAAACTTTTATAGGCTCAAGCAGATGTCAAAGCTGTCTGACAGCTGCCTTGCATGCTTCCAACATTACACGTGCTAGTGATATAGTATAAATAGGTTTCAGTTGCATAAGACATCAGAAAAAAATGTCTGAGGTAATTCAGGGAACATTTTTTTTTTCCTGAGGTTCTGTTATGTTGTCGTTTCCTTGCACAACTGTGCAATGTCTGTGTATACATCTACACACTGCAATATTGCTTATTTTCTTCTCGTGCTAAATATATTTGTCTAAATACTGAAGAAGCACACTGGTGTTTTCTATTTAACGCTTATTGTGATCTGTAGTTTCCCTTTGTTTATATTTCCATGCATTTGGATAATCTATATTAGGCAAAAGAATTCCAAATGCCCCCAAAATTTGATACCTGACTCATTAAAAATTAATTCATCTTAAAATATCTTTGGTGTGGCTATTGCTACTTTTTATTTGTCTTATTGGAACAATTTCAATTTGGAGTCCTTTCACTCTTCCTGCTTATGAAAATGTGGATTCTCTGTCCGAGAGACTATATTTAAATAGATACAAAAGATAAATCTAATAACCATTAATTTACATATGAGAAATTGAGGCAGAAAACAATAAAGGTGTTTGTCTAAAATTACAGATAAGGATAATTTGTGTTTTGATGAAAGCCTATTGAAAAAATAGTGAGAAAAACACAAACCTCAGTCAGAAAAGTGAACTCCAATTTCTGACTTCTCAAAGTCAATTCAAATTTTCCACTCTTTCTCCCATTCTTTTTAAAAAGCATGTAATATTTGGCAGGGATAACTGAGTTACCATGAAGTTTTGTGAGTACTAGTAAATATTTGGGGATTGCAAAGCATCGTTCTTTTACTCCTCTAGAATAGCCACACCAAACAAATTATTTCTGTTTTGTTTTTTTATCTTCTTTCACTTGAGCTGATTGACTGAAGAGATTCTGGTTTATAAAAAGTTTTTCATCAAAAATGTATGTGAAGTCAAAAGTCTAAACGGTCCATGATTTTGAAATAAAGACACTAATACTTAGCACAGAAAGCACTTATTTATTAGCAACATCTTGTGAAAAATTACCTAGTCCTGAAGAAGAGTTCCTGCAAGATAGTTTTGGCAATAAGCATATATACTTTATCTCATCTGAAGGTTACTTTGCTTTCCAAAATAATCCCTAGATTTATTGCAAAATAATCTGGATCAAACCTTTAAACACTAGGACAGGATAATTTTTAATGAAACAAAATGTTACTTTACTGTTCATTCATTGCTAATATATGAGGCTTCTGTCTGTCGCTTAAAGATGTTCTAAGAACAAACAGCTTCTAGGAAAATCCTTCTGTTGACTTCTAATTTCCTAATACTGTACACTTTAAAGCACTGTTTATGTCAAAATCCAAGGGGGTGATTCTCTGCTTACTTACACTAACATAAAATATACTATATATATAAATATATATTCTGTAATTGCCATTGGTAATAGTATTGGATTTTTTTTGTTCTGGGGAAAATTTGACCCCTTCCAAGAAAGACATAAAGAAAAAGTTTACATTCTAAACACTAGTCATTTTTTTCGCTTACACTAGATATTTTTCACAGTATCACAGTATCACAGTATCACAAGGTTGGAAAGGACTTCTGAGATCATCAAGTCCAATGTATAACCCAACACTAACACCAACTCATCATCTAAACCATGGCACTCAGTGCCTCATCCAGTCTCCCCTTAAACACCTCCAGGGTCGGTGACTCCACCACCTCCCTGGGCAGTGCATTCCAATGGCCAATCACCCTTTCAGTGAAGAACTTTTTCCTAAGATCAAGCCTAAACCTCCCCTGACGAAGCTTGAGTCCATGCCCTCTAGTTCTGTCACGGTCACCTGAGAGAAGAGACCAACCCCTGCCTGACTACAACCTCCTTTTAGGTAGTTGTAGAGAGCAATGAGATCTCCCCTGAGCCTCCTCTTCTTCAGACTAAACAGCCCCAGCTTTTTTTATTATATTATACTTTAATAAATATCAGCTTTGTAGCCGATAATTATCAGAGAAAAATGATGAAGTTTTTCGGTTGACTTTACAAGTGTCTTAGGGCTTGAGACTTGCATAAGACCCTGCAAATCTGTGGGATTCCTGTTCCCACTAAACACTAGTGTTCAGCGTCTAATCTGGATTAACAGGAGTCAATACTACCATTGCCAAATGTAGGTGTCCATAGTCAATTTTGTTACATGGAAACTAAATACAGGTTCCCAGCAAAATGATAGCTTGACTACCTCTTCACCCACCTATTGAAACTAGATTATCACAGAAAGCATGTTTAACTAATTTCCTGTCAGACTGAGTTTAACTGTCTTAGCCCTCATTTCCTGTGATGCAGTGTTATTTTAAGATGTCCACCTAGTTAACAAGGATGGTGTGAAACATGGAGGTTTTTTGTACTTTCAGTGGAAATGCTGCTGAAAAATAACCGGAACACATACTTTAACAGGTGTGTTAGACTTGGCTATTCTTCCAAGCTCGATTTCCTGGTGGTGTTTGCTTTTCTCACATCTCATCTCATCTCCCATCCTGGATGTGCAGTGCAAGAAAGGGCAATCCTTTCAGGGAGTAATATGCCTGTACTGACCTTTAGAAGGCTTAGTAAATGAAAATGGACATGTGAATTGCACAAGATGGATTTATAGTGTTTCAGGCAGTACAGGTTAAACAAATACTGAACAAACTCAAAACAGAACTGTCTAAACTGCTCAGTTTATCTCTTCAGCCCTGTAGAACGACTCATGGGAGACTGGTAGAGGGGTATTTTCTTATTCTGGTTTAAACTATAACTCATGCCAAGTGATATTAAAGATTGAAAGGCAGGCTAAGTGTGCTTGTAATGAGCCTCCCTTTGCAAGTCCAGGTCAGGCTCCATGCTTTGACATTGACATTCAGCCTGTCAAATGTCACCATTTCACATCATTAGTCGACAATATTTCTTTCAGCAAAATAGAGGAACAGGTAAAAGAACAGGGACCTCTCCAAGTCCTTGTTTTGATGAAACAAACTCAAGAAGGTATCTATCTCTGTAATTTTCCAGGGCAAAGAAACTGTATAAATGTGTGTTTAAACTAGAATTAAAATATGTGTTCAGGTCAAAATAAGTGTAATAATGGATTTGTCCTCTAGAAATTCAATACATTTTAGTTACCTAAGCTAAAACTACTTTTTAGAACAGATATACCCCAAAACAAGCTGTTATCAGAGTATTTCTAACATACTTAGCAACATTAACCTAAACTTGGATTTGGGCATTTTTCAGGTTTGGATACAACTTCAAATTGTAACACCAAATCTGTTTAAAATTCTGGGATTTCAGTGCAAACTCCACTGAAAATCTATGTGCTCTCACATTGTGTCTCAGTTTCTAATTTGGAATAATTTAAAAGTTGCTGTGCATCTTTTAGTCTTAGACACTGTAAACAACATTCAGAATACAATTTTACAACACCAGAGATGAAAAGTTTAGGGACTGAAGAATTCTTTCACTTATGAACCTTGTAGCGTAATTTTAGGCAGTAGAACATAACTTCCCAAATGTAAAATTAGTCACAATACCTAAAGTGATGGTTTCATCATTGGATAATATTCATAGATCTTTACTGCACTTTACTGTCCCAGAAAGATAAACAATATTAAATTCCCTAAAGTAACAGAAATCTGTAGTCTCATGCATTCTTACAGATGTGATCTAGCAGGAACAGAGAACACAAACAAACTTTGGATAAATAAATGAGTACATGAAATGTGCAAGTGCAAACAGACTATTTCCTAATGATAAAAGTCTTCAGGGCATGAAACTCTTGCTTTAACTACTCTAAATCCCAGAAGAACTAAGGAGTTCACATACTATTGTGCTGATGCTATCAAACTAATCACATGTGCTTGTCCTATTCTGCCAATGACAAACTTGTCTTAAGGTCAAAAGAAGAATTTCTTACTGAAAAGACACATTACTGTTTGATGCGCCTTTTTTTTGTGTCATTCCCTTGGCAAGTTGTAGTTTTATCTTCCATGGTAGGAAGCATCACTAAGTTTTAATACAATTTCAATTTCAGCCATTCAAATGCACGGAAGTTGGCATATTTTGCATGTTTGAATTTGTGAGCCTTGACTTTAAGCTATGAGTTGGATAGAACAATTGAGTATTTTAGCAAGTACTGACACAAGAGTTTCTGAGAGACATTACGATTGAGACACTTTCTGTCTGAGGGAGACATCCAAGTCACATTTCTACTCCAGATTTCTTTAGAATGGGTTAGGTTAATAATTTAGTGATGATGCATTCAATCAGGGAGTTCAGCAGCGAGAGCAAACAGAGTATTCCAGGTATTCCTCTGACTCCTGGTGTAAAATAGAAAAGAAAAACATGCAAATTCTAATTTCTGGAAAGCGTTAGTCATTGATCTGGAAACCTGTCAAAGGACAGTGGAATTGCAATGTTTTGGAAGTATTTCATGATTTGCAGTTTTTCTTATATTAGAAGAAATTTGATTTGGTTTTATATAGTGGCAGGTTCTTATTTAGTTGCTCACTACCCAACAAATGGATTTCTATCATTTACCTCAGAGGTACACTGTGAAATTATTTTAATAAAGAAGATTTAATGGTTTCATCATTTGCTCATTGATTCTCTGTCCACTGTTGGGATTTTTTACCATACTGTTTCACTATATGCCACAAAGAAGTGGCTTATTATTTTCTCTGTTTCCTGTTTACTAACAATTACTTTGATCTCTTACTAATTTTCTAAGGGTTGTGATATTTATTAAAGTATAATAATAATGATTAAGTTTCTGTATTTTTCCCCTGATTTTCAAGAGAACGTGAGTTACAGATAATCAGCTACGTAGCAGATATAAAGTAAACACTTCTGACATTGCTGGATAGATTTAGCTAGGGTTGTTAAAGTTATTTTGAACATTTTACTGAAATGCTAGAGTTTCTTGCTGCAACTTCCAGTAAATGAAGTACCTAGCAAACGGTAACGGGCAAACGAACTGACTGAGACTTATATCCTGCTAAAACCTGATGCTTTCATGGTAACATCTGAACATTTTGTTGACAATCTTCTAGTTCTGCATTCATATCCAAAGACTCTGGTCAGACTTTAAAACTAAATCCAAAGAAAAATTGCACAGTTAGGTATAATCCTTTGGACAGAGCCTACCTGATCAGGCAGTTCAATAATGGATTATTGGATAAGTCTATAATTAAACACCAACCTTCAAGAATTATTTGCCTTGGTTTTGTGCTTCAAGCACTCTGAAACATAACCAAGAAATGAGTAACACATAAATTTCATAATATATCTGTAATCCTGCCAGGGTAACCTTATCTGCTGCCTTATTAAAGACAGAATTTTCTCTGCTTATAGAACCTTAATATAAAAGTGTATAATAAGTTTTAAATGACAATCAAGTCCTTTCTCCTGGCTGGTCACGGTTATACTTCAAGAATTATGAACTGTTTCTATCAAAATTCTTCGATCTAACATTTTTTGCTGATTTGGCAGTGTTCAACTATTGCAGCATTATTGGCTACTTTGTATTTTATGAATCCATTGCTGTCTGAATCACATGTGAATGTGCAATGAATCAGCAGTGGATACTAATGGAAGGAAAGTAGCATGTGAGGGCCAGGCCAATTTTATAACTGGAGCTCTGGTTTTGGACTCAAAGTCTGTATAACATTTCTGGTACTGTTAAAAACTTCCTGTGCAGTCTTGAGCATATCATCTAATTTTGGGTTTATCTTGTCAGATCTTAGCAGAAAAAAACATTTTTTAAGCTACTTAATCTCTCGCTTTGCATAATGAGAAAGCAGTAGCTCCAGTAGTCAATCCATATGACCTAATGTAGATCCCTCATTCAGTCTCCCAGTTAGTAGGTTTTTTGATGGTTACCTTTTGTCCCGGATTTTTTTACCTGAACAAAATTAAAACTCACCAGTGGCAAAAATAAGTTTGAAATTTCACAGCTTGTCAGCAGATATTTCACATTCTGATCACAGGAGAATTTGTGGGGAGTGTAAGCAGGACACCATCTCTAGACAGTACTTTGGAGATAGGACCACGTGGTCACACCAACTGTTGCTCAGCTTGTTATGTTGGGAGCCACCTCATTTATTCTCCTTCTTTCCTTCATTTCACTCTTCAGTCTTATATCAAGCTGAGAAATGGTAGTCCCAAAGTGGAGAAATAGAGGGAAGGGAGCTGGAAAGAGTATATAGACTTTAACTCGCAAGAAAATACTACTGATTGGAAAGTGTTGCTTCACGTGCATCTTGGCTCCTCTCAGCTTCTTTCAGCCGCTCCCACAAGTTTGACATCAGTGGCGATGAGCAGCAGAGAAAAGCACTGAAGAGAAGTAGGACAGTGTACCAAATAAGTCACTGTGACTTCATCTAGACTCTACACTTTTTTGTACATTTCATTTCCATTAATTTCTGATAAGGTGACTATTGGATTCAACACATTATATTATGTCTTCTTTATTTTCAAAATAGTTACTTAAATATATTTTAATGGACAAAATATCTTTTACTTTTTTAATGTCTGCTGCTCAAACATTGAGTGAACCCAACAACAGCTACCATAGGGATATTTATATTAGAGATAAAACCAATGATATCTTGTCACAATTAAGTTTGAAGAAAGTTGCACAAGGCAAGCTGTAAGGATTTTAGGCTAAACTTCCAGTTCTCAAAAAACAAAGACATGGAACAAAAGTTCTTACATTCCCAAGAAATGTCTGAACTGAAATCGCAGAAAAATTTCCTTTTATCTGTGATGTTATTCTTGTATCCTTCAGACATTTATCTTTTTGTATCTGTAAATTTCAGATATACTTATTACACCAGTTTTTAACAACATGGAATATAAAACAAATTTAACTATATTTACTTTCATTGTCAATCCTTTGACACTGACAGTGACATATTCTTGCAAAGTATTTTTAACTTGATTGAAAAATGCTGTCATGTGTTTTAAGCCAGTTTTAATTAATTGCTCTCAACTAAGGAAGTCATCCTACAAGCAAAGCTTTGAATGAACTCTTTGGAGATTGGTATTCAATTTGAAAACTGCACTAACAACTCTTCTGTGATCTTTGGGAAAATTATTTGTTTCAGTTCCTTATCTCATCTTTAAAATAGGATTTATGTTAATCGGTGGATACTGAAGTATAGTGGTTATATGTTCAAAATAAATTTGAAATTTTCATATGTAGATGGTCTGATGACTCTGTTCACAGACATCCATGTAGATAAAGAAACAAAAAATTCAAATTAAAATGTAGCATTTCACCTTCAACCAGCATTCCACTCCAATCATTACTGATGGAAAATTGTTCCCATCTGTAGGCTGAGTATTACAATTGTTTGGTTGTCTTAGTGTATTTCTTAATGGATAGATGTCTATACCATTAAAAGTCCTCTTCACAATTAGCTCTAATTGACACCAGTAGTGGGAAGACTAGAAAATTACCCAGGTTCTGAGACCAGCTTTCCTCTAAACTGTACAGGTAAGATCTCTAGAACAGCAATGAAAAACAAACATGGGGCATCCAAGGAATTTTCCTTCCCTGCGCATCTGATGGATTAACAGCAAATTTTAAACTGCCGGGCAAACAATTTCAATGTTTTTAAGCAATTGATGTTCCTCAGGAAAAGAAATATTCAGATTTCAGTAAAATATCCAACCCACTTCCAGGGAATTCTTGAATCTCTCCATTCCTCTAGGAGGAAATTATTTATTCCAAGTAGATAAGTAATGCAATTTAGCATATATTTTCCTCCTGGTGAGAAGATTATTTTTTTTTTATTATTGATCTCTATTTGAAAATAGTTTCTATTATTGTGTCAACTTCTGTTCTAAATGTGAACTTTCTGGACACCGTATGCCTCAAAAGAAAATGCAGTCATATTCATGTATAGGAACTGGCTCAGTCTTTTTATTTGATTGATTTTTTAATGTCATGGTACTTGGAAATTAAAATAGTTCTATGGTTAGTATTAATAAGGGTCATCCATTTACAGTTTGATTTGGAAAATGACATTCAGCCATTTTCTTCCCTTGATTCATTGATATTCAGAGAAGGCAAACAACTTCAAGGAATGTCAATGAAATAAATCATGTCTATATACAAATATTTATAGCAACAAAATGCATACTTCCAGAACACTGAAGGACAGCCTTATTACCAAGAGCTTTATTATGCTGAGAACTATTGGCATTAGACAGCAACTTTACTGAGAAATATTTTGTCAGGATTAAATAGATTTATTTTAATTAACATTGTACTATGTAAATTAAACCAAAAATTTTCCAATAATCCTTAATAATTGTGGACTTATCTTTAGACATGTAATATTTCCATACATTGCAAAGATAGAATAAATCAATTATTGAGTTAATTTTCTAGGTTTTTATATACTTTTTATGCTGGTGTATATACAGACTGTAGATTAATTAAATATGATTACTTATTCTGTTTAAAGACACTTGTTTTTAAATAAAATAAAATTTAAATTAAAAGAAAGAGAGAAAGAATGAGTACACTTGTGGTCAGAGCGATCATGTCCGTTGACTGTATTTTTTGGACAAACCATTTAAAATCTCTATTCGGCAACTGTTTTCTCAAAGAAGGTATGAAACTCAACAACTCTACGTGTGGACCTGAGAATATAGAATTTAAACAGGGTGAACATCAATGTTTTGAATATATTTCTTCCTGTTACTGTATCCACTTGTGCCCTTGGCGAAGAGATGCTCCCGAATACTCCAGCAGTGGTAATATAGGTGATACAGATGCTCAAGGGTGCTCACATGTATCTGCTACTTTTAAGAAAGGAAGAGAAGCATTCTAGACTACTGTATGGGTTCTTCAAATCTGTTAAACTGGTTTGTTATTGAAGTTTTCACCTTATCCTGAAATAGACTTGCAAGCTGTTATTTGTTTTGAGAAAAGAAACAGTACATTGCTTTCCATTTCCGTCCATTGTATTATAATAGATAAGGCTGCAGAAACTACTTAGCATCTACACTATCCAACCGTAACATATCACCTGGGAGCTCCTACAAGGATTTCTTTTTTGGTATTATCTGCAGTTATCAAAGCCCTAAACAATTTGGGCCATACTTGCCTTAGGTATTGTCTCATTTGCTGTGCTTTTTGGTGTCAAAGAGACAAGATTTAGATACCTATATTTCATGATTTGTCTGAGGTTGAGAACTCCTTATGTTCCAAATTTATCACTCATAAACATGAGTGAACAAAATATTACTAGGAGAATGTTTTTTGTTGAAAAACATACTGTGAATGTAAGGAGCAAACTAGTCTGGACTTAAATTTTCACAAGATACAAAGTTATGTTCAATATACTGTAAGCTGGTTTCATTTGTTAAAAATGGTGATCATAACTATATATAAATCTGATTGGCGCTCTAGTGGCATGAAATGAAGAATCAAAAAGAGTGTATCTTTTAAAAGTAATTAAAGGAAATTTTCAGGAAATGAAATCCAAAGAATCATCATGGAAGTTACTCGGAGAACATATGGGATCCTTATATAGCTCAAAACAAGTGTATATTAAAGCATTGAAAGGAAGCACAAAGAGATAAAACAGCTAAATTATGTGGGCACAAATAAAAGGCTACACAGCTCAGTTTAAATTCTAGAAAATCAGGACAAATGATGCTAACATAAAGGAAAGTAAGGTTTGAAAGGTAAGGTATAAAAGAAGGTTAAGAAAAAGGGTGAAGATATAAAGACAAAGAAATCCTATTTAAATTACCCTGACACATCAGAAGCATCACAAAAAGAGCCAGTGGGTCTGCTGGTCCTCCAGAGTACAGAGAACACTGTCAAAAAGCACAGGATTGCAAGGAGAATAAACGGTTTCTTTACACCTGTCTTCACCACAGTGGGTGCTGGAAAGATATCTACATCACAGCTACTCTTTACAGTTAGTTTAATGCAGAGGTATCAAAAAGAAGGGAAGCGAAGCAAGTATTGAACTTGTTAAGGTTCAATTAGGGGTTGCAATATGGAATGCAGTGCTATAGTAATCTACTGTGATCGACACCAGTCCTGGGACTCATTATCAAAGGATGCTCTTTTCAGGACTTTATTGTCTATTACAATGCTGATTAGGTAACAGTATCTGAACTTTTTTCTTTCAGATGGAAAACAAAAGTGGTGCATTGTTCATATTACAGAGCATCCAAATGCCATTCTGCTTGCAGTATATATATATATGCATGAAAATGTAACTTACAATGCTAATTGTCCTAGGTTCCCTTTTTAGCCAGTGTTGAAAGAGAGGCAGAATATTATTCCATCAAATTATTTCTTGAATCACCTCCTTGAAGTGTTTTATTCATTAATTCCTAGTTTGTACCTATTTCAGAATCACAGCCAACTTGATGATATTTTTGGTCCCTAAAAATGTTTTCAACCAGCCTGGTCATAAAGAAAATAGAAATAAACCAATTGTGGTTTATTTCTGAGAGGAACTTGAGCTTTTAAAAGCTAAACATTATGGATAAAAGCAACATTTTTTTTAGGTTTTCAAAAGTGGTTTTTTCATTAAATGTTGTAGACAGTGGTTACATTTTATCTCTACAAAGTAGGAGGTTAAATCCTGGAATAAATTAAAGTTTGGTTATAAGGTAAGAAACTAAAAGAATAATGAATTCTCAGTTACTGTAATTTGTTTCCTTTTGTTTTCCAAAAAAAAGAGTCTTCTCAATCTATTTTGTAGAATCATAGACTTGTTGGTTGGAAGGGACTTTTAAGATCATCCAGTTCCAAACCCCTTCCGTGGGTAGGGACACCTCCCACTAGACCAGACTGCTCAAGGCCCCATCCAACCCGGTCTTGAACACTTCCAGGGAGGGGGCATCCACAACTTCACTGGACAACCTGTGACAGTGTCTTACCACACACCCCGTGAAGAACTTCTTCCTAATTCCTAGTGTAAATCTTCCTCCTTCTAATTTAAAGTCACTCCCCCTCACCCTATCACTACATGTGCTTGTACAAAGTCCCTCTTTGTATTCTCTCAATATAGTGTGTTGGCTAATTTTATTAAAAGTAAGGGAAGATGTCATGGAAAGTAATGTTTTATTTTGGAAATTGAAATTCAAAACTGGCAAAAAATTATGCAAATGATCCACATGTTGTGAGATTCATTATTACTCAGTGGAAGTTCCTATTGAACTTCAGCTTTCACAATCCGTAATGAAAATGATATTTACAAGTTCTACGCTCTTCATTTAAATAATGTCAGGAAAGCTGTTGCCTTTACATGGTCAATCAACAAGAACACCTTTGTTTATGTAGATTCTTTATAGTCTACTTATGGCTAATTACCTACAAATATATGATATATTTTCCTTGCAGATGTGGGTAATTGTTGTGTTTAATTAAACCAGAACAAAACCACAACAACAATATTAAACGATAATAATAAATTTATGAATTTCCCAAATCTAGAGAAAACTGGCAGTTGCATTTGAGGTCGATTCTGGTGTCCATCTGTCATTTCACTGAATTTTGCTCTTACGTCCATGCCTAAAGAGGCATCTTTCAGTATCCTCATACTGTCAGTCATTTTAATTAGCATTCAGCTGTCTCTCTAAACCATGGTTCCAGCAATGAGTAGGGACCACACATAGTGGTTTTTAGGTTTATTCATCAACATTTTGTGCAATGAAACACCTGCGTATCTTGAACAATGTTGGGTCATTTTTCTTGACTTGTAAGACTGAAAGAAAACAGGGGTAAAGTCTTAGCATTTCACTTTCTCGCAGTTTACCTTCTTCAAGCCTTGGTTCTTCCCAGACCAGAAGCACAGAGATCAGAACTTGTTCTTTGTAACCTCCATGAACCCGTGCACACCTGCTCGTTACATAAAAGAAAAAGTGTTTATTCATTCGAAATAAGTCAAGGGAACACTGTCTGGATCTGGCCAAGAAGCAATTGCTTTATTGCTACAGCATGTGTTGGATTTTTATTTTTTAAACATCCTGCTGGGAGATGTGCAATAAGCCCCTTTTTGCAATCGTTTCACTCTCCATGACGCTAAGAGTTCCCTGTTCCATCCTGCTCCAAATCACACATGTGAACGCCTTGCCTTTTATTTTTAAGTTAGGACAGCTCCACAGGGCACATATTAACACACATTAATGAATGGATTATGGGCTTGTCAGAGCTTCCGGTGATGAATTTAGAGCCCATTAGAGGCTAGGCATTGATTGCACAGGAGACTGTAGCTCTCTGTTTAATCCCTAGCAGGTGGGCACTGGTGCAAGCTTCACCATCTTGCATCAGCAGTGAACCTCAAGCGTGACCTCTCCAGAGGAAGAAGGGTAATTTATTTGCCATGTTTACTTTATCTTCAGCTTCTTTTTAGAGGGAGGCTCCTAACTGTGCTGAATTGTTCTAACCGAGGAGTGACAGATGTGTGATGTGGCCCACGGTCTTGAAGGCATCTGTAGCAGTCACTCTACGCTTGACCTTCAGACAATTTAAAGTCAAGTCCCCATGGATAAGAAATGAGGGCATGTTATGAGCTCTGTTAAATTAACTGTAGCTTTCTTGGTGGACTTTCACTCCCAGGACATAAATTAAAATTACTCTCCTACACCATGACTTTAATTTCTGTTAGGAAGAAGTACTATTGGTTACTACAGGTTTCACAAAATCATATCTACTGAAAAAGGTGAAAACAGACTAAATCAGAACAAATTTGAAATACACTTTTTCCTTATAGGTTATGCAAACACAACATATTTTCTTTTCTCAGTCATAATGCAGTCTCAGGTCTCTGTTAGGTATCATGCCAGTAATCAAATTTTAAAAATGAACCAACTAACCAAACAAAAAGGCGATAAACCTCCTAAAAACAAGAAGAGAAAAAAACAATTATGTGTGTGCTGAAGAAACTAACAAATATCTGTAGGTTGTTGAGACTTAGGTATGCATCCCGAAGTCTCATTTCGTGCCAGACACCCTTCCTAATCACTATCAGTTACTGGAAGATACTTGTTTTTACAATTTTACGAATAACTTCTTATTTATCCAAGGCAGCTGAAATGGATGATGAGAAGGGAATGCAGTCCATCACACTTTAGATAACCTGAGGGATGTGCAGGAAGATGGTGCACTTTTTCCCTGGTACCCTGGTTGATAGATTTTTCACAATTTCACACAAGGAATGAATGCATTATTGTTCTCCAGCCACTTAATTCACACTTAATGCAACCAAATTAAAGA
Source organism: Dromococcyx pavoninus (assembly GCA_033558185.1). Classification (NCBI taxonomy): domain Eukaryota; kingdom Metazoa; phylum Chordata; class Aves; order Cuculiformes; family Neomorphidae; genus Dromococcyx; species Dromococcyx pavoninus. The sequence goes on along the minus strand of JAUMJL010000063.1, from coordinate 3,569,837 downwards.
AAAGTGTGACTAAAAGAATTTTCTTATAAGAACCAAAATAGATATTACAAGTATAAAAAGTCAAGTCTGGAAATGATAAATGTGAAGGACTGCAAGAAATATCATGCACAAGTTACTTTAAGCTTATGGTAGGTTCAAATCATGTTTTCCTGTCTTTCATTTTCCCTTATGGAGCTCCTTTTTTCTCCTTTCATGAGTAGGTTGCTGCTGCTGTTTCATTCCTTATGCCTCACTCTATGACTTTTGGAGATAATTTTTCCACTGAAAATTTTCATAAGAACGCACTTCTTCTTGCAGAACATTAGCTCGCACAGACTCACTCTTTTGAAGTCTTCTAGCAGGCCCAGGGTTTCAACTCTTCTATAAAAGCTCTCAAAAACATGAGGGCAGCTTCTCATGTTTCTTAATTTAAAAAAAAATCAGTTGTTTTCCTTCCTTAGAATTAAAGATGTCTTTTTGTTAGATCAAGTACTGTTGTAATTGACTGCTTTGTGATTTAGCAAGAGGTAGAATCATAGAATTATAGAAAGGTTTGGGGTAGAAGAAACCTTATAAATCATCTAGTTCCAACTAGGTAAAACTTTTTTTCTTTTCTCCTTCCTTCTTTGGGAGTTTGTTGTCATATTTTCACATGGAATGTGTCTCATAATGGACTTCATATCTGTGTTCCTGTGAACTCTAATACACACAGTTGACATAAAACCCTGGAAAAAATACATCTATGTAGCTCATTGGCTGGTTCTTGACAGAGGTGAAACATGGTGGCAATTCACTCTCCCTTTTGTCATATTATCTGCTATACAACTATCAGTTGGTTTAGAAAATTGTTTATATTATGTTTCTTTTATAAAAAAATGTCACACCAAGGAAAAATCTAAAGATATGAGAAATAAGGAACAGTTTATTTACTTTGATGTATGTATGAAAAGAAATTGAACTGTGGCAAGGGGGCATAATGAAATATTGAAATGACATTACAAAATGTAAATATACCTATCTTCTTTTTTCTCCACCCTTTAATTAAAACAGCTACGTGTTTTAAGTTATACTTTCTTCTGCAAGCCTGTCTTCCCCATTTGTTCTTCTTTTCCCTCTGTGTTTTCCTGACTGAGATTTTAGCTTGACTGAGACTCACTTCTGCAAATAAGATCAGCATGGGAGATGAAAGCAATTGTTAGTACAACACACTTAAGTATACAATAGATGAACTTCATGCAGAATTTGCAGCTGACCCTTGGGAAACCAGGTTTAGGATGAGTTGTCTGGGCTCTTTTTCAACCCAGGAAGAACTGAATCGCTTCAGCTACTTTGGTAGGACTTCTCATACCATCAGTGAAGCCTCTGAAAATCAAAACCTCTGGTAGACAGAAGTATGTTACAACAGTATATTAGTGTCCTGTGTGAGGCAGTGTCCCAAGAACAACAGAAAACTTCTGTCCACCAGAGGTTTTGATTTTCAGAGGCTTCACTAGCTTTGTGTTACTCATGCCTCTAGTATTCCTCTGCTTCTTAACCGCGGGTCTAAGATTTGATTTTTGTTGACTTCAGAGATGTTTTGTCAGGCCTGACCTGGAGCTTAATCAGTATTTATCTAAACACTGACCTGGAAGTTGTAAGGCGGAGGAAGAAGTTTCCTTTTGTGTCATTTCCCTTCCTTCCTCTGGCACCAAACTTGCTGTCTTCATCACTTCAAATTTCATAAGAGCACTTCATGCTCATTCTTTATGTCCAGAATCATTGGTTGTGTTTTCTTCTCTTGAGAACTAGTCTGCTGGTAGATTGTATCATTCTTAGCGCTTGTCCAAATTTATTAGATTATATAAGAGATTCCTCAGTGTTGAGACATTCAAAATGTGCAATTTTCATTCAGTTGATTAGGTGTGAGATACATGTCACAGTGGACTACCTATGAAAGGTGACTGTCAACCACTGCACCTGCAGGAAATGTTATTTTCCTTGGGTAGAGGTAAATGAAATAAAGAGATTAAGCTCCGTTGCTCCATCTCGTGGGAGGAACCCAGTATGTCACGATGCAATTGTTGGACAGGTGTAACATCATTTAGTCTGTTGTAGCCTCTCTGAGTAAAAGGATAAAGCTTTCATCTGCTGTGAAAGCAGTTCTCTGAAGAAACGTTTTCATTTACATACAATTTTTCCATAAGTTCACTTTCACATTCTTTGAGAAATGAAATTCCAGAGGCTGTTGTTACTCTCAGATGTAGGAAGAAAACAAGATCGATCACCTCTAATAGCCCCCAGTTAATGTGTAGTAGCTAAGAGTTGATGCCCTGTAGCTCTTCTAACATTCAGACTTTCTGATCCTGCATAATCCTATGTGCCAAATCCTCACCCACTCCTCTGGAATCTGTTAAATCTGCATTTCCTTAAAGCAATCGTGGCTAAGCGATTTTCACGACATTAATGGTGGCAATGCACTTCCTTTATTACCTTGTTTCACTCCCATTTATTTCTAAATCTTCATGTCCCTTTGATCACAGAATAGACATGTGTTCCTTGGAGTGGAGTGTTGTATGTAATTGATTGTTAATGACAGATCACCCAGCACTCTGTAATAGTTTTAGCAATGAATATTTCAGTAAACCCCCTGTTCCACCAGCATTGGTCTGCACAGTCCCTCAATGATTATTTTTCCTTCAAAGAATCCAGCCAAACAGCAACACCTCAGTAAGTCATGGTTTCCCACATAATTCTGTTCTAACAGGTATAAAATAATCTGTGGGTTTTGATTATTTCATGAAGAAAGAAATGCCAGCTAATACAAAATTGTGAGGAATTCTTAGCATAACATTTAACACAACAGTTAAAATAGTTTAAAAAAACCCAAAACAACTATCTTTGGTGGTCCAAGAAAAGCACAAAGTCTATTCACACAAACACATACACATTTTCCTTTTGACAAAATTTTGCTACCTCTGTTCATTTTTAATGTGCTATTTACTTCTTCATAAAGATATGCATATACATCTCTTCAGTTTAATTATAGTTTTAAAGGAAAATTGTGCCAAATTTTCAGGATTATTTTCAATGTGATCTAGTGAAACCATGGAAGATTGAGAGGAAATTTATTCTACTTTTTATATTTACCAGTCTTTCAGAATACAATCCTGATTCCAGCAAATATACCATGTAAGCAACTCTTTCCCTTGAGGGCTGCTAGTTTAGAGCCCTCAAAATGCATTACTGAGAGGACAAATCAACTGAATAGCCTTTATTACCTTAGTCTGGGAAGAATTCCATGAAAGTCAAACATGAATATTTTACCGGGGAAGGGCATGCCAGTTTGATTTGTTCTAATTTATTTATTAGTTACTTTTTACGGCACATATAGGCTTTTTGGGTCATACTTTGCTTTCATTACACCAATACTCAGAATAACTGCATTGTCTTCAGGGACATCATGATATATTTACATATGTGTGAATGAAATAAATATTATTGTTAACAAGTTTGAGTCTACATTCCTTCACTTTGCTTACTCACACAAGCTGAAATGACATGGTTGCTTCAGGTGTTAGCTATGTTGAGGAAATTTGACACGATTGGGTCTAAATGTTCCCCCATGTAATCCATAGGGGAATAAAGGGCTCATAGAGTTTGCATTTAGCCATAATCTACAATTTGCCTTGCCTCCTAACCAAATGAAAGCAAGGTGTGCTTTAACTAAGTAGGTATAACAAGATTTAACAATGTCTGGGAGTTCCCTCCAGTCGAAAAAGCTACCAGAAGTTGTCTAACTTTTAAAGGAGTACAGGGTGATATCCATAACAGCCCATAGTATATAGGAAATCAGGTTTGGACTTACTAATTGCAAGGTAGAATTTGAATACAAGATTGAAGAACACCTGTTGAAAAAACAGCCATAAACCCACCAGGCAGTCATTTCAGATTAAAAAAAAATAGAAATAGTGCAAGTTTCTTACTTATTTTATGGTCTTTGATTTAGAAGGGAGTTTCTAAGGAGGACGAATTGTCAAATTCTTAGATGTTAGTGAATGATTTATTAGGTGCCCAAAAGTATACCTGTGAGCCACAAGATATAACGAAAACAGGTCTTGAAGAGTCAGTCCAGATTTCCTGCTACGGTAAAGACTGTTATATTCATTAAGGAATCTAAAAAAGTAAAACATTACAAATATCAAAACCATGTCTGATCTTAAAGCTGTAAACTAAGAGTTTAAGAAATTTCAAGATGGGTGATTGGTTTAACATTTGCATTACCTGCATGGCATTGTATAATCTTAGAGTCACACTTTTGAATGATAATGTCAAAGATCAAACTGACCACTTCACCTCATGCTGGCTTTGCCACCCATTACTAATTGTGATGTTTGCCTTTTTAGAACTTTTATGTGCTTGGCATTCAAATGCCTTTTCCACTTGTGCCCTCGGCTGATGTGATCCTACTTTAGCAGGAAGGCATGAAGTAGAGGTGGTTTTGTTTCCATGTTTCCCTTTCTATGTTTTCACCTGCCTGACAGAGGTTGACAGAATTTTGTCAGAAACACCAGCACTCCCACTAGGTCAGTGGGAAGTCATATCCCTTACCTATCTCGTGTTATGAGATTACCAGATAAGGTCTGCAAAGTGTTCCAAAATCCTTGGACGAAAAGTAGTAAGGATGTGAAAAGCAGTACTGAAATTTTAAGTATGTGTGTGCTTGAGTGTGCATATAGGTGTGTACACATCTATATGCATGTTTGAGCATATATACATATGCATTCCCACAAACATTTAGAAATGGTGTATTTAGGAATCTGAAGCTGCTGCATATCAGCTCTATCCAGGAGACTTCTTGACACCTCTCTAGAACTACATATAAGTTTTCCTTTTTCAGTAGTCAGACTTGTGCTCTGCTTTTTTGCAAAAAATAGCCTATCCAGGGCCTTTGCAAGAAAGACCGCGGTCTTCACCACATCAGCTGTGAAAATGAAGAAAATGAGCTTTTCTGATAAAATGAAATATTCACTGAATAAAGATATGGTCTCATCCTTTTAAATATATATTCTAGACTAGAATTCTCCGCCAAAAAACCTTGCTTTCATTTCTTTCATGCTATACCTCTCTATTGCATACCAGTAAACTGATTTTCTATCTGCATAGTAGACCATTTCCACGTACACACATAGTACTAATACATACAGCCTTCTGAACATAGAATCAGCTATTCTCTTTTTTTTTTTCTAGTAGACCTCAAGTGGTTTGAGGTTTCCCTGAGTGTTTTCTATATTTCAGTATCTGTGACTGCCTCCAGTCTTACATGTATAGAATCATAGAATTGTAAGGTTGGAAGAGACCTCAGAGGTCATTGAGTCCAACCATTCCTGTCTCCCTACTAAACCATATCCCTAAGAAACTCATCTACCCATCTTTTAAACACCACCAGGGATGGAGACTCCACTACCTCCCTGGGCAATCTGTTCCAATCCCTGACCACTCTCTCAGTGAAGAAATTCTTCCCAATGTCCAGTCTAAACCTGCCCTGGCACAACTTGCAGCTGTTCCATTTCGTCCTGTCACTCATCACTTGCAAGAAGAGAGCAGCACCCACCCCGTCACAACCTTCTTTCAGGTAGTTGTAAACAGTGATGAGGTCTCCCCTCAGTCTCCTCTTCTTTAAGCTAAACAATCCCAATTCCCTCAGTCTCTCCTCGTAGGGTTTATTCTCAAGCCCCCTAGCCAGCCTCGTTGCCCTTCTTTGCACACGCTCCAGCACCTCAATGTCTTTCTTGTAGGATCTTTCTAATAGATTTACCTGGTTGGGGGGTTTTTTTGAGAATTCATATTTTAAAAAAACCTTCAGGAGTTATGCATATTATGTGGTTAGGAAATGGTACTCTTTTGACCTAATATCCAACCAAGATTGAAACTGTTTGTTTCACTCCTGAAGAGTTTTCTTCATTAAAAAACAAAACCTATTTGCAATTAATTTACAGTTGGTAAATATTCTAGAGCACTTTTAGCAGCTCCTCTCAGTGTCTGTTGTATCCAGTAACAGATGTTGCTATATTTCTTTTGTACCAACTTCGTAAAGTACTCTCCTCCTTTGAGACGAAAACCACTTTATAAATGTAAACTTGTTGTTATTTCTTTATGAGCATCTTTGACAGTTCACTGCTGTTACTCATGGAACTTTGCCCTACTAATAAAGCTGTTAGTAATATGCAATCAGTCACCCTTAAGAATGTAATACAGTATTTACTGGGAGAGCATCAATGTTTATCATTCTTGGTTCAGTAAGATATTTTACCCATGCAGTATTTCTGAAGAAAACCATGGGTGCTGGTGAAAAGATGAGCTGAATTTGCCAAGTACTGGATACAGACTTTGAATTGTTGTTAGGGAAATACAGAATTTTCTGTATTTTAGGTGTGATACTCAGTGTGGTGTAGTTGAAAACTTGTTGTATATGCATTATTTATAAACAAACTCTTAAGCCTGTGAAAACATGATTCTTTTCCTTCAGTAAACTATGCAGGGCCAAGGTACAAAAAGAGCCCATATGAACATTCATTATTAATTGTATGTTAATGTTGAAGCTCGCAACACTTAATCCCAAATTTGTGTGCTTTTGGTACATTTTCAATTCCTTAAAGAGCTGAAGAACAGAGCATTATCAATCTTATGTAACAGAAAGAATTATTATCAAACTTCATTTTTGCCCCTGCTCAAACTATACAGAATCCTTTAAATGGTTTTATTAATTTTGTTTATGTGCTTTTAATTTTACCTTTATCATTCCAAATACAACATAGATGGGGTATCAATATTCTAGATGTTTTAAAACTAGATGCAAATCCAGCCATACAAAAGGACAGTGTCTGGTCCAAAGAATGCAGAGGCTGAAATAAAACAAAAAAAAAAAGAAGAAAAGAAGAGTAAAACAATTAAGAATAACATGTTTTAATAAACATGGAAGTCAGATTTTTAAAAGAGAATTTGAAAAGGACAAAATTACATAGGTTTTCCTATCTTTCTATGTAATATAAGTAGCAGCATGGGGAGGAAAGTGTTTGTCTGAAAATGCAACACATCATAGACAGAGTAAGTAAAGTACCATTAGACAGACAAAGTCTTTTGCCAAATTCTTGATGGTGAGTGAGATCATCTTCTGTCCTCAATTCAATTATTTCCTAATAAATCATGCACACAAACTCTTGTGCTTTTCCTTATAACAGACAATAATATAGAAAAACATCTTTACCAAAGTACAAGTTTACTTTATATCCTGCATAATTTACTTCTTCCACTAGAAAAGCTTTTCCTACACTAACTGCAAGAGTCCTGTTGATTTTAACCTTCTATTCTTGTTTTTTTTTAAAATGAGCACCCAGCGATTCATGAAAGAAAAATAAGCATATGTTTGCTATACAAACTGGAAATAGAAAATGACATGATAAAGTGGAAAGGTTGAAAAATACTGACATGAATAAATAACTTCTGATAAGTATAATTAAGAATAAATTTTAGCTCTGGTATCTATAGGTTTTACAGCTCCACTGAACTAAAATTCAATCTGTCATGTTCAGCTAAATGAATACCATTGTTTCAGCATTACAAAAAAGCAATATAACAGAGCAAATTAACATCAAGAATCCTATTCTACGATTCTTTGTTTTAATATTATTCCACAAAATCTTTGTTGCCTAATTCTTGCTATTAGATAATTCAATTCCTTCAGGAACACTGAACCAACAAAAAGACCCAGTCTGCCTGAGTGTGAATCTTTATCATTATTCAGGCATTACTTTACGTCAGCGTAGAAGATTTTAAAAACTGTACTGTGAATGAAAATGTATTGAGAAAGTCGTCCTATTGTCTCTTCTCCATTTCATACAGTTTACTAAAAACTGTATCATAAACCAGTAGAAAGTACCAGTTTTTATGTTAATTTTTATAAGCTAAGACAACTCTTTCTCAAAATAGACTTTCTACAGACTATTCTTTACATCATTTTGAATGAAGTCTATTGCAACTGATGTCACTCCATATAATGTATCCTTTTAAAATTATCCTTATCTTCATAAACCAATGGATCAAAAATATCTTAAGACTGATGTCATGGAGAAATGTTTAAACAAAGGTGTGTAATACTTGCAGTTTAATTTCTATAAACCAAATCCAATTGCAGCAGTCTGGCTTTGAAATTAAATCTAAAGTTTAAGAATATTAAAGCCTTCTAGTTAAGGCAATGCTGTCTGGAAAAATTGCCTTTAAGGTTAAAAGATTTTTCGACAAGTCACTTCAGACTTGTGCAATGGGTTGTCACTTGCCATGTAACACTGTTTAAAAAAAGCCCAGATAAAGACTTACAGCAGGGAGTTGTACATTTAAAACTGAAAATTCAATCCAAGAGAAACAGGAACAATACTTTATTAAACTTCATCACTTATTTAACAGTAGTTTCTTCGAGTCTGAAATACAAGACAGTTAAAGGAAAGGAAAATAAAAATAATCTGAACTGGAAGAGATATTTTTGTTGTGGATTTGCACTGATATTATCTCAATTCTTTTACCAGAATGAAAAAAAAAATTATGACTCCTTATTGTTTTATTCTGCTAAGAGAACTACATGAAAAAGAAGGGATAATATTTCTTTCTGTCTGAACAATGAAGAGAAAACCATACATTAAGTGTGCTAGAAAGAAATGGCAGCTGATATTGCACAAAAAATAATCATTCTTAACATTGAAAGATGATTCTGCTAAGAGACTTGCTTGTTCATTTGTTCTGAGATCAAATATAATGAGGATACATAATACCTCATGTTTCCTGGCCTATTAGAAATTAAAACAAAAGGAATTCTTCATATCTCATTGGTATTCAGACCTAGGCCAGTATAAAATGGTGTCAATTACATAGCAGACTTCAGCTAATATATCTGCTAACAAATGTAGGATATAATGGAATTCATAGCAGAATAGCTTTCCATCTCTTGGACAAATAACTTTAGTACAGAGAGGGGAAGAAACAATAACAATCGTGCTTCATATTGACTACATTATAATAGAAACAAGACACGTCAATGCCATGGAACCATCAATGTTTTCAGGGTATGACTGACTGTGTAAGTATATAATTTAAACTCCTTTTTTAATATATTTTTTACCTTCCTTCTTTTCTCAGATTTCTGTTTCCTTCTTTCATTAAATCAGGGTATTTTTTATTGTCACCTGCAACTCACTAGACTACACAGTGTGGTAGTTACTGGGAGCTGAAAATGGATTAGTAAATCTACATTGGAGGGGTGTAATCCATCAGTAAGTAACACAGCTAAATTGCGCATAGTCTGTATTTGTGTTTGGAATTGCCCCAGTCCATGTGAAGGATTTCGTAATTGACCTTGTTGAACTAAGGTTAGCAGAGATCCATCTCCCAAGCCTATCAAAGTCCCTCTTGATGACATCCCTCCAGCGTGCAGACCGCATCACAGAGTTTGGTGTTATAGACAAATTTACTGAGGGTGCAATCGATCCCACTGTCCGTGGGATCTGTCCTTTGTCTCTGACAAAGACCCTAAACAACACAGGTCCCAGTAAAGATCCCTGCAAAACACCTCTTGTCATTGGTCTCTATCTTTACATTGAGCCTTTGACTGTAACTCTTTGAGTGCAACTACCCAACCAATTCCTTATCCACTGAGTGGTCCATCCATCATATCCATGTCTCTCCAATTTAGAGACAAGGATGCAGTGTGGGACAGTGTCGAATGCTTTGCACAAGTCGAGGTAGATGATGTTTGTTACTCTTTCCTTACCCACCAATGCTGTGGTCTTGTCTAGAAGGTCATCAAATTTGTCAGGCACAATTTACCACCAATCACCTCCTTATTTTCCATGTGCCTCGACAAAATTTCCAGGAGGATCGGCTCCATAATCTTGCCTGGCACAAACATGAGACCTGTAGGTCCCTGAGTCTTCCTTTTTCACTTTTTTAAGAATGGGAGTTATGTTTCCCCTTTTCCAGTCAAATAGAGCTTCACCAAACTGTCATGACTTCTCAAATCTGATGGATAGTGGCTTAGCAAATTCCCAGTTCCCTCAGGACCTATGGATGTATCTCATCAGCTTCCATGGAGTTGTTCATCTTCAGGTTTCTTAGATGGTCTCGCACCTTATCATTTGTACAGTGGGCAGTTCTTAAATCTCCCAGTCCCTTAGATCTCCCAATGCCTTCTACAATTTGGGTGATGTGGCTTGAGCTCTTACCAGTGAATACTGAGACAAAAAGGTTGTTGAGAACCTCAACCTTCTCCATATCCTCAGTAAGAAAGGCTCACATTCTCGTTAATCTTCCTTTTATCACCAACGTACCTATAGAAGATTTTCTTTTTGTGCTTGACATCGTTGGACAAATTTAAGTTAATACATGTAAACATGAATTTTAGAAGGAGATGAAATTTTCATGTGAGCTGATTTTACAGGTCAATTTCCAGCTGGTTTTGACTTACGGTTTTTATGGAACTTAAAGACTCTTGGTTCATGCCCATGAATAAAGTGTCATCTGCAGTCCAACTATCATTTAACTGAATGTTAAGATGGTAATTTAATATTCTTTTTTTGTATTGTTATGGAAAGATACACAAATGAAATACTCATCGTGGAAATGAGGGCATAGCAAGACGTGCCTAGCTGGAAATGCCATGAATAGGAATTTCATGCTGTCCTTAAATCTCTGCTGGGGCATTGCTGATCTTACCAGAAACATAGAGTATGGCCACAGGGTCAAATTTTGTCCTTTCTTCTTAATATCTAATCTAAATCTAACCTCTTCCAGCTTAAAGCTGTTATACTTCTTCCTGTCCCTGCACTCCCTGATAAAGACTGTCTCCCTATCTTTCATGTAGGCTTAATGAAAATTACAGCTTTATGAAAAAGTTTTCAAATTGCCCAGTTTTCAGGTTAGGATAGATTGTAGGGTCGAATATAATTAAAAATTAAAAAATAAACATACGCTACATAAAGAGGAAAAAAAAGGATGGACACACCTGCTGTATAAGGAGAAACAAAAGACATAAATAAGTTGAACTTTATTTTATCAATACTTTAACAAAATAAGCTGAACTATCAGCAGTTCTGAATGTCTTATTTCATCCCTTAATTTTTATAGCTTCTTAACCATACATTCCTTTGTCACCTTTTCTACTTTCTAATATAGAGAATATACCTTCACAACAGCACATGAAGTATGCTTTCACTTTATCGGTGAAAATCTAAGCTAATAAGAAACCTGTGCTATCACACAGCACGCGCAGGACAATTGGGTGATCAGGCCCAGTCAACATGGGTTTCTGTAAGGCAGGTCCTGCCAGACCAATATCTGATCTCCTTCTTATGACAAGGTTACCTGTTTAGTGGACGAAGGGAAGGCTGTGTATGTGGTGTACCTGGACTTCAGTAAAGCCTTTGACACCATTTCTCACAGTATTCTGCTTGAGAAACTGGCTGCCATTGGCCTGGACAAGTACACCTTCTGCTGGGTGAAAAACTGGCTGGATGGTCAGGCCCAGAGGGTGGTGGTAAATGGAGTTAAAAGCAGTCATGAGTGATATTCTCCAGGCTTCAGTGCTGGGTCCAGTTCTGTTCAATATCTTTATGAATGACCTGGACGAAGTGATTGAGTGCACCCTTAGTAAGTTTGCAGATGTCACTAAGCTGGGTGGAAGTGTCAATCTGCTTGAAGGAAGGGAGGCTCTTCAGAGGGATCTGGATGGGCTGGATCAATGGACTGAGACCAATGGAATGAGGTTTAAGAAGTCCAAATGCCAAGTTCTGCACTTGGGGCACAACAACCCCATGCAGTGTTACAGGCTTGGGGAAGACTGGCTGGAGAGCTGCCTGGCAGAGAAGGACCTGGGGGTGTTGACTGACAACCGGCTGAATATGAGCCAGCAGTGTGCCCAGGTGGCCAACAGGGCCAATGGCATCTTGGCCTGTATCAGAAACAGAGTGGCCGGCAGGACCAGGGAGGTGATTGTGTCCCTGTACTCAGCACTGGTGAGGCCACACCTGGAGTACTGTGTTCAATTCTGGGCCCCGCACTACAAGAAGGACATTGAGGTGCTGGATTGTTTCCAGAGAAGAGTGATGAGACTAGTGAGGGGCATGGAGAACAAGTCCTGTGAATAACGGTTGAGGGAACAGTGGTTGTTCAGCTTGGAGAAGAGGAGGCTGAGGGGAGATCTCATCATTGTCTACAAATACCTGAAAGGAGGTTGTGGTAATTTAGGTGCTGGTCTCTTCTCACACAGGGAAAGTTTAGGCTCAGGGAAAGTTTAGGCTTGATGTGAGGAAGAAGTTCTTTACTGAAAGGGTGATTGGCCATTGGAATGCGTTGCCCAGGGAGGTGGTGGAGTCGCCGACCCTGGAGGTGTTTAAGGGGAGATTGGATGTGGCACTGAGTGCCATGGTTTAGATGATGGTTGGTGTTAGTGTTGGGTTATAGGTTGGACTTGATGATCTCAGAGGTCCTTTCCAACCTTGTCATACTGTGATACTGTGATACTGTGATACTGTGATACATGACAAGAGATAGGACGAGAGGAAATGGCCAAAAGTTGTCCTAAGGGAGGTTTAGACTGGACGTCAGGGAAATTTTTTTCACTGAAAGGGTAGTCAAGCATTGTAAGAGCTGCCCAGGGTGGTGGTTGATTGGCCATCTCTGGAGGTGTTTAAAAGGCAGATAGATGAGTTTCTTAGGGATATGGTTTAGGAAGGGAACAGGTATGGTTGGACTTGTTGATCTCGGAGGTCTTTTCCAATCTTATGATTCTGTGATTCTATTGAACTGAAATTTAAGAAATGGACCAATAATTTCTGTCATGATGTTTTTCAAAAGCCTTTAAAAGATAAGACCTTTCATGATGTTTCATTTGTAGTCAGGGAATTTATTTCCCTAATTGGAATAAGTTCTTTTGGCAGAGTCATCTATTAAACTAGGCCGAGTACTACTAAACTGCCTAACAACTACATTCTTCCTTATGACAGGTTGAATGAGAGCCTGAAACTGAAATTAATTTTTCTCCTTAAAGACTGTATTAGTGTCTAAAAAGCAGTCAACCACACAACATTTGATCTTTATAACTACTTATTTGCATGTAGCCTAACAAAAGCAAATTCTCTCCTCAAGCAGAAATCAAATTTTAGACATCAAATAAATTCCCATGATATTCAGTGAGGTGTCCTGTGAACTTTAGAAGAAATTTCACTAAAATAATTTAAGCAAATTGTAAATGAGTTCCCACATCTGGCTTGAACTCATCTATCATTCATTGTAACAGGAATAAATGAAGACATTCATCACAAAGCACGCAACAGAAATTGTGTTCTCCTATTGATATAATTAAATACTCATAGAGAGCTAAATACATAATAGCTTCCAGACCTTTTATTTCATGCCAAAATTGAATGGCTCCATCCTCATATGTTCCTAGTCAGAATCATTGTGAACCCTCTCCAGTTTCTAAACATTTATTGCTAGTGCAGTAATAATAAACATCTTGCATTTATAAAATGTAATGTTGCCTAGAATTTTTCATTTTTCAAGAATGTACATCACACTGTCTAATGGCTCTCATATGTCCAGTATGCCCATGAACAATTTGTCTTCTGAGTGGAGTGTTAATCTGACACCTCAAGGACAGAGCTAGTTTCAAGAAGACTCCGAGAAAAGCTGGAATATTTCATGTGTTGCAATAACTGAAGTACAAATATACTGATTTGGGGATTACTCAAAGTTCAGCATTACAGTACTTCTGCTCTTCCATGCTTTGTTCAAATAGGAATTATTAAAGGTGCCAGGAGATATATTTTTTTCTTTAGTCTTGGGTGTATGCCAAAAATAATTAAGATGATTTTGTACCTAATAATGACATTTATTGTACAATACTGACCAGGAATTAAGGAAAAGTATGCAATAAATTTGCTAGCTTTCTAATGATACAGCCAATTCAAATCTTTGAACACAAGATGTCTCCTGAATAAAGCTGAAAATCAACACATGTTCTGTCCTAAAAGTCTTTCTTTGCTGAAATACTAAGAACTGGTAAAGGATGATAGTGACGTTCCCATCCACGTTCTCGTGTCCTTCGTGAAATTTATTCCTCTAACTTCTGCAAGAATTATGTTGACTTGATGAAAGATTGTTCTGTACAGAGTTGTCCTCAGTTATTATGGAGCTTTGAATCAAATTTTTTGGTATTTTTAAAGCTGTTATTTTATCAATGATGACACCAAGCTGAAGAATTAAAGGTGCTTTATTTCCTAGATGGAAAATAATAGAAATTAAATTGAGATGTAATGAAAATTAAACTCAAGTAAATAGAGAAAAATACCATTTCCTTTTCAAAATTGCATTGAATAATGAACGAGTTCTCTTGGCTTGTTTGCATACGGTGCAGGCATATACATGATCACTTGCTTAGAATAGGACCCTAAAGTTTAGCTGGAAAACAACTCAGCTTGTGGGTCAAGGAATCGAGTCAGTCAATTTATACTGTTTCCTCCCAACACTAGAGTATTTTTTGTTAGAAAATTGTTGACTAAATCCTAGAAGTATTTGTACCACAGTTACATTGTTCACTGGCTGTGATGCTGTCTCATTCAAACATCGATGCCAACATAACTCATTCTGAATGTAGATCCTGAGGCTTATTGTTTTCTATCTTGTTGGAGATGAGAGGAATCACTGCCCCAAAATGCCTCTTTCTCCTCATTTACTGTGAAGTGAGCCTGACATAACCAGCTATGTTGTAGATTTTTACATGACCTTTCTTTCTCGTCAAGCAATAGTAGCAGTAAGTGCATGACAGACACTGGCTCCATTGAGTGTTCTGAAAGAGCTAAGTGTTATCCTTAGGGACCTTTCCTATATGACTGATTTCTAGATTGAAAGAGAGATGAAGTCCAACTGGTGCTCCATTTATGGGTAATGCAGAGCTTTCATCTAGCTTTGACTAGAGAAAATTCATCTTTTGCACTGGGGAAATGTTTACTCTGAAAGGGAAAACTGGATGTTAGATGAAATCATGCAAACCTTTGAAGCAGAATGTTATTTTTTCCAGTATATAATTTTATTCATAATTTTATAATTTATTTCAGTTATATTTTCCAGACTTCATTGCCAGTGCTGGCATAGCAGAAAATAGATGGATGGAGTATAACTGGGGAAGTCTTGTTTTTATGAGGTGGACACAATTAATATTTTAGATGTTGGGCTCTGGTCATGCAAAAGACAAAATTTCTTCACCTTCACCAAATCATGCATTACTTTATCAATGGAATTCCAGTGTTGAATCTCTAAAACATATAGATCAATGAGACGTAAGCATTTAAACCTTAAGTCCCTGCTGAAAATGAGGCATGTACTGTGACAGTCAGGTCATTTAGGTGTTGTTTAAAGTGCCAATCAAAATAAATTCTCACTAATTTTTCTATGAAAGAGCTAGAAATTATTTTACATCTCACATCCTTGCACCAGGTCTTCAGTGGCAAAACTATGTTCCCGGTTGACTGGTAAATGTGTATTCTTAAATTATTTTAATACATTTTACATGCTTTCTGTCTTGGATTTGTCATTTCATTTCATCATCCTTTTTTTGCCAAGAAGGCCATTGTCTAGCTGAGAAAAAAAGTTTAGTTGAAGTTCGTATTTTGCTGTTATTAAGGAGTGATTTCATCTAAAAGTTCAATTCATGTACAGTCTTTTCCCCAGACTCTACAGAATCCACTTGGATGTTGAATTTGTAATTCATAAAGTTCTGATGAAAGTAAATAGACTTTAATCTGACAGCTAAAATACAATAACTCGTTTCAATAAAATGATATGTGTTCCAACCAAAGAAATTATCAAACCATTTTGCAGTAATGCTTTTAATCACATTCATTCTATTTTTAGTTTATCTAGTTGCAGAGATATTTATTGGGCCTTCTTCTTACTCTTTTCTTGAAAAGCTTTTTTTTAGTCTTATATTTCTTTGACTTTAGTAGATTTTAGTAGCAAATCATACTTGAAAATAGTATAAAGCATGCACATCTGAGATTGAAACTCTGTTAAGGTGTTGCATAAATGTAACCACAGTAACAGCAGCACTTGGAAAAAATTCAAGCATCATTTCTAAATCACATTCTGATACCATTTATACTCGTGTGATTTTTGGAATATCTTTTACTTGTCATGATCCAACATGACTGGCAAGCAATATCTTGTGTACTCTTGAGTCTGAGGAAATGAATGTACACAGGATGATTAGGTGCTCAAGGAATAATTATATATGTATTTTTTGATGTAGGGAAAAGCTGATTGTTTCTCATCAGCGTAAAATAGTTACAACTGGGTTTAGTTGTTCAAGTGTTTTGGGTCTGAGGTGAGGCTGGTGAGTGATTTGCAGTGATCTGTCCCCAGTAAGGACACCTGGTCACAAGGAGTGGCTACAACAGCCTAGGGTGACTGGAAAATAGATTACCTTGAATCCCACCAGTTAAGCATATGGGATGTTGCATCTGTGTGAGATCTTCAACAACTTTATACGACACGTGAAACCACGTCCTATAAGTCAAGATTAGCCAGCTACAATATCATCAGGATGTTTTAGTTTATATTTACACCATTCATTTCTGTGTCTTTCTAGAGAAGCCTTGACCAAATGCTGAACAGCAAAACTGGAAGCCAGTGAGGCACAATGCTGAATAGAAATGTTACTCCTTATGTTCACTTACTTTCCTGATTGAACACAGTATTACAAGTGATTTGTGCATATGTCACTTCAGATTTTCCTTATTGAAGAGGAAAAATAAAGGATTTGCCTAACTTTCCTCTATTTATAGTAAAAGAAAGTTTTCTTAAAAATGAAATTTTCAAGTCTGATAATCTTTCTGATAATTCTCCTCTTTCTGATGCATTGCTTTATAGGTCAGAGATATAAAGCTATGAAAGTTTTAAGTTACCATATTATCATTTCTAGTAAATCTGTGACATGACAGCCTTTAACATGAAAGCCAGAAATCTACTTTTGCTGTTACACTAATTCTAGAATCAACAAATGCACAAGAGCAAATTTATAAATTTAATAAAAATCGTAAACGAAAATACAGTGGTCTGATCCATGCTACTATAGCCATACCACTTCATTTCTTGTGAAGGTGCAATTTTAACCAGGAACAAATGAATATTACGATATGCAACTTCTCCTCATTGCCAAAAAAAAATGGAATTTCTGTTGGAGAATCTGGAAAAAAATTATTGAAAGTTATTTTAAAATAAAATTTTTAAAATAAAGTAAATTACTTAGTATTTCAAAATTATTTTTACAAGTAATAATGGCCATGAAATTATTTATTATAAGACCTTACCTCTGTTACTACGGACTATCAGGTTTATCAACAATTATGGCATTACTGAGACAAAAATCCATCACTAAAAATATAATAATATAACACATAAGTATTCACTGTTATTTTGGTTTGTGTTTCTTATAATGTTAAACCAATTTCATTTTAATAAATTTAAAAAATATTTCACGTTTCTTTTCTTTTAGTTCTAGAAACCTGACTGCTTTCTTTACCTGTCTCTTAATATAGGGAGTCACATTAATTTTTATTTATTTTTTAGTATGTAATCTGAAGATGCTTACAGTGAGATTAGTAACTGTATTAATTATCATTTATTAAGTTCCAGTGACTCCTTAGTCAATGGACAGAAATGGCCACTCTGAGGGAGGAAATTTGTGTAACTTACATTACAAATTTATTCTTCAGTGAAATGTTTCAGGCCCTTAAAAGATTTATTCTCTCTCTTCACTGTAAAATCTGCCCAACCTTACCTGCGTGTGACCACGTGGTGCATATCTATTCTAGTAAATGGAATGCTGTCTGATTTTCCATGCATGATATTTTTTCAGGTGAAGACTTTTCTTTTTTTTCTCCCTATAAGTCAATAATATTGGGTTTGGGCTTTAATAAATATATACATTTTTGTACATTTTTATTATTAAATAAATAATTAAAATTTATTTTTAGTAAGAAGTAAAACATTACTTCCACAATTTCTCCTTTTCCCAAAAAATTTCTAAAAATAGTCCTCAAGGATTAGCAGAAATATTACCTCTAATTGTTTATTCTTTCAGTATTAGTACACTTTTTTCTTACAAGAACCCTTTTTCTGTCTCTATATGTTTACTGACATCTATTTGACATTACCATTGCAAAGATATTCAAAATTTTGCAGCCCAGGAAGTAATACTAGTGAACTATTTGGGAGGGTTATTAACAATAATAATGATATATTAATTTTGTTTGAAACGTCTACTTGATGAAATTAAAATTTTTATATTCAAAAATATATTCAGAATTAATTAAGCTTCACACGGCTATGCCCCATACTGCATACTAACTGAAAGATGTTTTGATGAGCTGTATTGATATATTCTAAAACTGAATACTTATGAAACTTCCAGAGAAGCACAGATCATTACCTAAACAACTGAAAATGAACTGCACTTACAATGTACGTATATGGTTTCATTTAAAAAGCTGTTTGAAATCTTCTAGTTTCTGAAACAGTAATCACGCATTTGCTCTGCATTGAAGAACTTACACACCCTAGGAGTTCCAAGCCCTCTTCACTCCTAAGGCTACTGTATTTCATTTAGCCTCATTATTTTCAATTACATGGCATAAAAGGGATTTCCAGCATGACGCATTGGGAAAAACAGACATAGTTGCTATACCTTGCGAGTATATAAAGGGCATATAAGTGCTATTTGCCTGGATGTCACACTACAAAGACTGAGATCTCTTGAATCTGAATGGTTGGTAAGCTTCAGAATTACCTTCTATTTCCCATCTGTTTCTGTTTAAATTTGCAGATGTATTTGCACAATTCCAGAGTGTGTCTTGTTATTTTGACCCATTGCACTGTAATTTACATGAATATGGAACAGAAAGGAGCTTCAATCAATAACAGGGATGAAAACAACCATGAAATCTGGATCCAGATGCTCTCCACTCTATTGCTATAAAATAAACTCTTTCATGTACAATTAGTCACTAGTTTTAAATCTTTATCTTTATATGCATGTTTTATTATCGTTCAGGTAAGTCAGCCTCTAAAACATTAGGATTTACTCTTTGTCTGCACAACGCCTATACATGACTTAATGACTTTTGTGGCAGATTGGACCCAACTTTCTACAGTTCTGAGTCTGCAGTAAAAATAAGTTAAGTTTGTTAATAATTCACACCATGTGGAACGAGAGAAAGCTCCTTAAAAAAATAAAGCACTCTTGACTCAGTTTCGTAATATGAACAGGGATATAAGCAGTAGCAAAATAAGCAAATATGTTTCTAATTGTGACCTTTAGCAATAAGTAAAAAGCAGATGATTTCAACCACTAATGGAACCAGTGTATTTTGAAACAATGAGTAGTTTTTATATTAGTTTTCTGTATGTGTTAATTCAATTAGGAGTTCATCAAGGTTTTCTTCTGAATTGTTATTTGTGTTTTTCTGTGGTCAAGTAATCCTGAGTTGCTATAGATTTACATCAAAACCACAGGTAAAACTGATTAATTCTGAAGTTTGGAATTAAATCAACCTGTCTGTTTCTTTTTCTCTCTCTGTTTCTTTCTATTGTATTTCCACAAACTGTTCCAAAATATCTCACTTAAGTTTGTAAATGCTTGGATTTTATTTTATATTTTATATTTTATTATTAAATACATTAGGCAACTGTCTTCAACTTAATGACACAGGAGCATTGCATTCAGGTGTGATCATGAGAGTTTCCAGGTCTTGGCTACTGATTCAGTGTCCTAGACTTTGAATGTTTCTGGAGAAGCCAAGGCTTAGAAACTCCATAACATCTAAGCTGCTGGGTATTATACTACAGTAGTACTTGAAGAAGAAAAAAAATAAAACCATCAAAAAAACTCCAACCCCATGCTAGTTGTGTGTGTATATGTGTAAGTATATGAATATATACATATACACACACACTTATGTACTTATATAGATGTGTATATATAAACTGTGGCACCCTCCAAACAGAAAAACAAAACTTATTGGACTTTCTAACCCTCTGCGTGGTACTGAAACTCAAGAGCCTTGAAGTCTGGGCTTCCTCAGTACCTTTTACATAGCACTTTCATTGCGGTCAAACAGAAAACCTGCATGAGATTTGGTGGAGAAGGATTTGGCATTGACTCATTCTTGCCAAACTCTTGTGCTGGCAAGAGGTTTCTAGTTAGAAGGCCAAAATATATTACAAGTTATGGGCACAACTCCTACCAATTTCAACATGAGTTTGAAGTGTCCATCTATATGCTCAGAAGAATGAAGAAATAAAAGTGCTGGAATTTTGTAATTTACTTCTGTTGCACATGTAGCCCTCCTGCCAGGTGTCAGTGGTAGTAACCAGGACTGGGTTCAATAACGTGTCTAGGGGACTCCTTCTAAAATAAATACAAATGGTGGCTTGGTCCCCCACCTGAAACATCAACATTTAGGAATTTAATAATCTAACCTTTTACAGGTGTTCCTTCTCCCCTTGCAAGCATGCGGGAGTTCTGAGACTATGAAACCACAAATACTTTTTATTTGGGAAAAAACAATAAATATATAGTTTCAAAAAGTGAGGGAAACCCACACAGTGTGTTGGGGATATGACCAGCTTCACAGTTCCATTTATTAGTCACATAGCTCTTTATGGTGTGGCAGTCTTTCTACAGGCAAAAAGTCCTAACATCAGCTGGGCCCTCCAGAGGACTTTACAGCATTTTTCCTTTTTGGAAGGTCTGCACTACCTCTGCCATGCTACCACTTCTTTTTTTCTTTTTCTTCTTTTCTTTATCTTTTTATCTTTTATCTTTTTTCATCTTTTTTTTTCTTGTTAGATATTCTTGTTAGATGTTAGCTATAGTGTTTAGGCTATTCCTTTTTGGTCTTAGATGCTGCTGCTAGTCTGCTCCTATAAATTCATTTCCTACAACATTGTGCATTGATAAACCTGTACACCAGCACCTGAATTTTCTGCTAAAAATATTCTTATGAAAAGAAATGGATCATTACCAATCATTAAAGTAGGAGAAAACAAAGTAATGAATGATGTAGAGATCAGTTACAAGTATGTGTTTCTATATAAGAACTGAGAACCTGTTAAGCTATAAAATGTTCTTTTGTGGAGTACAGGCCAGTAGAATCGTCTTGCATGCTCTGATGACTTTTTTTTGGTAACTTCTGTTGAGCTTTTTTTTTAAAATCTTCATTAATTTTCTCAGAAATGGACAGTCACTGCATGCTACAATGGAAAATTTAGAAGAAAAGAGCAGTGAAAAAGAAAATAAAACCAAAGTATTTTGAGAATTTAGAAATATAAGTCAAGAAATGACAAAACAAGCTTCAGTTAGATACATATTCTAATACACAAAGGGAAAATTAATCAGACATACACACATGCAGGAACTCATAACATGACATGATGGCTTAGGCAAATGTGATATCAGTCTGCCTGCACAGGAACATATCATCATGACACAAGGACATGATAGTCCTTGAATATAAGCCATTACACTACAGCACAGGGACTGTTCAAAATGATGCAGACAGATTGGAAAGGACTTCACAGATGTGAAAGAAAATATATGGGGCTAGATGTTGATTAATGAGGTTTGTGCTTATGTTGGCTAACTTTAGAAATTAAATCCATATACATAAAGCATAGATGAATAAATACAAGGGGCAAAGAATTATTGTTTGCTGAAATACAAGAAAGCTTGGTTATGTGTGCATTAGAAGGAAGTTACAGATAAGACCATCAGCAGGGAATAACTCTCACAGTAAAACAGTCTCTTGTGTGAGATGAAAAGAGTTTTTTCACCTGGTGTACTTAGAACAAGGTTACATGGAAGGAAGTCATCTCACACCCCGGTGGTTTTGCATTTAGGAGTTTGGGACCAAAATTCTATTCAGTGTAAGGATGGCATTATTAATCATAGACATAGCTTAGGGAACTTGGTATTTTTATAAGCAGACTTAGAATGACTTTTCTATGGGCTGAGATTCTCTCACTTATCACATTTTGTGACATTGAATTAACTCTCAGTGTGAAAACAGCAGATCCATTAGTTAATTTTTTTTTTATTTATATCCATTTTATCAGCTAATGGGAGTGACTGGGTTGCTATGTGAACCCTGATGGACCTATAATGCTGGTACAGAGGTCCACACCAGTGCCTGTTATCGACTGCTATTGTTAAAGCTACAGGCAAATGGATGGGCTGCGGGACTGGTCTTGGCCTGTGATAATGCTAACTGAACATAGCATGGAAAACTGCTAGACATGACATGAGAAACTGCTGGACATAACAGATAACAATTGAAGAAGTTCACAAAAGTAACAGACAGTGATGCAAGTAATGACTGAATTTCATGGGTGATTAAACCAAACTTCAGAGATAATTGAGCCATGTCTGGATTAGATATTAATCAAGTTTTGAGGAGTAATCTTGCATTTTATTGTTGAAGACTGATCAGTAAAACAAGCCAAAACTGTTCTTATGACATTTCACAAGAGCTGAATTTGTTTCCATGGTCAGGAAGCACAGGGTGCTAGAGGGGGGACTTACTCAAACTGTTGTCATCAGTATGATGCCCATACCAGTCTCAACAGCACTCACATTGACTTACAGCTTCCTAACACATATCAGGGTAGGAGAGTACTAAATTAAAGCCATGTCCTTTCTAATTGCAATGAAAATATATCCCAAACACGAGTTGGAAGTCTCAATCAGGTTCAGTGAATCCACCCTCAATTTTAGAACATCCTTATGAATTTAGAACTTCATCTGATTTGTATATAACAGTATTAGAAACATGTATAAGTCTATTGTCTATAGAAAGGTGCTTCCAAGGGCAGTAGTAATAATAAGAACAATAAAATTTTCCATAATAATAACAACAACAGTAGGAATAGGGGTAACAATAGTAATAAATTGAAACATTAACCACGAGTAACCACATAAATATAAAGAAGAATACGCAAGATCACAGTAATTCAGAGGCAAGAACTGAAAGGGTTAAATCACTGGGACATATGTGAGCCTCATTTGATCATACTTGTCTTTCATCAATGTCCATCAACAGCTTAATCTGTAAGGCTAAGCTCCCTACACGCATTTGTACCTCACTTAGCTATTATGCTACTCTAGGAAGCCTTGTTAAGCAGAGTAAGGCTGTCAAAGAAGTTTTTATATGACTGACTGACATTTATACCTAGCCTGTCCCATAGGTTTTATGAAGAACACTGTTTAGTACCAGTAAAGTTACATTTTGGTGGGTTAACATGATACAGCGTGGTGAAAAAGAGAAATAGATTAAACCACAACTTTGGAAACTAAATCTTATTTTTCTGGAAAGAATAATTTTGTCCAGGATTATCCTGGGGAGGATCAGTTGTCCTGGGTTTTATTTTCTTCTTTCTTCCCTTAAAAAAATGTGCTGAGTTCTTTAATTTCCATCTGAAACCACATCAGAGCTGAGAAGAAGCAACCTTGTTTTTATCAAGATTTGGTCTTAAGCAATCAGGAGACATATCTGGATTACCGATCAGAGCTACTCCATTGCTCAGCATAACAGATTTCTCTCTCTTCCACTTTGTAGTTCTTGGCCTTCATCCAGCTTCAAAGTAAACCATTCGGAAATGATTCTCTTTTTTTTTTTTGTTGAGACTGTACCAACTGTATTAATTTACAGCAAAAATCATGGCATTAATTTAGAATTATCTCCATAGTCCTCTATCTGCATTCTGAAAGAGATGCCAATAATAGGGCTATTGCAAAGCCCTTGATATCTGGGAGGATCTTTCCACTGAATGCATTAAGCCTTATATCAATCCCATCGGAAAAGGTGCATGCTTTTGCTTTCCACATTATTGCCTAGTCATAGTTTCCTAAATACTGCCTGTGCTTTTGAAAATATGTCAGAAGGCTGGATTAGGAGGTGGAGGTTTTTCTGGATGCTGTTCTGTTACAGACAAAGCCAGGAAAATCCTGAATGAGCTCCAGGAAGAGAGAAATTTGCCAAGACACTAGCTGAAGCAGGAGGTTCCAATTTGTTTGGACACTATGTAGATACTTGCATGAAAGCTTCTGAGGGAGCAGGGAAAAGGGAATAAAGCACAAGGCTCTCTAGGATAAGTGAATGTGATGTTTACTATTATCTATTTGAACATTTTAGCTTCACAGATCTTTTTAAACAAGTACAGACTGTGTGGGGGGTGATGCACAGTCATTAGATGGTGTCAGGTTTGGGGTATCTTCACAACCTGTTTGCAAGAAGGGAAGGCAGATGCATTTATATCCTAAAACAGGAAAGCAACCAACCTGCTGTGCAGCTAAGGCAGGAAGGGTGAAGAGGGGACAAGAATATACACTTGTTCCCACTGTATGTCATTGCTGAAGATATTAAACAGCAAAGAACAGAGAGGTGTCTGGGGGGGTCTTAAGGCTCTGGTGTTCTTGAGCTTGGAACACTGCTCTGTCCAATTCAAAGCAGGTCTCAACTGAAATTAAGAAAAGGATAGGGAAAAACAGTAAGGATGAGCAAAGCTAGTAAAAGGCAAACGTAAATAAATAAAGTTAGCAATGACATCTCTATTTGTGTGGAAAAGACAGATGTTATTCTGAAATGTTAAACTTGAATTTAGTCTATTACTGGAATGAATCACCCACCATTCAGTGTCATGGCTTCAGATAGAACCCATGTGAAAAAACAGTAGAGAAGAAAATAAAAAGCTGTGGAAAGATGTAATGATTTCAGTTTTGTCTAAATTAGCCTTGTTTCCCTCATAAATATTCTGAATCTTCACAACTGTTTTTTATCATTCAAATTTATTTTTCAGTTTTTCACTTAAAAAAAAGAAGAGGAAATAAAAAAAAAGGAAAAAGAAGGGAAATAAAAGATAAGAATAAAAAGAAAGACACAAATAAAAAAGAGAGAAAGAAAAATTTCTCAAAAAAAAAGAGCTAAATTAGCTGCACCAGTTAATTAGCTTAAGAAAAAGAAATAAACATAGCAAAATATTTGGGGGGCTGAATGCACCAAAGAATGGATGTTTTCTTGCCATATTTTCAGTCATTCAGCCAAAATGGTGGTCTCAGAATGAATCTGATAACTACCTTCTGACATGACTTACCCCTTCAAACTTGCAATCTTCAAAACCCGAATCAAGAAGGAATATGGAATAGATTGTGTAACATCTCCATAACAATACGGTAGTTGTGCTGAGCACCAGAGAACCTGCTTACTCCTAAGGCTGGATGTACTGTGGAGCACCCTGGCTGTGAGGAGCAGGTTTTGAGGAATACTGTGGGCAGAAAGGAGGACAAGAAAGGTTGTAAAAAGAAACTAAAGAAAATAAAAAATACAACTTAAAAAACCACTTTAATCATCTTAGCACTGATTTCCAAACCTGGTCTCATTATTTTAATTATTCCACATAACACACTGAAAGCTTCAGTGTTGCACATACCAATAATTAGATACTTCATTCCAGAATTTCTTTTTCCTTTTTTTTTCCCTTCCCATTTCAGGTAAATTGTATGTGACTCTTTATGTATCTATTTAAAGTAATTCATATTCATCATTCCAGCTCTTGCCCTGTCTGTGTGTACATTTTTCTTCAAATGGACACTTAACTAAATTTAGCCTTGATGTCTTTATGTGATTTTAGTATGTCATTTATTTAACCACAATCAATCTTTCACTGAAGAGGACAAGATCTGTAGAAATGTATGATTTTATGAACTCCAGGTAGAATGCACACAATCTAGGTTGAATCAAATTGTCATATTATGAAGGTTAGGAATAGGTCTTGAAGTTCATGAACTTTGGCAATACTCTTCACAATTTTTATCAATGGAAGTGTTATATTGGAGATATTTTTTGTACTCTGTGTCCACTTTTGAACACTAGACAGCTTGCGTGTACCTACACATGGAGCACTAAAATGTTACAGCTGTTCACTTGAGATTTTATATTAGGTAGAATTCTGGAAATATTAATTTTGTATGACTCTTACTGACTATTCAGAATATCTTGTCAACAGTTTTGAAAACTACTGAAGATAAAGTCTTAAGAAAAGGGCTACTTTCAGTGTCTAGGAAAATGAAACCCCAGTTCTGTCCAGTGTGTCTCCATGTTACTGGAATAAATTTTTTTTTAAAAAACATGTTTCTGTAAAGGTTGTGTAGCTATAACTATCATATATATATATAACCATAGATTAAATGATACATTAAGGATGATCATACTTTTTGTTAGCAGAAGAATTGTCATCTACACTAAGTTACAACACTTTGTGGCATAACTGAGGTATTCTGAAAGATGTAGATTTCAGTAAGAAGTTATGTGAAAGTCATTATAGACAGGGCCAACTATGAAGCAGAAGGGTTTACAAATGTGTCTGCACCATGTTGCATGGTGAAGAAGAATCTTATTTCTTCTTACTGGCTTTGGCTGACCCATCCAGCCATGCTGCTTCACTCAATATATTCTCTTGTGCAGGAGGATGTTATGGTCTGTCCACCCAATTCAAGCCAGTTAATTGCTTATAGTCAAAAGGAGTTCTTTTAGCTCCAAAGATATAAGTTTGCACTTTAGGTCTTACCACGCAGATTCAAGAGAAAATGGTGTGTGGGAAAATAATTCAAAAGCCAGAAGTAAAGAGTGTGATGTATCAGTGAGTAATAACTTTAAGCTTAAGATAAGAAAAAAAGTAAGCGTAAAAGAGAAAAGTTTAGTTTAGCTGGGACATGAGGAAGGAGAGAAGGAGTTAGTAAATAGAAGTTGTATAAAAATACTGAATTATGTCATATAGTGATAACAATGTAAAATGCTTTGAGAATGAGCGTAGCCCAGAGGTTACTCAGTTAGACAAGTAAGCAAAAGGCAGGGTTCTAGGTTAGGAAGCCTCCAATTATTAATTTTGATTGCAAAATAAGATTCCTTATCTCTAAACATTTTTTTCTTCACCGCCTCAACAAGGGAAAAGTCAAAATGCAGACGTAAGACTGGGGGGATGCTGATGGAGAGGTGGCTAGTAACAAAACAGAAAATAATTTGGTAGAAACTGCAAGTAGAAAGGGTCAAAATGAGAAACCTCTATGGCAACACAGGTAGTAACAGGCCACTAAATTATAAATGGAGAGAGAGGGGCAAATGTTATGTTAAAGAAAATTAACTTCCTGTGCTTTAAAGTTGTGGTCTAGCAAAATCTGGACTTACTAAATAGGTTGCATTTCTCTTGTAAGGTTCCGTGACATAAATAAAATGACATGTGTAACATGCCACTCTGAAATATGAAATTACTGTAGAATGAGAATTTGAACAATGAGAAACAGCTTCCACTTTCATTTGAAATTTCCTGTGTAAAAAGACCTCAAGTTTTCTTTAGTTTTATCTTCTTTAACAGTCACATGCAAGCAGGCTGAAGAGTTATAATTAAAGTTTCTTGTTTCACAAAATTCAGCAGCTTCACTTATGCAAAATTTGTAAAGTAGAATGAAGGATTATACATTAACGTTTTTATTTACAGAAATATCAATATCATCACTCATAGAACCAAAAGGATTTTCCCTTACTGACACCAAAGAAGTGGATCTTCAAAGAGAAAGTGAGTTCATATATATAGTAAAATGAAGGAAATCCCAATTCTTAGCTCACAGAACCTGATACAGTTCAGCAGACCTATTTAATTAAAAATACTGAGAAAGTGGTCATTAATTCCACTCCCCTTTGAAACTTTCTGTCCTGTAAGAATTACAGAAGAGTACATCGCTCTTGAAAAATGCATAAACTTCTACTAAAGTATGCTTTTCATGACATTTAACTAAGCTTGTGAAGGCCCACCTTGTAACAAAAACTATTGCTTGTTCTGTATATGCCATCCATAAATCTCAAACTATCTTTCTTAGGGGCAGTACAATTGCTTTTTGATGGTGAGAAGAACAAGCGATAAAATAAAGCAAGGTATTCAGGACCATTTCAAAAAGTACCAGTTCCACTGCTTCTCCAGTTTGGAAATCCTATCGAAAAAATAAAGGGGCAAGGTTGTAGGAGTATTCTGGAGCTTTTCTATGTGTAGAATTGTTTAAAGGATTTTGGTAGCTTTGTGGTGGACATAGAGGATAGTACGTGCAAGTTTGAACTGAGAGAAAAGAATCTGCTACTCTATACACTCTAGACCTATCCTGTTAGTCTGGATTTCAGCAACTTTTACAGAAAACAAATATTATTAACAGAGGCTACTGAAGGAAAAGAAGGGGAAGGATTTGATACGTGAATCTTAAAACATACTGACATGCTCTGCATACTTTTTGACTCTTCAGGTTTTTTGATGTGACCAGTTTGTGGCAAAGGCAAAATAACCCGTTTATCAGCACTGCTAAGAAGCTCAGTAATAACTCACTACAGAAATATTTATTACCTATTGGTAACCGCTGGTAATTGCTGAAAAAACAATCTGAAAGACATACCTATGCTCTTGCTGGAACGACTCACTGTGACGTAATTCCCTAAGCACCTCCACTAGGAGACAGTAGTAAAAACTTATGAACATGTTCTCCCTGTTAACATTCTTTCCTCCTCTCTTTAATACCGCTGAAAAAAATAGCAGTGAGCACCCATAAATACTCTATAAAAAAGCCAGTTGTTTCAAGTGGGCACTGCAGTGAAGGATATTTTAGAAAGTCCTGTAAGCTGTAAGCACAATGTGATATTTTTGCGTTCTGTTGTCAAGGGGATTAAATCACAAATGCTTTCTTAATTTCATCATATCCACCCCCTAGTTTAAAGGACTTTAAACAGAAATGGACCAATATTGCAATTTCTGTATTGTCAGACAGAAAATCTTCTCGTGAAACAATGCTAAGCCCCTGGTTTTGGGTAGTACTCACCCAATATTTGGGAATGCTCTGACAGCTTAGTATGTCATTAGCAGTAATTAAGAACTGACTAAAACTTAGGCTGGGGTTTTGGGAGATGCTGTGACCTAATGTCGCAGCTCATCACTGCCAAAAGGGAAGCTCAACTACCTCCAGCTCACATCTCCTCCCTCCTGCCCTGTTCAGGAGAGAGGGAGCAATGGCACCTACTGATTTTGACACTGCCAGACTACTGTTAGACTGGCCAAGATTTGGGCAAAATCTCAGCCACAGGATCTCGTCCTTTACCTCTCATAGCAAACCGTTGTGCTAACAGGGCAAGAAGGCTTTAATTACTAACACTCCACTCTCCCCCACTCCCCACACAAAACACTTAGCAATTTCCAACTAGTCTGGCTAGTTTCAAACCCATATTTACATCAACTGCTTAGTTTTGTTCTATTATCTTGCAGACCACTTAAACCATCTGGTTTTCCTCCAGCATGTCCTATAACCTTGACCCCAATGACATCTATATTTGAAGTTTGTCCAGGTCTGAAGTAACTGTTTTTAGAGGTGACAATCCTAATTATCACTCACTGGTATGGGTATGGTCCCAGATTATGCAATATGCTTACATGGTGCCTGTACATATTCTCTGTTCTACCACCTCCTGCCACATCTGAGTCAGGGCTATTCAATCCCTGCTATACAAGATGCAGTGTTAGTGAATATTCACATTTTTTTTTAATCACAGAAAGAGTCTTGAGATCAACTGCGCGATTTATCTAACTACAAAAGAAACAGTATCACAATAGAGAGTAGTTGGGTTTGATTTCTAGGGATTCTAGCTAAAATTCCTACGTGATACCATCTCAAACCTTCACACAGAAACACAGAAAAATAAATTGCCTTGTCTGCATGTTCAGAATAAGAAATACTTCCTCATTTAATAAACATGTTTGCTGAAAGAAGTTAAATGAACATAGTTTTATCTGGAAGGAGACCCTCTAAAACATTATACTGAGAAATCTAAGAAATTAAAAGAAGGTGAAATTGCTGTCCCCTAAGGACCAGCCCTAGCCCTGAACTCTTTCTACAAGAAGCAAGAAGCAGCCAATGTTATGGGCACTGTCTTCTCCCTCTCCAGTTACATTCAGCTCACAGAACTCATTATCCAGGCTCAAAGAACAATTTTAGAGCAGTTTAAATCTCCTGGCCCATGTCTGAGGCACTCAGTTTGCGGTAGTGTGTGGGCTGTATGGGATCCTTAAAGACAGGTTTTTGCATTGTAGGCAGCTTAGGAGCTTAGGGAGTGGCATGAGTTGTTCTGGCAATGTAGCAATGACCTCCTCAACATCCCATCTTTCATCCCTTACAACTTTCTGCATCCTTCTCCTCATGAATTCGTTGCTTAGGAAAAAACGCACATATTTGCTAGACATAGATGCAGTCATTCAGCGTGCAACCTGCAGTCCTGGTACTGCTAGATGGGGCTTGATCTAATGCACACACGGCATAATTTGTAAAGAGGTAGCGGAGAAATGTGTCGTGTAGCATCTCCACCACTTTTCAGGGAGTGAACACCAAGCCTAGAAGGTTGGCACCACTCTTTTAGGGGTTGTGTAGTTTCTGTGAGCTTTTCTATCTACTCCCAACAAAAAGACCAGGCTTTTCCTCTGGGAGAGGAGGTGTCAATGAAATCTGTGGGTTGACAACCGCTCCAGGTGAGCACCATCATTCCACAGCCAACTTAGTTAACTTCTTAGTGTTGTCACCTCACCTCCTCTTGCCCTCCCATTACAACCACATTTCTGTCACAAGTCTACTGCAGTACCAGTAGTCTAATAGGGCAGTTCTTACAATTCTAAATTCTTCCAGAATTTTTAGAGAGAAATCAGAGACATCCTATAGGGAATATTGACCAAATATTAGGTTTTTGAACAAGACACTTCAATCATCTGGTTTGCCAAGATGCAGGATGTTACCTGAATCATTTCACTAAAGGGAGAATATGGACTTGATTTTTAAAAATATTCTGTTCCTGCCTATACTTTCCCGAAGAAGGCAAATCAGGTAAATCTCAATATAATTATATGTGAAGGAAAAGTCCTTTTCTATTCCAGAAGCTTTCTTTTGTTGAAAATCAAAGTTTTTTTTTCCAAAAAGAAGAAATGAGAATATTTCCGTACAAGGTCACAGTTACCTAAATAAATCACAGTCAACTTCATGCTCCAGACTCTATTTATATTTTGAGTCAGGGAACACCTGTTTAATAGTGGGTGGTCATGTAGCAGTTTCATAGACAACAGAGCCATCCTGAAACCCTTGGAGATGTCAAGAAGGGACTTATCCAAAAGTTAGTGAGGTGTAAATGGGAGAAGAATCAGCCCCACTATTCTGGAGGTTTCTCTTCTCAGAAGCCGAATAAAACTAGATGCTAGGAACCACATGGCAAAAGATATATTTTTCCAGGAAAATACTTATTTAAATATAAAGGACAAGCCAGAACCCTAACTCTTGCTTCATTTCTTTTCTAAGACTAAGATCTTCATTAAGAAAGAAGACCATGCCAACAATCTAGCTTTTTAAACTGGAGAAGCAATGAAAAATACATTCTTGTGAAAGTCCCTTTGTGTTATAACAATTCTAGGACATGGAAAAAAGGGACTTTGTTATGAAAAGAAAAAAATACCTGTTTTTTATATTTCCTTTGCTGTTTCAGTTACCTGGATATGAATGGGCCTTATTGAAAAATTAATAACAAGAGCTTACACGGGAAATATCCATAGGATTTTCTATACAAACCATTCTTTTCTAAAGGGTCTGATAAAACAGCTGGTAGATATTAAGGACCAGCATTGCTTATACAAAATAAATAACTACTATAGTATCCTACAATGGTATCCTAGAATACTGTAGTAGTGTTTTTTTGGCCTGCATGACCATAATCTCAGTTCTTGTAAAACATTGTAACTATTCTGATAAATGCTAATTTAACTGGTTGAGCATCAGACAGGGAGAGTGCAGGATTTACCTTAGTTAACTGAAATCTGAAATACCTGAAATAACTGAAATAATCAAAAGAAACATGTTATGATTTCCCAAACCTCTTTTAGATATCTACTTAAGATCAGACTAACTGCCTTCTTTCAGAGCTTCTCTCTTGCCATTGATCAGCTCAGCATCTGTGCTGTGGTGCCTTTCAGTGTTAGTGGAAAATACTGCAGTGGGAATTCACTGAGGGAATTGTATCAGACTCATCATTTCTGAGTAGAAGTCCAGCAAAAGGTGAGTAAGCACTATTTAAGGTCTACTTAAACGTCAAAGTGGACAGCCAATACATACATAAGCTCACATACTGGAGCTCTGTACTTGAGATAATTTTAGTAATATAAAAGTAGCCCTTCACTCCTGTCTGCATAGGATTTTAACATGTACTGTTACAAAACATTGTTGTGATAACAAGGATTTTCCTACCATCTACTGTAGCCAAGTTTCAATAACCTGGGAGAGGTAGAAGGACAAAATCACCCCTGATGTATATTGGTGTGGTTATAACAGGGCTGATTTTGGCCCTATGCATGTAAGACAGAAGTTTATTATATATTCACTTCTCTGATAATTTGCTTCAACTATTTTCACAAATAACTGTTAACAGCAGATTCACTCCCACTACTCAGTTTCTTATTCTTTTAAACTGAACCAGACCTGACAGACAATGTAAAACTCTCAAAGTAACTCTAATCCATTTCCAAAAGATGCCCCAGAATGCACAGTAGCCTGGGATTCTGTTTTGAATAAAGCCATGCTCATGCTTTTTGCAACCGAATATTTCTAATGTAAGTGCCTGTAAGGAGGAGGAGGAGGGGAAAGAGGCTCATTAATAATCATGATGGTTTCAGTGTTGCATAACTCGGTCAATTTGATCATCCTCTGTGCTTTATCAGGTTTGTTTTATGGCAGCTCGATTGTGTCTGCACAGTTCCCATTCTGGGGAGTTTTAGTTCCTGGGCGCTTTCATGCTGTCCCTCTTCTCACACTGTAAACCGGCGGCCTGCTGTTTTAATCACGCCTCTCTTTTTCCAGTGTTGTTTGCGCCCTGGTACAACCCATCTGCCTTGAATCTAGTGCTCCACTGGGGCTGCACACATCTGCCAGCCAGACTACCTTCGTACACAATTACTCAATCCACCGTAAGGCTCTTTAATAGGAAACAAGTGTGACAACGGCAAGGTCTTTTTTTCTCTCTCTCTCTCTCCCTCTCTCTTTCACTCTCTTCCCCTTTTTATTTTTTTTTCTTTAAACCACATACTCAAACTGCTCTAATAGAGATGAAGCTTGATAGATCCACCCAGGTGTAGGTGAAATGGTAGAGCCTCAAGCGTAATA
The DNA here is from genome assembly GCA_033558185.1 of Dromococcyx pavoninus. Taxonomy (NCBI): domain Eukaryota; kingdom Metazoa; phylum Chordata; class Aves; order Cuculiformes; family Neomorphidae; genus Dromococcyx; species Dromococcyx pavoninus. The sequence goes on along the minus strand of JAUMJL010000063.1, from coordinate 3,536,515 downwards.
GATGCTGTGCTCTTGTGCTGAAGTTCAGCACAGTGTCCTGAAGGGTTGTCTAGCAGCAGTGAGATGAGTTGCTCTTTGCACAGTAAGAAAGTCAATGAGCTTCCTTCAGCTTACATGTATGACTAATTTAGAAAGCAACCTGGATCTAGGTGAGCGCTGCAGAACTGTCTCTTCTCCTCAGTGCACGGACAAAGCACAGCACACAGTAAGTGGAAAATTTGTGTTTACTTATTTTACTTGGGAATTAATTTGCTGTGTTTACTTTTAAAGGAATCCTCTAAAGGATGGTGCAGAAATGAAGCAGAATAATATTTGCATACAGATCCCCTGTGTGTTCCTTCATGTTTCATTTTACAGTGTGTCCTTGTCCTGCCACTTCAGCCTGATTCCGAGCAGCTTTCTTATCTAAAACTATGCTATATAATTATATCAGTAACACTTAAGTCCATTTCTCTGATAAGATATGTGTCTATACAATATCTAGTTACTGAGAAGAACTAGGGTTTAACTATTTTTATTATAAAATGTATAAATGAAAATACTTATATGAAGAAAGTGAAATACTGTAAACCTCCTCTTTTGTTTTTCTTTTTTTTTGGCGGGGGGGAGGAGGAGAGGGAAAGGAGGAAGGAATAATTAGAAACATTAAGCATTAAAAATAAAAGTATTTTAACCTGAAAATGAAAGCTGCATTATTTTGTTTACCAAACCATCGATTCAAACGTACTGAGAATGTTGCCAAATTATAAACTAGAAAACTGTATTAACTACAGTGACAGTAAAGCTTGAAACAGAAAAAGAAGGTCGCTTGTCTAAAATGCAAGAGGAATATTAGAACCAGATGTATAGAATCTCAACTTTGACTCCTCAGTCTTTCATGCTTGGTTTAAAGCTGCCTTAAAATTGCCTTTACTTTGCATTTACAACTTTGGATTCACTGTTAAACTGTGCTTGAACTTAAGTCAAGATTTGATCTTAGCATACACATATTCTTTGAGCCTCCTACCACAGTTTTACTTTGCTATTGGGAGTCTGTTTACTACTGTACTATATATCCTGAAGCACATTAACAAGCTTACTCTGATGGACTTTCAGGTGGAATGTCAGCCAATGTAAAAGAATGTGTCTGTTGCATATACAAAATATTCTGTCTGCGAAATAAACATATGCAGTGTAAAAAGGATCTGTCGGCTTCTCAAGTAGATGATGACATGGTGTAGGAATGCATACCAGAAGTACGTCTGAATATATTTTCTGGAGGATCCAATGAGATGACACTTTTCACTTAAGGCTTAATTTATTCTAAACTATTACCCAGGTTGGTGGCCGTTGTCAACACTAGAAGTAGAAAAAATGAGTCTATAGTTATGCCTATAAAAAGCTTTCAGTAGTCTTCCCTTGTGCAGAAGAGTTATTTTCTTTGCTGTTGGACAGACAAGTATATATGGTCCTTTTAATTAGCCATGGCTTTAGGCTGCTACAGCTATCCTTTGTGAGTGATAGCCATTAGCCTAACTCTGCTGCTGAAAAACTTCCAATCGGTTAACAGTGAGCTTCTGAATATAGGGATGAAGTTGGAAATTTTGGAAGGTAAAGCAACTGTCTCAGAAGAAATATTTAGACCTGTAGTTGCTGGCATCAGACAGTGGTCAACGTCTACCCCCTACAGGGAGAGAATCTAATTTCATTGGGACTCCCCTAGTGCATGAACACTGTAGTAGTTCAGTTCATACACTCGAGATGGGAAGTTATTCTCTGGTTCCAACAACTGCCCCTTAATGGCGAGGTCAGATGGTGATTAATAGAAAGCCATTTTCAAAGAACTGCATCCCTAATAAATATTATAACTAATAAATAGGAATAGGGTTTTTTCTCTCTCTGAAATTTAACCCAGTGGAAAATGGCTTTTAGACTTTAAAAGCTATAACCAGCAGTACTTTCCTCTCACAGCTGCAAAGCGCAAGTGTGAATTCACAAGAAATTCCTGCTTACCCCATGTCAGCTGCCTATTATATGTATCTTGAATACAACTTTCCAGCAATTCATACACAAAAATACTATGAAAAACCTGTACTAGGTATTGCAGTATAGCTATGAGGTTAAGGTACAACCAAATACAAGTGAGGTGACAGATTTATCGGGCTTATTCTCCTTATCATACTCACATCGAGTACTCTGCCAGTACTTAGATAAAAACCAATTACTCTGTTTTTTCTTATGAAGCAAATATTGAATGATACTTTATACTTTGTTTTCAATGCAACTCATTGCTCTGTAAATTGTTTAGGGGTAAGAACGAAAAAGGCTGAAGATGCTACCAGCTGATAAGTTTTTCTTTGCACACCTAACAAAATTTATTCCAGTTTGCTAGTCAATTTAATTCAAGAAAATTAAAAATAAATTATCATGTGTTTTGATCATACATACTGTGTAACTATTTGGGGTTTGTTATTTTTTTGAATTCAGACATTATGCATTTGCCTGTAAGTTACAGATTAATGTACAGTTTTGTACTGCATTTTTACTATAGAATAACTTTAAACTATTTTAAATAAGAATTATGTCATACCTTTTCTTACCATTTGTTTATTATGACTGAGTTTTTACTGTGTGCAGTGTAACCGCTCAAAATAATTCTTTTTTCTTTCACCATCTTTCTCATACACAAACACACACACATACACTCACACAAAATGTTATATTCTATGCTTTCTCTCCACTTTAAAATGGAGTTTAGGATCCCTCAAGACCTCTTCCATTAGCTTCACTGTGTAAAAGTGAAAAATACAATATTTCCATATCATAGAGTTTAATCCTGCCCTCAGATAAAATTCATGAGTGTAACAGAGTTCTGGGTTTAGGCATAGCACTCATTACCCTTACCCAAAAAAAAGCAAATAGCAATATGTTGAGCAACAATGTTTATATTTCATACTAATTATTACTCAGTGCTGACAGTGTACTTTAAAAGAGTATGTCAGTTGTTGGAATTATACACTGTCCTCTTTTACAATTCATTTTATATATGGGGGGGAGGGCGAAAGAGAATCATGATCTGTAAAAATATCCAGATCTAACAGCACAAGTTATTAATCTAAATGTTCAGACCTAAGTTTGTCTTCATTAGATCTTTTGTTTAAATGTTTAAACTAACCCTAGAAGGCTTAGTTTAGGCACAGACATTTGAGATTTTTAGCTCTATTTTTTCCACATTCAGCCAAGAACCCAATGGCAAATTGTCAGTTATGCTTAAGGTTTGTAATGGAAACACACTGTCTAACACTTCAGAAATGTATAGTGATATAGAATATGTTAATTAATCAGTACTAATTTTGAAAATATTTTGTTAATGGACATAATTTGATCATGTTGTTTATTAACAAATATTCACTGAAGACTTAAATATTAAGCAAGTCTTTTTTCTATTGCTAACATTTCTGCAGAAGGCTTTAATTTTGCTCCCATTTGCTAGAGTAGTGGAAGCTATAGGTATTATATGACACAATGAATCCTGTATTATCTCCTTTGATATTGTTACTCAAGGCTGCTAAAGATTTAATGAGTTTTAAACTGAAAAAGATGTGGAAAAATTGCTTATAGGCATAACAATGTGTTACTGATGAGCATCAAAAGAGTACAAGGACATTAGCTAAGGTTACAGAAAAAACAAAAATCATGTATATTCCACAAATCCATAATATTTTCCATAAGCAATCACTGAAGAAAGTTTCTTTTCAATTGTATTATTATTCTTCATTAAAAGCATAAATTGTAAGATAGCTCAGATCTTTGTTCTGCCAAGGCCAACATAGTGCAAGCACTGCTAGGGCTATTTATATTAAAATTACACTAATATACTTCAGATTTGCAAATTTTACATTCCTAAGTCTTGACTACTTCAGTGAGTTTAGGTAGAAATAAATGTAATTTGGTTTTCATTCTTCTTAAGTAGGTATCAATGCAGATGCGATGCATGAGCTGTCACTTAAGAGGGCATTTTAAGTACTACCATAGAAACTAAGCTTTTGATCTATTGGCGTTGATAATTAGGTTTTGGTAGTATACATCTGACACATACTTTTTAAATAATGTTTAGTACCAAGTAGGTCAGATTTAAAGATAAACCAATGTTTTAGGAATCTGAATACAATTAAAGATTTTTTTACTGCTGTCTATTTTAAAACTAAATCACCTCAAGTAAAACAAATGTTTTTCAAAATTTATAGTGCATTCAGTCAATGATTATATTTTGTGTCTTGCTGCTCTGTATCGGAATGAAAATCTTAAAATACCATAAAACTGGTTTTTTGCTTATTTTACTCAGTGGTATCACAGCAAAGAAGTGTTAATTTGTTGATTGTTTTTAGTTTTATTCCTACTGTATGGACTTGAGGATAGTCAGATGAAGGGTTTATATGAAATAACACTGTCATTCTGATTTATCATTCAGATATTTCAATACCAGTTTATCAAGTGTTTTTTCTCATAATTGCTAGTAGATTGGTCTTCAATGCAGGTGAGCAGTTTGGATGCTGGTGGCTGCAGATACAAATATTCTGGAATAATAGAAGTACAACTACCATAAAAAATTGAAAATTATGCTTTTCTAAACCCAAGATGCATATTACCCTCTTCTTCCTATGAGGCACTGGGGTGCAAATGTTATGGAAACAAAAGAAGTACATTTTAAGAGGAACACGCCTCTGTTCTTGTACTAAAAATGTGAGTTCACTTGAAATGATTAATGGGAAAGGCTTTCTGGGTTTTTTTTACTGCTATTCTTTAAAGGGTGATAAAGATATATGAACCCCATGATATGCACAAATCCCATGCACAATGACTATGACTATGATTCAGTAGCTTACACTCTGGTGTAGAAACTCAGAAAACCGTGGTAAGGAAACCATGAATCAGAATAATTTATTTTTCATTATTTTTTTTCTTTAAATTTAAGAGTGAGAAAAAGGTTAAACTAGACTAAACAATGTTTGTTTTGTGTTTTTTTCCAAATCTTATTTTGGATTTCCTATATTAAATTCAACTTAGGTGTTATTTTATTTGTTTCCTTGAAATTAACAACAGGACTCGGTTTTCATTTTGAACTGTTTCACAGTAACACCAGCTACAAGTTTTTTTTACTCTGAAAAATTTGAAATTAAAAACCTGTAAAATCAGGACAAATTGGCCAACAATACTGCACACAGGAAGGGTTGAGGTCAAAAATGTGTTTGTTAAATTTCCAGAAGTTTGTGCTACACTTTAAGAGATCCATGAATGTCAGTCAATCAGTCTTTGAAATATCTGCACAGAAATTCACATGGTGCATATCACAGATGTGTGTCATAATTGTGTAATAATATTACTGTTACCTTCAAAATTTACATTATAGAAAATGAAAGAAACATGCATGTTATAAAGTGATATGATTTCTTCTGGAAAATCTTATACTGCAGTAGGTTTTCTCACAGTACAAGTAGACCCTTCCAACTGGAGAACTTATATGTGTGTTTTAGCAAAGTCTTTTAAATCATGGTTCTCACACATCAACACAAACATAGATTTTTCTTTTCAATGCTGTGGTGATGTGAGAAAAAGCCCGCTTTTTTCTACATCATGTTTTGTAAAATTCCTAAAGAACTAGTTTATTGGTAAGCCCAAATATATTCCTGTTCCACGGGAAGTCTTGTAGTTGAGTCAGTGGGGGTAGTACCTCACATTTCTAATGTCCTGGTTAAGATTTTGAAGAGGACAAAAGGATTTCTATAAGGCCACAAATGTTACAGACAAGTCTGTCACTCACAATATCATCTCTGTCCGATGCAGAGTCTTCCAGCATCATTAAAAATTCTCCCTAGTCCAACTTACCGTAACGCAAAATGGGGCATTTTCCTCATGATCCTGGGCATCATGCTTTAAAAGTAGCACTTAAGCAGCTGAAACAGAGCCTTCACAATATTTCATATGTATCAAGATGAAACCAAAACAATATAATAGTCACATTTTAGGGGCTTTATAACTCTCCAAGCCACATAATATACAGAATGGATGTGAACAGGGCTTGAGGGCAGGGGATTTCAGAGTTTTTGCTCAGTAGAGCAAAGCCTATTTCAGTTTGTCTCAGTGAACAAGATGAAAAGACTATCCCCGACAGATCTTCCAATGGTTAATCCAGAGATGAAAAGGGATGCAATGCAGTGCTATGGTGTTGATTTATAACAAGGATAGGATAGGATAGGATAGGATAGGATAGGATAGGATAGGATAGGATAGGATAGGATAGGATAGGATAGGATAGGATAGAACAAGACAGAAGATGCAAGGGTTATTCTACTTCAAAGATAATCACACTTCCAACCTTATTATTGGAAAAAAATCCACACTGAATTTAATAGAGACAGCGTTTATTTTCCTTTGATGACGCAGAAATTTGAGAAGGTTGTGCAGATGGCCAGCACTGCAGAGAAGAGTTCTGTCAGGGCTCTTTATATATTCACAAGTGCAAAGTATGACAACAAAGCTTGATGGTCCGTGGTTCCCTGCTCCCATGTTTTCACAGGCAAAATTTTCATAAGTTGATAAATGTATGTGTGAGGTGGTAGAGATACACCAAGCAAAGTCCTGTTTGTGATTTCATCAAATTAGTTGGGTCCCTCAGTCCATCCTTTTCTCATGTTACAAAAATTCCATCCAAATGACCATACTTGACAGCGATTTTTGGCAGTCTGGGAAAAAAGGTTTAATGATATGTCAAATGAGCCACTTTGTTGTCACTGCAATGGCTCCCTTCACACCAGGTTCAAAGCACATTAACTGGGTATTGTGGGGAAGCAGACATTGCTGATGCTCATGCTGTATCGGATCTGTTAAAAAAAACAGATAACTGCTGTCTCCAGAGAGAAAATTCTGCCAAAACTCACACTGACTTCCGTAGTGCTTGGATTTAGCACAGGGTTTTGATTTAGCACCTTTATAAAGAGTTAAATGTATATAGCTGCATTCATAAAAGAATACGTCAATCACACTTCACATTATTAGATTTAAGATCTTGTAGGCTACAAATTTACTTGTTGTTAGCATTTACCACTATTTTCATGACCTATCACAAATTTGATGAGGGCTGACAACACCCATTTGCAGCAATTAATACAATCTCATAGAAAGTACAGTTTTATGAACCTGATAATCTCAAGTGTTTCGGATTTGCTTGGGTTTAAAAATGCCTACTTGTCAAACTTCATTTGTAAATCAAAATTGTTTTTCAGTTCTACACCTGCAAAGCAAGTGTTCAAAACTTGTAAACTTCTTTATGGATATATTTTTTTGGCCTTCAGATATGGTGGAAAGAGTCCAAGACAATTTTTTATGACTGAACTATAAACACCTGAAAAATGGAATTTATAATCAAAATGCTGACATAACTTTAATTATTGTAGCATGAAAAATTTTGTTATAGATTATCTACAATATCTATACATAAGAACTAATTGGTCTAGTGTTCTAATATTTAATTTAAGAAAAAGCCATTACTTAGCAGATGTAGAAAGTTAAGAATAAATAGGCTAAACCAATACCTTCATACTGTTTGAAAACCTATATGGAATGTTATTACCACCTAAAAGGGTTTATACTTTAGAAGACTCAAAAGCAGAGTGAACCACCTAAAGCAATAAACTGCTCTGGTGTACTTAATTAAAAAGCTTCAAGTTACTGAAATCAATTGAAAAACAGAAGGTTTGATTCTTTAAGGTAATTTTGTCCTCTTCTGTTAAGTGCTTATCAAGTGTTAAAGAATTAAAATACAGTCCCAGCAATTTAAATAGAGAGTAATTTGTTTTTCTTCTATCGAAGGAAATTCTTTATGCTGTCAGACTAGACACATGTAATAAAACAGGTAATGTGGATCTAATTGGGTAACATAGTTAGGTTTAATTTACTTTCAATTAACCAGAATTGTGGAAGAAGCTGCAAAATCAGTATTGAGGCATTTCAGAAAATATTTTTTTAATGTCAATCTCTTTACATGAACTGGAAATCTAAGCAAAGAAAAGCAGACAACATTGTTAAAATATATTCCCAGGTTATAGGTACAGAATTTCAAAGTGGGTTTTCACTCAGTCACATGAAAGACCAACCTCCAGTCTGGCTTTGTAGGTGGAACTATAAAGATTATGAAAAAGAATGTATTTCTGTGAACGATATTTCTACACGCTGTAGTTTCAGTGCTGTTATGCACGATCCATTTTAGAGAAGTGATCACTATTTTCTTTTTTCTTTTTTTTTGTTCTTTTTTGGTTTTTCCTTCATGAAAATTCTTCTTTTTGTTGTATGCATTTTCCCAACAGGCAAGCGTAGAACTCATGTGGCTGAATGAAGTCTCTTGTAGTGCCTTGCTTCTTGAGCCAGGTCTACATCATCCTCAGCATGGTTTGTACTGTGGGGTGATACCAGCCAAGAGCAAGCAGAGAACAGCAGTGCTTTGGGCCCCATTCCCAGGACACTCTCTGGACCCAAATGTCGTGAGGTGGGGGGTTTGGACTCACCAAGCCAAGTCCCTGCCATGCTTCAGTAATATCCACCTGGAGAGAGCTACTGACTCCCCAGACTCTGTGTACAATATCCAACACAGCACAAAGAGACTAAGCAGAAGCAAGGATTCTAGTTCAACTGTAAAACTATACTGCTACTTTTAGATATGTTTTGTCTGTATTTGTTTGAAATTCTGCACTGTTTTACTATCTGTGATATATATATAGGATTTAGTATTCAGACAATGCAGGAAGCGAAATCATTAATAACAGGATTTGCCATTGACTAAGAGCAATATGCACGTTGAGGTCCCATTTGGTTCCAGCATGATTTTATGGCTGGAAAGAAGTGCAGAACAGGTAGATTTTTAATTACATGGAAGGAAGGAGAAGAACTTGGTGACAGTCAATTAAAAAGCTGTTTAACTAAATTCGCAGGATATAGGATTTCATTCTCTCTGAGTTCATTCCTGTTTCAAGTTCAATAGTCACAGTAGAATTTGAATACTTGATAAAAAAAAACAGGTTGCTACAACTGTTTATTAGCATTTCTGGATTTCTTATTTTAATTTTTCTAAATCCAGTTCCATTCATTTATTTCTGTAATGTTATTGTCAACGTATTTTATAATCCTTCTCTCTTTCATTTTTGTCTAAAAGATTTGGTGTTCTTTTACACATACTTGTCCCAGGATAATTTCTGGTTATATAAAGGATTTTATATGTTCACTAGGGTGAGGTAAGAACCTCCGTTGGATGATTCATTTTTAGGTTGATACTATTGCCCTCTGGACATAACTCTTTTTTTCCACTGAAAGATCAGCAGGAACTATAAAAGGACTCTGTAGTACTAATTTCCAATCTTGAGATGTCTGTATTAGATGCTTAATGATACACATGATAAATCTGGAGTTAAATTCAAAGATCTGTGTTGTAAATAATATTCTACATCTCTTTACCTGCTCTGTGAAATCCTGTGAAAGCATGAGCATCAGAACTAGAAATAAGATCCCGTGGCAAATACACCAAGGGAAAAAAACACTGAAGTAATTTAATTTCAGTAACCCATATTTCTCAGTATGGTTTTGATTGTGGCCTTTCTCTTCTTTTCAAGAAAATAAAAGCAGTAGTCCTATCAGTTCTATATGTTTTAGAGGTGGCTTTTGAGTGGTCTTCATCTAACTCACATTTCACATCTCTGGTGTAAAGTAGAATCAGGCCCTGTATATGTAAAATGCTAGGTCTCAATGAGTTCATATTTCATATAGTCCTAACCTTTTACTTTAATTAACTATATTTTGCTCATACTACATAATGCAACATAATATTTCCATCAATCTTCTAACTAGTTTCATGATTGCATACTATATTTCTTCTGCATGATATGTATTAGGTGAAATCAAATACAGTAAGAATCTATTTAGTTCACATTCAAAATGAATGTCTATGAAAGAGTTTAGCAAACTAACTTTTAACAAGGATATTGGAAATCTTTATAAATAACTTCATTATTGTCAGAATGCTGGAATGCAAACCAGCAATGGGGCAAATTTTCACATAGAGTATGGATTTACACACACTATAAAACAGGGGAAGGGTGAAAAGTATGGTGAATTTAGGGGAACAATATGATTTTAACACAGAAAATAAATTTCCTGCTTTTCAGACAGGTACATTTAACAGTTGTTACTATTTCACTGTGGTCGTGCATTTAAAAAATTTCTGTACACAGAAAAAAATTAGGAAATCCTACTTCAGAATACTTTAAAAAGTAAAAATTTAAATAATATGGCAGTCATATTTCATTTTCCAATGGCTAGAGTGAATTTAGGAGCTGGTCAGTAACAAATGATAAATTCACCCTACTGCTCTTAGCCGCATTTGTACAAATCTATAGATGTTTCTTTACGTAGAGGATAACTCCAGAGCACATCAATACCATCAAACCCCAGTCAAGCATACAAGCAAAAAGCAAGTCAAGCCTGAAAACAACGAAAACAGATAGAAAAAGGACCAGCTAGATATGTCATTCATAAAATTAAATATGACACAAACGGAGATAATCACGTCCTTGCCCTCAATTCAGATTTTATTAGTTTAGGAGCCCTTGGAGGAGACCTGCATTGTAAGTATTATGTTTAGTTCGATGGGAATTTTTTACCTTATTTGTTTTATTGCCTCATGGTCTAGATCCCCAGCTGGCACAAATAAGAGTTTCTATTATCTTCAGTAGGACTGGGAGCATTTGCAAAGTGGAGGATCAAGCACCACAGCTGGATTTGTAGGCTGACTAGCATGATCCTTGGATTTTTTTGGGGTGTTTTTTTCTACTTTTTCTTTTTTAACATATGAAAGTGTATAGGGTTTCATTTCACAGCACTTCTCTGCAAGCTTTAGGAAAGTGAACATTATCATACAATTGCCACGATGGAAAAAGAAAAAAACACAACTTAGTGAAAGACATTTTCTCAGTCTCTGCAAAATACATGAAAAATGGAGCAGGAAAAAAACCTCTTTTATTCTGCAGCAGTTCAAATGTGCTGCGTAGTGTAACCTTTATCTCCCAGTTTCCAGATGCTGGAACTAGTTAAAATTCACTACAGTCCTTCATGTATCATGTGCCTTTCCCATGCGAACAGAAGCATGGACATGCAAGGAATGGTATGTATCCTGATCTTGTAGTAGTATGAAGTGTCTCTCTTTTATTGTGTCTGTAGCATAACACATGATACAAGGAATAATAGGTCTCAGCTGGCACTTTAGTAATACTAGTTATAATTATACCCTTGAAAGATGCATTAAAAGAACATTATTATTATAGTGGAGTTAATGACTTCACTGTTGCAATATGCTGGAATATGTGTCACTTGCTCACATACCCCTCATGGCTTGCATAGCATGTGTAGTGCCAAATTTATGAGCCATTTTTCAGCGGTTTTTTTCTCCTTATCATTTTAGGGTTGGCTGCAGATCATGTTGTAAACATAATAATCAAACATTCTTTGATGACAGAATCATGAATATCCTTGTGGATCTTACTTCTGTATTATGTGAGTTCTTCAGAAACATGAATTTAGATTACAATTTACTTTTGAAATAGAAGTGTGCCATTAGTCCCATTTTGGAGGAATCCTTTATCAGGAATAGGCAACTCATCTGGCAGATTTGTAGTGTCATCAAATAATGTATAAATTTAACAAGACATTTACTAAATTTACAAATGATAATTTCAGAGGTAATTAGAGAAATATAAATGCAAAATTGTCGAGAGTAACCAAATGCAGAGAGTAATCATTAATGGTGAAACATTAAACTGGGATCAGTGTGTCAAATGAGGGTGATGTAACTGTGCTTCATACCCACATCAAGACGTGATAAAGGATATAGAGGTCAGTTGCATGAGTGACCAACTGAGAAGCAATGACAGGAGAATAAATTTTAAATTAGTTAAGGTGTAATATTTCCCACTGATTCATAGCTGCTGAACTAATTGTGGATGTTGAAGGCCTATCTTAGGGCAAGAGAACAAACTGAGGCAATTATGAAAGCAGATTCATAAACACAAAATGTGTTTGTAAAAAAGGAAAAAGTGATGGTGCAGTTACTTGATCAGATTCCTTCATGCAAGAGCACAGAAGCAGAAGTAGGGAGTTCACAGGGGACTTCTTTGTGCTTTTTGCTATTGGAAACAAACCTCAAGTTTTCTTTTCTTCTAGACTTGGCCAAAAAAACCTCCCTGAAATTCAATAGAAATAGTTTTTTCTATAGACTTTAGTGGGATTTGGATCAGGCTCTTTGAACAAAAGCTCTGGATCAGGTAGAATGAATCACACATCTTGCTGGAAGTGTTTGTAGATGAGGAGGGATATTCTAAGCTGCAATTGCAATAATGTAAATTGACAGATAAATAAGTAAATAAGAGCAAAAAGGCATGGAGAAAAAAATCTTCTGCAAGTATACCTAAAAAAGTTATTTATACAGAGACAGCATCCACTGTCAATCCTTTATCTTCTTTGAATTTTTTAATTTCTGATTAATTATGTATTTTTGCAATGAGCAATTACATTTTATTGGCTTTAAAGAGATGAGATTAGGTGCCATGAATGGTAGTATGCCATTTTTAACACCTGTTGAGAGTTTTTCCTAGTTGATCACAAAGAAGGTATTCTCTGCAGATGCTGTTTTCCTGAAAAATCACTGACTTAATCCTTCCATAATACCTGCAGCTGTAATAATACCATTAATAACCACGTGACTACTTAATCAACATTGGCTGGCCTAGCAATAGTTTTCCCAATATTTTTTAAGATTATTTTTGACAAAGGTTGGCAGGAATTTTTGACAGAGGTTGTTTTTTTTTTGTGAGAGGAAAACGCTAGCTTCTCACAGGTACTTTTGGGAACGTTTCACCACTGAAGACAGTCCAACTAGAGCCCATCCCTTAATTAAAGGATGGGATGGGTGGTTTTGTAGGGCATCAATGCAGAGATGGATAAACTCATTCAAGTCATTTGCTCCCTCAGGTCATCTGATTAGGTTGTTGTTTTCCTTGCTGAATTCTCTGCTCTTCAGGACAGAAGATCAGAGGCCATTTTCACGCCATAAACTGAAGGTTTCCAGAATGTAATCTCCTCTGGATGAAGGTGTCCATCCCGATATCCCCTCAGCTCAGGCTGATTAAGGAAGGAAGCAATAGTCAACACATAGCTTAACCTACATGTGGCATAGACCATCACTGAACCAGAATGAGAGTTGTTTGATACTGTATGTGCAACATTTAACTCCCTTGATTTTCGTTATTTTGCCATTATTTTGAATTACTTTTCTTTTTTCTTTTTCTTTTTTCTTTTTCTTTTTTCTTTTTTCTTTTTTCTTTTTTCTTTTTTCTTTTTTCTTTTTTCTTTTTTCTTTTTTCTTTTTTCTTTTTTCTTTTTTCTTTTTTCTTTTTTCTTTTTTCTTTTTTCTTTTTTCTTTTTTCTTTTTTCTTTTTTCTTTTTTCCTTTTTCTTTTTTCTTTATTCTTTCTTTTTCTTTTTTCCTTCTTTAAGTGTCCTGATACCTGACGTGAAAAAGGAAGAAACACACAGAAAAGAATTATTTTGTCCTTTGCTACAACTACAGAGATGTTGTAGTGTTTCTTAAGGAGAAAAATGAGAGCGACAAAGCCCAGATAGAACTTAAACTGAATACTGAGATACAGTTACATCTATAAATACATCAGCAGCAAAAGGAGGGCTAAGGAGAGCCTCCAGCCTTTATTAGGGGGGAAAATTAGTGGCAAAGGATGAGAAAAAAGCTGAGGCACTTAATGTCTTCTTCATCTCAGTTTTTAATCGTAACACCAGTTCTCTGTGTACCTAGGACCTTGAGCTGGAAGGCAGGGTTGAGGAGCAGAATGGAGTCCCTATAATCCACGAGGAAATGGTTAACAACCTGTTAGTCCACCTAGACACACACAAGTCTATGGGGCCAGATGAGATTACCAAAGGAACTGACAGAAGTGCTCACCAAACCACTTTCCATCACTTACAACAGTCTTGGCTAACTGGGAAGATATCAGTTAACTGGAGGTTAGCAAATGTTAGGCCCATCTACAAAATGGGCCAGAAGGAAGATCCAGAAAACTACAGGCCTGTCAGCCCGACCTCAGTGCTGAGGAAGGTTATAGAGCAGATCATCAGGACTGACATCACACAACATTTATAAAATAACCATGTGACCAGATCTAGTCAGTATGGATTTAGTAAAGACAAGTCCTGGCTAACTAAACTCATCTCCCTCTATGACAAGGTGACCTGCTTAGTGGGTGAAGGAAAACCTGTGTATGTTGTTGCCTACCTGGACTTTAGCAAAGCCTTTGGCACCATTTTATACAGCATTCTCTTGGAGACACTGGTTGCTCATGGCTTAGAAAGGCGTAGTCTTCACTGGGTAAAAAAAAGAAGAAGGTTGGATGACTAGGTCCATAGAGTTGTGGTGAATGGAGTTAAATCCAGTTTATAGCTGGTCACAAGTGGCGTTCCCCAGGGCTCAGTGTTGCAGCAAGTTCTTTTTAATCACTTTATCAATGATCTAGATGAGATGATTGAGTGCTCCCTCAGTAAGTTTGTAGATGACATCAAGTTGAATGGGAGTGTTGATATGCTTGAGGGAAGAAAGGCTCTACAGAGGCATCTGGACAGGCTGGATCAACGGGCCGAGGTCAATTGTATGAGGTTTAGCAAGGGTGAGTGATGGGTCCTGTACTTGGGCCAATACATGGACAACCCCATGCAATGCTACAGGTTTGGAGAAGAGTGGCTGCAAAGGTGCCCATTGCAAAATGACCTGTGAATGCTGGTCAATGACAGCTTAACATGAGCCATCAGTGTGCCCAGGTGGCCAAGAAGAGCAATAGCATCCTGGTCTGTATCAAAAATAATGTGGTTATCAGGACTGGGGAAGTTATTGTCCCCATGCACTCAGCACTGGTGAGGCCGCACCTCAAATACTGTGTTCAGTTTTGGATTTCTCACTACAAGAAAGACATTGAAGTGCTGGAGCACATCCAGAGAAGGGCAGCAAAGCTAGTGAAAGGTTTGAAGCACAAGTCTCATGAGGAGCAGCTGAGGGAGCTGGGGTTGTTTACTCTGGAGAAAAGGAGGATGAAGAGGGAGATTATTGCTCTTTATGACTACCTGAAAGGAAGTTGTAGTGAGGTGGATATTGGCCTCTCCCCCCAAGTAACAAGGAACAGGACCAGCGGAGATGGCCTCAAGTTGCGCCAGGGGAGGTTTAGATTGAATATCAGGAAAATTTCCTCACGGAAGGAGTTGGAACAGGCTGCTCAGGGAATTGGCTGAGTCATCATCCCTGAAGGTATTTAAAAGATGTGCAGACGTGACATGGTTTAGCGGTGAGCCTGGCAGCATTAGGTTAAGGACTAGAGTCAATGACCCTAAAGGTCTTTTCAAACCTAAACAATCCTATGATTCTCTGAAAAAAAAAAAAGAGAGAAAATATGTCAGTGATATAGGCAAAGAAATCTTCTATCAAAACCAGAGAGAATGGCTGTAAACATGGGCTGATGGGTTCTGGACGTCTTGTTCAGGGAAATGAAATCATTGATAAAAGAGCCCGAGAACTCTGTAACTTTCTTCTGAGAGTGTTAATATCCAAGATTTTTTTTTCCAGATGTTTCATCTAGGTTTTGGATTGTTCCACTCTTTGTCTCTCCTTTGAGATTTTCTTTCTACCAATACCATTCTGTATATTGACCTTTTCAAATACAGTGCTGACCTGGTGAGCAGAAGAGCTAACTTCCAAACGTTCTATCTCCACCTATTCAAGAAAAAAGAGTCACTTGGTTGCTGCTGAGTGCCTTACAATGAATAAGTACAAAAGCCTTATAAAGATAAATAAACAGGATGTGATTCGCTCTCTTTTGTGACACTGGAATATCACAGCAGGACCTGGAAATACTGCAAATGTTTGACAGGAAACAATCCACTGAATGTGGGATAAAGTCTGTTTGGCAATTATAATGTGTAATCATGAATACTTGTACTATATGAAGACTAGGAAAAACTCTAATCATTAGAAGGAAAGTGATTTTATTTTTTTTGGTGCATAATGAGCATAATCAAGATCAGTAATTCTCAAATATTAATATCCCTGTTGTGGTTTAGCCCCAGTAGGCTGCTAAGCTCCACGTAGTCAAACACTCACTCCCTGCAGCAACAGAAGTGCAGAAGTGAGAATACTCATGGGTTGAGATAAACACTGTTTAATAGGTAAAGGAAAAAAATAAAAGATAAAAAAGAAACTGAATGGGAAAAAAACGATGCAAAGACAGTCTCTCCCTGTCAGTGAGCAGGTGTTCAGCCAGTTCCCTGGAAAACTCCACACATCTAGTTTTTATTGCTGAACAAAACTTCGTATGGTATGGACGAATACTCCTTGTTGACTTAGGGTCATCTGTGCCTGTTCTTGTGTACCCCTGGTCTGCTCACTGACAGTGCAGCATGAGAAACAGAGAAAGTATTGATACTGAATAGGTACTATTCATCAACAGCTGAAATATCAATGTGCTGTCAACTGCATTTTGTTCACAAGTCCAAAATGTAGCACCATAGGAACTACTATGAAGGAAATTAACTCTGTTCCAGCCAAAATCCTTACAATCACTTAAAAAATGATAGAAGATTAGAGGGTTGTGGAGCCCTTTTTCCAGAGAGAAGTGTTTAAGAGATTGGTCTTAGGGCAGATATGTATGTGACTACTTGTGTTCTTGAAAATTCAGTGAATATAGTGTAATAAATTCTTATGCTAATTCTTTTACTTTACTTCAAATACTTCTAATTATACAATAATAATTTTCTAAGATGAATTCCTTTCGTTCTAAAACTTTATGGCAATATTAAAAGTAAAAGTCAGGTTTCATTAAACCTGAACAAATATTAGACTACATTCATACACCTGTTAACATATCTACTTTGGAACAATATAGGATGTAGATTTTTTTGTGAAAGTCTGGTAAAACTCCCAGGATTCTGAGGGATTTACAGTTTTAAGTGTCATTAAGACAAAGAAATATATATTTTTAGTGGTTCCAATGAAACCCAGACCTGGTATGGCTATATTTCACTTTCTGCCATTGGATACCAGATAAGACAAAATTTAAATTGACACTACAGATTGTGAGTACATGTAAACATAAGAGGGCAAGGCTGGGGGGGGGGGGTGTTTTATATAAGATATTTGAAATCTAAGCTTGAAATTTCTGAAAAGTATTTATATGTGCTTGTCTTTGCATAATTCTTAATTTCTTTGAGCTTACCTTCTCTCACTGAAAGCATTTTAGTAGCATAAGCAGTCATTCAACATTTATTAAAGCCTAATTAAAACCACAGTCATAAAGAAGTACCTTGAAGTGTTCCTCTAGGAATACCAGTATATCTTTTCAAGAGTTATGTCTCTCTGTTATTTCTAAGATGAAGACGGCCGAGTCATAGTAAATGCTAATTTCAGTAATGAGAATGTCCCATGCAGTGACATTCCCTCTGAAGTGAAGAACTGACAGGGTTGCAAATGCTTCAACTCATTTAGAAGAACTAAACTAGTCGTGTCCTCTAGGTAAAACAAGGTAGCAAAAGAAACGCCACTTCAAGAAAGAAGTTGTTGTCAATGAAAATAGGGCTATTTTATGCTTGTCATTTCAACAGTTTATGTCAAAAATTACCCAGGAAACACAAGTGGGAATTAAATCTGTAATTTGTTTTTCTCATTGCATTTCACACAGTCCATTATTTCCTACACTGTTTCATCCACCTTCTAATCTCTTTCTCTCCCACTTGTCAGGACTCTACATTCCTGTACTTCTATTGCTGTTCTGACTCATCTTTTTCATCTGTTCATATCCCCCTCTTCCTGTATTCTGCTTTGTGCACCTCTTTTAATCTCCTTCTGTTTCTCTTCTACTTCGATTTTACTGGACAATACTTTCCTGTTTCCCTGTTGTTGTGCCCTCTAATTCGTATGAGATCTTACTAACGTGGTTCTTGCTTTCTGATGTCATTCATCTGTTCTTTCCTGTTTCTGAGACATCTCTGAAAGCATCTTTGTCTTTCTAACCTCTTTTACCCGAAGTTTTCATGCTAATATACCACAAAATGACATGCGATGAAGTCTTTACAGCAGATGCGGAATAAGATGGTTGAAGCCTTTCTTTAGGATCAAGGGTGATTATCATGATAAGAGTCTTACTGGGGTGGAGTGTGGGGAAAGTGCAGAAGATGCACAGGTGAAAGAACTGGTTTACTTCCTGAGACTGACATTCGTGACTAATTTCTCCCTTAAACTCTTTGCGTTTCTTGTTTATTTATAAAATACTCAATGTTTGTACAATATTTACCATGGTAGCAATAATAGTAAGGAACGTATGATGAAGGACAAAGTGACTTCTTTCAGATACTCTAAGATACTCTTCACATAAGAACTATGATCTACAGGATAGTGATATAGTACTTCAGCCTCAAGTGTTGATTTTGCCTCACTAAATTCCTAAGAATGTGCTTATTCTTCCTTCACTATCTTAAACTCTTGCATATTGATTTTATACAGTAACCGGCAGTTGCTAGATTTCACCTCAGCAACAGTTGTGCTTCAGTGCTTGTTGAAGAGATCCCTTTGTCTAGTCTGTATTTAAAATCTCTCAGAATAAAAGGCAACACAGGAAGATATATAGAATTGCACTTAAATTATTCCAATCTAGTTATAAAAACAGAAAGAAAGTAAAATACATCCAATAAATTACAGATAATAAAATTCTGTGAGCAAAAGAAATATTAGAAAAAAATACAGAATTGTTTAATTCTAAAATAACACTCATCCACTCCTTTATTTTTAAACAATCTTTTCATTGGTTGATTCATTCATCAAATGTTGAGGTCAGCAAATAATATTAACATACAGTCAGAATTCCTAATGATGACCAGTTGAATGTAAAATATCAACATTTTGCTTATTGTGTATGACACAAAAGGAAGAAGTAACACAACCTGCATTTTATTACTTGAATCAGATGCAAAAGGTTTTTGAAACTTCAAATTCAACTAAAAGCAGCTGTTGGGAAAATATCATTACGTTATACCTTAAGCTACAAAAGCCAATTTAATAGTGACACTTTATTTTATTCAGATGGCCACTTCTTTTATTCTGTCTAACCCAGTAAAGCCTGTGGAAATTGTATCTGGATGAAATCACCAGAAGGTGAAGGGCCCATGACTGAAAACATTCTTTAAAGATTATTCAGGGTTACAGTCAAATAGCGTAGCAGCACTAACGAGAGCAAAGGTCTCCATAGCTACAGGAAGTAATATTGCATCGTTTAGTAGTACCTGTAAGAAAACAGTCTTGTTACTAGATTTGGTTAACCGCTGATTAAAGTACTAAACCATTAGATACTATTAGCAAATATAGGCATTTAAGAAGGGTTATGTCATTCATCCTAATCGGTACACAATGGTGTTTACAGGTGGAATTAGCTAACACCCCAATCACTTCAAGTTGCAGTTGTTGCAATAGTTTAATTAACTATTCCCATGATTTGAGTGAATTATTTTTTATCTGTCTCTCAACTTAGATGTTAATACATTCACACTACATGGTGACTGAGCAGAACCATTTTACTTTTGTCTTTAACTTCCAATAGATGTGATAAAAATATGAGTCAAAGCAGAGATGAGCCAGTGTCCAGCTCATGGCTGTGGTCAGCAGAGGACACTTAGAGGAGGATGAGGATAAAATGCCTCTGCCCTTTGGCATCACCCCTGGCTTCTGTACTGCAGGTATGCCTTGTCCTTCTGGCTGGTAGCCTCAAAAAATTTTGCTTCCAAGAAATTGTGGCTATTACCTTCTTTAACTTATTTAGACTTTTCATTTTCACAGCACTTCATGACAATAAGATTCACAATTTAAATTTTCATGATACGTAAAAGATAATACACTATTTCTTTTTCAACCTGCTGCCAGATACCTTCACTGGGTGCCCTGCTGAACTTGTTACTAGGAATACTGAATAATTGCTGCCAAATCAGTTATTAAGCTCAGAGAAGATTAAAATATAAAACTAAATTATTCTTCCTATCAAGCTAGGGAAATAAATCCTGATTAATTTTAAGAAATAAG
This sequence comes from Dromococcyx pavoninus, assembly GCA_033558185.1. Taxonomy (NCBI): domain Eukaryota; kingdom Metazoa; phylum Chordata; class Aves; order Cuculiformes; family Neomorphidae; genus Dromococcyx; species Dromococcyx pavoninus. The sequence goes on along the minus strand of JAUMJL010000063.1, from coordinate 3,516,325 downwards.
CCTAAAGTAATAGAAGTGTACATAGAAACTACATATAAAGTTCCTTTAGGGTAAAAAAAGATGTTTAAATTAACAAAACACAGGGAGGTTGCTGGATAGGCAAATTGTTCTATCTATATCTTCATGAGTATACAAGATCCAGTAATGTTACCAGTCTGAAGAGTTACATTTAGGAATGAGATGCTTCTCTAACACATTTATTCTGGTTTGGGGGGTGGGGGTTATTTACCTAAACCGTTCAGAATATAATAGTAATTGTCCTTATTTCTTAGAAAAACAAAGCAATGTGACTGCAGAGCTTGTCAGGAAATTCTCATGTTTGCACCATGATCAGAACAAAACATACATACACGTGCATACACATATATTTATCCTTATACATATATTTTGTCTGAATCTAACTTACATGTTTCAATATACCAATTTCACTTTGTCAGTATTTTTCTGATAAATAAAACATAAATTTGAAAACAAGTTTAATTCACAAAACAAATAAAATTATTTGATTTTCTACCAAATTCAATAATTTAAAAATTATTATTAAATCTTGCTATACCAGTTCCCTTTTGTTTCTTTCAAATTCCCTCAAAGCAACAAAGAACATCTCATTAAGGTATCTGTTATTCTTTGTAATGTTCATAAAGTTTCTATACAACATGAAACTACTAATTCTCTTAATGAATAATCTCAAGTGAATCTAATCAATGGAGAGTTTGAGTAACCAGCTATAAGATATTGAAGCAGTAACTCTCTATTTTCATTGGTGTCCTGACAGATAGCTTTCCTGCCAGTAGCCATTACTTTTATATGTATCTTCAAATAAATGCTAATGATGTGACTTCTCTCTTGTTATGTGTCTGCATAATCAAGTTTTAAAACAAATTTTTTTTTCTGTTCATGAATGAATCAGAAAAAAGGACATTTTTACTGATTGTCACAAAGACCTTTCCAAACAAAATTATAGTAGAAGCTTAAATATACAGACATAAAGAATTCTGAGAAAGTTCAGGCTAGCTCATACTGTCAAAAAAAATTTCTTGCAAAGAGAACAGCCTTGATTACTCTAAATAGCAAGGATGCTGAGGCAGGAGAATTCTTAAAAAATTCCCACTGATCCAACTTTTGTCTTTGCAGTTAAAAGTTCACTGGAGCAGAGTTTGAACTTTTGGAGAGATTAGATATACAGAGGTATTGCTGAAATTATTCAACTATTATGAAGCATAAACATTAGGAAATTAATTGATTTTTCCCAAATGAATTTTCTATTTTATGCAATATTTGAGTTGGCAAGACTTAAATGAGTTGGTCATTTTGAAGTAGATCATAACCCAATTTCTTCAAATGTTTTTTTTCCCATACTGCATTTACATTATTTACTTAGTCAATGTAATTTTCCCTATTGTTTTAAACTATTCTTTGGTTGTTCACAGAATACAAAATCATATTTCTTAATGCATGGGAGGCTGATTTATGCATCTCTTCCAACAGCTGTTTTAATTCAAAAGGGATGAAGCAAAATAAAAATTAAATTGGGAGCTTGTGTGCTCTTATACTTCAAAATAGATGCTTACATTTAAAAATTATGGTAGTATTCCATTGTATTAAACTAATTTGTTTTTACCAATACTGATCTGCATACTTATTGCAAATGATGCATACATGTGTGAAATAGAATAAGTAGATTTATATGAAAGGGAAGCACATCTTACCAAAAACTCTTCCAAGTTACATTTTTAAGAACTGATTAAGGAATTCTAATATAAAAATATCACACTCTAGAAGCAGAATGGATTGGTTAGCTTTAGGTCCCAACTTAACAAGGCATTTAAGCATGGAGGTTGGTAAGGGAGAAAAAAACCTGAGAGACTGAAGTAACAAAGGGAAGCTTGTGGCTGGTGTCTACAACATGTGCCTTGATCAAGGGGAGTCTATTGCTGAAACCTTTTTACTCCAGCTGCAGGAGGCACTGTGCTTGCAGGCTCTCATCTGGCAGGTGGACTTCAATCACCGCAAAGCCTGGAAAAATTTCATGGCAAGCAGTGTGCAATCCAAGAGAATCCTGGAGTGCATTGAGGATAACTTCATAAAACAGGCAGTAGACACCTCTATCAGAGGGGACACAATACTGGACCTCATGGTCATCAATGCAAGTGAGCTGATGAGTGATGTCAAGATTGGAGAGAGCCTGGGTAGTAGTGAGAAAAGTCCCTCTCAAAAAAATGGGAACAAACCTTTTATCAGAGCCTGTAGCAATAGGACAAAGGGTATTTGTTTTAAACTACAAGAGGGCAGATTTAGACTAGATATAAGCAAGGAATTTTTTTACAAGGAGAATAGTGAAACACTGAAACATGTTGTCCAGAGAGGTAGTAGATGTCCCATCCCTGAAAACATTCAAGATCATATTGGGTAGGCTCTGAGCAACCTGGTATAGTGGAAGATGTCCCTGCTGATTGCAGGGGAGTTGGACTAGATGATCATTAAAGGTCCCTGCCAATCCAAATTGTTCTATGATCCTATGAAAATGCTAACAAAATCACCAAAAAATAATTTTCAAGCTATCCTGCTAGGTTGTTAGGTGAAATCTGATTTAGCATTTCTACATGCAGTTAAGATTTTTTGCCATTGCCATACTTTATTCATGTTATTAGGAGCATTGCATAGCATATATAATTTGTAATCCACATAATTTACATTTGATGACTCATGTTGTGCTGTAAAGACCTCCTTTCTTTGAAGTATTTACAACTATTATAGTGTCCAAAAGGTTGTTAATTGTTAGAAGGGCAAACAATTACGTTTCTATTTGTCTAATTTGCTGGTTGTTGGCTGTAATGAATACTATTGTACACGAAGCATGTCGAGAAGCTTTTACATTCATATCTGCTAACAGGGTTATCTATTTGCTTTGTTAGAAAGAATTCCTTGTAACAGCTACCTAGAAGTATATTTTAAATTAATCATTAGCTTCAGTATGGAAAGAATTCTGCCAGCAGTGAACATATTTTAGTAAAAGTCACTCAAAACTATAATGCACAGGTTACATGGTATGTCTGTTTAGAAAAATTAGGGTAAATCATGTGATATTTACTTTTTTTACAAATTTGTTGTGATTTTTCTATCATTTAGTCTAAGAAAAAACTACATTACTCAGCTGAAATAGATAAACTTTGTAAGTCAGAAATCCTATCACCAACAAGAAACAGAAGCAAGGTTTCTACACCACAGAAGATATTCCAGTCTGTAGGCAGAAGTCTGTTCTTCTTCAGAATCTGTGCAAGGCATGTTTAGTCTGCACCATGCACAGTAGCAGCGATATAAACAGTTATATCTGATATACACCCCAAGTCATCTATACCTATAGATCTTAGAAAATGTATTTCTAAAAACCTCAAACAAGCAGGCTAACACATGCCAAGACTTTGGAGAATGTTGCTGTGGAATTCTTTGCTGCACAACGTGAAGAGGAATGCAGTAGATGATGGAACCTGAATGTAACTCATTGTTTTAACCACTTCCTGTTCCTCTCCTCCAGTGCCAACAGGGTGTCCAAAAGAAGCATAGAATTCCCTTGAAGCCTTCCTGCAAATTACTACCTCCTAAGAAATGTTGACAGGTAGCAGTACTGAGCTACTCTAGAACAAGGACAAGCTAAAAGAGGTTGTAATTATTTTTCTGCTCTAGCTTCTACTGTTAGAGGGCAGATACATTACATATCTGATGCAGGAAGCTTATAGAATTTGCTGTCTTCCATGTAAGAAAATCCTTTCCCTGACGTTTAATGGAACAAATACAATTCTAAATGTTTCCTGCTCCTGTGTTAGTGCGGAGCATCATCTGATTATATTTGTTAATTCCTCTGGAATCACAGATCAAGGAAGTACACTTATTTTTAAAGGTTGTTGGCTTTAATACACAGGTAGGGTGGGATTGATTTCCTTGAACACTTTTAATTGGCTTTGACATAAAAAATGTTCATATCTGCTGACTTGAACCATAATCAGACCTGGAAACAAAAAAAATGAAGCCCACAAACGGCTAGCAACAATTCTCTTTGATATATATCTTACTTAAGGGGCCTGGGATTAAGAACAAAAATTCTTTTAAACAGGGTTTTGTAAAGTAGTTCTACATTCTTCCTGTGTTTAAAACTCATTGGTTCTATTCTCTGGATAAGTATAAAAGAACTATTAATCTCTTGGTATATTCATTTCATCTCACTATTGACATTCAGGCAACTTGGACACAGCAACAAGTCAGCCTTTGGTGATGAAATACTAATGAATCTTTAAAATGTCTGTTCATGTAATACTATGCTGATGAGACAGTGAGCTAATTTTTTTTTGGTTTCTGCTTTTAAACACACTGATGGACAGAAAATTTCTTTTGATTCCTTAGGAACCCAAGTTTTTTCTCTGCTGAATTTTAATTTTGATGGTTATTTTTTATTTTAATTAGCAAAATCTTTCCCAATGAAAATCAGGAAAATGGAAAGGATTTGGTACAAAAAAAATAAGATGAAGCAAAATAATTTTTTTAAAAGTGGACAAATTAAGCAAACAAAGAAAAATCATTGTCAGTCTTTCCTTTTCTGTCATCAAAATGTCCCCATTTATTGCAGTGGTAAGACCTTGTGTATAATTTCCAACTGAAAATTGAGAATTTGTTTGTTCAGTTTATGAAAGCGCTGATTTTCTGTCCTGTTCTGTGCCAATGGATCTTTCAAACCTTTTGCTTAAAGAAGGATAACATTTTTGGCCCTCAAGAAAACTTTAATAGGTTCTTTTGGTAACAATTTCATCTTTTCTTCAGTAACAAATTGGATGCATAAAGTTTTTTCATCCAGTCATTTTTTGCTTTCATTCTCCATAGTATGGAAATTTTACTGTTGTCTTATTTGATATCCTACTGAACAATTTTTCATATACTTTGATTTAAGAAAAGATCAAAACGCGTCTCTGATTTAGACAGATAAATCCTTAAAGGATAAAATGTTCTGCAACTGGTGTTTACATATGTAGAAACTCTGCCATTTTCAACATGCAGCTCTCTAATACTGTGAACTACACATGTATGACAACGGAGAATATAACAATATGTAAGAACAAAAACATATATCTTCAAAAGTTTTTATATAATTAAATCCCACCAATGGATTGATTTTTCAATGGCAGACAACTGTCTAGCTTTGGACACTTGGAAGAATAAGGCTGTTTTAAAAAATCAGCACCTCAACAGTTTCTGAAAATTTATGACCAACTATTAAATAACATTTATGGAAACAAAATATAAAATAAAACCAGGATACTTGTTCAACAAATACTTATCCAAACAGACTTAAGACTTTCAAAGACTTTGTGTGTGAAAGGTCATGTCATTAGGAAAGATTTATGTAAAAAAAAGATTAAATAAAAACAAGAAAAAAGTTTCTGAATTGCATACTAATTTCCAGTCATATTTTCAAGATGATTACAATCAAGACAGAGGGGAATGATTAGGCACATAACTAAAAGTCTTTCGTAGTTTGAACAACTGCAACCCCTTTACCTTTATCAATCAAGAAGTTACTTGAGAAGACACACAACTGGACACCATAAAACAATATAACGCATCCCTTCACATTAAGAAAGCTATTCCTGTCTTTGTCCTGTAAGCAGTGTCTTCTCATGTGTGATAATCTTTCCAAGTATTAGTCAGAAAATGTTCACTTTTTTAAAAAACATATTTGCCTTTCCTTTGATTTCAAGTTTCTATTATCCATTCCTTGAAAAAAAGTTCTTGAACATTTTAATTGGATTCAAAAGTCTGGATGTGTAGATTGATTTAATATGGTACATTTCATTCCATGGAAAATATGATTTCCAGGGAGAAAAGTTATTCTTTATTTTCCTTAAATCAAAACAATACTTTTTAAATTACAGATGAAATAAGGTGGCTCTGAAAATTACATAGAGTCTGCATATCTTTAGGAGTCTGTCTTTAAAATTACTTCTAAAGTGTGAGGCTGGAGGTTTGGGCATTTTTTACAAAGCTCATTGAAACACTGAAAGAATTCCAGCATGGTGACTTCTTAGTGGTATACATGTTATAGCAAAACAAGCATATTCTGATGGCATATTCCAAAAGCTGCAAAAACTTGCTGATCTGTAATCTGGTATAGACCAAATATAGAATGAATGCAGAAAACGACATTTTCTAATTCCTCTGAGGTAAGTTTTTATTCATCAGCAACAGTAATGGCAGGAAAAACAATCAATTCTTTAGTTAAATGTAGTGCTTAATAAAAGTTTGTCTAAGATAAAAGGCTTATATTTAGCCTCTTCAGTAACAGCTTTTGCTAATTTTTGAGGTTTCATACACTGATGCATGCTTGTTTTCCTAATTAATCCATTGACATCTATTTTCCATTAATTGCTTCTCATCTATATAATGTAGTACCTTTAAAGTATAATTCATTTAATTGATGTCGTATCTCAGATTACATCTCCCCATGGCATGTATTTAAATATCCTAAAAGTTATATCGCCATATACATCCACTGGGACAAATTTTCCTCTAGTATATATACCAAGAGAAATTTTGTATTAGGAAGTCTACATGGAAGTCAAATAAGTGGCAATCATTTGCAGCACATAATTTTACCATTAAACTGTAAGTAGGAATGATAATTTTCAAAACATGTATAGACACACTATGATCAAGAGGTCTTGGTTAGGGATTTATTCCCAGGGTTATTGAAATACAAATATATGACATTCATAGAACAGAACAAAAAGGATTTTGCTCAGTGAGTTTTGCATACAGTTAAAAATTAACCTTATTATTATAAGTATGAAAACACAGTAAAACCAAATGCAATGCTACTTCCCCTTCTCCCCCATACAACACTACTATATTTGCGTAACAGTTTTGTGTGGACAAACTATTTCATTCTTGTGGTCAAACTAGTGACTTATTAATGTCTGACTCCCTCGTACATGTTATTTAAAACAAACAAGAAAAAAAACTTAAAAAATCCTTCAAGTTGTAGGAATATTTTTTAGCTCTAATAACCAATTATACAGTCCCAGCTTTGTGGTCTTGCTGTCTTAACATGATAAAGTGTCTATACACGTTCCTCTACTAACATTAACAGGACAAGGAAAATATGTGACAGTTGCTAAAGATTTACTTCCGAAATCATGTTTTTTATTTGCTTGCACAAACGGTCAAAGAGAGTGATGAGTGACCTTTTGCTCTAAGTTCAAGTAAGTTATAAAAGATAAAGAAAAATGGTACCGCTGGTCACTGACAGATGAACTCCCAATTTGTCAATACAGCTTCATTGAAAAGCAGGTAATAGCCTTGCTAACATCACTGAGAAACTTCAGCATCACCTTTGGCCTGCAGCATCTATGTTTTGTTTATAACTATTGCAGAAAGAATACAAGCTTTACACATATGCAAGAGCTAATTTCATCTGACAAAGAGAATGAAATAGCAAAAGACCAAGACTTGGAAGAATAGTGAGGGCTAATACTTTGTATCTGAATTGCAGAACTGAGTTAATTCTCAAAGTATTAAAACTGAGACATGGAAACATGGTAGATTTATCTATAGGTTTCCTTAGGTCTAGTTTCTTAGTCTAATCTAGAATCCAGGCTGTCAGATTAATTAGAAAATGTAATACAAGTCGATATATTCTAAATTTCACTGTTGACAAAGCCACTTATATCTCTGACTGTTATGACATAAAAAGATAGGAGGAAAAAATCATTTCACTGCTACCATTGGTTCCAAACACTCTCCACCATGAACCTTCTGCAACAGGTCTTTTGTCCAGTCTTGAATATTTTAGTCCATACATCCTTAATCCTTCCTACTTTTATCAGTGCTACCCAATATTAGCCTGCTCATTGCTTCTGTAGAAACAATGTCAGTCTCTTTCCACTTTCCAGGACATATATGGTTATGTTCCAGATCAGTAACACAAGGAGAAGGCTTCTCCCACACTTTAACATGAGACTGGGACTGACGCTTCCCTGCCAGCATCACGCTCCTTGAACGGCATGTGAAGCTGGTCAGATATAGAATGCAGTATCTCTCATATACGTAGCTGTTGATATAAAAGTGCACAAGGTTGTCTTTTCTTGTCCTCAGTCTGCTGCTCCAGTGGTCCAAGATACTTCCCATTCCTTATTGACATATGCAGTACCCCAGGACCCTAAAATGGCACTGAACAGTATTGAAGCAAACAAATGTAGAGGTTGTAGTGTTAATACAGAAGGAGAGAGTTGACACTATCCAAATAGAATTTGTATTTTGGCTCTCCCATCAAACCCTAGCTTTTCTTCCACCACTGCATTACTAAAGACTTGCAAATTCCTAGTGTTTCTCTTTAGCTCCCTGACCTTATGCACTGCATATGGAAAACTGAAGTGGTGCTAGGCAATGCCAAAGTGTATGTGCTTGTCTGATCTTTGATGGTCCTACAATATGGGGGCTATCATATGCCCTTGTCACTTGATGCTGTGGGTAGAGGAGAAAGATTGCCAGGCAGCACTGGGCTGTGACTGGTCCACAAAATATGTCATGTGTTTACCACAGAAAATGATTGGGAACAACAGTGCAAGAGAAGGTACAATGTTTAAAAGTATTACCACAGACCATATATATTACTGTTAAGCTTTATTCTATCCTACAATACATATCTTTTTCTAGACCTCAAATAATTTTACCCTTAGTGTTTTAATATTAATAAACAAAATATTAGTAACGTAGAGCAATTTTACTTTTTACTCCAGTAATTTGTAAACCTGTGAAATTTTTATTCAATGCACCTACGT